>JAMJFZ010000716.1:20207500-20900000 GCA_026225945.1 Cricetomys ansorgei | reverse complement strand
CTGCTACTTCATAACTGTAATTTCAATACTGCTATGAATCATAATGTAAACATACGATATGCAGATGGTCCTGGGCGACCACTGTGAAAGGGCTGCTTGGACCCCAAAGGGGTCATAACCCACAGGCTAAGAACTGCTGATTGTAAGGCTATTGTCTTAAAAAAAATTTCTGTGCTGCTTTGATACAGGTTGCTGCTACTGCTGTTCCCATTTCATAGCAGATGACTGTACCTGGCCAGACAGTTAATCTCTGGCTAAACGAAATCTAGGACCTAGGGACCTCAGCCTGGGCTTTGGATTCTCGGCCCTCATCTCTTGTGTGGTTATGAGGGCGAGAGGTGGGCAGGAGGGACAAAAGCAGAGACACCCAGCACAGCGGGGGCAAAGCTCTCTCGTTACCTGCTGTTATGTTTGATCAAATAGCAATTGCATGTGCACAGACTGGTCTTGTCTATTTTCCTTTGTGTTTCCATGCATCCTCAGGACACGTCTCAAAATAAAAGTTAGGCACAGGAGATTCATTTTTAATTATCTGTTTGAATATATTGTATATGGAATACCCTTTGTGCAAAGAAGTCACTCATTCTATCATGTAGGTAAATCCCCCCCACCCCCTTTCAGAACTTTTTGTTATCCAAGGAAGATCAGGAAACTCTGGTTTTATCGAGTACCTGGAAAGTATGGTGAATAGGCCTACCCACTCAGTTCTGCTTACAGCGGCTCAGGATACAGTTAGGGCCCACGAGCTGGCCTGACATACAGGAAACACACAGTACATATTGGCTGCTGATCTTCCATCCAGAGTCGGTTACCAATGTACTCCCTGTGCTTTAGCCAGCTCTTGGGCACTAGCTGCTATCCGGATGCCCTCAACCTCTTCTCACAGCCCATGGGGAAGGAACTTAGAGTTCATGTTATGGACCAGAATCAAAGGCACGGAGTGAGAAAGTAAATTGTTTGGGTCAATTATAGGGTAAGTGCTGGAGCCCAGTTTCAGATTCTTGCCTCTGACCCTAGAGCTTGTGAACCCCCACCTGTGGGATTTCCAGGAAGAACCTACTAAATACGGATTTAAATGATTTCAGTTTTACATTGAAACTGAGCAGTCAGTAGCTTTTCTGTCCCTCTCCGTAAACCTACTTTGGGCCCTCCTCCTCCTTCTTCAAGTTGAAATACAGATAGGATTTGAAAACAGAAGGTGTCCTTGGTGTCATCTAATGTAGAATCAAGCTCAAAAGCTGGTAAAAGTCAACTTCATGTCGTGATTAAAACCCAGGTATGCAGTGCCCTCAGGGTTAAATAAGAAGCATTCGACCTTCTGTGCTGTGCTTGATAAGCCTGTGTGCACCTGCCTCACAGTAAACTTGGATTGGGTGCCCGGGGAAACGTAGTAAGTAGGTTGTTTCACAGTATGTGATAGAAGGGGGTGTGGCTGTTAGAAAGTCAGGCTCTTCCCACAGCATGGCATTTATTTACTAATTTGATGCTCTGTCATATTGTCACGGAAAGCTTAGTGCCTTGTCTGGCAAGTGACTAAACCTGTTTGTCCAGAATTCATGAGTATTTTGAGCAAACAGAAATGAATAGTGAGCAGGTCACTTTGGGTGGTCAACTGCAAGTCTGTTTATTGTAGGATTCTTTTAAATAGTGGCCTGTATGGTAAAAATGTTGATTTCAAAATCTCTTTTTTTTTGGGGGGGGGGTTGTTGTTTTTTGATTTGTTTTTTTGAGACAGTCTTGACTGAGTCTGCGTAACTCAGGTTGGCCTGAAACTCACAGCTGGAATGCTGCCTCAGCCTCTCATGCTGGGATTAAAGACATGTGCCACCATTACCAGCCCTAAAACACAATTTCCAAAGACCTTTATAGATGCATAATACTGTATTACATATGGTTGGTGTCATGCTCATACGTTCACATGGTTTTGCCACTTAGGAATTATGTATGCTGTAGTCTGGGTGTCTCTTTGTCCGCTATAAACTCATGCTGGAACCTGATTACCACTAGGAGTAATTACATGATGAAGGCCGAGCTCTTATGATGAAGATAAGAGATAAGTGGCTTTATAAAGGAGGCTGTAAAGAGATGCTTTTCCTCTCCCGTGGTATGAAGATGTGTCTTGAAGGTGCCATGGATCTACCAATGAGCAGGGCCTCACCAGATGGCATCTGCTGGGGTCTTGATGATTTCTGATGCCACCAAGTTACTAGTAGAAAGTTCATTGGAGTAGTCTCATGGCCACCTGCTCTTATGCTTTGGAAGACTTATTTCCCTCCTCTAGACTTTTTGTGACAGAGAAATTGAGTCATACTGAGCTAAGCAGCATAGAACACTTGAAGGTTACCCCCACACTAGCCTTAATGTACTTGAGTACATTCCATTTGGCCAGTAAGGTGTCCTGGTATGACACCCTTATATTCTCTTTCCTGGGAGGGAGATTATGTCCTTGACATCCTTAAATCGTGGTCAGTTCTTTCTGTGTTTTGAACATGAAATCTCCCTGACAAAAACTGCCAGAGAAGCTTGCAAGGAAAGTTTACAGTACATTAGTGTTATTCTCAGGGAGACAGAGAGGAGCTGTTTTAAACCCACATCTGCTAGGTGATTGGTGTTCCTTCTGTCTTCTTTGGACTTTGATGGAGATGGTTGGAGGTTGATGAGGGATTTCTTGTGTTGTAGGGAAGAAAGGCTGGTGTTTTGAGCAAGATAACTTGGTCTGTTCTGGGAGCATCCTTTGATGACTATGGGCACACTCTAAAAGAAACAGAGTGTGGGGTCCAACACTCACTGGGCACTACTTAAAAACTGGTGTTGCTAATTCTGGCCCTATAACCATGTAGTTTGTACATATCTGTGACAATAAAACACTATAGTACAGTTAAAACATTCCATTTTGGAGTCAGCTGTTACTGGTGTGTGGAAAAGGGGGGCAGGTGCTTTACTTATTTGGAGTGTTGCAAGGTGACAAGGGAGTGGTTAGAGGCTGAGGCTCCACACTCTGTCCGACCTCCTACCCTGTTTCCTTTGCTCTCCCTTTTGCCCCATTGATTTTCCACAGGAAGGTGTAGAGGAGAGACGTGCCTGTGACCCTGTCTCCTCTACAAGTGCTTCTATTTTGGCTTGTAGTGCTTCTGCTCCTCAGGGTCCCTCTTCACTTTGCTGACACTATCTCTTCTACAACTCTATTCCTGGCATCCATTCTTTCTGAAACTCTTCCCCATCCTCCCCTCCACTAATCCAGCTTCACTTGATTAATCCCCTAAAGAAGTTTGAATGTGTTCTCTGCACACCCTAACTGTCTAGCCCATGATGCATATATGGAAATTGGGTCCCTTGTTTTCTCTCTTCCCTCCAAACCAGCTAACTCCCCATGGTATAAACTCTGCGTTGTTCATCTATACTTCCTGATAGGAGGCAGGGGTTCAGGAAGTTTTGGTGGATGTGATCTGACTGGGAGATAAGCACCTGTTTGTGGCAGAGAGTTCAGGAATAACGCATAAGTGAAGTGGCAACTGAGTCAGCCTATATACCAACTTACCAGGGCAGAGGTGAGAGTATTAAAAACATCTAGGGGCATGCACAGTTGCATTTTGATTTTCATTTTAGAGACAGGCTCTCATTTGTCCCTGAACTCATAATCTTCTTGCTTCTTCTCCTGAGTACAAGAATTGTAGCTGGCGGGCCAAATGCAGCTCACCAAAGATAGTTTCTTCATGAAAAAATATTTTACCTCTGTTTTGAGGTATTCTCTGCCATGGGTAACTTGTCAACCAAATTCTTAATGCACTTAGAGAACACAGGGGTCATTAGGTATGCCTAGAAGAAGAATATATAGACGATTTGGAATCTTTTGTGGGTATAAGTTGCTTTGTAGCCAACCACAATACTTGTTTTGACTTTCAGGGATAGTTTATAATTATGTAAATTATGGTTTGATTAATTATAAGAAAAGTTTCACAGACCAGCTCTTTTCTTTTCCTTCGTTCATTCCTCCCTTCCTCCCTTCTTCCCCTTCTTCCTTCCTTCCTTCTAATTATCATCATTAAGTTTCATGTATTATTAAAAAGTATAGCGATCTGGGCAAAACAAGAGTGTTAGACTGAAAGAATAAGTTGAGTCTATTGGTACATTGTTTTTTCATTTATTTTCTGGCTTCTTATTTGTTATAGTCTGCCTGCCCTTGGCAAAAAGTGAACATTAGATGCTTGGGTTCAATGGATATTAAATGACTAGTTGACATATGTTAGTCACACATTTGCACACAATCCTCTGAGCTGACAAAATGGCAAGCAATGGAAATATTATAGTCATCAAGCATACAGCACAAGTGAAGTAAGCATGGCACATCTAACTTTAAGATAGTGTATATACATACACACGTTTATATGTATGCTCTAAGTATTTATGTTTGTGCATGCAAATGGAGGCCACAGGTCAATTTAAAGTATCTTCCTCAGTCACTCTCTAACTTATTAATTTTTAGGGGTGGTTTATGCATGTGCTTATCTGCATGGGTTTGTGTGGTTGTGCTTGCCCATGCATGCCCATGTGTGGAAAAGTGGCAATGTTGGGTGTCTTCCTCTATCACCTCCCACCTTCTTTTTTTTGAGACAAGATCTGCACCGAACCTCCAGCTTTGCCAGACTGGCTGGTTAATGGTTCCAAGTATGAGCTTCATAAATCACAAATATAGATAAGAAAATACTGAGCAACAGAGTCTAATGGATGCTCTTAACAGGTAGTTGTTTTAAATATGATTTTCCTTACTGCAGATTTGAAATCCTGCAGATTCTTTGAATAATTTGTTATCCTCAATTAATCCTTCTCAGAACTTTGCGGAAATGATGTCAGATGTTTCCTTGAATACTTGTGGCAACTGGAGTTACTTTCATCATATTTCCCATAGGGGCTGTCTCTTTCAAGTGTACAGACAGGCTGTTGTGGTTTCATAGAAGCTTCTGATAATAGAGCCAGTTCAGTAGAGATTTGCCTGAAAAGGACCACCTGTGGGTATATAAATGTTGCATTAGAAATTTAGAGGTTTTAATACTTGATCTAAGATATGTGTGCCTGTCTTTTAGGTTATGGCCAGCTGGGGACCCCAGTGACTCTAGAAGCATGACTCTGGCTTTGTAGAATATATTTATCTTGGAGCAGTGCTGACAGCTCAGCAGAGCAGACTTCACAGGTGAAGGATCTGAGGACTGCTGAGCAGTTATGGACTTGTGTGTGGAATTCTAGTCATTCAGAAGGTCATACAAGCAGATTGCTCTCAGATCTCCTCAGACTGCCATTTCATTGCTTGCCTTTGAGCCCCCACCATACCTCCCATAGGAACTTTAACTCTGTACTTTCTGACAGTTCAGTTGCTCCAGAGATCAGTTCCTTCACCTGGAAAATGAGGAAAACTGACAACATGATCTCCAAGGACCTATCTTGTATCAAAATGCTTGAATGGCTTCTCATTAATTACAATCACTAAAGACATTCCTGGTCCTGTTTTAAAGCAGGTAGAGCAGAGGATGATTTTAAACATGGAGGATGGATTAAGCCTAGTTTCTGTCTGTGGTTACCATTGTCAGAGTGTCTTTAGCTCTTTTGTTCCCTGGGACACTTAGTTTTCCCTTGTTCACAATTGTTGTCATATTTAGTAGAACATTGGTCATTGGTTGGAAAATCGTTGGACAGGAGAAAACTGGCTCTTGCCTGGATCTTCAGCATGGCTGGCCCAGGACGCTAGGTACCTAGCCACATTAGAAGGAAACTGGTTGATGGCAATGTTGAGAATCTGCCCAGGTGAAAACCTCAGCAAGGGTAAGCTTGCCTTTCACTTTATTTTTAAAATGTTCCTTCAGGAAATGAAAAGATATGTCATCTACTTTCTTCCCCTATACTGTCAGAAAACATAAACGCATCATTGTCAGATGTTTCAAAGGCTGTCAGGACTGCCCCTCTCTCACTCACTGATGGGGAACATCCATTTGTCCAGAGCAGCTGGCAAATGACTCTTGGGGCCCAGGCTCAGGAAATTCCACAGGATCATGTTTTTGGACTGTGAACGCCTTATACACTATCCTGTGGATGGGGACCTCAGCAAGTAATGCCAGACCAGATCAGTGAGCACCATTTGTTTGTAAGAAGGAAGAAACAAAATGAAAGCCAGGAGCCTTTTGGTAGGCAATGGTGAGAGGGCAGCAGTGAGTGAGCTTGTCAGAAGAGTCTGGCACTCCCCCAAACCCAACAGGCTGCCAGTCTCTGAGAGCTAGGTGTTTGTGTGTGTACGTAAGCATTTGATGACTAATTGTAGGTCAGTTGCCAATATGCTCATCGACTCCCTTAAAGATGAGTGGGTTCGAGGTGATTGACAGTTTTACCCTTAGCTCAGCAGTGTCTTCATAAGGGGAAAGAAATGATCAGGGCTATAAACGTCTATGCGTAAAATGCATTCACTGAGCTTCTGTCCCTGTACCATGGCCTCTCCCTTGAGCAGCTGTCAATGATGGACAGTTAGGAGGAGTATGAGTATAAACTATATTCGTGTCCTTGAAAAGATTCTGAGTCTTCTGTAGAGGGGTGACTGTGAGTAGCTGCTTGGCCTCCTAGACACACTGGACACAGCTGAGAGTTGCTGAATTTGGCAGTTTACTGTCACGTGACATCTATATTTGTATCACCCTTGGATTTACCACGTCACAAAATATGTGGCCTTATGTACATACATACTTTTCCCTACATTCTCTTTTCATTGCTGTTACTCTCTTCATCTAAGACAATGGTTCTCAACATGTGGATAGCTACCCCTTTGGGGGTCCAATGACCCTTTCACAGGGTCGCCTAAGACCATCTGCATATCAGATATTTACATTACGATTCCTAACAGTAGCAAAATTACAGTTATGAAGTAGCAGCAAAAATAATTTTATGGTTGGGGTCACCACAACATAAGGAACTGTATTAAGGTGGTTTCAGCGTTAGGAAGGTTGAGAAATAGTGCTCTAAGAGGTGGATGAGGGAAGCTGTGGAGATGACTGTGTATTAAGGTCTTCCAGGTACAGTGATTTGGCTAGGAACTCTCAACTTCAGTGAGCCCCGAGTCAGCTGAGCATCTTGCTCTAGTGCAGATTCTGATCCAGTGGCTCTGGACTGGGACCTGAGACCACGCATTTCTGAGATGCTTCCAGGCGACTCTGCTCATTTCAGTCTGCAGACTACACTCTGAGGGTTGAGACCAGAGTTTTGAATATAGCTCTCTTTCTATTTCCTAGAAGTTTGTTGTACTAGTCAAAGTTGGTGAAATTATTGCTCCAAATAGCAACCAAAAGTTAGTCTTTGCTTGCAGTATTTGCTCCATCCCCCTTGAGACGCTTCTGCAATGATTCATTTTTGATTTATGCCCCTGGCATTAAAAGCTGTGCTAATATTGGAGCTGTTTTATAATCGAAAACTGCAATGCATACTAAATTGTTTTCTTGCTGGTTTCTTACCAAGTCCTTTTGGGAATTGCCACAACTTTGGTCTTTGATGTAATGGTTAACTCTTGGCAGTCAGGAAGTATGCCAATGCACATTGTTGGGTTGAAGGAAGACAGGAGACGATAAAATTAAGCCTTTAGGTACAGATCATAGAGTTATTGTCTAATGGGAGATTGAGCTTCAAAGACATTTGACTATCTCCCATAACCTGGAATCTTGGGCACTTGGTTTCACAGCTGCTGGAGGACATCATGAAGATAATGAACTTTTCCTGTTTTCTTCTGGGCCTGCTGTGTGTTGGAGTGTTCCTGTCTTTCTGGGCTGCTGTTGCTCCCTGCATTACATCTTGAACTGGAAAAGGTGTTTGGGAAACAAAGGGAGCCCATTTGGGTACAGCTTTTCCCACAGGAACTTGCACTGTAGGCTCCTAGGATCTCACAGGCTAGGGCTGTTGACTAGCGTAGAGGAACTTATCGCTGATTGGCTTCCATCTGTTTGGATCCATCTCTTGACCCTTGAGGGAAAACAGGTAGTCCAGGTTGTGGTAGAGCAGGAGAGATGCAGAAGTGGAGCAGTCACCCAGCAGTGTATGTCACAGGATGAATGGTGCTGAGACCTCAGTATGTTCTAAACTCCCTGTGTGTGAGTGGCGTTGTGGCAGTTGGCTCATTTCAGTGAGTGCACTGAAAAACCACTGTAAGAAATCACTGACAAGCTCAGAAAGACAGGACCACTCCAACACACAGCAGACGCAGAAAGAAGACAGGAAAAGTCCATGACCTTCAAGATATCCTGCAGCAACTGTGAAACCAAGTGCCCAAGATTCCTGGTTATGAGAGATAGTCCAATAATAGAGGCAAAACTGTCCTAAACACAGGGGCATTCTTTATAGAAGGAAACTAGCCCTGTGAACGTGGGTGGCTGCTGTTCCAGGTCTTGCCACATCTTGGCTCCAGCCCCTTAGCCCTGAATTCTGCTCCTGGCCCCAAGTGGTGCCGAGTCCTGCTGGGCAGGGTTCAGGAACCCAGAGGTATGGTGTTTACTTGGACACTTGAAGTGTCCCCTCTGCCTCCTTCGAGGAAATGTTGTCCCAAGCTCTCCTCCTCTCTGGTTTCCCAGCTGACAGGAAGGAGGCTGTAGCCTCTGGGTTGCCACTTATGATGATGGCAGGGCTCCAGGAAAGCAAGAAGTTGCTGTGATTTAATTCATAAGCAAAAAATAAGCTGGTAGACAAAGACCATGTTTAATCACTCATTATAAAAGTAAAACAGAAATGGTTACTTTGTCAGTTAGAGACGCAAATGGCTTCTTGGCTGACTTTTGTGACGATTGGGTAAGCTTGCATTGGGAAGAAGCCTGATGGCTCCACAGACACGCTGACTTCTGTCTGGGAGGAGTGTCCTCATCCTCCAGTGCCAAGTTTGGGGCATGGGGTGTGGGGGGGGGTTGATTGGAGTTCCAACGTCAGAAGTATTCACTAGGAGGAATAATACTTGTGGAATATGTAGGCTGGGCTGCACTTGGAAGAGGTACACCAGAGCAATTGTGGAAGCCATGGCTCTCTCTGGTCCCGCTTTCCTTCCCTCTCCAAGAAATGGGGGTGAAGAGGCAGCTGGGTGTCATGTGTCGTTTTATTCATGTGTTTTGGCTCATGCAAAGGTCACTCTTTCATGTATTTCCTCACTTTTGGTCCCTCTGGAAGGTCGGCTGTGTTGAAAGCACAGCTCCTCAAGCTCATGCTCTCTAGACCCAGGCAGTGCACCCTACTGGACACTGTAGGAATGGGATCCACAAGTACTGCAGACATCCCAGTGTATACTGACTCACACCCCAGTATAAACAGCACAAGAAATATGAGATGCAGTGTTAAAAAAAAAAGAAAACACATTCTAGAGTCTGGAGAGATGGCTCAGCGGTTAAGAGCACTGACTGTTCTTCCAGAGGTCATGAGTTCAATTTCCAACAACGACGTGGTGGCTTACAACAATCTACAATGGGATCAGATGCCCTCTCCTGGTATGCAGGTACATGCAGATAGAGCACTCATATAAATAAATCTTAAAAAATAAAAACCAACCACATTCTACAGTTGTTCCTAACAGAATCGAGAAAACATTGGCATCTGTTTTTGTGTCTATCATTATGTAGTTTGCTTAATAATAATTTAAGCCACAGTGTCCTTTATTTGCTGGTTGGAGGTCTGTCGTTTTAAGGAACCCGTGGGGCTCAGGGAAGCCAGATACTCGTAGTCCTGAGGATGTTACTTCGTATTTAGAAGTACATTTTAGTTGAGGGCCTCTCAAAAAGGGCTTGGGAGAGCGGGAAAACTGCAACCAACAAACCAAAAAACCAACCAACCAACCAGGATTCAAGTTATAAAGTTATTATAAAGAAGTTGCTTTTGATGACATGAATAAATATAACAGCACTGACTAGATAACCTCAAACTGTTTGTATAATCACAGCTTGATGTTTACTCTGGGAAAGCTTAGGACACGCGTAGTGTGAATCCCTACCAAACTCCGTTTTGAACTTCCCCGAGGATAAGTAGCTCTCTTTTAGAAGCACTGTGATTTTATTTCAGACCCTCTGGCACTGTGTTGTTTGGCAGGTCTTCCATCCTTTTATTCCTTCCCCCTCTTCAATCCCAATATCCACTAAATCGTCGTAGAGTTTCTTTTCACAGAGTGGCCTTGTTACTTGTACTGCTGGGCTACAGCTGTGGTCTGCCCTGCTGCCAGCCCTTCTCCTTTCCTGAGCAGCTTTGCATGGGATTTTTTCAGTATTTCTTCTCTAGAGACAGCCACCCTGGGCCCTGTTGCTAATTGGACCAGGTGTAAGCTGCCTTCCCTGATGCTCATACCCTGATGTTGGACCCTTTAACCTTCTCACCCAGCTTTTTGGCTTCACAAAAACTTGGCCTCTGGTAACAGAGGCTGCTGGTAGCCAAGGCCTCTCAAAGACTGGCCACTTTTAAGGCTAGGGGTACACCTTCCTTCATTTAACCAGCCACTGTAAACTACTGAAGAAGTTTGGATGTGATGTTTACCTTATATATTATGAATAGCCTTTCAAATCAAATATTAATTCTCTTTTCTCTGACCAAATGTTGAATTGACCCAGTGTCAATGTTTTCCATACAAAGGTTCCTGTGTATTTTTCTTTAAAAAAAATTATTACATTTTATTGACCAATTGATGGCAAGAACTGTTAACTACTGCATTGCCTCTCCACCCCGACACGTGTTCCTTTTAGACTGTAGCAAGTGCTGTGGAAAGTTGCGGTAGGCAAAGGCTGGTGACTTAACAGAGTTCCTCCTAACTCTTCTTGAAATTGATTTTCAGACTAATTTGGCCACTCATTAACAAGCAGGCCCTTAGATGGTTCTCACAATTTGTCTTGTAAGCACAGGGAAATCCCTGGTCTCGCTCCCTGTTGGCGAATGGGAAATTCTCCTGTGGCAGGCACAGCAACAATCTCTACATGCTCTTTCCTCCTTGTATTCGACATCAGCAAGCCAAATCTACACAGGAATACCAGGGAGTGAGTCTATATTTGGACCAGCTGGGAGTTTTTATTATTTTCATGCAAGGTGAAGAAAAGCTCTCAAAAATTTTAACAACATTTCTGTGCTGAAAACCTTCATCGTCACCATTAAAGGCGGTTTCCCAGCGTCCATCGGGCTTCTGGATAGGTGGCTGTTTCTCTGATCACACATCCCGGGCATTTGACCTGGCTCGTACTTATCTATACTTAGATTCAGAGAATAGGAATGCTTGTAGCATCCTCTGGTAACTAGGGGCTCTCAGGACTCCTGCTGAGGCCTTCTTGGTTCCAGGGCCAGTTGACCCCCTGGATTATGGTATTACAAGTG
Organism: Cricetomys ansorgei; assembly: GCA_026225945.1. Taxonomy (NCBI): domain Eukaryota; kingdom Metazoa; phylum Chordata; class Mammalia; order Rodentia; family Nesomyidae; genus Cricetomys; species Cricetomys ansorgei. The sequence continues at coordinate 20,888,654 of JAMJFZ010000716.1, read as the reverse complement.
GAATATCACATTGTATGTTTTGATTTTAGACATTGTAACAACATAATTGGCAGACCAGTTTTGCAGACTAAAGCAGGCAGGAGGAATTGCTTTTCCCATTGCTTTTCCCTTCTTTTTTTAAACTACGGATTTGTTGCCAACAATGCAACCAACAAAAGCTTTTCCAGAAAGACACTGGTGTTTGTTTTCTCCGGGAAACTGGGAAATCAGCAGCAGCAGGTCTGTGTTCCCTCTCTGGCTACTCTCTTCTCTAGCTGAGTGGCAGAAGCTTGCTTGAGACCAGGGTGGGACTCCCTCCTTGTAGGGACCAGTCCTCCCCGCACTAAGACTTCATCACTGAGGCTGTGGTTCTCAAGACTGGCCTCCTTTATGTTTTCTCATGGGCCCCATAGATACTTGAGTTTCTGACACAGGAAGCTGCCAGGCGGTTTTTCTTCCTGGCTCTAAGCTTTTGCTCTGCCCATGCTGTGCCTTTATCTGCATTTGATTTCCTCTTAGCTTGCTCCCCACCTCATTTCCAAGGCCAGATCCAAGGCCATTTTGGATGCTGTCTATGGTGACGGTTGCAGCTCCTGTGTGCTCCCACACAGACAAGGTGGCATTTGTTTTACACATTGTGCTGTTGTTTATGATTCATGCCTTATCCTCCTGGGATGCTAATATCTTAAGCATGGGAAGCAGATCTTTCTCACTCATATCTCCTGTCTGCTGGAGAGTGCTGATGCTGACTCTCCCCCACCGCCCGCTCATTAGTTAAAAGGTGAGAACAGTGACTTGCCAATTCCCCTAACATAATTGTAGGAAAATTTGCATATGAGGAGAGGAAGTGGGATAGACTTACAAAATGAAAGCAACAGAAAACTAGGCCTAAGTGAGAAACCTTGTAAGAAAACAGAGATCCAGAAAGGTCGAGTCACCCAGTCTAAGGGTGGTCTGGTGTTAGTCTTATACACTGTAACACCTACATTCTGTCTCTTAGTGTGTGATCGTCTCAAAGTCACTTAACTATAGTGCTACAGATCCTCTTCAAGAGTTTCCATTCATATACCCACCAAGAATGGTGACCAAAGTAACTCAAATGGAACTTGACAGAAGAGGCAAATGTCATGAATGTAGATCAAAGAAATTTCCAAGGGACAATTTACCCAGGATGCTTCTGTCACTAAGGACTTGCAGGATCCCCTTTGCTAGTTGTGTCTACAGTAGAGGGAACCCTGTATGTGGACTACAAGCATCATATGTATGTAGAGGCAGCACTGGGGATGCTAGGAACCACAGAGATCAGTGTAAGGCATTTTGGTGAGGGAAAAGATCCTGGCTGGATCTGGGAGCAGTGACCTGTGGTGCAGGAGAGGAAAGGGTTCATATGTATGTGCTAGGCTAAAGAGGTTTGACTCTATCCTAAGGGGAAAGAATGTCTTAACAGGCTTTTAAGGAGGCTTTGGGCCTGTGACATAGAGAGGCCTCTTTGCTTGAACCTGGATTTTAGGGGAGCAGAAGATGGGGATTCAGGAAGTTGCCACAGGACTCTTAGCAAGAAGTAATGGTGACTTAAACTGAGGACCTGACTGTGGGGAAGGAAAGGAGTAAATGGATTAAAAAGATTTTGGGGGCCTTTCATTACTAAGGTGACGGTACTCCTCTGGCTTTTTCTTACGGCAGCTTTTATCCATGTCCTGCAGAGGCACAAAGGTGGGCTGGCTAAATTCACGTGTAGCATTTGACCTGTTGCTAGAAAAAATGTGCGTGGTTTCGCTGGGGCCAAGTGCGCTGGCCCCAATCGCTTCAGCTGTTTACGGGTGCTCCTAGGAAAACCTGGCTTCCCCGTCACTGCCGGCTTCTTGTCCTCACTGTCACATGTGTACTGTCTCAACAGAGCAGAACTGGTTTTCCTGTTTGTATAAATACACTGTGTACTTCTGTCAAAGGCTCTGTTCCTTAGTACGATAAATCATTCTGTGTGCACATTAGCCATACGTAGGAGCAAATTGTCACCATTCTGCAGTTGTAACGGTGAGTAGATGTTAGGATTCGTGTTTTCTGCTTCTGGATTTGTTCCCCTGAGCCCTAAAGACATTTAACCATCTGTTTTTGGCCTTAAAGTAGATGTACTAAGCAGAGGCTGTGAATAAGTGTGTGACTCATGTAAATCATGGAAGATACATTGAAGAGACATTGTCAAGACTTGCTACTATGTATCTTTCCCAGCTATTTTTCTAGCCTCTCAAATGCATAATAGAAGCAGGTAGAATTTTAAGGACTTTGAGGTGTAATAACTACAGTTTAGTTGGATCCCATCTTTAAATACCTTTAGAGTAAGAACCTAATTTTTCCTCAAAGCAGCTTTTATGCACGTCGTCATTATTTATAGGTATATATGTTTATTTAATATTATCATATTGTAAGATCATTTCAACAAAAGTAGAGTGTAGAATACTTTGTTGAGCTTCATTTGGGAAATATAAATTAAATTGAACTTTATATTTTTAAAAGCCTTAGGATAGTCGCTTTCTCTGTCCACTGGTAGTCAGTACTTACAAATGACAGTTCACTTGGCTCTTCTGGGAGCTATTGCAGTGTAGTCATCCAAAGCATTTTAGAGTAGGATCCATATATGCAAATTAAATCATATGGCATTTTCAAAATATAACTTTTGTTCACTATTAACATGCAAGTAGCAGCTGGAACAAAGACGTCATCTTTCAGTTTCAATTTCGTCTGCTTGCTACTGGTTTCCTGTTGGGAATTGAATATGTTTAACTACAAATGAAACCAACATATTTCCACCTAGGGGCTAGTTACAGTGTTACTAAACCACACAGGTGTGTAGCAGTGCTGTGTGTAAAGCAAATGCGCATACGCTTTTGGTGTAGGTACTTACTTAAGGTTGTTCTTTGTAATTGCTGGCATCCTGGCAGTCAACAAAGGGAACCAGCAAAAGAGAATTCTATCAGAGAGGTATTGCAGCAATCATACTGCATAGCATCCTGTGTTGTGGTGAAGTGTTGGCTGCCCCCCCCATTTTTGGCAGACAGGATTTTACTATGTAGCTCTGCCTGGCCTGGGACTTGCTATGTAGTCCTGGCTGGCCTCTCCCTCCCAGGTGTTGGGATTAAAGGCATGCCTCTCTGCACCATGACCTTCTTATCTACCACTTCACTCTCCAGGGATGCTTGACAAGGCTGTTACAAAGAAGTATGCTAGTCCTGAGCTGTTTGTTCTTTAATTTATAAACAACTTTTACTCTATATGCAAAAACAGAAGTGAAGATACATGCATTAGTAAGCAGCAGCAGTTCACTACTGTCAACTACAGAAGTGATTTTTGCATATGTCTATATGCATGTACAGCTACATCAAATTAATCTCACATGCCATATTTCTAATATATGGTGAGCATTAGGAAGAGTATTATTATTATTTTTTTTGGCTCAATGGGTAAAAGTGCTTGCCACACAAGCCTGAAGGATCAGAGTTTAATCCCCAGAACTCATGTGTAAGAGCCTGCTATGATGGAGTGCGTCTGTAATCCCAGTGCTCCAGTGGTGAGGAGGGAGGTGGAGAAAACCCCAGAAGCATCCAGAGAGACAGTGCCTCAGTGTGGTGGAAGGAGAGAACCAACTCTTGAAAACTGTCCTCTGACCTCCACAAGTACCCCATGCCTGCACTGATGACACGCACGTGCATGCACACACATGAACCTGCACACACACCTGCACTCATGTACACACACTGCAGTAAGTGAAGTAAAGCAATAGAGTATTTGAATTCAACATACCATTCCATCTGCATTGTGAAACTTATGCAGGAAGCAAACGTTGGGAAAAACCCAGTGTTTAGTGACCGGGCCTTTCCTTTGTGTGGCCTGTTGCATAAGCAGCAAGCTAGGCTTGCTGGGAGCTGTGTGCACCTGTATGTGGTTTTGCTTTTATGTTTTTGGTCGTGGTATTAGTTTGTATTGTTCAGTGGAGGGACATGAGGATATGGAATGGATCCTTTTTTTTTTTTTCTTTAAAAAATTTTAACTTTTTGAACATTCATAACTTAGAATTAAATTGGCTAGAAAATCAATAAAAGTATAAGAATAACTATGTTGCATACTACTCTTACTTTCTCCAGCGGTATTATTGCTAGTGATTAGGAGGAAAAAAAGCTTCGATAAAAGCCAGGGCATTTTATATTCAAGGATTTTTAAAATGTGTTTATGCTTTCATTGGTATTGTGATCTTTAAAAATAATAGTGACTCTTGGTATCTTTTTAGTAGACAACATCATATGGTACAGTAATCTTGCTTGCGCATTACCTCCAATAGCATCTTCTGCAGTGTAGAGAATGGCAGATGGCAGGGCAACCCTGGCTTATTTCTGAGAAGGCTCCATGAACGTGTTTGCAACTATTCATCACCATCCTACGGCCCAACAGGGAGGGATGGGATCGAGATCAGAATTTATAAGCTGCATAGAACATAAAATAAGGTTGATTTTTTTTTTTTTTTTCCTTTTCAGATTTTGGGGTAAGTGCATTCTTAGCAACAGGGGGTGATGTCACACGGAATAAAGTCAGAAAAACATTTGTTGGTACCCCATGTTGGATGGCCCCTGAAGTCATGGAGCAGGTAAAAAAATGTTAATGTTACCTCGATGTAGTACAGTAATGCATATCATTGGTATATCTGTATAGACTGTGTCTAATTTACCAAACATAACGCGTGTCTGATGTACTGTAGGTGTTAACATTTCTTTCCAGTCTGTCGTTGCAATAGAATGTATCGTGCAACTTAAGATTTAAATTCTTGATTGCAGACTGGCCCTTAACAAACTGCATTGAAGTTTTTCTATAAACAGCTTTGGACACCTGACATAATAATAGATGTAATGATGTGTAACAGGCCTGCATCATCGTGAGTGTTTTTCCTTCATCCTTTTTCCTTTCTCTTAGGTGAGAGGCTATGACTTCAAGGCTGACATGTGGAGTTTTGGAATAACCGCCATTGAATTAGCAACCGGAGCAGCGCCTTACCACAAATACCCTCCAATGAAAGTAATGACCGCTGGGGTGCCTCGTCGGGTTGCCGGGCTGAACTGTGGTGGGGCGGCATGGGTTCTCCAGTTCTGCTGAGCACGCTTGTTTTCCTCTTAGAGCGGTGGGAGTTAGCAGAGGAACGCAGCCAAGTCGAAGGCTGACTCATGTTCTCACGCACAGAATCGGCAGAAGTGGTGGAGTGCCCTTCTTTGTGACTTGGTGCAGAGCTGAGCAGATTCATAGCTCTGACCACTGACTCTTTAAAGAGTGGGGCCGTCTCAGGTCTCCAAACTAAATCCAAGCGTATATCAGAGGGCTGTTACATTTGCAGGCAGATTTCGGGCTCCCTTTTTTTGTTTTAAATAAAGATAGTGTAAGCCCTTTCTGTAGACCAGGCTGGCCTTGAACTCAGGAGGTTTGCCTGCCTCTGCCACCAAGTACTGGGATCAAAGGTGTGTGCCTCCAGGACGCCTTCATACACAGACATACAAGCAAGCAAAATACCAGTGCACATAAAATAAAAATAAATAAAATATTAAAAAAAAACAAAAGACAATGTATGTTACTTGCAGCCTGCTCGCAGAGTGTGGTGCTGTGGCTCATCTCATGTGAGTGAGTCACAGTGTTTTGAAGCAGCATATACTTTGGGTACTATTTTCAGGTCTTTGTTAGTCTCTTATCTGTTGTACCTCTGACATGGTAGTGTCGTTTCCCATTCCCCCGACTAGATTTTGTTTCGAGGCTGCAGTTGTTCAGTGGAATCATGAAGGCATTTCATCAAAACCCTAATCTACGCTTGTTTTACTTTCATATTTTATCTTTTAGAAAATTTAAGAGAATTAAAATCTGATGAGAAATTAGTAATAAATTATTATTAATAATAAATTAATAATAAAATCCCTCAATTATACTGGTTTAGTACGTAGACGATGGGGCAGAGCTCTGGGGCAGAGCACATGCTCGGGCAATGTGAGGTATCCAACCCCTGTCCCCTCCCTAGAGGTACTTTATTACTGTAGGAAACCTGGACGCCCAAATAAGAATAGCAAGGAAGAATAATCACCCATGATCACACCAGCCTCAAATAATCTCTGTTAATGTTTTAGTGTTCTCAATTTCTTACTTCTAAAATTAAAAAAAGAAATTGTGTTGACTGAGCCCGGGGCTTCACTTGTGCCGAGCATACAGTGCATCAGAGTCACATCCCTACCCCAGTTCTGTTTCTATATAAACTTTTAGTGTAGTTAAGATGTCAGTGATACACTTAATGTGTGTGTGTGCATCTCTTCCTCCCTATGATTTTTTTTGTTTTGTTTTTTTAGCAGAAAATTTGAAATTGAAGTGTAAATCACAGACAAGATTTTATGGGAAATAAAAAGCTAGAGGAACACTGAGAACTTTGTCTTCTATCCAGATTTTTATTTTTTATTTTTTATGTCTCTGCCTCCCAGTCTGCATTTGTTTTTCCCACCTGAATCTAAAGATTGTTAATCCCAGCTTGAAGTCCACCAGGACTTTTCTCAAGAGTTCCCAGTAACCCTATTGTATTCTCCTTGTAGCTGTTGTCCTCCACAAACAGCAGGCACTTTGTCATTCATCTGTTCTCACATCTCAAAGCCCTTGGAAGCAGTCTTGACAGATACAGCATGTGCATACTCTAGGCTGATTTATGCATTAAGGAGGTTTATTCATGTTGTAGGTCAGTAATTGCTATATACTCCACTTGCTTTTACAGAAAATAATTCTCTTAGTGTGAAAGAGTTGAAATATTTACCTTTTGACTTGAAACTGTGGTTTTCCCCTGCCACGCAGCACGGGCTTTTTGATATGTTTATAGATTTTTGGTAACTCATAATTATACCCTGACTGTCAGTATCTTATTCTCTCAATTTTTTACCAAGTCCTTTCAGCAATTTTCTCATTTTTTTTTTTTCTCCTTAAGAGAAAATCATGTTACCTCCTGGGATGCTGTGGTTTTATTTTTAGGGTTGCTAATATGTTGCAGGAGTTCAGAGTACAGCGGGTTCTGTACTTATGAATGAATGGCCTTCACACTTGAATGTCTCTTTCTCTTTCCCAGCCGGCCTTTGCTGCAGCTACCTGTTCCCTGAGGTCCTGTGAGAGCTACTTCCCAGAAAATTCTTTCCCTGTGGCTTTGAGAGACCATTCTTGATTATTTTATTTTATTTTACTTTATTTTGTTTTGTTTTTTTAAGATAGGGTTTCTCAGTTGTAACTCTGGCTGTCCTGGAACTTACTCTGTAGATGCTGGCCTTGAACTCACAGAGATAGGCCTGCCTCTGCCTCCCAAGTGCTGGGATTAAAGGCTTGTGCCACTGCTGCCCCCACCTGAGAGACCAGTCTTAACACACAGCTAATTTCACAAGTTCTGTTGCTGAGAATAACCAAAAGATTAAAGAGGGTGTAGACAGATTTGCAAAGAAAAATACACAACGTTAGGGCCTTTAAATCATGGGAAAAACACATTTGTGACCCAAACTAGGAAGGTCTTTTGATGCTTTTGTGAAAAAATTGAAAATTCCGCTGTCACTCGTTCAGCAGAGACCGCCTCCACCTTTGTTCTGCTGCAGGTGCTAATGCTGACTTTACAGAATGACCCGCCCACTTTAGAAACCGGAGTAGAGGATAAAGAAATGATGAAAAAATATGGCAAGTCCTTCAGAAAGTTACTTTCACTGTGTCTTCAGAAAGATCCTTCTAAAAGGTATGTCAAACTCGGGAGCTAACGGCCTGGTTTGAGTCCTGACAAAGCTGTGTTTGTGGATATGAGAAGAGCCTCCCCGAGGACAAGGGGAAGACACGTCTAGTTCCAAGGGAACCCTTGCTCTGGCCCCTGGCTGTCATTCTGTTGGTGGCAGACAGCCTGCCTTTGCAGGGTAAGAAGCCAGTGTTGGACAAGGGGGAGGTGGAGGAGGAGGTGTCCTTGCTTGCTAGGTGTGTGGGTGCAGTCACTGAAGTTAGGGCAAGAAGCAGAGTCAGAAAGCATTGACAGTGCCGGGGGAAGCTGAGCTAATGCCCTGCACTGTGTAGGCTGAGCTGACCTCTCCGTCCCAGAACGTCCAGCTGGCTCTAGTCTGAACCAGGCAAGTCACTGAATTTTGCATGAGCTTCCTTCTAGCTGCAGAACCAGTTGTTCGGCTGTTTAAAATATTATCAGCAGAGAAACGCTTACCTAGAGAGAGGGATTCCTGCAGACGGAAGCAAAAGGCTGTAAATTAACTTAGTGTTTCCCCTGTATTCCTATGTTACTGCCCTAACTGGAACAGCTCTGCTTTGAATCTGTTTCTTCCTTTTTAATGCTGTGACTCTGAAATACCCCAAGCATTGACAATGGAGTGCGGAGGCCTTTCTCACTCACGGGAGAATCTAAGCGATGTAAATCACAGGCAAACCTTGTTCCCTTTAGAGACGTGGCTATGTGTGTCATCTTCCTGCCAGACCTGGAAAGTCCTGGTCCATCCTAGTTCACCCAAGTCTCCAACTTTGTACTGAGTGAGATTAAAACAAGCAAAGCAAAACAAACAAACAGATAGACAGACAAACCAACCCCCTTTTCTTCTGGAAGCCTTCCATTCAGGAGTTGTGAGAAGACACTGCTCTATTCTAGTTGTAAGATCTTTATTGCAACTTAGCTTTTTAACTTTTTTACAGTCTCACTGTCAGTTAGTCCATGCTTTTTTTTAGTTTAAGTACAGCTTTTGTGATTTCTTTTTGACTATTTGCTATTTCAAATCTTTAAATTATTTCTTGCAAATAATACCTACAAACTGTTTCTGCTTGACATTTCCCTTGTTCTCGTGTTTGATTTCCAGTGATTGTTTTTCCTCCAGTGTTACTCGATCGTTCACAGGTTACTTTTCCACTCCCCTTTTGGTGCGACTGCTCGTAGGTTTTAATTTTGTTCTTCAGCATCTGCTCACCGTTCTCTTGTATTTGGCGTCATCGCCACAAGGAAAAAATTGACATTACAGAGAACACACTGAACTGCCACACCTGGTGAGAGCTGGCCCTGTGTTTCTGGTTAGGTCTGGGTCTTTACTGAAAGCCTTTGGGATTCTGGAACAAGTCGAGATCCGCCTAGTGGCTGTGGTGGGTAATGCCACACAACTCTGAGCATGGTTCCTGAGGGTAGAGTTGTTAGTGCGATTAGTGACAGGTTTGTGCTTTGGTCCCCAAAATTTCGATTTACATGCAGTGTATATAAGAGACCATTTCTATTTCCTATTAAACTTAAGGAATTAAGAATTTTCCAGGTCTTATTCGCTGTGTGAGTTCAGATGCTCGATTCCCTCTCTCTGTGTGTCTGTGAGAGCGAGAGAAGATACAGAGACGGATCCTGCATACGGCATCTGCACACCACATGTCCATATGTGCATGAGGTCTTCCCCTCAAAGCACTCTCCTTGTGTTGTTTAGCACGTGTGAGTAGCTGAAGGCCTTTAAGTGCTTTTCCTATACCCTGTCCTCGTAACTGTGCAACTCTTCTGTGTTGGAAGAGTTACACACGATTAGTGCTGCAGCCGCTCTCCCAGGGGCTCTTTGAACAGAAGGACACAGACACTGCAGATGGATCTGAGGAGTTTGGCAAAAGCAAAAACAGACAACACACACAAATCATTGCGAAATGCGAGGATGGGAAAAGTGTATTGTTGGATCGTTTTCATACTACATGCAACCAGAAGCATGTTCAGTATGAAATATACAAATAAGCACATGACAGAACTCTGAAATATGTCCATTCTAGAGTATTTTCAGTCTCTTCTGCTCTTCTGCTCTGTGCATGTCCTCTAAGACTTTCTGTTCTTTCTCTGTTATCTTTTCTTTCCATTCTCTTTCAGTAGTCTTCAATAATGGATGGGATTCCTAGCTCTATTTTAACTTCAGTCTCATGACTTAATTTCTTTCTCTGTATAATGGGTCTAATAATATCCATTTCAGAGGATGCTTGGAGGATGCAGTGGATTGACGTTTGAGGCAGACAGCAGAGTGTCTGGGGCATGCTTCAGAGCTCAGAGAATCGCCGTGATTTCATGCACTGATTGCAGTATGCTAACGCTGTATCTATTTTTAAAGCACTATTACGCTGTAAACTTTTGTTGACTTACACGACAAATTCAAAATTTTAGAAGGACACGTGCACTCATCTTTATGTCTGGAAACTCATGGGAGTTTGCGGTTTGGAGGTGATTTGAATCCTCTGAGAGAGTTTCATATACAGAAACCAGATTCAAGTGGGTTAAGTAAGGAGTATCTGTGTTGCCTGCATATAACTCATCTCCCTGTAACCTAAGTGCAGTTGACAGGTACCGAAGCCCTAGCACTGCTAAGGGACCTTGGAGCAACCAGTGACAAACACAGTGGCAGAATAACCAGCACAGACTCACCCCTGCGCACCAGGCTCTCTACCTCCCTCACAGCAAGGAGCCGAGGTGTAGAAGCCCTGTGCCTCTGGAGGTCTGTGCTCTGCGCTAGCGCAGGCAGAGTTGCGCGTATTTGCCTAGCAGAATACTTTGCCGTTTCTTAATAAAATGAGCCTTGATCTTATAGATTATATGTTTCCTAGTGATGGCAACCTATATAAAGAGCGACGTCTATTTTGAGCACGAAGGGGGCGGGCGTTGTGTAGATGAATCTGTAGACTAGGGTATTCCTTTGCCGAGGGATGGAGGGTTGTGCAAAGCATTTCTGCCTGAGGTCAGTGGCTGTTATTATTTATTTATTAAAGCATAATGTTAGAACTGTTTAGATGGTATAACACTCATCCTGAATCCTCTGAGATTCATTTTAAGTCTCAGTAGACTTTGGTCCCTCCATACGTATCAGATGAAGCCTTTGAGAGGTTTTCTTCCGAGAATATTGGTACTTGAAGAATCCTGCATTGTTTTTAAGGATAAAATTCAGACTTCATTCATAGCCTGGACTGTATCAGGTGCTGGTAGCTTCTTAGCATTTCTTGTGAGCCGGTTATGTTGCTGCATGGTGGTTAGCAGCCATGTGAGGGGCGGCTGAGAAGATGCCTCGATGGCCCCCCCAGCAGGCTTATCGTGGTAGTTTCTATAGCATAAGATGACAGTGGATAAGTAACTAAGTAACGAGGTGCTCTCCCGAGGGCAGACTGGCGGCAGGCACCAGGGTCATGACTGCTGTGTCATACTTCTTTCCTCTTTTCTCCCAGTTCTCCTTTCCTCTCCTTCTCGGGGAGGTAGCTTGGCTTGTGTGGGGTTTTACGCCAAAGCTGAGAACATCTGAGCTGACATCAGTGCAAAAGGAACTAGTGACCTGCTGCTGAATTATCCTCTGTATCAAATTAGAGTGACCTGAAACTTAGCAATCATGCCTATTTAAAAAAAAAAAAAAAAGAATGTGGGTTTTTAAAGCCGTTTTCCCTTGTGGTGTCTGTGCGATGGCCTGGGATGGAGTGAGGAGAGAAGGATTTTTCTCTGCAATATGCGTTTTCTCTTTACATTTTTGGTTGCCATAGAAATGACCTTTCTCTGGAAGGGAAAGAATTTTCCCAGTCCTGGTTCTCAAGGTCAGTTCATCGTCCCACAACCTTCTCTCTACCTTGGTTTAACATTTGACCTTTGGCGCGCAGAAGGAAAAAGAGGGGTCACTGAGGAAAGGGAAAATCATTTTGGTCCCCCAGCTCGGCACCTCTGCCGCCCACACTCTTTGTTTCGCTGGCACGAGCCTCATTTCTACTGCATTTCCCTTCTCCTCCTCACTGGCTTGAGCAGATGCTTAGACTTCAGTGCTGGCTAAACTTAGCCACGGGAGTTACAGTCCTGTGCTCAAGTGTCTGCCAGCATCACTCTCACTTCATGCTGGGGTGTGGAATTGAGCTATAGGAGTTTGCTGTCCTGTGCTGGGCACCGGGAATATAAAAATGAATTCTACAGGCTCTTTGCCTTGGAAGGGCTCATAACATGATAAGGTGGAGCTGGCAGAGAGGGATCCTAGATTGAGATAAACACAGAAGGGACTGGGGAAAGAACAGTTCCTGAGAACCAAGTTGGCAGCAAGGAACTCTGCTCCTAAGAACTGGGAGGGCGATCCGAAGATGCTGACATCTAAATGGTTTCTTGACTTACGAGCAAGGTGCACTCGTTGGTTACGGAGCATTTTTGAATCAAGAAAAGCAGGGCCTGCTTTGTCACGAATAAACAAGAGGCAGGTGAGAACAGTCCATCATAGTTGCAAGCAAAGTGTGCGGGGCTGGGGGGACAGCCGCAGAGGATGTGGGGTCACCAAGCTTGACTAGGTTGCTGGCAGGAGCCCACGGCAGGAGCGTGGGTATCATAGGCTGATGAGCAAGAAAGATACACAGCAAAAGAGGAACCAGTGCACCACGTAAAATGGCTAGGTCCCTATCCGTCTCCAGTTCTTTGCTTTCTAAAAGAAGATGTAAATGCACACATTTAGCGAGTTTACTAAGGAATATTGTCAGGAGCACTTCCCATCTCCCCGGCCTTCCCCCCTCCCTTACTCCTACCCTCAGCAAGTCTCAAAGCCTGCAGGGGGACAGCCTGGAAACCCAGGACAGTGCCATCTTTGCAAGCACTGAGTCATACTTCCAGAGTCTGACCTCATGGTTTACTTTTCTTACACGTTTAAACATAGTAGAACTTGCGACCTGTGACCTTTATAATAAGAATGAGTCCTGTTGGGTAATAAACAGAGCTCAGAGCTAGGGCCTAGAGCAGTGGTTCTTAAATGTTCCTAATTCTGCAACCCTTTAACACTGTTCCTCATGTTGTGGTGACCCCCAACCATAACGTTATTTTTGTTGCTACTTCATAACTGCAATTTCGCTACTTTTGTGCCGTCTGCTATGCAGATGGTGTTAGGTGAGCCCTGTGAAAGGGTGCAGCCCTCCAAAGGGGTCGCAACTCAGGGGAAGGATCTGTGAAAAGCATGAGGATAGATTCTGTGGGTGAGGATGCGAAGCACTTGAGGCCTCTTTGAGAGCATGTGTTCTAGTCACTGCAGGGTTAGGGCCTGAACCGTGCTCAGGTGGAGGCAGGCTTCTGATAGAATAGCCAAGGGTCACCAGGTCGTTTGACCACCGTCGCTCGGGGTGCCATTCATTCCCTCCCACTGAAGAAAGCAGGCCCGTGAGATGGACAGTCCTGCCATGTCCAATGCTTATTCTAAACTGCGCTTCCCACAGGGCACGGCCCTCCTGTTGCCTGGACTCGTACTTACTCAAAGCAGTTATCAGCCAGGAGCTCTTGTGGTAGTTGCACGACCTGGGCTTCACTGAGAGGCACCTGTAGCTAATATTTTTTGAAGTGTGAAGGAAAAAGTGGTGACAATAAAGTAAAATCTTCCTTGCACAGAGACACAGTTTATGGCCCCATTGACTCAGCAGACAGCACATGCATGTGCCTCCCGAAGTTCCCCGGCTCTCCTCGAGCTTGGGCTCTGTGGGCAGCGTAGTGGAGTCTCTGGGTTCTGTAGCGGTAGCCTGCTATCATTTCAGGTACCAGGACAGTTTCTAAACTTGTGCCCTCACCCTGATATATGTGCTTTAGCTAGCCTGCAGGAGTAATAATGTCTCCTGATGCTTTCTTCCCCCCTCCTGTTTGCTATTATAAAAAAATTTCAGTCGTACCTACTATGATGTGAACAACAGCTCTGTGTTTACTCCTGTCTCACTATCCCACCACTATTAGCATTTCCCCTCCCTTGTATGTGTACACTTTATTTACTGAATTATTAGAAAACATAGATTATACTTCACTGCATGTTTCTTCTAAATGAAGTCATGCTCCTATGTAATCTTGATGTTTTCTCATACTTAAGGAAATGGGCAGTGTCTTTCGCAGTGTCTTGTCTGTAGTAAACTTATATATCTATTTCTGAATGTCTTTTGTAATTCCTGCCACTTCCTTTCCAAACCCAGTCCTCAACCAAGGGTAATGAGCTGCAGTTGGCTTTATATTTTAAATCTGTTTTGATCTAGAACACTCCCCCCACCTTTCCTCTTGGAAGATGATGGACTCATTGGCCAGCAGATTATCCTACATTCTATCTTCCCTCTGTCCCTCCTCCTTCCTCCCTCTTCTGCCCTTCCCCCTCCCCCACACCTCCCTCCTTTTCTTCTCTTAATGATTTTCCTTTTGGATGTTAGGCAAGTGCTCTTCCATTGACTTACATCTCCAACCTCATATGGACGAGTATTAGGGTAGCTTTTTCCCTTGTTCCCACTTTTTACAGAAACAAATAGGGCTGATGTGAAATGGATTCCTAATTAAGGAATTATTGACAAAGGAAGCTATTCTTTACTGACGATTGTCAGCTGGACATAGAAGGAATGCTAAAAGTAGGAAATCAGTGTTCAGCTACCGCCCATGAAATATTTAAGGCAAAGATGGTAAACCACAGGGGAAGGCTTTCAGCAACAGGGTATCCGTGCAGCACCAAGACATCACTCAACAGGAGACTGGCTAATTGAAGTGGGGAAAGCAGAACTTCCAGTGCCGAGCTTTGGGGCCTGGGGACCAAGCAGTTAAACTTAGCATCACTAAGAGTGGACTAGCCTAATGGTCCTCGCTTCTGTGGTGCTGCAGTAGGGAGTTCATGACAACAGCTGTGACCGCAAAGCTTGAGGAGGCCAGATCCAAAGTGTATTTTGCGTTTGGGAGTCCTTTGAACTTTCAGACTGGACCAGTTGCATACTCCTGTCCAAAATCTGCAATCTGAAATGTTTTTAAACCTGTACTTTTATGAGCAATGGGACTATTTAGATGTATGATGCAACCTCTTCAAGCCTTCTGGACCCAACTTCCAGTTTATGGAACATACAGCATAGAGAAGCAAGTCACACGATACCATAGGAAACGGACATATCAGAAATGCTTTCAAGTGAATTTGCGTTTTATTAATCACCATGCCATTTGAATTTCCTTGAAAACCAGTAGTCCACCTACACTCAAAACAGCTGTTTCCAATCCATGCAGACAGAGCAGGCACACAAAATCTGTGAGCCCTTTTTAGGAGTTGCTGCTTCTTGGGAATCACAACACAGCAGACGCTTTGACAAGGTCATATTGCAGTTTGTATGCAATAACATGGGAATTTAGCTCACAGAAGTTGGCCTGCCAGCCTCCAGAGACTCACAAGGTGACATACTGAAGTATCAGAATGAAGTATCAGAATCAAATTGATTGGACTCAAACATTAACTCACAGAGTTTGTGTTTTGCAGGAGAGGTATTTAGAGAGAACTAGAGAACTGACACTGCGTTATTCGGTCCCAGCTTGTGATTAACTTAGTTGTTGGTTTCGCTTGCCCTAAGATCAGTCTTCCAGAAATGCGCTAAGGTTAAGCTGTAGCATCAAGGCAGTATATTTATTGTTTGGCGATTATTTCAACTCTAATTTATTATTGATCTTTCAGGCCCACAGCAGCAGAACTTTTAAAATGCAAATTCTTCCAGAAAGCCAAGGTAACATGCTTAAAAACCCCAGTCAATCTGCTATTTTGAAATCACTGTGAATTTGCATGTGTCTGATTGGGTGTTAAACTGTTGGGATCATTTGTTTTGCAGAACAGAGAGTACCTGATTGAGAAGCTGCTGACAAGAACACCAGACATAGCCCAAAGAGCCAAGAAGGTAAGCGCTACCTGCCCCCATCACCCTGAAGGAGCCTCTTCCCAGTGAGAAGTGAAGGCCATGAAGAAGCAGGAGGACGTTCCCGCATGCTCTGGCTTGCAGTTTAGAGATTATCTGATCATCATCACTCTGGTTATGAGCCTTCCCTCTGGTTGTCTCAGGTCGCCATAGCACGTTTAGGTGTGGAGGCAGTGTGAAGTGTTGCATGCAGCAGCTCTTAGCGAGGTTTAAATGTTGGAGAAGTGAAATAGCTACCTTGCTTTCCTTTGCATTTTTACAAAACAGGAGTAGTCAGGTTTGAAACTTAGTTTTAAATGATGAAGTGAAAACATGTTTGGTATGTGTGGTGTATGGAATAGTGTTCATGCGTGTGTGTTCATGTGTGGACACGTGCTCGTAGAGGCTAGAGACCAACAGCAGGTGTCTCTCCTCAGTTTCTCTCCCTTTGTGTTCTGAGACAGGGTCTCTCACTAAACCTGAAGCTCACTGCCTCATCTAAACTGGGTGGTGAGTGAGCTTCAGGGAGGCACTCTGTTGTGCTCTTTACCCTGTTCCAAGCCAGCACTGGGGTTACAGGTGTGCAAGCTGTGCCTGGACCTTTTCTGTCAGTGCTAGTACAGGTCCCCAGTCTTTGTTGACTGAACCATTTTCTAACCTCACACTTAACCGCAAAGGTTGGTTGAGTGTCTGTGGGCTATGATTCATTTCTTATAAAAGACTCATGATCTTTTACCGATCTACCTTATGTTCACTACGTTTTGGTTACCTACAATTTTTCAATTCTAGGTTTTTAGATTCTAAGAATGGCATTCGACTATGTATGCATCTACCTCCTATAGATTATTTGTCATTATTTCAAAGTCATCGTGATCCAAGAAAGGGTAATGGGAAATTTGATTTCAAGTGTAGTAGAGGGAAAGGCAGAGGAAGAAGGGATGGATGTTTGTGTTCAAGAAGCCAGAAAAGTGTTACAGTGGCTGTTCCAGCTGGGGTATACACTACTTTGCTTTCAATGGTGATTTTCTTTTGCTTTTTCTTCTTTTGCTTCTGTTTCATTTTAAGAAAAAGGCTAAGGAAGTGGCTATGCAACTAGAAGAGCTGTAGGGGGGTTTGGAAAGGGTCAAGACAGGAAAGCAGAGCAAAAGGGAGAATGAAGGGGCTCAATTTTTTCTTTCTCTTCCAAAAAAGAAATTATAAAAAAGAAATTGATAGTATAAGGGGAGAATTGGAAAAAAAAGGAACTGGTGATGCTATTAAAAGAGATGTGGGGCTAATTAGAAAGGGCGGAATAAAGGAAAACCAAGGCGTTGGCAGCACAAACCGAGGCACTGGGAACAGAGATGGGCTCATTTCCAGTTACATAAAGAAAAGTTTTCTCCTGGGTAGATAAAAGGGAGGAGGTTGTACAGGATGATGGTTCTATTCTGAAAATAAGGGAAGAGTCTGTGCAGGAGAATGATCAGAAAAGGAAGCATAGGGTCACGAAATCACCTTCAGCATTTCCAGTAGTGGTCCAGCATATTCCAGCTGATGAGGATCACCCCCAAGGTTATAATGAGACAGGATAGTGTCTGATAGAAATGAGTGATTTAAGGAGGTTAAAGGGAGCTTCATGTGGTGTCATATGGCATGCACTTGCCCTATGTAAAGCAGGACCTGAATAACTGGGTACTGCAGCAACAGATGGTACCATTCATTTGGAAAGGGTTAATGTCAGCTGTACTAGAGGCAGGTTCTCATCTTCAGTAGTTAACTCGGTGGAGGGGGAAGAAGCAGAAAGCATGGAACAGCAGAATATAGCTAGAAGAATGAATATAACCTGAAACTAGCTCCCTGGTGAGGGTCTGTGTGCTGAATTACAAGAACAGATTCAGTTTGATGACATGACCATAGAACAATGTCATTTATCAGCTTTATGAACTTGGGGGAAAAATAGCAGAACCAGGAAAAGCGTCTACCTCATTCACTAAAATCATACAAGATCAGCTGAAGCCTTCATAGACTTTTGGCAAAGATTATCTGCAGCAGTAAATAGAGCCATCTCAGACCCTGAAGCAAAACATGTGCTGATTGAGACCATGGTGTTTGAAAAGGGCAACACAGAGTATAAGAAAATTTTAAGGCCTTTAAAAGCAAATTCTGCACCATTGGATCAATGGATTGGAGCTGCTGCAGATTTTGGTTCCGATACTGACATGGCTGCTGTAACAGGACGAGCTATAGAGGATAGAAATACCCAAATGTCTGATGCTTTAACTGTGGAAGATAAGGACATTTGCTAAGGGACTGTGACCAAGCTGCTCCTAAAGGCAATGGTTTCTTTAAATATTGGTCAGAAAAAGGAGTAGATTTCTGGGGGGGGGGGGGTATGTGGATACTGTGGAAAGGGTCAACACTGGGCAAATGAGTATAGATTCAAGAGGGAATTCCTTGCAGTTGGGAAATGCCACAGAGGACTGAGCTTGGGCACTGGGAAAACAAATGAGCTGCCTGTGCCCTCAACACTGTGGTAGCATGCAAATGGAAAAACTCAAACTCAGTGTTGGAGATCTGATGCATGCCACTGAAGGCAGTGCTGCACTAGATCTGGCTATATTCAGACATCTTACTCCAAACGTTCAGTGCTATAAAATTGCTACTGGAGTTTGTGGTCCTCTTCCCCCAGGGACAGTAGAAATGATCCTAGATAGGAGCAGTTTGACATTAAAGAGATTCATTGTGCATCCTGGAATTATAGGGGGATTTCAAAGCAGAAATTAAAATCATGGCCTAGGTAACAAGAGACTTGCAATTTAACACAGAGGACAGGATTGCACAACTGTTACTGTTTCCGTATACCAAAAGAAATGCCACCCCTGTAGAGACAGCAGGTGGATTTGAAAGCACTTGGAAACATGTGTTCTGGCAGGCTGTTATCAATGATAATAGGCCAAAATTTAAAATGCAAATAAATGACATTGAGATAAAAGGGCTGGTGGACACAGGTGCCAATTTAACAATAATCTCTTAAGAGTCATGGAATTCAAATTGGCCCCGTCAGGAAGTATCCACACAGTTTATAGGTATTGGGAAATTATCCCACGGAAAACAAAGTGTGAGATGGGTTACATCTGTGGGACCTGAGGGCCAAAAAGAAAAGTTAAGGCCTTATGTGGCTGACATAGCTATAAATTTTATGCGGAAGAAATTTATCGCAACAATGGGGAACTCAGATTAATATCCCTTTTATCCCAGAAAAAGTACATAAAATGAGGTCTCAAAAGGAAGATGCTCTTAATAAGGGAAACGTGCAGGTTGAACAGGTTATCCAAAAGCTATGCACAACAGGTATTGAGTTTCCAAATTTATAATGTGAACCACTGCTGAAAGTATACCAGCTGCCCTACTCTTAAAACGGTTGGTTAACCAACAAGCCTGTGTGGCTAGAGCAGTGGCCCTTAACAAAAAAATGAAAACCACAGCAACAGCAACAACAAAACATCAAAACTGCAGATGCTTGAGCAGCTGATAAGCAGTTAAAGTCTCAACTTATAGAAGAGTCTACCAGCCCATGGAATTCACCTGTATTTGTTATAAATAAAAAATTTGGAAGATTGAGAATGTTAACTAATTTGAGGTCTGTGAACAAGATGATTCAGCCCATGGGTCCATAATAGCCTGGAATTTCTTTGCCTTCATTATTACCTAAGTCAAGCAGTCCCTTCCTTTGTAAGAGAAGGATAAGGAAAAGTTTTTATTTACATGGCCCACGTAGAACAATGCTCTACCTGTTAACAGGTATCAGTGGAAAGTCCTTCCCAGGAAATGTTAGATAGTCCAACTTTATGTCAGTATTGTGTACAACCACCACTATAACTAATTCCAAAATGTTTTCCCCAATCTATTATCTACCATTACATAGCTAATGTTTTGTTGGCTGATTCTGATGCAGAAAAATTTTTTTTTATGAAACTAAAGGAATCTTACCCTGTTGGATTTTGCAAATTGCTCCTAAAAAATACAGCGAGGAGATTCTATTAGCTATCTAGGTCATCAGGTAAATCAACAAAAAATTCAGAGACAAAAGATACAGATTAGAAGAGATCAGTTGCAAACTCTTAATGATTTTAAAAATTATTGGGAGATCTCAACTGGGTAAGACCCACGATTGGATTTAGCTAGGCAAGAGTTTAGTAGTTTGTTTCAAACATTACAAAGAGAATCCAACCAAAACACTAAACCACTGAATCAGAGCAAGAGTTAACTTTGGTATAAAATATGCATATATATATTTTATTTATATATATTATATATATATATTATATATAGTATATATATATATATATATATATATATATATAATATATATATATATATATATGCATATGTGGATCCCACCTTAATTGTATTTTGGTCATCATTCATTCAAAACATTCCCCTACTGGAATTCAAATGCAGAGGAAGGATAATATCTTAGAATGCATATTTATGGCACATAAGCAGAGTGAAAAGTTAAAGAACTATGTAGAAAAAGTTGCTGATTTAATTATAAAGGAAAGAAGAAGACTTCTTCAGCTCTCAGGAACAGATCCAGCAGAAATAGTAGTACCTTACACCAATGCTGAGATTATATCATTATGGGTAATCAATGAAGATTGGCAAAGAGCTTTGTAGCAATTATTTTGGGAGAAATTAATAACAAATATCCTAAAAGTAAGTAAATTCAGTTTATCAAAAGGACTAACTGGATATTCCCTCATATAGTAAGAGAATCACCTATTTCTGGAGTGCCTACATTTCATACTGACACGAATAAATCAGGAATGGCAGGCTACGAGTCAGAAAAACAGTAAAGTCAATCAAAGCCCATAGGGTTCAGTTCACAAATCGGAGTTGTATGCTATTCTTATGGTATTATTAGACTTTCCTGAATCTCTTAATATTGTCAGTGGTTATCAGTATGCTGAAAGGGTTGTTTTGCACACAGAAACTTCTGAATCTACTTCTGATCATTCAGAATTAACATCATTATTTATGTAACTGCTACAAGAAATTTGAGATAGAAATTGTCCATTATGTGTTACTCATATTAGATCTCACACGAGGTTGCCGGGCACAAGATGATGATGATGTCAATCAGTTATTATAGGAAATGTGTTCGATGCCTCAAAATTTCATGAAAAGTACCACATAAACAGCAAAGTTTAAAAAGAAACTTCCCCATTACTTGGCAACAAGCCAAGGAAATTATAAAGAATTGTTCAACCTGTTCCTTGTGTAATCAAGCCTCATTGCCTGCTAGAAGTAACCCCAAGGGTACTAAAAGAGGGGCAATCTGGCAGATAGATGTTTTCCATGTGCAGAATTTGGGAAACTAAAGTTTGTACTCCACACTATTGATACTTATTCACTATTTCAGTGGGCTTCTCCCTTCGATTCTAAAAGGGCTTAACCTATAATTACAGATTCACTGGAAGTAATGGCCATTATAGGAATTACCTTTCCAAATGAAGACTGACAATGCCCCTTCACATATCTCTAGCAAAATGAAATAAAATTTTGCATACTATGGCATAAAATGTATTACTGGTATACCACCCAATCCTGCAAGCAGTTATAGAAATATCGAAAGCATTGGCATTAAAGGAAATGCTTGAAAGACAAAAAGGAATAACAAAGACCCCCATAGACAGACTACATAGCACACTACGAACTTTAAATTTTCTCTATGTTAGTGAGACAGGAACAGCAGTGGTTGAAAGACACTGGACAATAGAAAGAAGAGTTAAATCAACCCATATATTATAAAGATTTATTAACATCTGAATGGGAATCAGGACATGTGTTGCATTGGGATATGGGGTATGCCTATATTTCCAGTGGAAATGAGAAGTTGTAGGTACCATTGAAATGATGAAGATTAGAATTGGGTTGGAAAGAGCTCCTGAATACCCTGACTGCTGATATAAAACAGTGTGACTATGCAAAGAAAAGTGCTTTTAAAAATATAGAGCCTTTTAATGATGTATTAAAGTACAAAAAACTAAAACCAACTAAGAATCAGCTCTGGGTCATGGAATAAAGTTTCTGAACCCTAAATTCCCACCCGACTCCAACACCAGTAACGGTAAAGTGTCCGAGGAAGATGAAGAATTTGAAGCCTTTATTGAAAACTGCCTCCATATGAATCTCACTTTGGCTGATTTGGAACAGTTGGCTGGCAGTCATCAGAAGTTTCCAGGAAAAGATAATGAGAGTGATGACCCACAAAATGCCAATCACTGCAAGTTTGACACAACCTCCAAGAGTTGCAAGACTTCCCAAGACCTGTACAATGGCTGACAGTGCATTAGTCCTGAGGAGACAGTGTCCTCCCGTTTAGAGTAAACACAGCAAACAGAACAGTCAAGGGAGTAGGCTGTCTCTATGCAAAGAAGTCAGTGGTCAGAACACTGAAAGAGACTCTTACTTTAATAATATCAGTGAACATCACAGTTCTTTGAAACATGAAGATCCCTATAGCATTTTTATAGAAAATGGACCCAGATGTGCTAATAGATCATCAAGTAAACTTCATGCCAACCTGCAAAGAAGGTGAACAGCCCAAACCACATTCAGCTTCCAAGGAAACAGTATACTTTTGAGAGCTTAGAGAACTATAGTGTCGTCTACTAGTTTTGACAAGAGAAATAAAAGTCCTCTCTTGTGCTTTCTGTTAGTAATGCATCACGGATGAATGCAAAGGATAAACTCCTGAAGACTGGAAAGGAGAAGAGACGGCCTAGCAGAAGGCTTCAAAGAAAAAGTAGTATCGTATAACTTATGGCTTAGTAGTAGGGGCGAGGTATAGCAGGACATTCTGAATAAGTTTTTTGTCCTATGCAGCGTTCCTTATGATTGGATGCAGCTTGGACTTCTGGGAACTTTGCTTAGAACATAAAGGAGGCAGTGGGCAGTTGGCAGCTGGCCAGTTGGCAATGGGTGCATTGGTTTGAGATGATAGTCCTGTTTTTTTTTTTTTTTTTTAGCAGCTCCTGATCTTCAAGCTTCAGACAGTTAAGAACAGCCAAAAAGGGCAGTGAAGATTTCTTCCTTTCTCTCCTCCTCTCTTTCAAGGCCATCTGAAGAGCAGCGAAGATTTATTTCTATCTTTCCTTTCTCTTTTATACTTAGAGGGTAAAAATGCACAGTGGGAATCTGTTACAAGTTAGGGATCTGCTACAGTAGCAGTCAGTTTCAGGAGTCAGAGTCCCTGGGAGTTCCCGGACTGTTTTCGGGAACAGGAATCTACCCTGCAGATTTAGAAAGGGAAGTTTTCTTTCTTACCTCACTGTTTACTGGTGTAGAGAGAAAGCTGATAGGAATCAGATTGTGTGATGTAAGTGAAATTGACAGATGTACTTTGGATAGTTGATCTCATCACACACAGGATTAAGTAACTCAACACTAACTTCAAGGCTTTGCCTTTTCAAAAAACAGTTTTTCCAAAAAAGTGCATTTAGATGGAGCTTTAACGTAGTTTTAAGCGGTATTTTAATTAGACATGAATGAGTGCTCCCCGTCCCTCAATAAGTACCTGACCTCTCCTCAGAGAGCCAGGGATGGAATTGCTTCTGGTTTTATGGGGATTTTATTGTATTCACTTTATAGAAGCCTGTATCTCAGGCCTTTCATCTGTCCAGCTGCAGGTCTGAAGAGGGGAGCAAAGCTTCCATCCAGTGCAAGAGTATCTGCTGGAATCTGGAAATGCCTGCAGAGTTCCAGGTCTTCTAATGGTGGACAGAGAGAGGAGCTTGGATATATTCTTTGGTTGTTGTTGGAGTCTAGCCCAAGGTCTTTTGATCACATGTCCAAAAATGTCATCCAGAGATGAAAAGATGCGGTCAGAGCACCACCGGCCTCTCCGGTGAACATCTGCAAAGGGCTGTTTGCACTTGTTTGCTCTGTGCTTTGTTTTTCTGTCTATGCTGCACATTGCACCCATTCCCCCAGTCTCTGCACACTGGAATTGTGTGTGGCACCTCCTTCCTGGCATGTCTACTCCATGTTAAGAGCCTCTCCTTGCTCCCTGACAACATTGAGACCCTCCCACCCTCCTTTCATTTCCCCTAATTTTCACCCTTCATTTTTTCTTACACTGTGTGGACCAGGTGAGTCTCATGATTCTCCTTCCCCAGCCACAAGTGATTGGCTTACAGGCATGCACCAGGCACTGCACCTGGCTCCTCTTCTGTTTTTTTTTTTTCTTCTTCTTCAAAAAATGACTATTTTATGCATATTGGCATTTTCCCTCTACTGATGTCTGTGCACAACGTGCATGCCTGTTGTCTATGGAGACCAGAAGAAGGTGGTGATCCCCTGTAGTTACAGATAGTCATGAGCCACTATGTGAGTGGTGGGGATTGAACCTGAGTCCCCTGGAAGAGCCCCCAGTGCTCTTAACTACTGAGCCATCTCTGTTGCCAAGCCTCCTCGGTTTTCCCCTTTAAGATATTATTTCTTTTATTTTTTTTGAGATTGTAATGTAATTCTCCCTTCTCTTTCTTTCCTCCAAGCCTTCCCATATTCCCTTTACTGCTCTCTTTCAAATTCATAGTCTTTCCATTAATTGTCACGTACATACATGCACATGTATATATGTATATTCACGAACCTACTCAGTCTACATTATGCTGCTTGTATTTATGTGCTTTCAAACCTGGCCATTTGGTATTAATGGACAACTGATTGGTGTGCTGTTCTTTGGGGAAGAGTATTCATCTCACTTTAAGCATTCCTCAGTTGTGTAGTTCTTTATGTAGGACTGAGGCCCTGTGGGCTCTCCCCAGTCCACTTTGGCATGTCTGTTGGTGTCCGAGTTAAGCTCATGCTAAGGCAGTCATGTCGGTGAGACTTACAGGTGTATCTTCTGACATGACTAGGAGACACAGTCTCACAGCTAGCTCCCTGATTCTCTGGCTCTTACAGTCTTTTCACCCCCTCTTCCTTAATGTCCCCTTAGCTTTAGACGCAGGAGTTGTTTTGTAGATGTGTCCACTGGGACTGGGCTCCGCAACTCTGCGTTTTGATTGGTTGTGGTTTTCTTCAATGGTCTCTGTTTATTACAAAGAGAAGTTTCCTTGATGAGGATTGAAGATGACGCTTATATGTGGGTATAAGGACAGATTATTTATAATGTTTTAAACTAGACATTTATGGTAGAGTTTTTACTTTTAGTCTCCTATCCTAATTTTCCTTAGATCCTGCTTCAAGATTAAGTGTCTCACAGTGCTCAAAGAAGCCTTCCAAAATTAAACAAACAAACAAAAAAAAAAACAGGACAGATACATGAAAAAAAAATTAAAAAGGAAAAAGAAACAAAAGGATACCTTCTGTCACCTTCTGTCTAATAAAAGCCAGTGTTCAAAATTCTACCTGCTTATGCCGGTGGAGTTTTGAGAGACGTGACTTTCCAACCATGTCTTCTCACATGTCTCGGGCCTTTCTCTGTCACGGTCACCGTCCTCGTCATCATTATGGGATGGTTTTGGTTTTCGGTTTATAACTGAGTCTTAATATATAGCCCAGGCTAGCCTTTAACTCATGACCTTCCTGCCTCTGCTTCCCAAGCTTTAGGATCACTGGTGTGAACCACTGTATGTTGACTCGGGCTTCTTGATTTTAAGCCTTATCTTGTCATCTCTTTAAAACAGAAAACAGCTTTCTGTCTGCAGAGTAAAGGGAGACTATTAAGAAGTTTTAAACATCATCTGGGAAAAGCATAGTGATGCTGTCTTGGCTGTTTTGCTTCCTATACATGCCTGCTCTCCTGTCACATAGTCATTTTCCAGTACTCTTTGGCTGTTGTCTGTACTGCACTTCTCGAGATTTGTTGACAGGTGCGTGGCCTACGACTCCACCACAGCGGTGTATTTGTTCCTCATAGCACGAGGCCAGAAACATCTCCTGTCCTGCTGTCCACATGCCCTTGCATATATCACAGAAAGGCTCCCACCTCCACCCCGTTTGCCACTCGCTTGGCCTCAGCCATTCCTTGTGCCTGTGTTCCTAGGATTCATGTTAGGAGAGAGTAGCCTCTCTCCCTCTCTTCTTGTCTGCTTATTGGTAGGCAAGCACGATGTTCTTCGCTGGAAGCTTCACTTGCCTCCAAGGCCATAGGAAGAAAATAGGTCACTTGGCAACCGTGTTGATTTGAAATTTATCATAAACAATATTACATACTTTTCCCTCGTGGTAACCCAAATTAACCTATGTATTTCTTTAGTATGGATGATTTTCATGTCTAAAAGATACACGGATTCATATTGTAATTTCTCTCAGACAAACCCTTGTAGCCACCCGTACTGTTCTTTTGTAAGATAGCTAGAACACACAGGGACACCACACACGGACACACACACATATGAACACACACACACAATGACTCAGACCCACGTGCACAGGTATACCCTCACAGGGATACATGCACACATTCTCCCCTGGAAAACTTTGTTACCATTCCGTCTTCTTTTCCTGATGGATAGCGTGTTTCAAGACCATCTTGATTTCCCTTGGCTCTAATTTTCCTGTCTTTGACATGTCATACATGGACATGTATGATCCCTGGTATATAATGAAGGGTAGTGAGGTACTTGAGGTTCCTGGACCCCAAGATGCTTCCTATTTACTAAGCTGACAGTGACCTCTGAAGCTGAGTTCAGGACAGCTATCTAAGTTCTTTTCCGCTCCACATTTGTCTCTGCTCCTGAGTAGGAGTGTCTTCAGATCATCAGTGCCTTCCTCCCAGTGCCTGTTTCCTGCTGGCTTTGGACACGTGATGGTCAATCAATTACTCTGTTGGATTCAGTAAGTGGAGAAAGGGCACCAATGAGACTGTTAAAATTGAACACAGATGCTTAAGGCTGTACACATTTTTTTTTTTTTTTTTTTTTTTTTTTAGGGCCATTCGGTCTTCAGAACTGACTATTGTCTAAGCTTTATGCCCATGATAGGAACCTTGACTGACCACATTCTCAACTCATATTCACATGTTTTCTGAAACCCACATAGGGCAAGACTGGGGGCCAGGAGTCTTAGCCACATAGATGGCTAAATTCCAGTTTTCAGCTGGAGATCTTGGCTGAGAAGGGCTGGGTCTAGACTTATAGTTCACAGTTCTTATTGTGGTCCCTCAGTTCTCGTGGGAAGTGGGATGCAGGAGGGTATTTGCTTGCATTTCGTTAACCTCACAGCTGAGAAGTTAAAAATGGGTAGTCCTTAGCTAGTCAGTATCTGAAGGAGAGAGGGAGCGCCTTTTAATCCCAGCGCATGGGAGGCAGAAACAAGGTGTAGGTAATTAATCCAACAAAGGTTTAATAAAAATAAGGAGATACTTCTATAGAAATAAGCCTGCAGACCTCAGCAGACTGCCAACCCCAATTGCCTTGTCCTCCAGAGTATTTTTATAATCAAAGATCATCCTTCCTGATCCAAGGTCTATTGGGAGATGAAAGAAACCTCATAGCTTAACTCCTCCCACAACCCTTCAGTAGTGGAACTATGTCAGCTTTACTGTGGGGAAGCTCAAAGCCCAATGGAAGCCATTCTCTTCCATTGTTGCCTGAGGCTGGGGTGAGTGCCTTGAGACTTCCTCATCAACAACTTCAGAGCGCAGCTTCAAACACTGTGCTCAGGACCTTTGGACAGGTATAGGAAGTGGTCTTTTAATAGAAAGCAGCAACCATTTCCATCTACAAAGTGGGCCTTTTCAGCTATAGAAATCACATATCTTGCCAGCACTTCAGGGTGCTGGCACAATGGTTATCTTTAAAGGTACAGGAGTACACACACACACACACACACACACACACACACACACACAGCAATCAGTAAATACAATATTTGGAGATATGTTCAAATATTCCCCAACAGAAACAGAGGTAGGCAGATCTCTGAATTTGAGGCCAGGCTGGTTTACATAGTTTAAAGCTACCCCAGTGACCTTATTTCAAAAACAAACAAACTAGCAAACAAAGCAAAACAAAAAACAAAAAGGAGAAAAGGAAAGTCATAGCACTGCCGTGCTGGGTAAAAACGTTACGAATTTCTTTTGTCAGTCTGTAAGACTGTTTCTGTGTTCTAAGAACTTAAAGCCACCGGCCCTGTTTGCTTCTACTGTGCGTTCGGGACTCAGTACGTCAATACACTACAGCTGACGCTTACGTAATTCCTCACTGCATTGTGCATTTTCAGTTTCTGTGTTGAGGTAACTTCAGACTCACAGGAAACTTGGAACACGGCTTTCAGCTCACTTCCTCGGCGCTCTTCCCTCTGAATAGTTCAGAACACATAATGCACAAGGTGCCCTTCGCCCACAGCTGTACTCCAGTTTGCCTTCCTCCCATACGAGGGCAGTCCCCTGTGCCACAGCAGCACAGTGATCAAAAGTGAGAAGTTGACATTCATCTGTACTACTATGTGTTGGGTACAGAATTGCCCCCCGAGGATCAGCAAGACCACGTATGCAAAAAAGCAAAGGCATTTTTTTTTTTTTTTTTTTTTATTCTGCAGAAGAAACCAACATGCTGGGGTCAGGCACCAGGTGAAATGGCCGACCCTGAGCAAAGGCTTGCTGGCCTGTTTTTAGTCATTAAGAGGGGGTTTCAACATAGGTGAGGTAGCCTGGTTTCTAATTAGGGAACAGAAATGCAACTTACAAATGTTTAATTTTGATTGGCTCGTGCTCAAGGGGCTAACTGTCCGTATTCTTAAGCTATATCAGGTTAGCCATTAAAGTCAAGACATTTGGTTTATGGCCTTTAGGGCCATCTGGCAAGATGAGATAGGGGCTATTCTTGTACAGCTTCTTCTTTCTGATTGGTTGCCCTCAGAGTGGGGGTTCTTATGGCTTTCTCTTAGAATTTGCTAGCTTGCAGGGTCAGGCCCAGGTCAGGGGCTTGAACAGGACGCTGTGGAGCTGGACCAGGACTGAGACGAGGGACCTTGCGCATATACACAAAGAGAAATAGAGTTTAGGTCCTTCACTATGTACTTCTTTGTCTCAATCAAAGTTTACCAGTTTTGTCAGTTTCCATAGAGGATCTAATCCATAATTCTTTAGTTGTCCTGTTTCCTTTAATCTACAGCAAGGTTTCTCTTCTATAGTTGTTAGGCTTTTGAAGAATCCAGGTCAATTGTTTTGTAGAATGTCCTTCTATCAAGGTTTAACTGGTATTTCTTCATGATTCGACTCACCTGCATGCTTTGACCGGAGTCTCAGAAGTGATGCTGTGCTCTGGGTGTATCATAGTAAGAGGAACACAGTGTCCCCTCATTCCGTTCTGCTGAGGTTTAATGGTGAGTACCTCCTTTAGGTGGCACCTGCCAGCCTCTTCATTGTAAACACAAGTACTGTTCCTTAATAGGAATATCCTTATCTTGTGGGTCATGGCATCTTTTTCCCAAGACTGTATTTATATTCTGCATCATAGGATGTCAGAGGTCGGAATTCCTTGTGATTTGTAGTGCACAGGGTGCACTTGCATCAGACTTAGGCAAGAAGTGAAGCTGGCACTCTTCTCCTCCCATCTGTGCTGGGCACAGCTATGGCCACAGTGAGCAGCCTGACCTGTTTGCTGCCTGGGTTGAGCCATGGCCAGCACAGGATGTCTGGCCCCATGTTGAACAGAAGCAGATTCTGAGCCCACAAGGATGTTGTGGCTATCACATGAATAAAAGGTCACTTGTGGCTGTGGGAGACTGGATGTTCTGCAGGCATGTAGACAAGCAGCTGTCAGTGTTATGGTTTATGGAACGATGCTCTAGCACTGGCTCCCTGGATGGAATGGAGGCAGAACTCCTGGAAACACACACAAGGGGAACGGAATCACAGCCTTTCTTCTTTGGAACTATGATTTCACTGCTGTTGCCTGTTCAGCAGTCTTCATACTTCCTTTTCTGCCCTGTGAGAGCCAGTCCTAACCTGAACTATAGCAGGAGACCTGCAGTGCACTCAATAGGAGCCCAGGAGTAGGAAGCTGTGATGTGTACCTCAGGGCTCCTCTGGAGCCGTCATACCACTTTTTTGTCGGTTTCCTTCTTTGTTCCAAACAGTTGTGCTTGAAGGAGGGAAGGGAGGACAGTTGCTATTTGCTGTTATTACATCTTTCAAATGCCAGACTGAAAAGGACGTCCCCAAACCTAACACGAGTTAGCCATGAGCTGCATTCTCATTTCGGGTCCTATGCCGCATCTCCTGAGCCATACCTCCTGACGAAGAGGAAATGGGCTGGAGGACAACTAGATGGATTAAGGAAGGGGTGGGACTGTTACGCATGCTCTGACTGGATTCTCCAGTTTCAACACAGGTGAGATGGAGGAATGCCCATGCCATTAGTGGCCACTCTGTGACGCTATGTCACGGTAGGAAGCTCGAGAGTTTGGCAGCTTTCTGGTGGGTTTGGGTGAGTGGCAGCTGGTAGAAGGGTTTTGAGAAATCTGAAGGGGGAGACATAGCTAGTGAGAATTTGGTAGTGCTAACAGTTATTAAATCACATTTTTGTTAAGTTATTAAATAATGAATTTAGCTTCTCATTCATAAATGATAGAGGCAGTATCTTCCTGTGTTTGTGTGTACAGAATAAGACAGTGTATAGCATAGAAGTTGGGACAAATTTTGCAATAAAAGGTTGCTGTCATGTAGTATGTTTTATTATTTTGCTAATGCCATTGTTTCTGTTTTATGCTTGCTGCTACTGTGGTGGAGGCAATGCTAGTGCTTTTCCTGCCAGTGCTCCCAGTAGTGGGCTCTGAGGTGCAGCTAGGTATAGTACTGTACAGACAATGAACCTCACTTTTCATCAGGGAACATGGTGCACACATAACAGCACTGCAAAGCTCAAAAGGTAGCAGAGAGAAAAATCAACAGGTCATGAACCTCATGTATATGCTGTTGGTGTGGGAAAGGTCATGGAGCTGGTAGATGAGCCCCAGGGGAGAGGAGAGAGAAACACGGTATTTACTGTGCTCTTTCGTGTGCTGGGCTGGGTGGTTGGTTCATATTTACCTCAGATATTGCACCATTACAACAATCAGTGAAGCTCTGAGTATGATATCTGTTGGGTCATAGAGAGGATGAGGTATGTTAACTTATTAAGAATGGTCCAAAAAGACCATAGCTACTTTTAAATATGTGTGGGGAAAGTAAGACCTAATGTAAATAAGAAGGCTAAGCCAATATGAAAGATTACAAGATTTTAAAATGGAAAAAGACCTTAAGGATTCGTTCTGTTTTCAGACTAAAAACACTGCCCCTTGACTGCAGCCACAGCCGTGACAAGCTGACGCCGAAGCCCGATTTGCAGCTTGCTACCATTTAGGCTCTTTTAGTTGCAAAAGCAGGAAACTGCTTTCAAGCTTCTGCAACATTTCTTTCTCCCCTCTCAGTTAACTAAGACAGAGAGTAAGGTGATTTTAGCTTTGTTCCATGTTTTCCCAGGAGAGGGCAGCAATGAGTTTTAGAGAACCCAAAATGAAGTTTCGACCTTTAGAAGGCTTCAGACTTGTAGTCAGAGGATCAAAGGTGTGTGAGCCACCCCGGTAGTCAGTAGGCTAGGCTACGTTTTTAATTGGGCAGGCAATTGAAGGGTGATGGTCTAAGTACTCTTCACTTTTATTTTAAATTTAAAAACTTAAATTTGTGTTACATTTTCTATTGATAAACCAAAGTAATCTAACATGCATTTCACACAATTCAATGTCAAAACTAAAAATCTTAATTTTGAAATATATTGTGGAACTTTCAGTATTTTTTGATTAAACTAATACAGTTTAGTAGTACTGGGATACTTGCAGAAAGTTCCTCGGTTTCTAAGACCCCCCTTAGTGCTGGATGAACAGAGGTAGGAGGAAATCGAGTGCATGCTAACTCTGAAAGAGGAGAAGTAAACCAAACTCTATCCTGACTGCCACACACGCTTTCTGTTGCTGTGATGAACATCATGGCCAAAGCAACCTAAGGAGAAAGAGTTCGCTTCAGCTTATACTTCCAGGTCACAGCCCGTCACTGAGGGGAGCCAGGACAGGACCTGAAGCAGAAACCGTAAAGTGGCTCTGCTTACTGGCTTTCTCTGGGTTGTGCTCAGCGGGCTTGGCTTTCTCATTCGGTCCAGTCCACCTCCCTAAGGATGGTTCTGCTCACAGGGGTCTGGGCCTTCCCGTGTCAATCATCAGCGAAGACAGGTGAATCTTATGAAGGCAGTTCTGAAGTTGAGGTTTCCTTTTTTTTCAGGTGACTCTAGGTTGTGTGAAGTTGACAATAAAAGGATGCATCAAATAGGCTTAAGGGTGCAGACCTCTTACAGCTGTGTTTCTTACTCCTAGCGGAGCGGCTGCATGTGTTGGCGATCCATTGAGGCACACAGGTGCTCCTAGAGAGGACAGGGATACTGAAGCCTGTTGTATTCTCCTGTTTTACAGCAGTAAACCAGTATTAGTTAAGTTAGAGTTACCGTTTGACTGGGATGGTATCTGGGAGAGGTCTTGGAGAGTGTAGGCTCACAGATACTTTGAATTCACTCTTAAGTCTGAAGTCAGTTCAGAATAAACTTCATTTGGTTGTAACAGCACTTTTGTCACTAGGGGGCACTGTCAGAATAGTTCATTTCAGAAAGGCCGCTTTCTATTGTGTAAAAATCCCTGCAGCTGTGGATTGTGTCCTTTTGCTCAGTGCTTGTGCTGGGTGTGAATTTGACAGAGGTGAAGGTAGAGGGAACAGCAGGGGGGAAACATCACAGCGACTCACTTTCAGTACGATGAAAGTGAGAAAACAGAACAAAAAACAATTTTGTTGTTGCTAAATTTTCTCTACTCCTTGGCTTTGCCTGGGAGTAGGAAGGATGCACTATGTGGTTTTCAGATCTGCTCTTGGAGGAAAGGCTTTTAGATTGAGATGACTTTTAAAGATACTGGGCTTCCTTAGGTATAGGAGGTTTGGAGGCCGGTTTTGGAGATTCAGAAACAATGATGAGAATTCTGAAGAGACGCTGCTTCTAACCTCTCCAGAGCGGACAGCTTTCCGTCATGGAAATGCTTAGCACAGTCATTGTTCCTGTTGCACAGTCGTCACACGCTAGAGGTCTGCATGTCCTTATGTGCCCGGTGCTTCCTGTTTGCCTTTGGGTGCTTTGTTACAGAGACAAGATGAGCAGCTCACTAGCCTGCAGCTCTGGGGCGACGTTTCCTCACACCTCCCTGCACCTCCCTAGTCGCTCCACATTCTTTCGCCACAGCATGTCATATGGAGTACACACCCTTCAGCTTGGCCACTGTGCCATCCCGTGTGTCCCATGGTGTAGGAGCAGCACCCTGTTAGTTCCTGTGTTCAGAGCTCAGCACTGTCTCTGTAGTTGCTTGAATTAAAGTTGAGGGAGTAAGATGCTGGCACAGTGGTCTCTGGAGCGAACATGAGAGCACGAGGTGTCTAAACCTTGGTTTCAGGGGCACTGGAGTGCCTTTCAGCTCCTATTGGTTTCCTGCAGTTCACAGCTAAGATTCGGATGCAGCTGATTCAAGGTTTAAAATCTTCCATTACCGCTGACTTCCTGGGAGTCCTTACCGTGGAGTAGAAGAGTTGAGCTTTATCATCTCAGCAGGGTGGCCAGGGCAGGAGCTGACATTTATTTTAGTCCCTGCCTGGCACCTTCTCCTCTCACAGGCAGGAGGCATGTGTCCCCTGTTATGTGAAGCCTTGCTCACTTAGTAAGGTGTTCCTAAACTAGGCCTGGGTTCATCTGGGTGCTCCCTAATCCTGTATTCCTTTCCGTGTATCCTCTCCTTCACTCAGGGGACATCGTTTTAAACTTTCTTCATCTCAGCCTTGGAAACCTTTAAAATGAGGTTGACATTTTGGAGATGGGAGCGAGAAAGTCACAGAGAGTGAGGAACTGGGCACCGTGTTGTGGGAGGAAGGCCACGCCCTTTCCAGTCCTGTTCTCTCTGTCACAGAGACCTCGGTGTGGTCAACAGAGGTGAAGAACACATTTAGAAAAAGAAGGGGCAAGAGAGAGGAGCTCCTCTTGTTTTGGGCTAATCAAATGTGACTGACTTCTTAAAGGTTCGGGAGTAACTTCTTGAAAGGCAGAATTATTTTGTATTTTTAGAAAAGATCTTTGAAATTCAGTAGTTTTAAAACAAATTAAAATTGAAGGGATCTAGTTAAGGTTGCTTTGATAACAGTTTTTTTTTTTTTTTTTTTTTTTTTTGAAGCATGCTCTTTAATTACTGCTGACGCATCCAAATGCTGATTTTAAAGTCTCTAAGAATTTCTATTTATTTTCCCAGACTCAGAGACAAAGGCAAGGGGCCCTGTGCGGGTGATGCCTAGTGCCTTCAGTCCAGCCTGTACTTGAAAGGCCACAGGAAGCTGCCTGGCTGCTTCGCCAGTTTGTTAGCAGATGTGAGTGAACTGGCAAGGTTGGAAAGGGCACGTGGGTTAGGGGAAAGTCCAGACCTTGCAAACAGCTTCAGGCAGCGGTCAGAGGGCAGCCCTGGGGAGCTGTGAGTGAGGAGCTAGGGCCATCTCAATGTGCTTAAGGTCAAGCTCTTAAGACAGATTTCCAGCTAGTCCTGGCTCTGTCCCGCAACTCCTGGGGCAGCTTTTAGTGTCAGCTGCCCCCTACGAGCCCATTGTGTAACATGCAGACTGTTGCTTCTCACTGATTTCTAGACTTAAGGCCAAAATCCTCAATTATGTGGTCTCTCAAACCTTCCAGCTCCAGTTCACCATACCTTCTGACCTTTCAGTCTTATTTATTCTGTACTTCCCTCAGTGTCAGTCCCTCTATCTTCAGCAAACCTTAAATGTATCCCAAGGATTCATTTCTCCGAAAAGCAAAACTGGGCTCATACTTAATTGGTCTATCACTCACTAGTATATATTCGTTTCAGATGATGGTAGATGCCTATTTGTGTCAACAGGCTTTCATCATTTTAGTGGCTACAATAATATTCCACCGCAAGAATGATTAATTAATTAGTTCTTTTTTTTTTAAATAAAGCTTATTTATTTTTATTTTATGTACATTGGTGTTTTGTCTGAATGTAGGTCTGGAACAGGAGTTATAAATAGTTGTGAGCTGTCATGTGGGTACTGGGAATTGAACTTGGGTCCTCTGCAAGAGCAGCTGGTGCTCTTAACCACCAAGCCATATCTCCAGCCATCATTAATTGGTTCTTTTAATGCAAGGGGGCGAATATCACTATAGATGCATTATTGCTAAAATGGTGCTTATTTGTTAAGAGATATTCCAAGGAATGAAATGGTTTTATTAAAAATATGATCTATAATTATCAATGATTATTGCCTTACTGATTCTTAAAATGTAAGACATTTTATTTGAATATAAATCTGAGTCTAGGGTGTCTGTCAAGTATCTGTAGAATAATATATTACTTACACAGATGGGCAGACACAGTGTGTACTGCCTCACATGTAGTATTCAGTATTTGGTACTGCAAAGGCAATAGTGCACATTTGGTGTATCTTGGCTTTCTCCTAGAGCTGCAGTTAGCTATTTTGTAGAGAGAGCCCAGAACTCCAGGCACTTTTACAACCTCGAAACTGCCAGTAAACACAGGAAAGATTCAAGTGTGCCACATCCTAAAGCAGACAGACCTGCTCAAGGAAGGTTGGTAGTGGGAGGTGCTGGACCATCTTGTTTGGCAGCTCAGTTTTGGACAAAGCATTGGGCTGAATGTGCAGTGTTACGAGGTTTTTTTTTTTTTCTCTATTACTCTGTCATTATAATCTCTTCTGTCCAGAACAAACAACTGATAAAGCAGCTGCAAGCTGGAGAGTGCCGGTCAGGCCCCTTCCATCATGTCCCGGCTTAAGCGTTTCCAGTGTTCACTCCTGGGGCTCCTGCCAGCCGCCTGTGCTGGCCGAGTTGCTGGGCATGATCGGCACCCACAGTCAGAGCTTTCGGATGTTACCTGCTTTGGTCACATACTAGCTTCCCGACCCTGAGCGCCTTCGATCTTCAGCACTGTGTCTTTTAGAGTTGGGAAATTAATTTTCCTCCCCCCCCCAAGCCATCGTTCGGGCGGTTTCGAATAAGTTGTATTCTTGAGACGATTCCTTGTCGTCCTTTACCTTGGGACAAGCCACCAGGCTTCCCTTCCCAACCGCCTGGTTGTTTCAAAGCCTAAACGTGGCCATTAATGTCACATGCTTCTGCACTGTGACACAGGACTCACAAGCTTTCCATGCTGCCTTGCTGATCTCGCTTTGAGCCTGGGAGTGCCACGCCGGGAAGGGGTTGCATGTTGTGCGCATGCGCCCAAGGAAGCATTTAAATGTCTTACCTTTTGGTTTCTGAGGAAATTAGTGTGGAAGGTTAGTGAACTCCATCCTGCTCTTTCATCCTCTCTTCCTGAGTAAGCAGAGTGCAGTAACCCAGCAGCTGTGATCCTGTTTTGAGGTGAACCTCACCATTGCCCTACTTCCAATTGATACAATCCTGAATTCCTCTGAATAGCCACTTAAGTCTATTTAGAAGCACCATTATTTGTTTCTGATTTAATTGTAAAATTCTGTTTTTTTTTTATTACCGAACTTTAAGTTATCAATTCCCTATTCAATATAATTTTAACCCCTAACAGAATCTACCTCTTTTCAGTAATAAATACCTCTAAAGCAGCCCCGCCCCTGCAGTCTTCTGGGATGCTGTGTCTATGGCGATCCTGTAGATGCTTGTTGGTCCCCCTTCTGTCTGCCCCTTCCTCACAGCAAGTGGTTCTGATACTGACAGTGTCTATACCCATGCCCTATAACTGGAGAGTCATAATCAGCAGATCTAGGGTCATGGCCCATTAAAGTTGGGATCTGGAATGCAATGTCCACAGGCCCAAAGACTTGTCCCTGGAGTGGCATGATTTGGAGGGTGTGGTACTTTTAAGAGGTGGGGCTTGGCAGGATTCTGTGTGTGTGTGTGTGTGTGTGTGTGTGTGTTGGGGGGTGGCTGGAGGGTATGGGACCTTTAAAAGGCAGAGATTAGTGGGCTTTGTTCAGAGGAGTATGCCATTGAAAGGCAAGTCTTTGAAGCCTTGTTTCAGAGGGACTGGGGGGGGGTATTCTTTAAGAGATGGCTGAGTGGGTTTCTTTCCCATGGGTCTGGGAGGTGCATATTATTGAAGTGGGCACTAAGACATAGGTGTTTTTTTATCTGTGTCTTTGCTCCTTTCTCTGGCTTCCTGGCCACCAGGAGGTGAGTTGTTCCCTTCCAGGGTGTGCTGCTTCCTACCATGCCTTGCTGTGATGCCACAGGCCTGACAGCAACACGACCAGGTGATCGTGGACAAAAACTTTTCCAGACCATGAGCCAGAATAATCCTTTCCATGTTGTAAGCTGAGCGTCTTAGTTGTACGTCACAAGGACAAAGTACTAACTAGTACCACACCTTGTTCTCTTAAGTAAACAGGGCAATTGGTGACGATGCGTGTTTCAGGGACAGGCCCATCTTGTCCTGCTTCCTGGGTTGGAAGGACCACAATTTTAAACACATATCAAATCGTGAGATCTTGCTGTATGCTCATTCACTCTTGCTGAATGACTATCTCGCTGTAACTAGAATGCCCACATTCTGTCTGCTGCTCTCGTCTCTCCGGCCCCTCGGCCACTCAGTGTTCCCTTAGCACTCTGTATGTTGCCGGAGGAGCCCGTCCTCATTGCTGGTTTTAACATCAACCTTCCTGGTAGCATCCTGTCAGAGCTGTGCGATCTCGGCAAACCTTTGGCAGTAACAGCTCTCACGGTCTTGGTTTAGGTTCCTCTGATGTCACTGGTGTCAGTAGCACAGCCTTCACTTTCACCATCTCCGGAAGGCTGCCAAGATGTTGAGGAGACCAGTGAATGGGTGGTGAGGCTTTGTCACAACAAGTGCAGAGTAGGAGGCAGGAAAGTTGTCACTGGGATTGGGAATGGTTTGGCTTCATTGTATGGGAGAGTTTTTTAATGTGTTCAAACTACTCAGGGGTTAAACACCTGGGAATTGGAACCATAAGGGACCTGAAGACCTGGAAGGGATCTTAGAGTTTGCCCTTAGGCCTGGAGCCGCCACATCATGCCCAAAGCAATCCAGGAGGCTGGATGAAGTAGTTGATCATTTGTCTCTCAGATCACCTGGCAGGGCTGCAGTTCTAGGACCGGTTGATACGGACCACTTCATCCATGTATTCCAGCATGCTGTATAAATGCATGTGATTGTTTTCTATTTGCTAATAAGCAGACATGATTGAGGCAATAATACAAACCACTCATGAACAAATTCTGTGAACCAACCTGGACATCCAAAAATTTGAATATAGTGTGTGTGTGTGTGTGTGTGTGTGTGTGTGTGTAAAATCTGAAGAATGTAGGGGTTCCAGGAGGCCATTGAGTAGGGTGGGGGCACTCAAATGGCTTTATCCTTTTCATTTTTTTATTCCAGTCTGGCCTCCAGCTCATGGAGGGCTAACACTGCATTCAGTGTGAGCCTTCCCTTTGTAGTTAATTCTCATAGGAAACACCCTCACAGACAACCCCCCTAGTGGTGTGTCCCACCAGCTCCAGAGTGATTATAAATCCAGTCAAGTTGACGACCAAGATTAATGATCACGAGTGGAGATACTGAGTAGTATGAAGATTGAGTGGGTTTTAAATCAGCGGCTTAGGCTTGGATTCCTGGTTTTGACTTCAGTGCTTTTGAAAAAACATTGGCTTAAGCTGCAATTAGATGACAAAAGCAATTAATGGACTGTGAGTTCATTAAGACTAGGTACCACCCTATTTGGTTTTCTGTCCTCAGTGCTTAGCATGCTGTGTGAAAAAACCGGAGGTTAATAGATGTTGACCAGAAAAACGAATGTGAATGTGATGAGACTTACTTTGTCTTACTGGTAGGTTGGGCAGATGCCTGTCAGACCCACTCCAATAAAGATCCACGATATTCTAATTTTCTTATTTCTTACTTGTATTTAGGGAAGGGAAGGCAGCACCCACTCACCCCCAGTGGACCTGAGGAGTGTTGTACACATTGCTTTATCCCACTCATTTCCAAGAGCCTTAGAAACTTCAGGTGGATTAAGAAGTGGAATTCAGAGAGATATTGGAGAGTTGGGGAATGTGGCTCAGTATTAGAGTGTTTGCCTAACAGTCTCAAGACTTCGGGTTCAATCTCTAGTAACACACACACACACACACACACACACACACAGAGACAGACAGAGATACAGAAACAGAGAGACAGAGATTCAAATAGATTTTGAAATTTTCTTTGCACTTATGAGAAAATTACTTATTTTACAAAATCAATTTTGCTTTAGATTATTTTCCCCGCAGTGTCTGCCTATGAGCAGTAGAATGGGTTGGGTTAGTTTATCGACGGTGGTAGTGGGTGTTTCCACTTCTTCAGGATCCAGTATGTGGTGACAGACAAGGACCCTGAGTTCTCCATGTGGAACATTGAGTCATCTGTGGGGCAGATTCTGCTGTAAACCTGTAGTATATTTAACATTGCACTTCTGATCTCAGGGACAGTGGAGGCAGGTGGAGGGAAAGGACAAGTGTTGGGAAAACAAAGTGCACTTGTGGGCTCCGGGGGCCATGCAAAAGGACCTGTGTCTGTGACCCTCTTCAGCCACGAAAGAAAATGGCTTAGCTTGCTGTGTAGCCCACGTGATGATCTTTAATGTATTAATTTGTCAGTCTTATAGATAAAAGACAGATGTCTGTGTGTCCATAGGTGGATGTTATCTCTTGCCTTCTGGCAGAAGTTAACTTAAGTCTTTGAAGAAACATGTCTGCTGATAAATGAAGAGTGTTTAATTCTGTAATCACCTCCTTTATCTATATTCTGTATCCTGTGTCAGCAGTCACATGTGAAATGTTTACATTTTAAAAAATTGAACCGTAAAAATGAACCCGCCACAAAATATCCAAGTGACCAAGCAGACTTGATAAATACATACTCACTTTCAGAAACGAAACACCTGTTAGAATTAGAAAACGGCAACCCAGACACACAGCATAACAAACAAAAATGAAATGCACCTGAAGAAGGCTTAGAAAGATGAAAGAAGATTTTATGAGTGGACAGATTAAACATAGTTGAAAAGAAAATTGGTGAAACGAAGAAATTATCAAGTACAGTGGTACACAGGGATAGGAAGTTAAAAATCAGAGAGAGACTGAAAGATGCGGAGGACAGAATGAGAAACAACTGCGCAGTCTCATTGTGCTCTTAGAGAAACCTGGAAAATTCAGGAGAGGCACCATTTGACTGATTTTCCAGAGGTTATCAGAGCTGTCAGCCTGTAGAAGCAGGAGAAATAGTGTGATCAGAAGAAAAAAAAATCTGAGCCATGTTGAAAGTATGAGGTACATGCCTATAAGCCCAGTATTCAGGAGGGTGAGGCAGGAGAAACAGTTTAAAACTAGTCTTGGATGAATAGTGAATTGAAGGTCATCCTAGGCTACTAGAGACCTTTTCCCAACAACAAAGCAAAACAACACAAAAGACAAAAGAAATCTTCACTTTGAAACTTGAAACAAAACTATAGAATTCTAACGATTTAAAGATATAAAAGCCAGCTGGACTGGGAGGCTGAGTTACGAAGGCCATGAGTTTGAGTCCCACCTGGGCTTCATGGTAAAGCCTTAGAAAAAGGAAGAAAAAAAGCAAAACCATCCAGAGAATCACAGCAGATCACCTGTATGGAAGTAATAACTAGCTGACAGCAGACAGCTCAGTAGCAACAAAGAGAACCCTGAAAATGAAGGAATAACTTAATATCTTCAGAGAATTGGGAGGAAATTCTAAGGTGAGAATGAAACGCATTTTTACATTAAACTGAGAAAAATTATACTTAATAGACCTGCATTAAAGGAGCCGTAGGAGGAAGAAAAATGAAAATTAACCAGCTAGGCATCTAATTTGACACAGAAAAAGAGCAGTGTTAACCGCGGAAAATAAAAAGAGGACGTGATGGGAGTGTGAGCCCAAATTAGTGGCACTGGAAAGAGCAGCACCAAGGATGATGCAAATAAATTACAGTTTCTGCAGAGATTTTTGAAAACCTGTAATATGCTGTGGACTGCTGTATGAAAGATAGCTAGGTGAGACAGAAAAATTAGAAGAAAAACATAATTTCCTAAACTTGAGTCAAGAGGGAAAATAGACTGAGTAGTTTTATAAGTAAAAGGCAGAATAGGGTATTTATTATGGGTGGAACTTTATTGACTAAATTTGACAAATTATATAGAAGACTTTGGATAGGCAGAAGAATAAACTTAGTAGAAGAAAATGAAGAAAACCCAGCAAGTGGACAGAGAAACCAGGCTCATGGTTAAGACACCTCAACATAGCAAAGAGGCAGTCCGTCATTCACCCCTAGTGATTGACAGGGTCAGAACTGTTCAAAGGCCGGGTTTTCTACAAGGCATTCTGAGCCACTCAACAAGGTTATTCTTACATTTATTTGACATACAAAGACTCAAGAATACACAGCGTGCCTCAGTAAGATACTGAGATATCAGGGATAGGTCAGTGATATGTAGGAATAGACCCTTGGATTTCAATAAAACTTGATTTTGGTAGATGTGTTACAGGTCACTGTGGAAAAAGATAGTTCTGAGACAAGGTGAACAGTCATAAGAAAAAAGAAATCTTATTCCAAGCCATACATACCTGTAACTTCTTTCCCTAATGATGAAAATGATTTAGGCAAAAGGCAAGACATTATGATTTTAGACAGAGGATTTGAGAGTTAGATCAGTTGGTAAACTGTTTACCTTGCAAACGCGAGAACCCAAATTTGATCTTGAACTCACAAAAAGTCAGGCGGCGCACACTTGTAATTGCAGCGCTGGGGAGGTAGAGACAGGTGGGTTCCTGGAGCTTGTTAGTTAGTAAAACAGTGAACCTAGGCCTCAGTGGGAGACCCTGTCTTAGCAAACAAGTGGGCAGCTCCTGAGGAATGGTACCCACGATTTCTCACTGGCCTCCACATGGATGCTCACACATGAGTACTAACACATGGGCATGTGTGTGTAGGCATACACACACAGAGCTTTTAGAAAGGGAAAATATATTACTTTGTATCATAGAAGCTTCTCTAAATAAATTGTGTCTGTTTATACAAAAACAAGATTGTCAGAGTTAACTGCATTAAAGTTGAGGACAAGCGTTCATCAAAGGACATCAGTAACGGAATAGGCGAAACTAACTTGTAACTTTTTTTTAAGGTGAGTAACTAACAGTGATTGGTATCTAGATTGTATAAAGCATGTCTTCAAGTAAGTAGAGAAATATATGTAACATGTGATACACAAAACATTCCAGATGGAGAAATCTGTCTGGCTTAGCACCTTATCAAAGGCTGTGCAACTCCATCAGGAGTCATGAAGTGCAAATCAGGAAAACAATGAGAGCTGACCACCTTTTCCTTTGAGAAAGGTGGAAACTGAGCAGCCCTCCAATAGCATGCTTGCTAAGCCTGTTGGTCTGTTGCTCTTCTGATGAGAGTGAAATGTGGCACCTTCCATATCCTGTAACCCGGTAACTTCACATCTGCATACTGTGCTAGGAGATACTTACAAGAGCGTTCATACCAGCAACGCTTAAAATTACCAACAAAAGAAAATATCCCAGATAAAAAGGAAAAAATGGCAACGATTATCTATCCCACACGTCAGGATAGCATATTGCTTTGAAAATGAATAGCATATAGGAGTTTAAGAAAGTTCACATTGGGCTGGAGAGATGCCTCAGCAGTTAAGAGCACTGGTTGTTCTTCCACAGAACTCCAGTTCAATTCCCAGCACCCACATGGCAGCTCATAACTGTCTGTAACTCCAGCTGCAGGGGATCTGACACCCTCACACCAATGCATAGAAAAAAAGATAAGAAAAGAAATGTAACATTGAGTGAAACTGAGCAAATAACAAATGAGTATGGTCAGAATGATATACCATTTTTATAAAGCTTACAAATGGTCAGAAATAAATTATAATATTGAGGGATATACTTTTGTGACCATATTATTTTT
Organism: Cricetomys ansorgei; assembly: GCA_026225945.1. Classification (NCBI taxonomy): domain Eukaryota; kingdom Metazoa; phylum Chordata; class Mammalia; order Rodentia; family Nesomyidae; genus Cricetomys; species Cricetomys ansorgei. The sequence goes on along the minus strand of JAMJFZ010000716.1, from coordinate 20,845,954 downwards.
AATAAAGCAAACAGAGAATCAGCAGAGTTCATGATGATGATGGGAGTAAGTCAGGAAGGTGCATGTGCGACTCTGTAGTAATATTTTAGGCTGGAGATTATTGTGCTCCATAACTTACATGTATGAAATCTATGTTGTTGGTTATATACTGAATATGTTACTGCAGCATAGAAAGCCAGGCTTGCCAGGGCCAGTTTTGGTTCCTGTGTTCAGTCAGGACTAAGTTTCCAACTTAGTTGGAAACCATGGCTAAGTTTCCAACGTCAGTGCTTGGTTTCTTCCACCGAAAATGATGTGGTAGGGCCTTTACTTCAATAGAGTCCTGAACTCTAAATGAGTAAGTGTGCAACATGCATAGTATTTGCCAGTGATGTGTGATTCTGTGTATCTCTACGTGGAATAAAAGTAGTCTCATGCGCCCAGTGGACATTCACATAGTGACAGTAGAAATGAGGTGCTCACAGTGTGGATTTAAATATACAGAACTAATGTGTATTGATGTATTCAGGAGGATTAAAGTGTTGAGTAGAAATTCCAGGTCCTTCAAAGCCCAAAGGAAGAGCCTTCTACAGAGAGGAATAACCTTGTGTCTCCCAAATCTTTTGAACTCTTTAGCAAAATGCTTCTCTGTTTCTGGATTACTGTAAGAGAACATTCCAGTGGAAAGTGGTCAGCATATTAGAAAGGATGTGACTCCATTGGGTGATTTAAAAAGTCTGTAGTAGGTAGGATTTTGCTGGGGTTGATGAGAAAGTTCTGAGATCATTTAAAATGTGCTTGGCTTGGAAATATTGTGACCACACACAGTTGCAGTTCTAAACCAAGGGTGTCATGGAAAGTAAGTGACTCTGGGGCTCCTCACTCAGGGTGCAGGGACGTGTGAATCGTTTTCTCTGTGTGGGTATAGAACACAGTATGAACAGTGTTGCAGTGGCTATTCCTACTTGGTAAAATAACAAGAAATGAGATCATCCAGCAGTGTGTGAGTTGGAGTTATTTTCATAAGCATTAGCATTGTATGACTCAGTGTACCTGTGAGGCATGGGGAAAGATGGCCATTTCACAGATTTTTGTGTTAGAAAGTTCAACACAAACACATAGATGTAAAATGATATTTTGGGAATACTTTATTTTTTACATGCATTTTTGTGGGTGTGCATTTATGCATGCATACATGTGTGCGGGTGCCATAGACCCCATGTGGAGGTCAAGAAACGATAAATTTAAGGTCAAGTAGTGAGTTGGTGTGGTCATACTTCCTTTATTTGCATGTTCTCGCTTGTTCTACACTTTAGTGCTCTACAAAGGCCGACAAACAAAAATGGTGTTTGCCATTGTGCTATCTGTAATTAGCATAATGTCTTAAGGACTGATGCTTTCTCCTTCGAGTAAGTGCATGGTAAGTGAGATTAGTCATCTCTTGAGGAAGTCCCAGATTCTCCAACCTTTTAAACCATGCCGCTATAGCAAACCTTGTTTCGAAGAGTTTCAAGTGCAAGACTAGAGGCCTTTCACAAGCTCTACTCATCATGTTGTGCAGTTTTCATGCAGGGATGGGAATCAGAATAAAGCAAAATTTAGAAGATTTGAGAATACAGCTTGAAGATAACCTTGCAGTTACCTCTGACTCATACTTTAATAACTACAAAGGGAACTAGTGGTTATTGTGAAGGCACAAAACATTTTGTAAGCTTTATGTTAATGCTAAGTAAATGTAAAATAACAAACTGAGGTGACTTTTTTTTTCAATTTAAAGTGAGGGGTTAGGAGGTATCCAGTGTTTTCAGGTAACTGATTCATTATAGAAAGGGCAGATTCCTTGAGCTTTAGGTTTTATCTTAGCATGCATTCTCCATGATTCTGGGTGATAAGTTAGGCTTTGGTGAAGTGTAACGTAACCTGGGATGTACTTTCTATTCTGTGTGTCGAATGGGTGTGAGTACACATGTGTTTCCATGCGTTACTGCTCTCTTAGGGGGCATACTGACACTACAAAATAGGATGGCCCGAAGTGGAGTCTTCACTGTTCTTTAGAGGAAAACAATATTTTTTACCTTGAATTTCAGTGTAAGGAAGGTTCTATAATAAATTTAGACCTTCAGTAGGACACAACCAATTTCTTTTTTTTTTTAGAATTGGAACGATTTATGCTGAGTCATGTCCTCTGGTTATTAACCCTTAAACCTCTTGATTAAATGCATGCAATCCTCCTGGAAGATGCAGTTGGTATTTCTAGAATATTGAGCTTCTCTAAGTAATGTCAAGTGATTATTTTAAATTTTCCCTTTAAGTTGCCAAGGTTTCTTATTATGCATTGGCACCCTGAACTTGCTTTTGAAGTTGGCTTGTCCCGACTTCCCTTTGGAAGCCTATTTATGCCAATTAGGTAACTTATCCTCAGGGGAATTTTCTGAACATGGCCTGCTCTAAAACATGGCAGTCTGCTTTCAGATTGTGTCTCAGCTGTTAGCCTTTTTTTGTCTGGACTTCATGTTACCTGTGCCATCCAGAGCTGGTTCTCTATTTGCTGAATTATTCACTTATTCTGTCCATAGGGAATGCCAGCCTTGTATTGAATATTGAGTGCTGGCTAGTGACTATCAGGTTGCAGGAGAGTGGAAGGAATGAGCTTTATTAGAATGTGCAGAATCCACTGAGCTCCCGTCCATTCTTACACAGACGCAATTTTAGGCAAATACTGAAAGCCGTAACACAGAAAGTTCATCCTAGCTGCCTGGCAGGTGGCCTTCTAGAAACTGATCTTCACGTTTGATCAAGTATAAACAGTATAAAATAACATACATTAATACATAAAAGGTCATACGTAATGCAGTTTCTGCCTTGGTTTTCTCCCCAATGAATGTGATTCCACATTTTTCATGCAACCTCCTCCTTTTTCTTGCTATGCAATAGTTTATTATAACTTCTGCAGTCCTCTGCTGTTTCCTACGCGAGTTCTCTCAGGTTTTCGCAGTTAACAGACGCCGCCCAGTGGTTAGCTTCACATGTGTGGCATGTTGTGTGTCCTAAGTTATCCTGTAAAGCTCACGTTGAGGTCGGAGATGTATGGTCAAAGGGTATATGCAGTAGTCATTTCAGCAGGTGTGGCCAAACTGCCTTTCAGAGAAATGTGCTGTTTTGAAACCATCATCTCCAGCATTCTTTAATCAGTGTGCTAAACCAAAGCCTTAAGCAGTGGCCCTGGGAAGGATGATACAGGCTTCCTCTACTGTATCCCTTTCTGGAAAGATTGCTTACTCTAGTCTGACTCTGCAAACCCCCCAGTCCTCCAGCAGCAACCCTAAAGCATGCACATACATGCGTGTAGCTCCTCTTACGCTTACAGCTCTACAGTTCCTGCCACTTTCCTGAATTATGATGTCATGGACACACTCACCCACTCTGACCCTCAGTCTTACACCAAACGTAATCATTATTTCTTTTGTCATGTCCTTCCTCGTTTTCAGTTTCTTCTCAATGTGTCCAAGTCAGTGAGGGCACTGGATTTCTTGTTTTGGTAAAATATAATAATGCATGCATATTATGAAAAACTTAATTGATAAAGTGTCTAGTTATGTAGTCTTGCCCCAGGATACAGCACTGAGGGTGACTACTTATTAGCATTGTCCTAGGCATGTCTTATGATGAGTGTGTATGCAAGTGTGTATATGTGTTTGAAAATCCAGACGGATGCATACATCCCTTTAACACAATTTAACACATGCTGTTATGCTATTCTGAGTGTTGAGAAATTTTATTTTCCTCTAATAAAAACTTACCTTTGTCCCATGCCAATTGACATGCTCTATACAACTCTTTAATGGTCCTATAATAGTTGCCTTTATGCATATTTCATATTTTTTTAACCAATTTGACCTGAAGGACATTTGTGGGTTATAGTTTTCTATCTGAATAAGTAAATGGTTTCATGTTGGTGCCTTATTATGGTAAGGTCCCTTAGTATGGTAAGGTCATACTAAGTTATGCTATGAAATCCAAACTGTTATGTCCTTTAGTAACATCACTCAGCCATCAGACTATGTAAATGGACCAGAAACGTTCTAGGAGGAGTGACCTTTGCATGCATTCATGAGCGTACAGAGCCTCACTACTCCCTCTATCCCACTAGACCCTAACTAGCCATCTTTCCCTTCCCACAGATTGTTTTGAAGCATGAGTCCAATTTAGAATATCATAAAAGCCTTTTCTCTTTTGCCAAGGTACAGAGAGGCAGTGTTTTCTGATTCTTAGAGAATAGTTAGCCTAGGAAAATGCGTGTCTAGTGAAAGGGCCTGCAGCTGTGGGCTATTTCGATGCTTACTTGAAAACATTTCAGTGTGTTTATTTCTTCACTACTTCACTTTATTCCAGAAAAGACTTGAAATAGCTTTGAAAGCTACAAACTGCCACTGCATAGAATTTACTTGATGAGCAAAAGAAGGTAAAAGGTGCATAAAGATGAAATAGAAAGCCAAGAATGAGGACGGTTTGCACAGCATAGCACACATGAAAAATGGAATTGCCACCTTCAGCAGCCCAAAGCTGTCGAACCTGTACCGTTTGTCAGGTCAAACCATAGTATTAGGTGTTAGAGTTGTTCAAGGTGGATCTCAGGTTTGGCCTCAAGCTTGCATGATGGAAATGAGGCCACATCATTGTTATGGCTGGAACCCAAGCCCATCAAGTTTTGATGCTGAGGCCAAAGAGAAAATTGACTTAGGGAAGAGAGTTTTAAGCAGTATAAATTGATGACTTGAGACAGGTGCAGCTGGAAGGCTCTGAAGGGGCTGGCCTGCAGAGTGTCGTAGGGTCAGGAAAGGCCTTGCAGTTATGCTGTGTGCTAGAGTGTTTCTGGGAGGGGACATGGTCTGCTGATGGCTTTCTCCAGTTCACAGCTGGCTTGTGAAGAATGAGGGTCGGTTCTTTTCTCAAGGTTGCGGTCAGGAATAAAGAGAACAGTGCAAGGGAGAGAAATATAAAACAAACTGAAAAAGAAATGCGGTTTCATAATCACCAAGAAAAAGTCAGACAATAGGCAGTGTTGACAGGGTGTGGAGAAAGCACAATAACTCTTGCATGGAGTGCCCAGACTTCCCAGACTGCTCGGTGCCCGCTGAAGAGAAGTGAGGAGTGTGCCCATCTAAAGCCTTATCTACGAGTGCTCATAGCAGCATTATTTTTCATAGGTCAAAGTGTCAACAACTCCACTGTCATCAATTAGTCGATGGAGAGAGGTCCATACACTGTGTGATTCTGTTTATGTGCCCCATCCTGACTGAGCAAGTTATCACAGAGGCCCGAAGCAGATGAGTGGCCGCCTGTGGGAGAGCAAAGGGGCAATAGCGCATATCTGCTGATAGGCGCGCAGGCTGCTTTCAGGAGTAATGAAAAATGTTCTAAAATTGATGATGATGACGGTGGGACAGCAGCGCGAGCGCAGCAGCTGTTGGCTTACACACTTGAAGTTGTGCGGCGCTAAGGTGTAAAAATAGACGTGCAGCACGGAGTGCTTAGAACGGTACAGTAAGACATCTACAGAGGAGCAAACACTGGGACTGGCCTCCGAGCACATGGCCATCTTTACCTGCGCTAGAAACCAGCGTCCTGAAGTGTAAATGAGCTACCTTCTCTGCGGGAGAGCCTGGGCAGAGCTGGCGTGGCACTGGCTTTCCCGTCTGATGTGGCCCTCGCGAATCTCCCTCTGTTTAGTTTTTCTGGCCTTGAACTATACTTTGAAACGAGTTTTTAAGTTTTCTGCTTTTAGATACAATATAAAAAATAGAAATATTTTCAATTAGCTTTCATGAGCGGTCTGAAAAATGGATGGATGGCTTGTCTGTGCTTTTCAGAGACTGATGATGCCTCTCAGCACCACCCAGGTGGTTGCTCTTGCCCTCTTCATCGTGTCCTTTGCCCTTTCACCTTTATACCCCTCTGCTGGACAGACCCATGCGTACAGTGTCCAATGGAGTGTAAACACTCTCATGAGTGTTTACAATGGCAAGTCTAGTATAACTTTTGAAATCATATAGGCACAAAGTGAAATTTGGGTTTCCTATGGTATATTTTTAGTATATTTCATTAGGGTGTTACAATATTTTCTTTTGCCAACTCGTTGTCACGTGAAAAAATAACGAGGGTCTTTATCCAGTGAAGTTGACAGGTCTTATATAATTTAAATTTTGTTGAGTTACTGTAGTATGGTATAAAGAAGCACAGTTTATGGGACTGGGGACGTAATCCGGTGATTACTTGTCTAGCTTGTGTGAAGTTCTGGGTTCCATCTGCAGCCCCTAAGAAGAAAAGAAGTGAGGGGAGTGTAGGAGGTAGATAAAGAGACGGAAGTTACCAACAACTGCAAAACCATATGATTATTTAAATTATATAGAACGTAGTGCCTGATAAGGCTTTATGATCGAGTCACCCTATTATATTAGCAAAGCGTACGGCGAGCTGGAAGCTTTGTGAAAGTTAGGTTTCAGGGCTAACTGGGACCTTTAGGGTGTCCTTTGTTTGGGGGAGTCCATCAGCACGGCATGGTGTCCACTCTTGTCACGTAGAAATCACCACCAGATAGTAAACATTTAGAAAGCTGACAAGCTGGTTGACTCTTCAGGTTGGTAACAGTCCTTGTGCCTGGTCTGGTGACTCCAAACTCTGGGTGATCATGTGGGGTCTGGTATCTAATTCCCTGTGTTCCACTGACTACTGCTGTGTAGTCACTCACTCCAAAACTCGGTCGGCCAACTCCACAACAGCCATTTTATCGTTAGGTTCCTGTGGGGTACAACCAAGCCCAGCCAAGGTCATCTTGCCAAAGGTGTCTGCACTGATGGGGCTCCTTGAGGCTGTGCCACTGAAATACCTGAGGGATCGTTCTCGAAAGAGTGCAACAGCCACTTTTTAAATCATAGATGGAGGAGAAAGGGGAAGGGATAAGTAGGGGAAAGCTGCAGTTTGTTGTGTCACAAAGAATGAGTGCAGACGTTTAAAACAGGCAGTGGTGAACCTTGTGGTGACCCCTTCACACCCCTTTCTTTCCTTGCAAGAAACGCTTGCTTTGATTATTAATAGAATCCGCACAATGGATATAAAATGCCAGATGTGTTTGGGTGCATATAATATGTAGTATTCTAATTGGATATATTTGACAAAAGATTATAATAGAGTAAATCAAATGATTCCTTGGTATTGTTTTATGTGGTGCATACAGATACGTGTATTATAATAAATGAGATCTGAAGCTTCTAGAAAGTTATCCAATAAGATTCCATCTTACAAACTCTGTCAGTAATACCTGCTTGCACAGTTTTTACAGACAGTAAAGCGTTCTATAAAATGAAAATCGCATAGCCTTGAATAAGCACTAAATTCCATTCTTTCATCTTTTTTCTTCATAGACTGACTCATCTGTCCTCAAAAAGAATTCTATGCTATACAAGTATCAGTTCATACATTTAATGCTTACATTCATTCTTTCACTCCACTACTGTGGAATCAGTTACCCAAATCTTGCTTGAATACTTAGAGTTTGCCAAGTATGGCTGATGTGCCAGAGATTGAAAGATGACGGCCCCAATCTGTAGAACCTCCATGAGGAGGATTGTGCAGTAAAAGGAGCAGAGAATCGTAAGATCTGGTGAGAAGGTGAAGGGTTTGCAGGAGCAGCGCGGAAGCTGTGAGCAGTCTCCGGCTGCAGCTGGGTAGTGGTATGGATAGGGAGTGCACAACTGAAAACCAGCCAGCTGGGATGCAGGGAATTTGGGCAGCTTCTCAGGAGAGCTCTGAGTGCCTTGCCTTTCCTGAAGAAGTTTACAGGGTCCATCAAAGTGTGCTACTTGGTGGGTGTGGTCAATCTTACCCCTGACTGGTATTAGGAAAGTGAGATTAGGAAGGCAGGGGCTCACAGTAGCATGAGTTCTGAAAGGGTCATAGAATAATAAGCCAATAGCTTGTTCTGTTCTCTTCCCTGTAGTCTTTGGGGTACAATTATACCTGTTACAAGGCTTTTCCCCATATGCTCATTGATTCACTATTTATAGGAGTGTAATTCAGAATATGAATATGAAAAAATATCCCATTAAAGTTTATCTTTAACTCAGACATTATGTCATTAATACTTTAACTCTCATTATGGCATTACAGCCCGAATGCCACAGCCTTCTTCCTGTACAGAGAGATTGAAGACAAATTCTGGCCTGATGTCATCTTCATTCATTCAGTTATTACCAGTATTCATAATGATGAGCTCAAATATCCCAAGATGATCATATTAGGCTGCATATCTCTAAGAAACTAGGTAAGTCTGCAGCCCAGAGTGATTCATTCTCTGAGAGGCTTCAAAGATGAGGGCTCAGGTTTTGTTTTGTCCAGAGTAGAATTTCATATAAATTAGCATTTTTAGAGCATGCACTGTTTTGTTTGTTTGGTTTTGTTTTTCAAGACAGGGTTCCTCTGTTGTAACCTGGCTGTCCTGGAACTCACTCTGTAGACCAGGTTGGCCTCAAACTCACAGAGATCTACCTGCCTCTGGCTCCCAAGTTCTGGGAATAAAGGCATGTGCCACCACCACCAGGCATGACATGCTGAGTTTTATAATTGAACTAAATATTTCAGACATTTATTTTCCTGTAAAACCAACTGGTGTGGTAAGAATTATCTTGTTCTTTGAGATAAATGGCCTAAAACTCAGCAATAACAACTGAGTCATGTATCTTGTCACCTCCTGTGGTGGCTCCCCAAGGAAGATACAAGGTCATATTCATAGGTGCAAGCCCTACTAGACCTCAGCAGAAGGAACCATATGCCAGTGCCATGCAGGACAGTGCAACCTCAAGCGTCTGAGCTCAAGTGTTTTTATTGATTCAGAACTCCTCAGATGTTCTACTGATAGCACATGCAGATCATGAGCAATCAGACATCCCCATATAAATCAAACACCTGCAGACAATACAAAACACCAAGACCTAAGCAAAGTGTCACCCAAGAGTACCCAAAACAATTATTTTAAATACAACTAAAAATAAATTTCTACAACAGAGTCCAGTTTGAGCCTTGGATCAGATCTGTGTGGAAGAGTCTACCTATGTTGGTAACCATTATTTTGCTTGGCTGTCACCTCAGAGAAGGACTGTGATTACAGTCTGTTTTACTGCCTGAGGTTTCTATAATATGAATCAATTTTGTGTTAAAAACATTGAACAGCATCATTTAATACATGTAATATGCATAAATAAAAACACATTTGTACAGATTTGAAACACAAAATGTATGTGAACACATTCCCTCATGTTTAGTGATTAAATATTTAATATGATTAGTGCTTAAAAATAAAAGAGCTGTGTTAAGTATTAAAGCTTCTGCTTCACTTATTTTTCTTTGGAAATGAACGCCTATGGTCTAAGACCTTTAGTCGTTTATCCCAGGCTGATGTTCATATTTTTTCGTCAACATCATTAACCCATATCCTTTTCCTTGGTAGGCGTGTCTGTTCCCAGTAAGTTACAGATGGTCAGATTGCTTCTGAAGTGTTGTCAGTATAGATTTGAACCTGCCTGGCCAGGAAGATGGTACCCCAAAGATCAGCTGAAGGCAGCATGATAAAAGTTCTGATGGAATGGCGTCTGGTGTGTTAGGGGGGAAGGGGAGGGGGAGGGGGACCTACAGAGTGTGGTCCATGCAGACTTCATGGAGGTTGTGGTGCTTCCGTTGTCCAGTGTGAGACAGAAGTCTTCCTTCTCTAGAAGACAAGCATATGTGTCTCAGGTGGATAGGCCTGGAACAATAACACAGAAGTCATGCCATTGTGTGATTGAAGTAGAGGGAAGGTAGACATTTTCAGGGTGGCAAGGGTTGGCAGGAATGCTATCAGTATCCTGATGAGGAGGATGAAGAGTTTAGGGTCTTTTTGTTTGTTTCTTGCCAACTAGGGGCACTATGATAGAAATTTAAGCAAGTTTAGTAGCTGGGACCACTGGGCGCCAAACACAACCTCCATGCCCAGTCTCTCAGCTTAAGAGTGGATTCTCTGTTTTATGAATGATCAGGGTACCTTCTTGCTTTTCCTTTTGTTCTAAAGATTGCCTGTGAGGCTTTTATTGGGCCTAGGCAGACCAAAAATAAAACAATGGTTTCACTATTGATTGGAGGGTACCATTAAAAGAGTAGATCCTTAGAAAAAGAGTGGACCTACCACGAAGACTGGATTAACTTTGTTCTGGGTCTTCCTTTCACCATCCCCAACCATGAATCCTGGGACTGTGATTTTTACCCCCACTGTGTTTTATTTTTATTAACCCCATGGGAATATATAACTGTACTTTGTTGAGTTCTTTCAAAATCAGTAGCTGGTCAGAGATTGTCTTTGCTAGGAATATACTTCAATTAGAATATATGGCTTGCAGAACCTTTTACAAGGAAATCTATATTATTTATTTTGCTGCTCTAGCAGTCTCTTTTTAGTAAGAAATAAATTAAGATAAATAGAATTTATAAACACTATTTCAGTATTGAATTTAAACTCAGTTGAATTTTGCCCTAGAAATAAAAGTCTTGTCTGGAAGATTTTTACAATGGGGCCTGCATCCTAACTCACGTTTCTTATGGCAAATTAATGTAAAAGACAAGAATTTGATCCTTGTGGAAGAAATATGTTGTGTTAGCAATAGCAAAACAATGAAAACCTTCTTGTTGAAAACCCAGCATCCACTAAAGATCTTGTTTGAGTGAATATAATATCTTGTTTCTTAGGAGAGGCCTTAAGATCTGCTATAGGTCAAAGGTATGGATCATTCACCCATGTTGGTATACACTGGCTTAAGTAAAAAAGCCAAGGGGAAAAATAGTATATTTTGACACAGTGGGAAAAATTCTAACATAGACTGATAATGATACTCTACTAGGGAATTATTGATGGTTTTCTTGATGGGAAGATGATAGTGTGATGTAAGCCATCTCTGTTAGAGATGCCTGTTAAAATATTCACAGGTATGATGCTGTAGTGTTTTGGATTTGTTGTAAAAGTATTGAGGTAATAGATGTCCATACAGATGATCGCATAAAGAAAAACATGGTGCATATACACAATGGAGTTTTATTTAGCCACAGGAAAAAACTAAATTACATCATTTTCAGAAAAAATAGATGGAAATAGAGATCATAATATTAAGAGAAATATGCCAGACTCAGAAAGACAGGTAGCACATTTCCATCGCGTGGAATCCATGTTTTAAATGCACATGCCACATGCCGTGAAAGCAACGGAGAGTGCGTGGGGGGGGGGGGGGGGAAGGTGAGATGTGCAAAACTGCCCTTACGAAAACTATCGCCTCGTACAATGAATGCACACTAGTTGAGAGTATGTGTCATAAAAAGCTAAGGTTTACAGATAAGATGAGATTGGCAGAATATTAGTAGGCGGGCAAATGTGGTTCATTATCTCATCTTTTGTGCATTGGTGAATACTCTATTGAAAGCCAAATGTTTTTGTTTAAGCTGAAATGAATGCTGTGCCATAAAGAGGAGGATACAGGAGGCCTTGTCCTAGCCCGTTGGTGCCCCTTACGCAACACCTGTCACTCTTCCAGCTTGTTGGGTTGAAGTTTTTGTTTTTTGCTTCTCTGACCCAGTATCTGAAGGAGGTTCCTCCTTGACTAAGCTGAGTGCTCTGTGTTTAGGGGAGGTTAGCATTGTACCGTCCAGGAACGTGGATCCAGGCCTGCTCAGAGGCTTCAGCCTTGTGTGGAAACAGAAACGCGGAGATTCCTCATCTTCTGGCAGTTTTGTGACTTAAGTGGATGCGTGTGGATTGAGAGCTTGGGTAGAATGATCGGGAACGTGGTTAGGAGACAGAATTTAAATTCAGGCGTGTTTCTGCAGGCAGGCCTCATGGCGCAGTCACTGATTTTTCCCACCAGCACAGACTTAAGCTAGAAACACCACCCTCCCTGTTTTGAAGCCAAGGTGTCAATCAGTACTGGGTGTAAAGTCTGAGCAAGTGTATGCTTTCTAACTAACCTCACACCTGACATTTCTGCCCTTCGCAGACAACAGGAAAGCTTAAATGCGTTGGTTACAGCGAGAAGTGATTTCAATGAGTCAATATGGACTTGTTTGCTTCTTTGAATTATCCCCAGTACGACAGGATGTTACTGTGTCAGCTCAGAGGCAGACAGGCCCATCTGTTTCCACCTTCAGCTCTGCTGTTACTCCTATTTAGAGCTGTGCCCTTCCTCACAGAGTCCTCAGATGCTCAGAAGATGACCTGCAGTTACCTTGACATCAATGGTTACTTTTCTCAAGCAGGTAGAATAAATCAGGCCTTTCAACCCCCCTGTTCTCTCGTCTCTGCTTGTCATTTCCTCTCAGTGAAATGATCTGTGATGGCGAAGGGCAGTGGTTTTGTAGGGATGTGGTCATGGGCCTTTGAGTCTCAGTGTGAGCGAGGTCTGTTGGTCCAGAACTGTCTTATGTTTTACATTTTAGTTTAGGATTATTCATTCATTTTCTTTATAAGTCCAGTGACACTTTCCTGTGCCCATGGCACAGTGGTGCTGTGTGGGTTGGTGCTGGTCCTTCACAGAGCTGGATTTGTGTCCCTGATGCATCTGCCAGTGATGTCGGGTCTGTGGGTCATGGCTGTGAATAGTGATGAGAGTTTGGGGAAAAGTTTGGGTCTTCCAAACTTGCCTGGTCCCTAATATCCCTTTGGGGATTCTGTGACAGTTTGTTACTGGGATTGGGCATTCCTTTTTGCGGGGAAATGTAGGGGAAACATGTTTGGAAGTTTGTTTATAAAACAAAGTTTATTTGAGCAAATTTTCCTTGGAAAGACAAATATGGTTCAGTCAACAAATATACGTGTAGACACCACTAAGTACAAATGAACGCAGTCTACAGGAACCTGTCCCTTCCTTATCCAAATTTTCTCATATGCCAGAATATTTTCCCTATATCTTTTTCATTGTGTATCAAGAGCCATCTTAAACAAAAACCAAACTGTGTCATTAATTACATTTCTTCCTTATTTTATAAACTTTATTATAAAAAAAACTTGCAGATAAATAAAAACATCAGAAAGATGTTTTTATTACCAAATAAATTACAGTTCTTACATGGTAAAGTGTTATGATAATAGTTTCACTCACTGGAGCAAGTAGTCATTTGCAAAACCTGGGAGTCCCCATAGTTGAAGCCCCTGAGTAGAAACCAACTGTTGAACATGTTGGAAATCCCGAGTTGTTTCTTTTGTAGCAATGGATGCCAGTGAAAATACGTTGATGTTCTTGTTTTGACTCCATTGTCATGTCAAGGTGTTAGAAACCTTATTCATTTCAATTTTAATGCTTGAAAAGGGGCTATTCAAGTTCATATTATGCTTCACTCCCCGGAAAAGGCAGTCTTTTACTCTCTGTTTTACATATACACCACTGCGGAGTTTGAAATGGTGATTTTTTTTTTTTTAAAAGAAGGCCTTATAATTTCAATTTTTAAATCCTTAGTTTTTGACTTGAGTATATGAACCTGATAGGTGAAGAAGGCCTAGTGAGTGTTTCTTCTCCATGCTTGATGTCCCTTCAGCAAAGCATTCTTGGGCTGCTCTGTACAGCTCAGTGGTTATCTGACTGTTGACTGGAGAGGGAAGTAAAGAAATCGGGTACTGGCTTCTCTTTTCCCCTTTCTTCTGGGGATCCTTGCATCACCATGGCCCTGCCTGTGTAAGGGAGGAATGTGCTGGCCAGGAGGCCTGAGAACCAGATAAGTCTTGTCTAAATGCAAGAATAAGTCCACACAGACAGGCTACCTACTGCTGAAGACACAACCCTGGCCATTACCTTTGAAGTGCAAAGCTGATATTTTGGACCTGAGATGCTGTTCGATCTTATTTCCAAGTTAGTATAGAACTAGGGAGGGAGAGAGAAAGCTTGCCCACTGGGGCTCCTTGAAGTCCTAAACATACTGAAAAAGAAGTACCCTTTTCAACCCAGCAGACCTCCCCACAACCTGTAAGTGCTTTTAGAAAAACACAGACATCTAGAAATAATATGTGTGCCACCCCCATGCTCTTGCACATTGATGGATGCTCGACTCTCTGTTAGATTTTTCTACTAATTATATCTTGATGGCCCGCTTGATGCTTGTAATTGGCTACACACTGTTCTGTACTATGGATGTCATGTTGATTTTACAGTCAGAGAATAAGCCTGCTTCCATGTGAGCCTCATACCCTGATTAGCAGTGGGAAACAACATGTGTTTCTAAGGGGCACAGGTGGCAACTGCTTTTCATTTTTCTGTTTCATATGAAATAGCTGTTCCATATGTTCCTCTGGGTGATAAGACTTGATTTGGGTCTTTCTGATGGCTGTTTTCTATTTGTGTACTTTTTACTATTCCTGTCATCTGACCTGGAATATAAGATGACTAAAACCTGAAACATATCTCTAGAGCAGTGCTTAGTAATTTTATGAAAAAACACTTTGGAGTTCACGTACAAAAGTTATTATAGGCGCTGGAGAGATGGTTTAACCATTAAGAGCACTGGTTCTGAGTTCAATTCCCAGCAATCACGTGGCGGCTCACAACCATTTATAGTGGGATCTGATGCCCTCTTCTGGCATTCAGGTGTACATGGAGATAGAGTACTCAAATAAATAAATAAATCTTTAAAAAAAAAAAAAAAGCCATGTGTGTCAGCGAAAGCCTTTAATCCCAGCACTAGGGAGGCAGAGGCAGGCAGATCTCTGTGAGTTTGAGGTCAGCCTGGTCTACAGAGTAAGTGAGTTTCAGGACAGCCGGAGTTACAACAAAGAAACCCTGTCTTGAAAAACCAAAAAAGGAAAAAAAAAAAATCCATCTCCTAAATTAATGGTGCTTCATGCTACCTTAGTTACTTCTCATTTTGTTGTTTTCCCCGTCCTTTTTAAATCTCACTTGGAGATATTACCATTGTCTATTTACAAAAGCCAGTGGATGTGAGTGCTGGAATAGGTCTTCTGCTGGTTGACTTGCCTTTTGTTTGTAAATACCAGTAATGAGGCTGCAAGATGTAGTGTGTGGCTCAGTCTGGCTTCAACTAGAGAAACAGAACCAGCAGGAGACCCAGAAAGAGATTTATTGCACAGAGTGGACACATTCATCTGTGGAGTTGAGCAGGCCAGCCTGGAATCCACAGACCCAGCTGTCAGAAGGGGCCGGCTGGGACTCTGAAGAATGATAGAAGCTGTTAAGGGGCAATTTCTTCAAAGGAGTCCTGGCTGGGCTCAGAAGGCTCTTTCAGTGATTGATCAGGTTCAGCCAGTTTATCAAGGATAATTTCCCTTGTTTTGACTGTGGGTTTTAATTACATTGGCTAAAAGCTTTCATAGCCACACCTAGATTAGCTTTTGATTGAGTGACTGTGGACCATAGTGTAGCAAGGCTGACACAAGAGAGAGGATACTGACCACCACCTTGCTTCTCTGTTTCCCGTTAGAATCCCTCTAGATCCAGCCTTTAGTTGAACTGCCCTCTGGGAGCTACAGTGGGCCGCCAGGCTCATCTTCCTCACACCCTGCCTCTCCTTCTGCCATCAAGCTCCCTTATAACTTGCTGCTTCTGCTCTGCTTCAGAGCCAAACGTTATTTTCTCCTTTTCCTTTGGTTCTGTGAGAAGGGAGTCACTGCGATTTGTTTTACCAGGGCGGAATGTTCCCATTGTTCTTCATTAGCTGAAGTTACATACCAGCTTGGCACCCATTCCAGCAGAAGCTTTAGTTCACAGAGACAATAGCTGCAGAATCGGATGCTGCTTTTGTGGCTGGTAGCTGTTGCCATTGTTCTTTGTCGCCCTTACTTGGAGAAATGCCATATTGGAGGATTGATGGGATTAAAACAGAGTAAGGAGTCTAATTGCCTCTCTGTTTTGTGCTTCTTCTTGGAAAGAATTCCCTACAGTCTCTTTGAAGATGCTGCCCTTTCATGTTGGATTTCCAAAGTTACAAAATTCTTTTGTCATTATCTTAAGAGCAAAATTTATCAAATGTTATTCTTCTCACAGTAGAAAATGCTGAAGGATTATTAGGAAGTTCTGCAAGGTGTCCTTTGTGCTTTGATCCATTTATTATTAACTTACCAATGTCTTCTGTTTCTGCCCAAGATTTTCTAATCACCTATAGGAAACTCAAATGTCCTCATCTCTGGTGCCCTTTATGCTCTAGAGAAAGGGATGCCAAGTTTTCTCAGAGCAATGTGAACAATAGTTTAAGAGGTGTTAATAGGAACCACCACGGATAAGGGCCAAGATTTAGCAGTAGCCGCTTATCTCTGATTAATAGCAATACGTTTATTTTTTTTTCTTTTCTTGGTGTTTTAACATGCAATAACATGGTCAGATGGAAATAATTTGTAAGTGTGAATTGAAACGGGACTTTATAGGCCCAGTGCATCTACAGTTGGGAAACGCTGCCTGAAAAGCAAAGTATGGTCAGGTCTATTGTGTCGCATAGTGAGGGTTATCAAACATGATTTGCTGATCTTCAGAGGGTCCCAGTGTTCAGAAGGAAAATGAAATTGAATACATTACTTCACCAGTCTTTACCTTCCCTATTCATTCCCATGTGCCGCATCACCATAGATGTAGTGGCTGCAGATCAGACAACGGTTCTTTTCTGAAGTCGCCTCTTTTCCAAGGATCAGGAATTAGGGAAGGCCTTAGACTGTTGCTGTATGGCCTCACCCAGCTGCAGTTTCATGGGCTGCGTGAAGACCGAATCTTCACTGAGGCTCATCTAGCCCAGAGCCTGCAGAGCTCACAAGATGCTTGTGTGCCGTCTGAGCACCTTGACCACAGTGACCATGGTGACGTTCCATGTGTGAAGTTATAATGTATCTATGCACATCAGCATCATCTTCTCAGACCTAGCCCTGGAAGCTCTGCTGCCTCAGGTCTGCTTTCCTCTGCCAACCCCGCGAGATGCACTCATGTACTCAGATTCAGACAAAGGTGCTGGACTCTAGTAAGTTACACAGGCTTCTCTTGAGCTCACTTCACAACCCAGATAGGCCTTAGAATAGCCACTTCCCAACTTAGCCTCCCGAATAGCTGAGATTGCATGTCTGGTGTTGGACGCCATCTTTTGATAGTGGAGTGATGTGATTTCAGAAGAACTGATAGACATGAGAAAGAAGTTATTCTGAGTATGACCTCTGTCTACCTTCTGGCCATGATACAGCCTCGCATTTGTAAGACCCAGACCCTCCAAAAGTCCTATGTTAACATCGTGCTCAGCCACCACACTTGGTCTGAGTACAGAGGAGGCTCTTCAGGATCAGTTACATGACTCTAGCTCTTTGAGTTCTGTTGTGAAGACCTTTGAGATAGTGAGATATGTATTTGCTCCCCACACACCTCAACTATACTAGAGACGCAGGCGTCCTATAAGCTTGTCCAAAAGTGGCAAAGTGGAAGCACACAGATGCATAGCACCTTTGGAATCTTCAAGGTTTTGGGTTTCATATCGCTTCTGTTTTATGTGGCATTCAGTTCCCCCTGTTGGGTTCACAGCTGTGTTAAGTCCTTTGTGTGTAGGGGAAAAGTCAGTTTTTTGAGCCCAGTGGTCTCCTAGTAGCTTCCTCTTGGCTGGTTTGGGAACCTGAAGGGCTTCATTGCGTGTTTCCATTGCATGTTTGGAAACTGAAGTGCCTCATCACGTGTTGGGCATCTGAAGTACCCCATTGTACGTTGGGTATCTGAAAGTCCTCTTTCGCTTTGTACTCTTTCTCTTAGTCTAACTTGGTAATATTTCATAATGCAAACATAAATAAAAAACAAACAAACAAGATCCTTTGTGGATTTTCTGTGAATTGGCTTCATTCCCTTAGACAAAGCCTGAACCATATTTGCGTTGTTCCAGGCTCCTTGTGCCAGGACAATGGGGCAATGGCTTTATGAGTCATAAAGACTCTGTTACTTAGTGTAGCGGTCTACATGACAAGATCTCTAGAAGCCTCAGGCTTCCTTGAAGGTGTCTGTGAGGCAACATCTTGGATCTTTCTGAAGTCCTGACAAAGAGCCATACAGTTCCACTCTGGGTTTGATCCTACTCTCAAGTCATTTCTTGGTGTGAGAATCATTTAATTCCCGGATGAGCCGGAAATGAGAACCCATCATGGGTTAGTTTCTGAGCGCCTCTCTCTCTGTTCACATTTTGTCATCTGCAGCGAGCGGAATCCAGGTGTGATTTGGGTGTTCCGCCTGGGAGTCTCTTTAGCTGGAGCACTGAGTTCATTATGTTCATTTCGGTTTCCTCCTGTGCTGTTGCTGTCATGGTCATCACCTCACACGGTCTTCCTCTCCGCTAGCTTCCAGTAACAACACTCTCCTTTTAAAGTTTCATCAAACAAACAAACAAAGGCCTTTCCTAAAACAGCGGTAGAAACTTCATTATTTTGCAGTTACTGAGTGTTGGAATTTGGAGCGTTTGTCAGCTGTGGTAGAAGGGAGTCTGATAGCCACAGAGTGCCTGTGTTGCTGCTGTTTTCAAGTTACTCAGTTTTGGCCGATTGTTAGGTATCTGTAGTGACCGGGATAGGTAACGTACCGATTGCCTCCTACTTCTGTCACTATCAAGCCCCCGTGTAATCTCCCCTGCCTACTAAAATGTTTTCTTCTTTTGTCCACTGTCTATGAACTCTGAATTATCTGCTGGGGAATACAACAGAGGCCATGAACTACGAACTCATAGACCTAATTTGTCCTGCTGATATAATGTATTTAATTGTTCTTTAAAATACATTTTTTTTTAAGTAAAATAGAATTACATCACTTTTCCCCTTTTTCCCTCTGTCTTTTTCCAGGTACCCGTCATCCAATCCCTCCCATACCTACCTCACTCACAAATTGATGTTCCTTTTTTTTTTTTTTAATTATTGTTACATATCTGTGGATGAATACACACACACACACACACACACACACACACACACACACACACAATATGTAAATACAATTTACTGAATCTGTTTCGTTGTTTGTGTGTATATGGTTTCAAGACTGATCACTTTGTATTGGATAATCAATAAGGGTTCACACCTGAGAGAATCTAATTCTCCCTCTTCCAGCAGTCATTAATTGAGTATAGTTCTCTATATTTCTTCATCTAGGGATGAAACCCCACAAGACATTTCCCCTTCCATGGCTGCATGTCTATTGATAACAGTCAGTGTTCTGGTCTTGTTTATGTAGCCATTTGTAGGAGAAACTCTTTCACAGATTTTCCTAGTATTCTGGCTCTTACAGTAGTCTCCACCTTGTCCCTGTGTGATGATTCCTGAGCCATAGATGCAGAAACTGTGGTGTTGGTTTATCCGTTGTGGTTGGGCTCCCCGTGTTCCATGAATCTCTGCATTGTGTTAGTTGTGATTCTCTGTGATGGTCGCCATTTGCTGTAAAGAAAAGCTTTTTTGATGAGGGGTGACAGCTACACTTAACCGCTGGGTATAAGGATAAGATTTGAAATGGGATAAGAAATGATGCTGATCTCTAAAGTAGGAAATGGAAAAATGGTGAGGACTCTTGCAGGGCCCCAGACTCAGCTTGAGGTCATGGTCTTGAGAAAGGGATGCCTGGGAACGGTGTGAAGAATTGGTTCAGAAGTCAAAACCTGGTACAAGCTGGCAGCTAGTCATCTCAGGAGAGCATCAGAATTTAAGGATTCTCTACTTCTCCCCCCAACCTCCCTGCACCCTTTCCCTCTCTCTCTTTCTCTATTTTCTCTTTCTTTCTCTCTCTTTCTCCTTCTTCCTTCTGCTTTTGTTTTCTTCTGCTTCTCCTGAGAATGAACCAGCCCAATCTTTTATTTACTAAAGGTACATTGCAAATCTAACAGTTTATCAAGGTCAAGCACATTCAAAGCTTCACAGAAAGATCATGTAGTTACATTTTTCTAAATCCCCATGCTCACGTGGTACACTGAGCAAGGACAACTTTCACTGTAACAGCTTAGTCTTCAACTTGTTTTTCCTCAGAAAACCTCTAACACAATGGTCCATTGGCGGTTTGCTGGATGTCCTACTTGTGGTTTCCACATATCTCAAACAGACAGAAGGGCAAAAAGGTGCTAGACAGAAATTTTATATTTATATTTTTATAGATTTTAATGCTTTTTCTCTAGTTCTACTTCTTCCCTATATCTATCCAAACCTCAATCATAGGTTTTTTTTTTTAGCATTAACAGCATCTGTTCCTCTCCCCTTGACTATCCATTTTTCTTGTTTCTGGAGTCTCTGTGAACCCAGCCTGTTTGGGATACACAGGCTCAGGAGTATAATTCCTGTTCCTGAACTTGGTTATACCGTACAGTTCCAAAAAGTTCTTAAGGAACAGTTTATCTTGTCCCTTAGTTGACTCGCATTTAGTGAGGCTGACCCAGGGGCCACAGCCCTTAGGACACTCACAAAGGCTTCCATCTCAGGCTCATTAGATTCAGCCTTCTTCTTCCTTATCAAGGGACTACCAAAAAGGTTGGCTCCATGGGGGCATTGGCCTGGGTCCCATTTACAGGAATGAAGGAAGCTTTAGGGAGAAAAAGGAAAGAACAGCATATAAAGAATAGTAGGCTCAGTTATTTCTAGATGTCTTCTACAGAGGTGGCATGCCAGAGGCTGGAACTGTGTCAAGCAGCCATCTGCATAGTCATGCCGTTCCTTACAGACTCTCAAACTGGGCAGGAGGGAGAGAGGTCAATACAGAAGGAGGAGGAGGGAAGAGGGACAAATAACAGCAAAGCTGTTTGATAAAACCTGAAGGAATTGTAGCACTCTATTTACAAAAATTATATATAGTACAAATAAATACATGTGTACATGCATACATGTTAAGGATATTATGCCATTTGGGCTGATAATGCTCCCTACATGAACCATAGACTAACAAAAACCCCAGTATGAGGCATGAGAAACCTATTTTTAAATGATTGGTCAAGGTAGTACACATGACTCCCAAGGCAATATAAGCTATTACCTTTTCTTTGTGCATACCATGCGCTTCCTAATCCTTACTGTCTTTTGATAGACTGTCGTCTTGTCTTGTATACCATGGTCTTCCAGGGTTTATATCTTGGCTATAACATCCATTGTTCATGGAAGCAATTAGCTTAAGTCCTCCTCTTTGGACTGTGATTTACTAAGAGATATCGGCATGTATTTTATTCCTATTTGATCTAGAACTTGATAGGAAGGTATTCAATAAAACTTTGTTGACTGGATAAGTAAAATAAATGATTTGTAATAAGGTCAAGGGAAGTTCCCTGAAGCAGTATGCACTTTGATTGGTGATCCGTCAAAAATAAGAGGCAGCAGAATGGTGTAAACATGTAGGTAGAATTACAAATGAAAGCATCAGAAAAGCTTATTAGATTAAAGAAAAACAGATCATTGGGGAACATAGAAGGATGGAGAACATGTCAAGGTGCACAGCATACATGTGTAAAGTAGCAGGGTCAAGAAGGTGTGCCGTTCTTACATACTCAGACTGCAGCATGTCCAAAGGGACCTAGCGGAGAGTGAATCCTGGAAATACAATCGCAAGCCAGAATGCACAGAGTTGTGAATGTTAAAATGTCTGGACTCGTCCTGTAGGTCAGAGTGAGAGAGTAATTGTATGCTCCTTGACACAGTACGAAGGCTAAAAGGAGTGACAAATCAGAGGCCTGGAGACGAGTTAGCGTTGTGTCCGATAGGAAGGGCAGCATGGGTGTTGAAAGGGATGGTGGCAGTACATTGTGGTGGCTGAGGAGGTAAAGGTTGCACAGTGTAATGTTTGATAAACTCGGCTGCGAGGGAAAATTAACGATACAGATAATAACGTCTCTCAGGCCTTGGGTGTGCACTATGAAGCAGACATTGTGTTTGGAGCTTTATTTAGGTGATATTCCCTTTGGCCACCATGAGGGAGATGGTGAGTGTAGCGATGAGGGGAAATCTAGAGCCCTAAACTCAGACAACCCTGGAGAGGTGTCAGAAGGAGGCTGGGAGCAGAGGGTTCTGAAATTTAACCCCGAGGCGTTACTAGGATGATCATACGCAGCCGCGTACTTGGAAACGGAGACTAAGGCATGCTCTGCCCTAAAGCTGCAGTGCGGAAAGGGAAGCCACGAAGAGGCTTGTGGACTCACAGTCACACTGTTTGTACAGCGGACAGTGGGAGGAGCAGCCACGTGTGTGGTTAAAGACAGAACAGAGAGCAGACACAGGCAGAGGAGGGTAAACACCGTGAACAGGATTGAGAGGGTCTGAGCTAAAAGAAAGAGTGCAGCCATGCCTACGAGATGGCTGGGAATTGAGTGTCCAGCCTGACCCAGCGTCTTCTCAGTGGCGTGCCAAATAGACTGGACCAGCCAGCCAGAGGAAGGGACTGTGAGGCATGAGGAAGTGCAAGCACCAAGGCCTAGCCTCCAGGCCCTGTGTGGTGGAGGCAGGAGAGGGCAGGGCTGGAGGGACCCAGGCGGCCAGGCAGCGCATGCGGACAGAGGTGCTGGGAGGTGGCGCTCACAGGGGACTGATGCCAGTGTTTGCGCCCTGGAGACAGTGAAGTGCTTACTGCTAAAGCCCTACCAAGTCCCAGTTTGTTTGTTAATTTTGATAATTTAGAAGGCTTTTTGTTTGCTTGGCAATGCCTCTAGTATGTTAAAAACAGCAATTAATTAGAAACAACTGTAATGTTTCTTGTTAGTAGAATGACGAGAATAGAAATATGCTTTCTGCTGTCCAAGGGAGCATGGGTGGACTGAGGTGGCTAGTCCCCTGTGGCTAGGGTATAGGGCAGAGTCAGGCACATAGTATGTCTGCAAAAGAAGAGAAGCCTAACTCAGGCTTCCCAATAATGAGGAAAATCATTCCACGGAGGTCCCGAGACCCAGTGTGTAGAGAATTTTGTGGCAATGGAAGATGCTGATGGTGGTTGGTAAGTGGCTGGGTGTGCCGGACGAATGTGTGGACGCACATTCGTCTTTTGCTCAGTAGTGTACTAGAGACATGTACATCATCTCTCTATTCAAATGGCATATAGAAGAGGTCTCTTCTAGATCCCTTATCCTTCCTGGTACTCATACTTACAGAGGCCGTCACTCGGACTCCACAGGAGCCATCAGAGCCCTCTGAGCACTGTCCCACCATGGTGCCCTCTCGTCCCCGTGGCTGCTGTGTCCCAGTTCTGCCCTGGACACCTGCCCAGTGAGCACCACCGCTCCTCTGTCTGTCTGGGTTTCCTTATGGCCCACTTCTACTGCAGCGGGAAATCAGAGCTTTGGTTCCTCTCTGTAGTGGATGATAGTCATTGTAAGGAAGGAGAAAATGCTAGTCTGCCCTCTTACATCTTTACGTTCCGAAGCCTTTTCACACTCCTGAGTCAGAAGGCCACTTGTAAAACTATGTGAAACTTTGGTGCCTTGGCTCTGTGACATTAAAGTTGTTGCTTTGTCCTTATAAATTTCCTCCAGGGATGTAACTTTGTACAGTTGGTTTTTGTTCTCTTTACTAGATGTCACTGTCACATAAACACAACGTGAAACCTGGGTTTCAAATTTTGCTGCAGTTTTATTCCTTGGAGTAAGCTGGAGCCCATTGTATAGACAAACTTGGGAGTTTATTCTCGATGCTATTTAGTCTGTATTTTCCCTTCAATTTTGTAATTTTTTTTTTTTTCCTGATTAAGTTAGTGCATATACTTACTAGGTTAAAGGCCCATCCTGTCATGTCTCTCTGTATATGGGCCAAGAATACTAGACGTTTCATTTTACTTTTTTTTTTTTTCTTTCAGCACATAAAACTAAGAGAGACACAGCTAGGGTTCTGCAATAAAGCAGGCATGAGGGAGTGGGCATCTTATTCTCTGCAGTTGTATTCTGCTTGTAGAAGGGATGAAGTAGAAATAAGAAGTAGAAATAGACAGGGTTTTTGCAAAGGGGAAGATGGCAGATCTCCTGAAGGCAGTGCTTCAGGGGAGAAGGCATGATCAACGTTTCAGCGCACGGGTTTAATGTGTCTCCAGGAGAAGGGAAGTTCCTTTGTGTAATTTATTAAAGAATACTAAATTTATCAGTGATCTTTGGTTTCTACACTTTTTCGTAAAGACAGTTTTATTTTGTTTTTGGTCTGTGATTTTATTTGTTTTCTCAGCTGAAAATCTGTTTTATAATTGTCACCACTCTAAATTCTTTCTTTTGAGTGTAGTCATTAACAAATGCCCTTCATCATGATTAGTGTTGCCAGGAAAATTAATTGTATTGTATATGTCAGTGTCAGTGGAGAATGATTTCTTCTTCCCTTACCCATTTCTTGGTAGTTTGGAAATGAGCAATCTGTTCTAAAAGTCCTTAAGTGTATCTCGGCATTTATTTCTGTAGTACTTTGCCAGTGTCTATAAGAATCATTAAAGTCACTAACATGATAATAGGTTTGTGCAGAAATTCAAATTCCATGTGGGAGAAGACATCTGTGCTGTGCACGGAGGTAGTGCCCTGAGTATCTCAAAGGTGAATTTGTGTTCATTGTTGTTGTTTTTTGAGAGATAGAAATGACTGCATCCTTTAAAAGTTAATTGCAATTGTGAATAACTTTTTAGTTCTTTTGAATTTTCTCTGTTGGACCTCAAATCTTTTAGAGTTTAGGCAGAGTTACTGTCACAGATTATGCAGGATAATCTCAAACTCACCCCATCTCCGAACATGTGCTGTTATGTATTCAGGTTTATATGGCATGCACAATACTTAAGTTTTCAGTGATTCCATTGAGTTTAATGCCATGCCTGTGACATGACTAAATGGTTTCTTTTATAGAAAAATAGTTATTATACCATAGACACACACACACACACACACACACACACACACGCACATGTATGTGCGTGCATGCGTGTGTGTGTGTGCATGTATTGTGGAAGCTAGAAGACATGAGTGTCATTTCTTAAATGATGCCCATTTTTTTCTCTTTTTTTAAAGACAGGATATTTTACTGGCCTGGAACTATACAAACAGGCTGGGCTGACCTGCTAACGAGCCTCAGGGATAGGCCCATCTTCACCTCCTCTGCACTTAATTTGTGCATGCCACCATACACAAGTTTTTGTTTGGGCTTTTTACATGGGTATTGGGACTGAACCTAGGTCTTTGTGATTGCAAGGCAAGAACTCTGCCCATCTAGCTGTCTTCCCAACCCCGTGTCATAGACTTTCAGAATCTTCACAGGACATTTTCTAGGCAGCTTCTTTCTGGTTTCAATGACATCCAGGGAATGAGAGTCTGAGGCTTTGTTTCTACCATTGATTTTTGCCCTGACAATTGTCTGTTCTTGGGTCACTTTCTGGGTCTTCATCTCCTCATTTATAAAATGAAGGGGTTGAACACGTGGTCTCTGAGGCCCTTTTCCACTTGAAGTTCCTCTGAATCAGTGGACCACCTGCGGTTGTGTTCGCATTGTGTTCATCTGTTGCACTGCTTTGCCAAATGGCATCTCAAATTACTGTAGTCAGCAGCTCATTCTCCATCGTCTTCTCCTTTGAAAAGCTTTTCCTCACCAACAACAGCACATTTGGACAGCATGCCCTGTGGATTACATCATACACTGACACCCTGCCCCCGAATGCAATAACAGAGGAAGCCTGATTATGACCTAAACCATGACCAGGTTGAGGATGAAGATGCTCCGAGCTGTCATCTCACAAGTGTCACATGTGCTAAGAAGTGTGTTAGGGACAGTCTAATGCTATTTTGTTTTTGCTCCTGGGAATACAAGTGTGATGTCAGATCTGACAAAGAGCAAGGTGGCAGTGGAAGGAATTTGCTCTTTGGAAGTAGGTTTCAGATTGCTGGCTCTCTGGCCTAGTGTGATTCATCAGGCATCCAGATTTCTCTGCCTTCACTCAGCCGGCAGTCGGCCGCTTGGGAGCATTTCCTTAGGCAGCTTTGAAACCTGGCCTATGACTTAGTGTGTGTGGTGACTGATAAAGTTCCTAACTTTAGTAAAAGTGAAAAATGAAGTCCAAATTTAATGATTCTCATGTGTGGTATACTTTAAAATATTTTGTATATGTGCTACTAATGCATTTCAAGAACACAATAGTTTTGGAAGGATGTTGAGAGTGGGAGTCTGCAGACTGTGTGGTCTTTTAGAGTGCTAACTTTCGGTTATCCCTGGATTGATAACCACTTACGTTCGTTGTCAGAGTCTTCTTTGCTGTATAACCCAGGGAGCAGAACCCCTGAGTGCTGTGCGCGTCCGACCAGTGAAGGCTGATGTGGCTTGTTTTTGACTCAGGTAAGGAGGGTTCCTGGGTCGAGCGGTCACCTCCATAAGACTGAAGATGGAGATTGGGAGTGGAGCGATGATGAGATGGATGAGAAGAGCGAGGAAGGGAAAGCAGCTGCCTCCCAAGAGAAGGTGAATGACCTCGGCCACCACTGGCCGATCTGTGCATTGTGGTTCCATAGTATGCCACCAAGTTAATGCTCATATAATTGTTTTGCAGTCACGAAGAGTGAAAGAAGAAAATCCAGAGGTGAGGAGTGCTGATCATGTATGTATGATTACGTGTGTTTGCATATTTATTTATTCCTTCCTTCGTTCCCCCATTGTGGCATCCGAGTTGGATGCATCTGAGAGACAGTTCTCAGAATCTCATGGTGTAGGAGAGGGAGGGAAGGCACATAGAGTCTGTTGGCTCTGATTCTGAGTTGCCTCGGCTTGATCAGATTGTGGCAAACTACTCCACTCTCTGAGCCTCTGCTTGCCCTGGGGGATGATCGCAGTGCTTAGGAGGTAGCCAAGAAGATTGGCTGGACTACATGGATGGCACTCAGGGGAATCCTTGGCCCCCACAGGGAGATAATTATTTTTAACTTGTAGTATCACATTACTTAGCAAATACTGAAAGCATACAGGTAAAATTTGCCTCATGTTTTAATTCACGAAAAACAGCAGACATTGAAGTGGTCAAAACTCCAGGTTGAATCCATGACTCTTGACCTTTAAATGCGCCGGGTGACTTAGGTAGGTGAGAATCACTCTTCATGACTATTCAGAGAACTGATCATTTTTTTACTTACTTCCTCCATCTGATTAATTATCCTGATGCCTAATGATGACTATAGCACGCTAATACTCACAGAGGAAATTTGAGAATATTTAAATAGCTCCCAATGTTTCAGAGACTTAGTAATTACCGTGTACCTTGCTAAAGCCTCATTACAAAACTGGAAAACTTTGGCCTAGAAACCCATCCAAATTTCTTTTTTTTTCTCTTTTTAAATTAGCAGACATTTCCTTTGGTTAAGTGAAGTGCATCTTACATTGGGTTTGAAGTAGCAGTAACCAGTTGTGCTTTTAGCAAAGAGCAGCCTAGCCCCAGCCACTCTCTCCCTTGGCCCTTCCTACCACTCTGTTCTCTTCACCTCACCATGGTGGGAGGTTCCTGCTGGGATTTCTCAGGGACCTGCCCACCAGTAATGGTTCTCTTTCAGATCCTGCCTCTGCCCCTGCATGTTCTGTGAACTCTATTTCTTACTTACAGCATAAACTGTGCTCAAGGATGTTGTTTTCCACTGGAGGAACAGTGGTGGGTACCCCCCCAGAATGGGACTTAATGGGTTACATGTTGTATTGGGATTTTAGAACAATCTTGGCCAGGTATCATGGATTCCACCCTCTCTTGTCCACATTCCTGTTGTGACTAGAGCAAAGCAGAGAGTTCAGGGTTTTTTCGTTTGCAAGAATATCTCTAACTAAAAGCCTGAGTTCTGTTTAGATGAAGGTGTTTCGTGCACAATCATTGACTCCAAAAGCATTGCAGTTCAGTCATCTTTAACTAGAAAACTAGAGCAGTATTTTATTTATATGTGTGTCCCCTTTGCATACAAAATATACTATGCATGTTGGTTAGCAACATGGATATCCAGGCACTGGAGCGGAAACATAAAACAGGTGTGAATAGGCTATAACATTTATGCAGCAGGAATGGAGATAGAAGGTCAAAGTCATTATGTAGCTAAAGTGAAGTTCAGCAAAAGCAGCTTTGGTACTACTGTGTAGATAGAGCGAGATGCGGCATTTTTATGAATGCTTTGCTTGTGAGAGGCTATGCAGCATCCTAGGCAAGCTAAGGTAGCATGTGTGGGAGTTACAGCGTCTGCTGGAGAAAGTCTAGAAGGTCTGAGTAGGTGTTCATCAGTGGGGCCCTGGGGGAAAGGTAGCTCATGGGCCACATTTGGAGGTTATGTTTTGGAGAGAATTTCCAATATGGATTTTTAAACTTACAGAGTTATTGCTAGTTAGCTTGAATTTTATAGCCCAGCACTTTGAAAAATTGGTCCAGTTTAAAAAAAAAAAATGATCTTCTGGGAAACTTACCCACTAGTAATTAATATTTTGAAGCAAATGGATAATCACCCCCTCTTATTTATCATCTTGTTTTACTTGGAGACAGAAGTCCATGGAGACCAAAGTTCATTAACAGCAATACTAATATTAGAACTAGAGTGAATTAATTGATCAAAAACTGAACCCATACTTCATGTCTGTGCGGAACTGTGCTGGACACCATGGGGATTTATTACAGAGAGAAGAAGCCTGCTTTCCGGGGAGCTTTTCATCTTTGGGGAAGGATGTGGAAGAAGGCCTGAACAAGAACTGGCTTTTTAGAGGGTGTTTCCTAGCTCATAAATCTTATCTAAAATTTCCAGTTAATATCCATTATTGATTTCTTTCGAGAAGTGGTCTGGAATTTCTTTTTGTCTGACTCTGAAGTGAGTGTCTGTTCCATGACTCTGTCATCTGCTTCACTCTCTTAATTTTCTGTGTGAAAACTGAAGCTGACTTTATCTTTAAATCTATCTATCTCCCTTTAGTTTCCTTTACCTGAGGAAGACATTCACCAAGGCTTTTATTTCAACAGTTCTTACACAACACCTCGGTTAGAAGGTATGAAAAGACTTAACTGTCCTGCCTCCAATCAGAGCAGTAAAACCTTTTAAAAATGTGATAGGATGCTTAGGCTCAGCCCACAGAGTTAAATTTGATAGCCTGGGGTTAGGTATAGGCAACTCTGATTTTTAAAAAGCTTCTCACACGATTCTGATGTGTGGCCAGAATCTAGACTGCTGACTAGGAAAACTGCAGAAGTCACTCTGAATGGACTCCAAAAAGGCTATGGTCTTAAGTTCCCAAAGCTTCTGCTTTTGATATCTGCCTGTCTGGAATGAATGAGTGAATGAATAAATAAATAAATAGATAGATAGATAAATAAATAAATAAAATGTCAGAAATCAGCTGAAAAATTGTCTTTGACTTAAGCTAGCAGAGTCTACAAGAAGGGTATTGAAAGGTTTTGGTACCCAGTGTCTAGTCTAGGATAATTATGAAAACCTGTTTGCTAGTTCTGGCTTCTTATTCTCATCAGTGTGGATTTTGATTGCATTAACTTTACCGGTTTTAACTAGAGACTAAACACAATGTGAAGATTATATTTCTTTCTGTTGCTTGATGATTTTTAAAACTGCCACTAGTTTTAAAACCATTCTGATGAAAGGCGTTTCTCTGATGCTCTGCAGCTCTCAGACGTGTTTGTTTTAAGCCTCCGTGTAAAGGCAGAGAAAGGTCTGAATTCTTCCTGAGTGTGCTGTGGTATGCCCTGGTTATCACAGACTGCTCAGCTTCAGTGCTTTGAGATTCCACTGTCCAGCAGCTGTGGGTTAGTGGAGGTGACTGCCCTTTGGGGTACTTGTGACCAAAGTTAGATTCGTGATCCGAAATCTACTGTCTTTCAAAACATTAGCTGTTTGTTTTAGAATAATGTTCAGCTTGTAGAAATGCTGCAAAGATGGTAGACTCCTCACCCAGGGTTATGCCTACATGGGAAGTTGCAAAGTGTGTGGTCCCTCCATCCAGTCCACCTGACTGGTTCTCCATCCTGATGAAGCCCAGGAGCAAGAAGGGAGCAAGGAAGGATGGGGTAGATTGTGGATCGGCCTGCATGATTCTTCAAAGTGTATCTGGTAGAGGGTCTGGTCCTCTGCTGGAGATTAGATGTTTTTCTAGGAGTTATTTTACACCAACATGTTGTTGTTAAACTTTCCAGACATACGGTAATATGAAAAGACTTTATAGTGACATACCTACCACCATGTGGTATTATATATTTTCTATAACCACCCCCACTGTTGTTATAGTTGCTTTTCCACATGTGTCCTGTTCATCCAGTTGCCCGCCTTGACTTTTCCATGCATTTCAAAGTAAACCAGAGGTATTAATGCTCTCCTCCCCCTAACTTCAGTACAGGCGCAGTTACTTTTGAATGAGCACAGAGAGCAAGAATTGTATTCTCTTAGATTTTAGAACATGCTTGCTACAAAGATTCCTGACGATTTTAGTTTTGGTAATAAATTAGAAATAAGCTCCTGTTCAGTTGTTTTCATTGCTGTTTCTTCTTCAGTGTGGCGGGTTTGGTTGTTGTTGCTGTTGATTGTCTCTCAAGTTAACGCTCTGTGACAGAGTCCACAAAAGCAGAACCTGAGGCATAGACACCTTAGGACCAGAATAAAAACCTTGAGCGAAAAGTTTCACTCTTGCATTTCTTTTGTTGTTGCTTTTCATCCACCTACTCTGACTTTCCTAAACGACAGTGAGAAATGACTCCAAGTAGTGACGTACAAGGCCGGCTTTCCTGACCCTTCACGTCTTCTCAAGTCCCCTTAACTCTAGAGGAAATGATACTACAAGATCAAGTTATTATCTTGAAGCGTGCTCTTTCTCCTAAACCATGTGGGTCACCCCAGAACTTGTCAAAGACTTAGATTCTCTCCTGTCTCCATGAGATTCTGAATGGCGGAACAAGTGTGGCCCTGTAGTCTAAGCGTGGCCAGCAGGGCTTGGGGCCTAGTTCTGACAGATGTTGTTGCTTACGGTCTTCTAATAGGTATCATCTCTAATGATCAGGGAGTAATATCCCAGTGGCTGTAACTTCTCCCCTTGGCTTCCTTGCCTCTCATAACATTGGTTCTTTTAACAGATCTCGGTGAACACTGGTGGCATCCCCGAGCAAATACAGTCACTCTCTGTGCACGACTCTCAGGTGGGTTCCTCTGCCAATCATTTCTATTTGAGATGCTTTATAGACAACTTGTTAGAGAACCTTTTGACAGGTAGACAACTTCAGGGTAGTGTTCTCAGATCAAGGGCTTCAAAACAACAACAGCAATAGAGACTTTCCCTTTAAGTAATTATGGAGAAAGAGAACTACTATCAGCCATCCTTTGCAAGATGTTTAGCCCAAAATAACACACTTAGGAGAAGGAATACATTACCCAAGCACCTCTCAAATCACCCAGTACTATGGGTCATAAGCCAAGGGAAGAAAATAACTGTAAAGTCTGTTACATTCTAGCCACCAAATACTGTGGTTAATTGATACTTTCTGTCCTTGCTTCTGATTGGATTTCTGTAACCTCTCATACTGATTGTTTTATCATTGAATTTTATGGGCCAATTCATCCCTACAACTTGTCTTATTAAAACACTAGCCCAGTGACTGTGCAGTGCATGTTTAGTGCATAATTATAACAGGTGTATGTCAGGAGGCCTGTGCTTCCTTCAACAAAGAGGTCTGATCAAGCCTAGGGATTCACAGGAGTAGTCTGTGTCATAGAGGCATCCATGATGGATGATTTGTATAGGTGAGAAGGCAGGAGGGGATGGATGTTGATTAGCCTGTGTTCACCCCTGAGGCTTGCATTTAATGTACCTAAGTCGTCCCTCCCCCACCCTCACCAGATGTAGTCTGGGGATAGAACCCAACATGTTATGCATGGTAAGCAAGTATTCTATCACTGAGCCACATCCCTAGCTCTTCCTTTTTTGAAACACGTCCTTGCTATGTAGCCTAAGCTATACTTGAACTTGCCATTCTCCTGCTTCCATGGCCTGAATGCTTGACTACAGGTGTCAAAACTGTATCTGGCAAGGTTCCTTACTTTTATGCATCTCCAAGGTCCAATAGATGTTGGTCCTTTGCTCTGGATCAACAGAGTACGATTTTAGAAGGATGACCTTAATTTGGACTGGCTGCAGCAATACCACCCACTCACAGAAT
Organism: Cricetomys ansorgei; assembly: GCA_026225945.1. Taxonomy (NCBI): domain Eukaryota; kingdom Metazoa; phylum Chordata; class Mammalia; order Rodentia; family Nesomyidae; genus Cricetomys; species Cricetomys ansorgei. The sequence goes on along the minus strand of JAMJFZ010000716.1, from coordinate 20,813,843 downwards.
CCATCCTGTGACTGAGGTTGTCTGCCTGAAGCATTTGCACCCACAGTTGTAATGCTAATTTAAAGCCTCTTTCTAATCCTCTAAAACAGGTGTTGTGAAACCAAGTAAGACCTGCTGCCTTAAGCACTAATTTTGGAATTTTTAGAAAGGGCCATAGGAATCAAGGGATATTGTGATTTTATTCATTCTGTCCTCAGTAAAGTTTACAGCATTGTCTGTTGTTCTGATTTTAAAGGGCCAACCCAATGCTAATGAAGACTACAGAGAAGGTCCTTGTGCAGTCAACCTTGTTTTAAGATTAAGGTAAATAACATTATTGTGTATTTTGCATCATATTTTCCCTATAGTGTAGTATTCTAACCTCCTCTTTTAATTTCATAATATTAGGATAAGATGAAATTGTTAACTTACTTGATTTTCCCAAACAACAGTGCATGCCATATTCCTGGAATTAATTTCACGCTTTTCATTACTTGCAGAAAGATGAATAAGAAAAGCACCATTTGAAAGCTGTTGTAGGCGCTCAGTGCCCTTCATTACATTTTCTTCCCTTCCCTTTTCTTTATCTTTCTTTCTTTTCTTTTTAACAATGAAAGATCACAGTAAGAGATTTTTAATGAGTTTCTTTTACACTCCAGCAGTCAGTTTCTGACAGAAATAAACCATGCTTGTACTACAAGTTGCCTGTTCAGAACATTTTTCAGTGGCAGGTTTGATCAGCCACTGTGGAGAAATGACAGATATATTTTGAAAGCACTTTCATTCTTCTAGGAAATGGATACAAATATGGTGCCTGACAGACCATAGCCTAGTGAATGAGAGCTGCTTCTATTTTAAGACTTCTTTTTAAACTTAAAGGTCTAGCATTTGCAGATGTTCTTTGTTAAGGGTGTAGTATCTCAAGAGGAAGGAAAATTGGTTAAACATAATTGCAGACAGCCTACTTTACTGGGTCATTCAGAATGCTGTCACATTACTGAAGGGGTTGCAAGGGGAATCATGTGTTCTTCTGACCATCACACACGTGAAGCATGTGTGGTTAATGGTTAATAAAGCATGTGGGTGTATAGTCAAGGTCAAGGTTGGTTTCCAACTCGTGGAGTTAGCACAGTCCTCTGGATGAGATTGCTGTCACTGTGACCACCCATTCCTTCTTAAGGTTGTGTACAGTTGGCAGCATGTTTTCATATCCTTCCGGGGGGGATCTCCATAGGACTATTTGGTGATATTTAATTTAGAGTGAATTTTCTAGCCAAGAAGTGAAGCTATTACAATATAATATATTTGAGTAATATGTACAATTAGTGAGTTTAGCAGTTGCCAAGAATGAAGTAGATCCATCCATGTTCTTGCCTTTGGAACCAGAATAGTGATTTTAACATTCAAGTTTCATCCTTTGTATATCCAGTTCTCTGGGGTGTGTGTGTGTGTGTGTGTGTGTGGTGGGGGGAGGGAGGCAAACCTACATCAAATGAAAAGTAAGGCAGGGTATATTGGTATGTGTATTATAGAAGGTATTGTACTAGATAGTTTATGTCAACTTGACACAAGCTAAAGTCATCTGAGAGGAAGAAATCTCAATTAAGAAATTGTAAGATCAGGCTGTAGGCAAGCATGTAGAGCATTTTCTTAATTAGTGATAGAGAAAACACAGCCCATTGTGCTTGGAGACACCTCTAGCAAGCCAGTAAGCAGCACTCCTCCATGGCCTCTGCATCAGCTCCTGTCTCCAGGTTCCTGCCCTGTTCGAGTACCTGTCCTGATGTTCTCCCATGATGAACAGTGATTTGGAAGCATAAGCTAAGTAATGAATCCTTTCCTCTCCAAGTTGCCATGATCATGGTGTTTCAGACAGCAAGAGAAACCCCAACCAAGACAGATATACTAGTTTTGTATTGCTGTGTAAACGTTACCTCAAATAATGATGTGAAACAGCACCCACTTACTGTTTCACCATATCTTTGTCAGCATTTCTGGGTTCTCCATTGTCTTACGAGACTGGAACTAAGGTACTCTGTCTACTAGGGTTCTAGGGCTTCTGATAAACTCACTTGGGGTATTGCCTAAACCGAATTCGTTATACCCGTAAACTGAGGCGTTCAGTAATATCTCACGCTATTTATTAGTATTCTTCATACCAAGGGGGGGGGAGAGCGTTATAAAGTAGGCCATATACAACAGGAAATAAGACTGTTAATACCGTTTTAGAAATCTGAAGTCCCTAGAAGGTCTCTCTAGATAAAGTCATACTAGAATGTAGCACTCTAGTGGAAGATAAGAATCAAGCCCCGAGGCAGAGTGAGCGGTATTGGCAAGGGTTCTGTTCAGGAAGAATTGATGAGCACTTCTGAAACTTCCAGGAAACCAGCGTGGGCAGAGTGGTGGGCAGGGTATGAGTTCGGAATTAGTGTGGGAGCCTAGTCAGCTTGTGGAAAATGTTTTGCCTTCCCTGTTATAGGATCAGAAAGCCTGTGAGCAAAAGAGTGATGTGATTGCAGTTAAACTTTGAGATCACCGCAGCCACCTTATGGAAAACATATTTAATGTTTTTTACAATAACATGCTGTGCTGAGTTTATTTTCTGGTTATATCTATTTGGTGTTATGAATACTTCTTTTATCTCTGTGGTTATTGTGGTGGTTCGAATGAAAATAACTCCTATGGGTTCATAGGGAGTGGCACTATTAGGAGACTTGGCTTTTGTTGGAGTGGGTGTGGCCTTGTTGGAGGAAGTGTCTCACGGAGGGCGGTCTTGGAGGTTTCAGATGCTCAAGCCAGTCCCAGATGTAGAACTCTTAGCTACCTCTTCAGCGCCATGTCAGCCTGTGTGCCATCATGCTTCCCATCAGGATAATGAACTAAATCTCTGAAACATAAGCCAGCCCCACCTAAAGACTTTCCTCTATAAAAGTTGCCATGGTCATGGTGTCTTTCACTGTAGTAGACAGATCGGACAAGGCCGCGACTAACGGAGACAGTAAGATAGTTTTTGGAGAAAATACTCAAAGACTACTTCAGGCTTTGACTGAAAATACTATTAATGAAGTCATAATCATTATTTCCTGAGCTGGAAAGGAAAGTTGGAGTTTCAGGTTGAGGTAGAATCAAGAGTTTTGTTTTGGGCTCGTTAGACCTGTACAGTCTATCAGATGCCAGCGTATGTATGCCAAGCAGGTATTCAGATGCTCACTTTCAGGGGCCTGGGCTTGGGAACTGAATTTAAAACTCTTGATGCCTTGACATTTAAAGCTGTTAAAGCTGTGTAAGTGTGGCTAGTTATCTGGAGAAAAACGGCAGGCAGAGGAGTGCAGAGGGCTGGGACAGTGGATGCCAAGGCAAAAATCCAAAGATTGGGAGGAAGAGAGGTATGTCTTAGTTAGGGTTTCTACAGCTATGTTGAAATACCGTGACCAGAAGCAACTTTGAGAGCAAGGGTTTGGGGGGACTTGCATATCTAAGGGTCATAGTCCCCTGAGAGGAGCCAAGGCAGGAACTCAAGGCAGGAATATAGAGACAGGAACTGAAGCAGAAGCCATGACTTATTCTGCCTACTTTCCTATACAAAAAGGCCCATTTAAAGGGATAGTACCACCCACAGTGAGCAGGGCCCTCCATCATCAATCATGAATCAAGAAAATACTTCCATAGACTTGTCTATGGTATTCTCCTTCTCTCTTTCCCTCTCCCTCTTCCTCCCTCTCTTCCTTCCTCTCCACCTCCCTCCCTTTCTTTTTCTCCTTCTGTCTCTTGTCCTCTCCCTCCCTCTCTTTTCCTTTTTTCTTTTTCGATGCACAGTGACTACTTGCGGGTCTCTGTGTTCCTTGCCATCTACTGCACAAAGAACCTCCTCTGATAAGGGTTGAGACATCCTGGGCTTCAAAAACAAAGCATGAAGTAGGGTGGCTAGGGAGGTGGGGGTGGGTCAGAGAGGAGTTTTTGAATATGGTCAAAATATACTGTATGAAATTCTCAAAGGATTAATAAAAAATATTATTTAAAAAGAAAAGCAAAGATTAGAAAGGAGAGGAGAGGGTTCGGTCCTGTAACCAAAATGGAAAATGTGTTTCTGAATCAGAGGGCTGAATATGCATCAAATACTGTTAGACACGAAGTACAGTGAAACAAGTTTGGTTGAACGGAACACAGTTTTGATGTTGGCCAAAACCACGTTAGGGGAATTATGGAGCAAATAACACGGTCAAACTCAATTCACGACACAGTGGTAGAGGGATCGGGAGACAACAGGAATAGACGAGTTTTGTCTCTCCATGTAGTTCTTGCTAGAAACCCTTTTAAGGCATAGAGTAAGGAGACGAGGATGGAGTGGTAGAAGCGGTGAGGTAGGGTTTTTGTTGTCGTTTGTCTTTTTAAGTTAGTGGAAATAATCCCATAAAGCAGGACTGATTGAGAGAAGAAACATTGCAAGAATGATGTCAGTGGGTGAGTGGGCTGGCCCGAGACAGAAGAGTTGAGAACCTGTGTGCCGGGCAGCGCGTCCATTGTAGGCACTAGTGGGTGAGCATGTGGGTTAGAGATGTCCAGAGGTTGGTGTATTTGATGGTGGTACGGGTAGTGATTGAAATCTTCTGTTGTTTCTATTCTCCTTGTAAAACATTAAATACTATCATTTAGAAGTGTGGGGAGATAAGAAAGGAACAAAATAATTGTGTCATAGAGCAGAAGAGGCTGTTCCAGGTATCACTTGAGAATAATAACTATGAACTTTGAAAACCCTTGAAACAGACATTATGGTCCTGCCCCACAATATGTGGGAGAGGGAGAAGGGAGATAGAGACAGACAGACAGACAGACAGATAATTAAAAAGTAAGTGATTAAAACAGAAGAAGTAAACATTTAACAGGATTTGTAGGCGCTAGGTAAGGTGGCTTATGCGTGTCGTCCTGGTAGCTGGGCGATTGAAGAAGGAGGACTGCCACAAGTTTGAGGCCAGCCTGGGGTGTAGGGCAAGGGCTTGCCTGAGAAGTCAATACCAGAAATTTCACAATGATTCTGTGAGCCACAGTTTTGGGGAGACTGCTTAGTAAGTACACATGGGCTCAGAGTTGCTGTTGAGTGCTCTTATGTGGAAGATGGCCGCTGTGGTCCCTTCTCACTTCAGCTTCCCCTGGAGACCTAGCCTCCTCTTAGAATCTCTGAATTTATCAGTTCTTTGAGAATTAAAACCTGCCATTCAGTGGACCTTTGTATTTCTTTGGGTCCAGATAATTATATCCCGAAAGAGCTTGGGTAATAGGAGGGAGGATGGCTGGTCTTAGTTTTTAATCAGATGAAAGAAATGTCCTGCTAGCTTCATTCTGTCTCATAGCCATGCCAAGCTTTTGCAATATGTGTGTTTGCACATCTACATATACACACATATACCTACCTGTGTACACATACATATTCAAATATGCATTCACTCTGACTCACTGGCCTACATGGTATGTTGGTCTCAGCAAATGTGCTTGCCCTCCTTGTCCCCTGAGGCTTTGTGGCAGGACATGTGTTGGCTCCCCAGACTAATGGGTAGGAGGCTTCAGTTCAAGTTCAGTACAAAATTTTGTAAACTTACTTGCTAGGAACATGCCTTCCTTCCTCATGGTACACCTGTGTATTTCTCAGCCTCCTCTCCTTCCTCTGAAAAGCTCCACATTGAATACCTGTGTACCTATCAGCCTCCCCCAGCTTCTCTTGAAAAGGTCACCTTCATTCTAAGAATGGGAAATTGGGAAATCATTTACTTTCAAAATGATGCATTCTATAAGGAAAGACAAATGCACTGTGGGCCTGGATAGTATATGTCTCTCTGATTCATTCGCTTGTGCTCACAGACAAAGACCAAGGAGGCAAACGTCTAATTTTATCTTGTACAAGACTAATTAACATTTCAAACTGACAGCTCATTGATATATATGAGTGAGAATACGTTTAAGCTTTTGGTCTCTGCAACAAATGCTGGATATGGGCAAAATGTCGATTTTTTTCCCCGTTTATTTTCCTCTCCATATTGTATTTGGTTAGGTTATATATAACATAAAATATGCATTGTAGAGTAAGGTGTAAGGTCAGAAAGTGTTCTTGGATAACCCTTCAAGATCCCGACAGTGTCACTGTGTATTTCGTGTACTGTCAAGACATGGTCATAACATTTTTGGACGGAGTCAAGTAAACATTGAGCAAATATTTTACCATTAATGTACTTCTAGTTAAATAACAATATGGGGCCGAAGAGGTGGCTCTGTGGTTCAGAGTACTCGCTGCTCTTGCAAAGGACCCCAGTTTGGTTCCCGACATACACAGCTCCCATGGTCGGCTAACAATCACCTGAAACTCCAGCTCCAGGGGATCTGATGGCCTCTCCTCACCTCCACAGGGACCCCACCAAACACACAAATTAACTTATATAAGTCTTTTTCAAAAGTAGTCGTGGGGGCTAGAGAGATGATTCCGCAGTTAAGAGCATCAGCTGCTCTTCTAGATGACCCGGGTTCAATTCCCAGCACTAACGTGTGCTCGGAAGCCTCTGTAACCCCAGTCTTCAGGGATCTGATACCATCTTCTGGCCTCCATGTCCACACGGGTTGACTAGGTATGCGTGCAGGCAAACACTAATAACCGTAAAATAAAAATAAAGGAAACACTTAAAAAATAGTCCCATATTTGACATAAAACATCCGGGTTTTAAAATCAAGTTATTGACTTGGAAAAAATCAGTTGTGTCAATATGTCTATTCCTTTGTGTTCACTGCTGCTCATACTTCGACAGCTCAGCTGTGTGGAACGCATTTTAAATTTTGCAGAACTTAACTGCAGCAATTGATGCATGTAGATTCTCTGTCAGGGTGCGTCCCATTAACTTGCTCACATGAATTTAGCTTGTTCTAACGTAACAGTGCCATCAAATCCTGATGGACCAGCTAAGGCTCCAGGCGAACACACTAGCTGTAGGAGAAGGCAGTGTCTGGAATAGAATAGTAGCTTAATAGTGATTCGAAAGTATAACACGTCATTACCTTTTTTGGCCTACTGTTTTAATCTCCCCACTACAAGGCACACTGTAGAGAATGCATTTAGAAAATTGTGATTTATAAAGAACGCTAATCTGTTAGAAAGTGTTGGTCATTGTGTTATCATGAGGACACCAGAATTCTCTTCTCATCATATCATTGTTCAGCAGTAATTAGCTGTTTTTCTAGCTGCTACAATAGGGTTAATTACATAATTAAGTGGCCAGTAGGCTTGATTAGATTTTCCCCTAAAGGTTAAGTACTTTGGGCATAAAGCTCAGTTCTGCAGTGCTTTTTATTGTGTTGCATTTTCTACCTTTACCTCTTTAGCAAACAATTTATTTACTACTTCCTTCATGCAAGGCTTTGTTGAAGATACAAAGATGAAAAAGATAAGGTTTCTCCCATGCAAGAAGTTTCCTCATAGGCAGAGAGATCAGATTCTGCATAAATGACTCTAATGCAAAGTAGAGAGTGATTAAATGCAATAAAAGACAGATTAAAAAGACGAGCTATGAGTCGTCAGGAGAAGGTGAGAGCCTTTTTTGTCTGGATGTTATCTTTGGTTTGCTTGTTCCCATAGTAACCAGTGTTGATGCTTTTCAGTAGCTCCACTCTGAGCAGAGCAATAGGTAGGTGGCGTCTGGGGGCAGTGTCAGGCTGTGGGCCTCCATAAGTGACTTGCAGTCTTACATCATTTCTGACAAGACTACTTTGCTTCTCAATAAAGTGATATGTATTATTATGTAGGTGACAAATTATTAGAAATGCAGTTATCTAAGTCTGAGATATATTTGGCATTTTACTTAACTCTTTGTCGCTCCTGTTCAGATATTTTCCTTTCTTTGAGGATTGGAGAAGTTGTTGCATGTTTCTTATCATTAGTGGCATCCCTCAAAGCAATGACGTGCCTACTATGTGCCAGATATGTTTTGTCTTGCTTAATCATCAAAAACTATTAAAATATCATGACTGGTACTGACATTTTGCAGGTAAGAGCTCACGGTTCAAAGCCATTGCACTATTAAACCTTTAAGCAGAAATCATCTTGATCCTCACTCTCTTGAACATGTCAGTCTTTATTCTTCCTTGCTTTATTCAGTTCTGTCTTAAATTCATTCAGAAATGAATATACTTTAGGATTGCTAAACCTCCAGTCTTCTCATTTTCACTCCCTGTAAATATTCTTTTAGCAATGTTTTCTGATAAATCCATCATTAATGTTGTGACAGAAATATCTGAAAATATTTTTCTTGTGGATGTTAAAGGTGATGATTTAAATGTCAACGAGTGTTTGTGGTGTGAGAAAATTTCAAAAGCATGTCCCATCTCTGTCTGATTTCATTTTTCCTTTAGATCTGTATTTGCTACCAACAGATGAAAAAGAAAGTTCTGAGCTCTTATAAGGATGGATTTTCTGTGGCCCTGAAGAAGCTACTTGCTTAGACCGCCAGGCATCTGGGTCTTATGCTAATTCCGTGTCTTTGTGGTGTGATCCAGAGAGATAAAAAAATATGTATGATGCAAGGTAGTGTAGATTATTATGCTTTGTTTATACAAATTTCACCTGCTAGTGATAACATGATAAATGAATGAAAGTTTATATTCAGAAAGACTTGGTAAGGTAAAGGGAGCAAAATGGAAGAATAAGATCCACTAATTGTGAGATGCCATTTGAAAACATATATTTTTTAATATATATATTTTAGCCAGAAGATGTTGAGTCCAAATATTATTGCCAGTAAACAATGTATAGAGACTTTAAAAGGTATTATTTCTTCTTTATTTTCAAGCTATATATGAAAGTTAGAAAGTTAGACAGTTAAATGACAACAAAAGGAACAAGGGTCTGGTGGTGAAGGCCTAGTATGTGTGAGCCCTACTGTGCAGCACTACAAAGAGAGTAAAAGGAAGATCACTCATACTTTCATCATATAGTGATAGAAAGAAACAGTCTTCTAAATGTACTTTTAATGCAGGATTTACATTTAAAAATGCTATTGCATAGGCATTTTATTTTGTTATAAAACAACATATGTTGAGTGGTCTGTTTTGTAAAATGTTTTAGATTCATTTTATATTGATGAATTTAAATCTTTACACTCCTTTTTAATGATGTTTTAATTGGACATGTAAAGACATACTGCTTAAATGTACATGTCATGGAGCTGAAGCGCATTTGCCTGCCATCCATGAGGGCCTGGGGTCACTCCCTGGTGGGGGACATTATTTGTTACTTGAGGAGTTCTCATTTTTTGATATTGTAGCGTATAAAAACTGTGCTGTGTGGATGCCGGAGAGAGAACTTCGTACATAAAGTGAATGCATGCCGTATGATAATGAGAACCTGAATTTTATTCCTAGCGCCCACATAAATGCCTCAGTGCAGTATTGCATGTGCATAATTTAAACTCTAGGGAAATGAAAACAGTAGGATCCCCGGGGCTCCCTGGCCGGTCCTCCTGGCCTAATTGGCAAGTCCCAGATACCAATGAGAGACCCTGTCTCAAAAATAAACAAACAAACAAAGAAACAAACAAATCTTGTGAGAGACAACATTTAAGGTTGATATATGGCCTCCACATGTATGCATACACAAATGCATGTGTATATGTACACACACACACACACTCACACTCACACGCACACTACATATATATATGATATGTTACATAATGTTTATAGTGTGCAAAAGTGACGAGGAAAAACCAGTCTCATTTGCACTAAAGGTTTCCCTTAGTGAAATGTTCTTAGGTTGTGAGAAATCCGTATGTACATAACAGAGTAACAGAACAAGAGTCAGAATACATGGGGTTCTTGAAGAGCTGGTTGTGTGGCTCATGGGTTATCTGAGGATGCCAACATCTTCATAGCGGCAGACATCATTTTATAGCTGAGTCCTGCAGCAGGTCTACATTAATTAAAGGGCCGACACTGACACAATGCAGAAATGGGTAATTCCTGCTTGTGACTTGCTCACCAGAAGCTGAACACAGAGATTGGGGTCCATCGTGAAGTTATGCTTTGGGAGGTTATTTCTAATTCATATATTGCAACCAGTCTTTGCTTGGCCGTTTGCTCAGAGCACCGTGGTTATAGGAGCAGGACTTGACAGTTGGAAGAGGTGGGAAACTTGCTGAGTTCTTAGAATATTATATAGTGCTCTGCATGGTACAGACTCTTTGTAACTTGTTTCACACACAGACGTCTATGATTCTTAAGAAAAAACACATTTTACCACTTTTTTATATAATGATGACTCACAGGATTGTTTGTGTGGGCAATTCTTCTTTTTTTTTTTTTTTCTTTTTTTTTTTTTTTTTACATCACAACACAAAGCACACTTCCTTGCTAGATTTTAGCTATAAAAATTCACAGTCAGCTTGGCTGTAATCTCTATCCTTTGTTCTTCTGAATATCTTGCATTTAAAGTGAACATGGAGTCTGTGCTGTGAACTCTGAGGACAGTTTCTGTTGGAGAGGGCATTAGAGAAGCCACACTGAATGTGCACGTGCCCGAACTTCTTATCTAATGTGGATACTTGGGTTGGCTTGCACCCCTAGCCTCATCACCAGTGTGTAGTGACTCTTCTACTTCAGGGTCTCTAGTCTCAATGTTTATTTACTCTTTGAAGTACGGTATCATATGCTTCTTTCCTCAAGGTCCTCGGTGACAGCATGTTCCCTAGGAACGCCATCTTCCTCACCCCCTCTTTTCCCATTGAAAGAATATGAAAGCCATCTTCTAATGAAACCTTTGAGTAGCTAAAAAGCGGAAGCTGTCATGTACCTTTATAGCTTTCTAGGTCTTCTCCGGGAATCTCTCACCTGGCCTTGGAAAAGTGGGATGCACTGTGCCATGTTCTATGACCAGTCAGTGCCAGGGATCAAGCCCCAATACCACCTGTAAGAGTGGAGGAGAGGCTGCCCCGCCTTGCTTGCTTCCACTGTCAGTTCCTCCACCAGCGTGAACTGGCAGCTGGTCTCTCTGCTGTACTGTTGGGTCACATCCGGAGACTCACACATCTTCCATGAACTCTTGCTTCTTTCTTATGAGCCTTTGGATGCCCTTGCGTGCAAAACCACATTTTAAAAGTTGAAGGATACCTTTAGAAGTTTTGGTGACTTTTAAGTCAGTATTAATCACCCGAGACTTTGACTGACAACAAGCCTGAAATTTTAACAAATGCCTCCATATTTTTTTTTCTTTCCGCTGCTCTTGCAGAGTCTGTCTGCCTTCTCCTGTTTTATATTCCACCTTTCTAGCTGCTGCTAAGGTAACCTTCTGCTCTTTAACAATCTAAAAATTCTCCCAAGTTTTACCAGGGGCGGTTGACTCTTAGGACCCGTCCTTCTGATCAGAGCTGAATAATTCTAGAGACTGTTTGCAGTGTTATTTCTGTTCTGAGTTACCATATCCCTGGAGATAATGAGGGGTAAGATTTCTTCCTCAAATATTGAGTCTGGGAATGGTAACAGGTGTATTTCATTTGGGAGTTTTCTGTGTATTAACTTTTCTTTCCCATTGGAAGCAGACTTCTTGGAGTATAATTTCTGCATTATTTTGCAGTCCTCGTTGCACTGGTTGTGTTGTGGGAAATCTCTGATGACCAGTGAACTTCTTTGGGTGCTCTTGGTATTCATCTGCCGTTACCTCCATAACAAACTGCTGCAAGGCTTGTGGCCTAAAACAGCACGGGTTGGTTATCTTCCAGATGTGTAGGCCAGAGAGATGTGTACATTCCAGATGTGTACGCAGGGAGACCTGTGGGGATACTTTCTTTCCCCATCAGCCCCAGCTTCTCCCAGCCTTAAGCTAGCAGCTAACTGCTCTCTGCACTTGTTCTCTTACATCTCCTCTTGACCACAGTGGGATCTGTGTTGTTAAGGACTCCTGTGATTCAGATGAGCTCTCCAGGGTAACTTTCATCTAAAGTTCTCCAGTCACTTTCACACAAAATCCCGTCTGCTGAGTTGGGTAATGCATATGGGTTTCGGGCTTCAGCCCTGTAACTCACATGGTAGAGAAATAGTGTGTCTCTTATCATTTAAAGGTACATAGCTTTTTTTCCTCTGGTTTTTGTTGTATTTTCTTCCTGATCCACCCCATATCGCTTGCTGTTTCTGAGTGTGATAGCTAACAGCCCTAGCATTAAGACTAGCCTAAGACAGGCAGTGACTTTGTGTTGCTGTTATGAAATGCTTGTGGAGTGTCCAGCGTCTGTAGCATCCCAGACGCTACAAAAAAAAATGAACATGTGTGAAAAGGTTTTGTGTCATAAGAATATCCTAGCCATTGGGCGATCAGCAATGCCGCAAAATCATACCACACATAGAATCTGAGACTCACGGGAGGAGAGGGGGCAGGGACACAAAGTGGCTGCCTCAGAGCAGGGGTGGAGACAAGAAGCCAGGCTGTAGTGGGGGGCCTTAGCCGGGGAGGGGGAGGATGGAGCATACACATAGGAAAATACGGCAATGACCATGGTGGAAACAGGTCACTGAGGGCGGGCTGGGGTGTGGGGAAGGGGGCCCCGAGAGACATGGTACTGGAATGTGGGCAAAGGACTTTTGGCCGTTCTTAGTATGCACAACAAGTGAGATTCTTAATGATGTGTGTCTTTGTGATGTACTAGAAACAGTTGTGGGGACATTTGCTATCACCTGTCTCATCTGCTTTACGAGTAAGAAGAAGGTAATTGTGGAAGTGTGGTTTCTTACAGCATTTCCCAGGCAGAGGTTCAAATCCGTGTAGTGTCCTCTCCTTTAGAATCTAACACCCAGTTATTTGCTGGTGTTATCTGTGGAGTGTATTAAATCTTTCACCATTACAAGTACTACCTTCTTCGACGTGGCTGATTTTTTTCTCAAGGAAGATTATTAACATAGATACAGGGTGGGAAATAGGATGCAGTCAAGGAATCCCAAGTTTTCAGTCATAAATAAAATGATCACTTTTAGGGATAGAATTGCCTGCCACCTAGTAACACGTAGAAAGAGTTTCAAATGCCCACCTTCTTTTCTGGGCTTCTAAATGGTGTAGAATAAATGCTAAAGTTACTCTTGCTTACAAATGGGGGGAAAAAAAACACAAATGAACAAAAAACTCAAAACAACAAAGTTTAGGAGGTAATTTATTTGACTGGAGTCACACTCCAATTTTGTGTCTGAGTAGGAATTCCAATTTGTGTTGTATGATCCTGGAGGACCCTCATCTAAAAACTACTTCGCATAGCTAGGAATGAGAGAGAAAGTCCCCCAAAGACATCGACAGAGACTTGTTAAAAACTTTCTGGTATGGTGTTTGAATTTTATTCTGTAGTAAATGGAAAATAGAAAAAATATTTTCTAAGAGATCTGGTAAAACAGTTGTCAGGCCTTTCATTAACCTAGAAACTCAAATTTCTGTTCATCACCTCCTGCATTCCTGCCGCTGTAATATTAGAAGTGCTTTCCAGGCGTCACCGGGAAGAAACCCAGAAGGAATTGCTGCATGTAGAGAAGGGTTTTTATTCAGCCTGCTGTCACACAGCTCCCAAGTCTTCTGTCAAACTTGTTTCAGATAGTTTTCCTCTGAGCACCAGCAGATACTTCAAAGGGTGTCTGGGCTAAGGTCTAATAGTTACAAAGGTACTTGGTGGCCATAGTAAGCAGGATATTGCTGGTTGTTGCATTTGTAAGTGGCGATGAATCCTGTCTTGACAACAGCTTGTTGCATTAGGAGATTGTTGGAGATGATCATAGTTGGTCAGTGGAATCCTATTGAGGATAGGTATTGTGTGGGGTAAAGGAAGCCTTGGTTCTAATGAGTAACTTCACCCAGGAAATAACCCATGAAATTGCAGAGTTGGGGCAAAGATGACACCAGGTGGTCAGCTGATGCCCAAACTGGGAAACAAAATGGAGATGTAACTGGAGAAGGCTGAGACTCCATAGGAAAGCGAGCAGAAAGAACAAAGCAAGCTCCATATTGGATGGCACAGCTGTTGACATAGAGTGTTCTTCAGAAATTTTCATGTACCCATTCCCTGGACAGGGCCAGGGTCTGGAGGGGACCTTAGGAATGGACATACCTGATCCAAGTTTCTGAAAAGTGACGATATATAGACTGAGAAGGGAATAGAAAACGGTGTTAAGGAACATGTTGTGTTCCAAATAAATACGGCCAAATAAAAATCTGTCTTTTAATAGATTTTTTTTTATCAGTGTTTGGATACATAGAGTAACTAGAGCTTGTCTCCCAGTGTTTCAGCTTCTAGCACTAGTAGAAATAAACTGGCATACCAGTCTCAGAACTACATCAAACAGTTTTGTTGTTTAAGAAAATGAAACTGCACTCTTGGTAATCTGCTTAACTCAGGGAGTCCCCCATGGGCTAAGTAGGAAGATAGCTTTAATTTCAATAGGAAAATAAGAGTTTTGATGTGAGTAAGGGATTTGTGTATCGGAGATGTTGTCTAGCATACGTGGTCACGAAATACTCATGGGAGCCCTCTTCAAAATTCTATGCCTTGGTTTTCTTTGCAGAAATATGTGTCTTTGCTAAACAATTCGTGAAGACTCCTGCCCTGGGTGAGAAAGTGGAGTGTTTTTCCTGACACATGGGTCTCTCATTCTGTCCCTCTGTGATAGTCGTTAGTAAGCCAGAGTACACAGCAGCAGGAACCTGAAGACACCTCTCTAGGCCCTAAACGGAGAATGTGTCACTGTGCCAGCTGTTTGTCTATGTTGTTTAATGGAGAAGCTGGAGACTTGAGAAATCAGACTGTTGGCTGGGACCTGCTTCTGGTTTTAGAGTAGAGGGATAGATGAACGGTGAGCCCAGAGAGGACGCTGATGGCATTCTCAGCCTCTCAGCCACCCTCTCTATTTATGACTTGATAACTCCACTTCTCTCCCACCCCTGAAAGGAAAGTCTTTCTCTGAGAATGTTGAGATGAAATATTTGTCCCCTAAAAGGCTTTAAATGAATGCTTATCACCACAGCATGGGCTGGGCCATTTTAAACTATCACGTCGTAAATCACACCCAAGATCTGAGCCAGACTGGCCTTGTGACTGCATTAGCCTAACTGCTCTGTGGCAGGAAAGTGCTGTGCTTTGTTGGCAGTGTTTTTAGCAAAGTCTAAGTAGCCAAGAACCTTTTTTGTTTCTCGGAATATTCTTTCTTTCATGTCTCAGAAAGAAAATGGGGAGCTGTAATCATCAGGACTAAAAGATACTCAATAGTTTCACATTTATTCCTTTTTAGTCAAAAGGGAGGGATGCTCATGGTGCAGACGGCACAGTTTGGGGACTGACCACATTGTATTTTACCAGAGTGATTTCAAAGTAATAAAATTACTTTTTATAATATGTTTTTGTCTGACACAGTATAAGATACAAATGAGTACCCTTAGTGTACACCCTTATCTGAAATGCTTCAGACGAGAAGTATTTGGGGCCTCGGATTATTTTAGATCTTGAAGTATTCATATAGATACATCTATATGTAAGTATACAGATATATTGTGAACTAGCTAAGGAGTGAGCCCCAGGTCTGAACACAAAATTAACTTACGTTTCATAGATATGTACGTGCATAGCCTGCAGGTAATTTCATACAGCACCTGTGCCTTGACTCTAAGCCATCAAATGATTGACAGGTGTGGAATTTTCCATTTGTGGAGTCACGTGAGCACTTGAGAACTCTCAGACTTTGGAATGTTTTGGCTTTTAGATTTTCAGGTGAGGAAGGCACAACCAATAGTTTATTTTCTAAAATGATGCCTTTTCACAAATCCTGTAGAACTGTGAGGATGTCCTTCATGCTGACTGCTTTCCTTTCTCCTCTGTTACCAGGGTGATCCCTCTTCTGTGTACTTGCTTTCATATTCATCAGAAGGGAATAAATGATCTTTTGTCTTATTATCTTAGTTACCTGAAAGGAGACTTTAAAGTAGCTGCTTTGTTTTGACAGTGGGCCTATTTGGATTGTCAACTGGTAGGGCTTTTCGATGTGAGTGGGTTGTTTGCCCAGTGTCCCGTGGCATGTAGGCCCCAGTCTCCTCCCACACTTTGCTTCTGATCACAGACCAGCATGCGTTTCTTTGCACATGGGATAGACAAGTCTATCTATCCCATGTGCAAAGAAAGTAATTTATCAAAATTACTTTAAGGGCAAGCCAAGCAGGTGCTCAGTAGCTCCATGTAGGCTAGAAATGGCTTGGTGGCATTCAGTAAATCACCATGTTTAAGTACTCCAGACTTATTACTGTGGCCTTGGACTTCCAGTTGCATATTGAGTGATGGAAAGCACACACATCTAATTTTTTTATCCTAGGCTCTACTATATTATTAGTGTTGAAACTACAGAGAGGTCCATTAAGTCTAAGGTTGCCTTAAAGGGAGGTTATCTCTGCTGTTAAAATGACAAAACCTTTGATGTACTCATCACTATTACAAGGACCTTCCCCCGTCCCTCAAAAGTCAATGGATTTTATTTCTATATCCCTGCATAACTCAGAAGAGGGGAGCCACATAATAACAGTTTGACATAGTATACTCATGACCAAGGACTTCCAGACAGCCT
Organism: Cricetomys ansorgei; assembly: GCA_026225945.1. NCBI lineage: Eukaryota > Metazoa > Chordata > Mammalia > Rodentia > Nesomyidae > Cricetomys > Cricetomys ansorgei. The sequence continues at coordinate 20,797,265 of JAMJFZ010000716.1, read as the reverse complement.
ACCTGAGAAGGGAATAATGATCATATTTATAAATAAAAATAAGTCTCTGACTCTGAATGGTTGCTTTCTGCTAGCTAACTTCTTATACTGGTATCCACATGTTATTATTTTAAAAAATAATAATAATTGTGAGTGTGGAAACTGCTTTATATAAAGACATCCTCACTCTGGGGGATTTCTTTACTAAATAATCTGCAGTCTCATGAGAACAAATAAAAAGTAAAATTAAAATCCTCTTACCTTAAAGTAGACATAATAATGTTCCTGAAAGTCCGGACTCAGAAACTGCAAGAAGATAAAGATCTTCAGGGGGAGAATGTTCTATTCACACAGCAGATGAGGTCAGAAGCCAGGGCACAGCCTAGAAAAGGAACTGTGGTTATGTTAGTGGAGGCCTGGGTCTCTGCCAGCCATAGGAAATGCCTATGCTGTGCTTTTGACTTAATCCTAAAGGATTGTTCCCATCCCTGCCAGGTCGGAGCTGCAAGGGGGAGCTGCAGAGAGCATGCACATTGGCATTGCAATTCTGCTTTAGGATTTAAAGACATTTCAACAGGATTTAACCAAACAGGAAAATATTTTTAGCTACATTTGGGGAAGGGTGGGAGTTCCATATATGAACAGTTAATTGCTTCTGTTATTGTGGATTGTTTTATCTATTTTCAATTAAAAAATTAGAAGTCATCAGTTTCTCGATGAGACTTGCTTTCCTTAGCTATAGGTGAGTGGTTTTGACTTTTTTGTTGTTGTTTTTTGCTATCAGTAACTAATACATACAGCACAGCTTAATTAATTGCATTTGTTCCACAAATATTTTGTTTTAGTACTTAAGCATATGTCAAATGCTGGGCTGGAAGTATTTTTTTTTTTAAATAAACAAAACAAGCTAAATGTTGAAGGAAAGCATACAGAGCTGGTTTCTGAGTAGCAGCGAGCTTTGAGCTTTGTCTTCATAGCTAGGTTTCCCGTAGTTGAAGAGTGAAGGGGATGGCCTCAGACAGTGAGGGCAGCAGGTCATAATGTAATAGTTCTTAACCAGAGAAGGATGACCGGATTAGAAAAATTAGGATAAAGCTCCAATCACCCTCTAGTATTTGCATGGTAATTTGGGTTATACTTTAGATGCAGTTTTTGCTTAATGTAGGAATACCCACGCTCCATCCTATGCCCTCCCTTGAACTGTAATGACCTGGATAGAACCAGGGACTGGGCTATATCTTTCCTGTTTGTTGTGAGTACACAGCAGGAAGAGTGCTGCTCTGAGAGTAGGTTTTTCAAAGTGCTGATTTGCCCATAGATAGTTGTTCACCCACTATGGCTCTGCCACCAGGAACATACCCAGTGTCATCTGATAGGGGCCAATCCAGTGGCCAAGGAGAAGAATGGAAATTGCTATGACTGTTCAAAAATGATTCTGCTTTTATTCTTAATTTCTGCTGGTCATTCTTTGAAATAATTAGATAATCATGGAGAAAGAAAAAAAAAAAAAAAAAAACAGGAGAGGAGATAGACACTGATTCAGACCAGGAGGCATGAAGGGAGGTTAGCACCCCTTTTCTAAAAACCATGCATTTAAACACAGACACCCCACAAGTTTCCATCCAGAATCTAGATTGTAGGGAGTTCCCTAGGAGCAGTTCCTGTTAGATTTTCACTTGGTGCGTGCTTTCTTGTCTCTGATTCCAGAAACTGCTAACCCTGGACTTGAACCTACTTTTAATGATGATATGTCTTTGTGGGCCCCTTGACTTCCCATTTGTAGTTCCTCTGGGGATCTGCACAGCACTCAGCTCTGTTGTTGCCTTTGATTCTCACTACTGTATTGTCAGAGGTTGAGAGCATCCCACCCGGGCCAGTTTGAAAGCCTTTTCTAAAGGACACTGGTAGACATAGACATAAAATCAGTATAAGATCATGGCAGAGCTCATTCACTCCACATGTACTTTCAGAATATATTTTGAGACTGGTTACTATGAAGGAAAGTGTAAACATTGTAAGAATAATGTTTTCACATTGTGTTGTTCTAAACTAGGCAAGAAGTGCTTTTAACTAGGGAGTTTTGCCATATTCATGAAAAGCAGGGTGTGAATAATGACCTAGAAAAAGGAGATTGACATGACATATCCTAGAAATACCCAGAGGAACTGAAGTTGAGTCAGCATTGATGCGTGTGTGGGAAACAAATGCTCTAGATGGTTCTCTGTTCCCAATGAAAGAAACTTGTAAGATGAAATCATTGTATAGAGACAAGCTTTTTCTTGAAACCAAATTCAAGAAGTGTTCATCTCAGGGTCTTTTCCATAAAGAATCCCTATAACAGCACAGACCTTGGCTTATGGTATTTCTTTTTCAAGAAGTACAAAAAAGTTCTTATATAGTATTTTCTTATATTGAACTTCCTTAGAAGCCAAGGGCTTGTCTTCATTGATTTATAGCATCAGGTTAGTTCTTCAGGGCCTAAACCAGGTTCTTGTTTATTTTATTTCATGTGATCAGCTCTGAGAAGAGAGCCCTGAGCTTAGAAAGAAGGAAATGCCTTTGTCAGGGAAAGGAGCACTTACTGCACAAGGAGACACCTGACAACCAATGGTGCTGTGAGCTGTGTGTTGCTTGAAAAGGATTCTCATGTCTGTAGAACACATGAGCAATTAGAACAGTTACCATTCCTAGAAAATTTTAAGAATCTGATTTTGACTTTACCTGGAGAGGGGATCCCTTTTTGCATATGTTGCAAAGGATATAGAGATAGATTGTGCAATTTTTCAAAAATAGAAGCCTGAAGTACTTCTCCTTAGTACTCAGTGTAGTTCATATCTGTAAACTATACAATATAGATGAAATTTTAGCTGAGGAATCACTTTTCAGACAGGTCAGAACAGGAGCTTGAAACTTTATTGTCCTTCATTCTAAATACAACTCCAATTATTTGGCATCAAGGATATAAAGGACTGCATGATTTTGTTCTAATTGTAACAAGTGTCTATTACAGTATGCCTAAAACCAGCTTTAAATATTTCGCGTGTTAACACAGTCTGAAGTCTGAGGCGATCCTGGACATGCTGACTAGCAAGCATCTTCACAGTTAGGATCAGGATCTTCTCACCAGACTTTATCTCCACATTGTCAATGGCCAGTGCTATATTACTGTTCACAGGGATCCTCTGAGCCTAGCATAGTTCCCAGTTCAGGAAGTTCCTTAAATACTTGCTGTTGAAGATAAATTAGAGGTTGGCGAGATGGGCCAGTTAGTGCAGTGCTTGCTGTTCATGAATGAGAACCTGAGTTTGAATCTCCAGAGTCCATGTAAAGGACAGGGATGACAGCCCATGCCCATAATTCCAGCACTGGGGATGTGGAGACAGGAAGATGCCAGTTTAGCCAAATCATCTAGGTGTGGGTTCCGTGAGAGAAACTGTCTCTCAGAAACAAATAGAAAGAATACCTTTGCCAACCTTTGGTCTCCAGTGCACGCACTCATGCACATACTCACACTCACATACATAACATAAACTCCAGCTTACATATGCGAAAAGGTAGATGGCACAGCTTCTTAACTTCCCCTTGTGTTATTTGAAATGGGGGTTACACCACATTATTTTAAAACCAAGGTGCTATTTAGATATATTTACTGAAAAGGGTATTAGAAGATGCTCCTTTGAAAGAGCTGTTGAATGGGGTTGGGCGTGAGGACATGCATTATCCACCGGACTTCCGTCATGCATAAAGCCTAAGGAACGGTAAGCACAGGACCTGTGCAGCTTGATAGACTCACAGTCATATCTACTAAAAGGAGAGTTGCTATCACCCTATTCAATTCAGTGAATACTTTTAAAGTGTGTACTCAACAGTAAAGTGGTGCGGTATCAGCTGCCAAGAGAAAAGAACCCTTAGCAGTTGGCAGAGAAGATGGACATACACAGACGGTTTTAGTCTGATGAGTTAGGTCCTTGATAATCTGAGGTTTTCAAAAATAGAAACATTTTCTCAGTTAATGAGAAGGAGACGCTTTTATGTTTTTAAACCTTAGCTCAATTTTCTGGGTCTTTTTAAAGTCTTCATTACTCAAATGATGATGAGTCTTTGTAATACAGTTTGATACATCTTTTATAGAGAACACCATCCTCCTTTATAAAAGCAAACACGTTCCCTAGAGGAAATTTACAAAGCATACAAAGCTATAAAGAAGAAAATGGCTACCCATTGGGCCATTTCTCAGGAATAAATGCGATCAACATTTCAATGTTTTTCTCTTTTTCTTTTTACACTGGTTATCTTTTTTTTTAAATTATTCCAATTAGACTGCACATGCGGTTTTGTACCCTGCTTTTTTACTTAGCATTATGCCATAACCATTTTTGAACGTCATTAGAAATTGTTTCCATAAACAAAATCTTAGTAGCTGCATACTATCATTTCTTGCAGTCATTTCACTGCGATTTATTAGACTATCTTCTCATCATTGGCTATTTAATTTGATTCCAGATTCTTACCATTGTAAAAAGTGCTGTAAAAGCTGGCTTTATATAGAAAATTTTCAATTCTCTAGTTTATTCCACATAACAAATTCATTGATGTGGGATGGGGTCAGTGGGTATAACCTTATTAAACTCTTTGGATACATGTTACGAAAAGATACTGTCAAAGGCAGTGTCAGTTTAGACTCCCTGATGGAAATGAAGGAAGCTCTAATAGAATGTATCTTTACCAGCATTTTATATTCCTTCTTATCATTTTGTAATTTTTGCTAATTTAATTTGATGGATGAGCCCGGAATGATTGAATTTTATAGCTTGGATCTCTGCTGAGCCAAGTATTAAAACCCTCAGGTGGACAGAATTGAGGAGGCCATGACAAGACCTTTGGGTAGTTAATGAGTTTCCAGTCCACTAAAACAGTTCACCCTATATTTAAAAATGGATTCCTCTTTTAAAAGTTAAATTTACTTTAAAAATTATACACAAAATTTTACATACTTGTGAGCAAATTGATGTTTCTATTATTACTCCAAAAGAATTCATGCCATGTCTCCAAATGTGACTTTATCTGAACAAAGCAAGCCTAAAGCTTCTCGAAATTAAGTGTTGGTTATAAAGCAGAGAAACGAAAACTTATTCTGGAGTACCTTGAGTTCGTTCTTTAAGAACGAAGTATTATAGTATGACCTGTTCATCTACCCCTTTCCCTAGCCTCTCTGAGAAGATTCCTGCCTAGAGGATGCCTCTACCCCCTATTCCTCTGCCAGTGGTGGCTGGAGTCTTGCTGCCAGGCTTCCTTACTGGCTTGTTGAAGACAGAAGCAGCTGTCTGAGTCACTTAAGTAGGTGAATGACGGCCAACAAGAGATACCCAGGTGTCTCTGAAGTACATCCACTTCCTCTGTTAATGTCTCTGCTCCTAAACCTGTCTGATCAAATGACCATTTCTGGAAGCTCTGTTGGTTCACTGCTCTTTTCTCATTCCGGGGCCACAGTGAAGATACATGGGTACAGCAGGCTTGTCTGATACTTGGAAGTAGTCGGTAGTGTGACCTTTTTTGTTTCCAAAGGTGGTAAGGTTACATGTTTCTGACTTGAACAGAGGGGTCTGTAGTTTAACCTCCTGGTGATTAGAGATTACACGGGTAAGTGAATCTGAGGAACCTGTGTGAGTCTTCCACCCCGGGCAGCAGCTCCTTTGCCTGTATAACCACAGTCTGTAGTTTGGGGATTGCAAAATAACAGCCCTGTTCAGGGTTGGTCCAACCTGTCTTGGCCAACCTGTCTTTGTCTTCATGGAAGAAATCTGCAAAGTAGCTTTGAAATTTCTCAGCTACTTATCTTTCAATTTAATAGTTTAATAAACTTGACTTTTTCTTATAATAAGCATTCATTTGCTCATTGATACCAGGCACCGTGAAGGTTCAGAATTGTTGCTTGGCTCAAATATTAGCAATCCTCTTTAAGAAATATTTACTTTTTAAGGAGAAGACAGATCAACATAGGAACGGCAGTGTGTGGTGGAACAGAGATTTTGTTGGGTTCTAATTGTCCGAGGTAAACTCTCTCTTCAGGACAGAATGCCAACCACCCTGGATGCACTTTAGCTTTCTTCCCAGCTCTGAATTCCATGATTGACCATAAGCTTATTGAGTACAATGTGCATTTCTTCATTCCTTCATGTCTTCTTTCTCAAGCCTAGACCATTTCCATGTGTCCTGCACATATGTGAGCTGAATGCATGAGTTTCTGATTCCCCCATTTTCAGTTCACTCATTTTTATGACATCTATCTTAACTTCTTAAGTAGGTTTGACCATGTCTACTTAATTACATGGTTTCTATTACACTTGGTTGAAGTTTGAAGAATTAGGTTCAATCTCTATTTTCACTCATGGTATTGTATAAGAAGAAACTGAGGAACAACTAAGAAGATTGCATTCTTTGCTTTCAACAACCGTCCCTTAGCATATTTTAGGTTTTAATAGTAATTACATTATTTTCTTAGTATAATTGTTCTAAAATTGAAAGGCGCTTATAGGAAAGAAAAGCCCTGTATCAGATAGTTGAATGAAACTGAATTCACGATTTTAGTTTTTGTGGAGTTTGAAATGAGCTTGGGGCCTCCTGCTTGCTCTGCAAGTGGTTTGCCACAAGTTAGTGCTGCAACCCATACATTACCTTTGTATGTCAAACAAAGCAAGACCACTGTCACACACATCCTTGTTTCCATCTTTTGAGACTCCCCCACTGCAGACATCTTTTTTTTCATTTACAACCAGTCAAAAACACGAACAACAATTCTGGACATAATAGGTTTCAAGGCCAGACTTAATCACAGCCAGATTTGATACCAGCTCCAGTTCTTTCAAATACACAGCTGCTTGGCAGCCAAGCCCACACTCTAGTTCATAAAAAAGCCTTTCAGGTCATTTAAAAATGTTTTATTAATGGGCACATCAATAGGGTAAAGGAGGTCAGTATGCTAAAGTGCACATAAAAATGAGAATTGTATTTTTTCCCTCCTACTTGGCTCAGCAGGAGACCCTATTAGTGTGCTAAAAAGTTATATAATTAGCATGGTGCCCACTGCTTTCTTGGTGAGCCAAACAGATTTTTAATATTGAGAGTACAAAACATGTAAATGTCATCTTCATACACTCCATGCTGTCATTGATAGCCATGAGTGACTCTGAGTGACAGACTCATAATAGCAGTGATGATGAAAGTCACAGTTAAAGAGCAGTCTGAGTTTAGAGCACTCCTCCTTCAGACAGTTCTGAGTCCAGAGAGACTCAGGAGCATGGACACCACAGTGTCAGGAGCATGGATGTACCTCCTGTGCACAGTAAGAAAGTCAAGAGGGCCGGTCACACCATGGACATGGGCGCTGTTCTTGCATCTCCTTTGGGAATTTCCCATGAGCTGACAGACAGGAGCCCAAACATGAGCCACGTTTCAGAAGTGTGCATTTCCAACTTTGACTGTGAAACTAGAGGCTTTTGTTTAAACAAATGAAGCCAAGTATTTACGTTAGTTTTAACAGAAATGTGAAGAAGGTTACCAGGAGAATTAACCTGATTGTTGTGGGTTCATTTTGACTCTGATCATGGTCAGAGTTCTCAAGTCAGTCCCAGTGACCAGTCTCTGCTGCTTTCAAAGACTGTGCTGAAGACCAGTGTCATTTCCATCTACAGATAATCTATAGATAATCATCTATAGACAATCAAGTCTTGTTTATTAAGAAAGCTTTGGTGATCCTTGAGAAGACTCAGACCTGCCCATCCCTGAAATGTTGTTGCATTTATGCTAGGGTGAGAAGCTGCTGTAGGACTCACCAGAAGGTTGACATCTACACTCGCTCTGGTGGGTGAAGGATGGTACGTTAGCCACTTTTCTCATTACTGTGACAAAATACCCAACAAAAACTACTTCAGGGAGTGCTTTAGTTACTTTTAAACTACCGTGACAAAGCACCATGACCAAGACAGCTTACAAAAGAAAGTATTTAGTTGGGGGGCTTGCTTACAGTTTCAGAGGATGAGTCATGACTGTCCTGGCAAGGGGGTATGGCAGCATGCAGTCAGTCATGACGCTGGAGCAGTTGCTGAGAGCGCACATCTAATTTATACGCAGTAAGCAGGGGACAGCTGTAGCTGGGAATTGCATGGGCTTTTGAAAACTCAAAGCCTATATCCAGAGATACACCTTCTCCAATAAGCCATGCCTCCTAATTCTTCCTAAAGGGTTTTATCAGTTTTGAACCAAGCATTCAGATACATGCACCTGTGGAGGCCATTCTCATTCAGACCACTACAGGAAGGAATGGGTTATTTTGGCTTACAGTTCGAGGGGATTCAGTTCTTAATGGCAGAAAGGCATGGTTGCTGGAGCATGAGATGATTGGAATTCATCATGTCCATAATAAGCAAGCAGAAAGAGAGACATGCTGGTGTCAAGCTCACATTCAGGGTGAGTCTTCCCTCCTCAGTTAAACTTCTCTGGTAATATTATCACAGACTTATCCAGTGGTGTGTTTCCTAGGTCATTCTGAATCCAGCGACATAGGCATTGAAGACCTACCATGATAGATGAGCAAGTCAAGATTCTGGGGACAGGACTGGGCCTGGACATAGAACTCAGTGGTTAAATGCTATGTTGGTCATGCTTGATGCTATTAAGCTGTTGCAAAGTGAATATGTGTTTTCCCACCCATACCTTCTCTAATCAGACAGTCCCATTATCACTTTGCTGTGAGTAGTTGCTGTGCTGACCCCATTATAGAAATGAAATTTGGAAAATGGAATCAAATTCCATAAGGGCTGGGTTGTTAGACCTTGCAAGAACATACTTTTTGCTCTCCTCTGACTTTCATTAGAACTGAGCCAAGGATTTTGAAGAGAGGCTAAGAGAAAGGCAGAAAAGATGTTGCTGCAAAAACATGCTCCTCTGTTTCCTGTATACTAATAACACGACTGTGGTATATGATTTGCCATCCTGTAGCTCTTTGCACAGATGGCTTAACAGCAGAGTTTTAAAACCACAGATATGGCATTTCTATATTACTGTGCATACCCGAGTGCTGACCAGTCCATAAGTTGTATAACCTAAATTCCACCTAGATTGAGCCCAACATCCCACCTGTTGGCTTTTGGCTCATTGCTCCTGTTAGAATTCTTGACTTGTGCAGCCATTCAAATACATTTGTCACAAAGTTTTTGTCGTTGATGTTAATTTGGTTGCTTCCGTACATAGGAATGTTGTCAGGTGTATTTACATTTCATATAATGCCATGCGACGGGAAGGAGATGCAATGTTGTATCCATTGAATCAATTCAATTTCAAAAATATTTACTGAGAATTTACCCACATTCCAGGTTGTGCTGTTCCCACTAGGGGAGCTACTACATGACATCAGAGCTCCACTGAACCCGCTCTTAGACATGTGTATTTATTGAGAAGGCTCATAACTGATTTCTGGTGAGCTTACTCCCCTTCTATCTTTCTAGTGGATAGTCATCAATTTGCCTTCTTTAATCAAATACTTCTCTTGAATTAAATTAAAGTTGGCAGTGAATCAATGATTATTTCATTGTGTCTGAAACTGATAGAAAGGAGCTCTGCCATTGCACATGGGAAGAGGGGTTCTCTTGGCTGTGCTGTAGAAACCCTCTCCCTGCCAAGTACTGAAGAATAGTGCTTTCTTGAAAGTACAGTTACACATTCACTCTAATCAGGCAAATAGTACATCATCTACAGGGTACCCAGCATGTGCAGCTCTCTTCAGTGAGAACTCTTTTCTTTTTCTTAAAGACTTTATGAGTGCTGTATCTGCATGGACACCTGCATGCCAGAAGGAGGCATCAGATCCCATTATAGATAATTGTGAGCTATCATGTGGTTGCTGGGAATTGAACTCAGGAACTCTGGAAGAGTAGCCAGTGTTCTTAACTGCTGAGCCATCTCTCCTGAGTGACAACTTTTATACTTCCTATCTGGCTTTCTTATTAGATTTTTCCCTTGAATCAGAAGGTCAAGAAATCTAAGCTAATTAAAAAAGTACTGGAGATTAACAGTCTGGATATAATGACCACTCACTCTAGACTCATTATGAAAAAAACTGCCTGACATGTCATCATTAGTGATTCTTACGTAAGAACACAATACCCCTACTTCTAAGGTCCTGTACTCGTCATGCAGCCGTACACATGAGATGCTGGTCAAGATTTTCAAACACCTTTTTAAAACTCATATGCATTATGCTTTAAAACGTGGTACTGGTTATTTTTGTGTCGTGCTGATCAAAGAAATTGACAAAACCAAGTTGAGGAGAGATTTCAGCCCACAGTCATAGAATTTTAAGCCCATGCTGAGCCAGGAAGCAGAGGGCAAGGCAATGAAGGCCACCTCCTTCCTTTGTCCTCCTATGTTCTTTTCTTGTGCGCATGCAGGTCTGTGTCCTTCATCTCCTTTCCTGTAAGAATCAGTAGTTTCCGATTAGGGGTATCCCATGGTCTCATTTATTCTACCGATTTAAAGATGCCTCGGCCCAGTCCAGGCTCCTTATGAAGTACCACCAATTAAACTTCCACATGCAAGTGGGGAACCCATTTCAACCTAAACCAGATAAAGAGGGAAAAGACATCATACGCAGGCTGCGGGTTTGAGACCATATTTAAGTAACAAGAAGGATGTGCAATCTGATCTTTAGTTAGCCTACAGAGGACACCCACAGAGGCAGAGTGACCAAAGTTCTCTCTGCTCTCCCCTCTTTCATGAGTGTGGACGTCTTCAGCCCTAAAGAGAAAATAAGTTATGTAAAACTTGTCTGGACAGGATTTTGTCCTCCCTTGATAAGCCACACTCTTTGCACACCATTTCCCTTCTGAGATCTGAGTACAGAGAGCCTCCTGGATCACCCAGAGGGACAGGGCAGGGCCTTTTCATCCTCCTCAGTGACAGGCATTGGAAAGTTGTATAACCCCAAGCCCAAAACACAATCGCATGTTGTCATGGTTCTGTTGTTTGTTGGTTGGTTTTGTTCATTTGTCTTGATAGAATATTTGTATTTGGGCTTTTTGGTTTTTTTTTTTTGATACTCTGAACAAGAGTCTGCACTGAACCCAGCCTTCTGACAGGTGTGGGTCTACCTGCTCTCTCTATACACTCCATTCTGGTGTGTACAGTGCACCAGACAGCAATGTAGCATATGCCTGGAAGCCCAATGTTTATTCCACACAACTGGGTAAGTAGCTGTTTGCTGATACAGTTTCAGAAAACTTCAACTTGAGGCTTTACATTGGCTTTGCCCAGGAGTCATCTACACTAGACTGTAAGTGTTCTTGCTACAGGCCACTTTCCTGTGATTGATCAGAAGGAAAAGCACTTGCTTGTTTTCATAGGGTTAGGCACAATTGTTTTGTGATACCACCTGTGGGAAAGAGAGGGGGTTCTTCTAATCAAGGTATGAATACTACTTATTAGTTAGTCCTTCATAATCTTTTCTTTTGTTTGATATTTTAGAGTAACTTAAAAGTGATCATATTCCTTTTATGCTCGCTAACTTTTTATATAGCCTACCTTTGATTTTTTTAAGACATAAGGTAATAGTGAATTTATTGGAATAAGAATGTGAATGCAAATTTCTTGTTCCTCTGGTTGGCTAAATTTTAAAGAATTTGCCTTCCATTCATTTCATGTACTGTTGCAACTTTATTAAAATCGGCTGCAATACATTCTTGTTGTTGTTTGAGAGAGGGACTCCGGTAGTTCAGGCTGGCCTTAAATTCATGACCCTTCTGACTTAGCCTCCCTGGTGCTGAGATTACAGGAGGCTGCAATTGTGCATGGTAACTCCATTTAAAACTTCTAATTTCACTGGGTGGTGGTGGCACACGCCTTTAATCCTAGCACTCGGTAGGCAGAGGCAGGTGGATCTCTGAGTTTGAGGCCAGCCTGGTCTACAGAGTGAGTTCCAGGACAGCCAGAGCTACAGCAGAGAAACCCTGTCTCAAAAACAAAAAAAGCAAGCAACCAAACAACAACAACAAAAGACTTCTGATTGCAAAAATGATCTCTCCTCTGTTCTGGATACAGGGAGTTCGGGAAGTCAGCCGAGGTCATTGTCCAAGTTCTTAACCAGAGACACAGGGGTCCACTGGAAGTTCAGACATTCTACAGTGTATGTCCCTTAGGTGTTAGCTGGCTGTCTAGGAAAGCTTATGATGTCATTGCTCAAGAGTCATCCACACTGAACTGCAAATGCATTTGCTTATAAACCGTTACACTGAGATAGATTGACAGGGAAAATGCTGCATAGTTTCTTAGATGCTCAGAACAGGCTGCTGCCAGTTTCCTAGAGATGCTTCACCTATATGAAACATCTGTGGTCTGATGGCACTTAGGCAGTCAGGACCACTTCAAGTACCTGTCAGAGGATGCAGTCCTGGAAGTGCTCCACGTGGCACTTGGTACCACTTGGTACCACTTCTTCTGGGGCCTAGGACTAGAGGTCGAGATAGGCTGTCCTTTTATTCTGTACTCTCTAGGCTTCCTTTCTGAAGGTAAATCAGCAGGAAACAATGGACCTTGGCTGTATTATTTCAGCTTCTAGCAGAAATGCCATCACTAAAGTAAGATTTAATATTGTACCTGCAGAATGTGGAAGGAAAAAAATGTGCATCTTTTGCCCCATGTAGTTGAAGACATTTATATGAAAAAAAAATTGTCTTTTACAGAATAGAATTGAAGACGTTGTTAAGTATCCCTTATGAAAGGGATTCCATAAAAGTTTTCTCCTTGAAATTAAGGCCAAGGGAAAGAAATCCAGCCTGCATGTTTCTTTGTTGGAAAAGTAAGGGTTGTGCTATACAGGTTTCCCTTTGCTTGGCTTAGCAACAAGCCAGGCAGGAATGACTTCAGTACTCAGGAAGCGACCAGCATCTCAAGTAGATGGTAACATCACCTTGTTCCCTTCATCAAATTTGTCGTCTTAGTCAGTCCATTCATTCATTTATTTTTGGTCGATGGCTCAAACTCAGAGCCTTGCTCCAATGTAGGCAAACCACTGATCCCTGCCCCTAGCCTTTGTATATTTAATAAATAGATGTCCGTTGTCCATTTACTTTTGAAATGAGTAACATTGATTTTTATAATAATCAATTAAGGAATAGACAAAAATGATACCTACTTGTACTGCTAAGTTTGTGATGGTTCATGCCTCAAATAAGTAAACTTAAAAAAATGCTATTTCTGGAACCCCTAGAACTGTTTCGGCTCAGTTCCAACATCTCAGTTCCAAGTATGCATTCATTAACTCTGCCTAAAAGGTGCTTTTAAGTTTTTTTATCGTGAAGGGCTTACCAGGTTGGCTTGGAAGCCTGACGGATTGAAGAGAGGCATCTATAGCCCAAACAGTAATGGGTGTGTCTGCATTAAACCTAATGTGTCCTAAATTTTTATGTACAACTGATGTTGATACGGGTTGCTCCCTACTACCCTCGACTGATTTCCGGAAGGGCATATACAGAGCTTTCTACTTAGTAAGCACATTAAATAGTTTTTTCCTATAATAAAACTAAATTTACTCTTTTACTACTGGATAACAGTCAACTTTCATGAGATCACTGTCTTTCCATTTCTGATTTAGGGTAGAAATAAGTTCAGTGCACATATTAATGTGCTGAAAGAACTATTTACCATAGGGAAAATAGAATTTTATAATCTTGACAGGAAGAAGTATTTACACAATAATCTGTTCTCTTGTGATTTATCATAGCTGGGACATAACACAATTGGTTCTGTGTTGTGTAGATGAAAGATTATTAACATTTTTACGTATTCTACTATGAAGTAAACAGAGCAGAGTTACCACTTTGAATTTATGGATGGTAGGTAAACAAGTGTTTGTTTTATTTCTCTTTATGTCTTTATGTATTGATTTTTTTTCATAATTTTAGGAAGTATTGTATAGTAGAGAAAGCAGAGTTTAGGTTGGAATATGGGAGAGGGGGAATGGCTGTGCTCTCAGCCTGGTGACTCCAGGAATCCAGTAAAGAAGACCACCTCGCCTTAGTTTGGATTACCTCTGGATGAAGACTACGTTCTGTAGGTGATCAATTGTGCAGCTGACTGTTGCTAGGTGTCAGCACTGTAAGGATGTGCAGCTCTCACGTGGTCATCAGCCAGGCCTGTGGGGTCACTATGGATTGTCAATCTAGGTTTTCCTTCAGGTTTCAGGATGGCCACCTGGAAGCAACTGAGAAAAGCCTGCAGACAACTAGTACTTAAGAACGTGGTCTTTATTATTACATCAAGATAATGTTTTGAAAAAACACTGTGCAGTGTGGTGGGGGGAGTGTGTGGGTATTGTGGTTGTGTGGGTGGTTTATGTATGTGTGTGTAGTGTGTATATGTGTATAGCATGTATGTATGTATGCGTGGCATGTGTGTGTGTGAGAGAGAGAGAGTCAGATGCTCATGTTTTGTTGTTATTAAAGGGACGAATGTGATTGATCTGTTTGATGTTGGCTTATGTGAAGCTTTATGAATCCATGTACACAAAATTTTTGAATACTACCAACTTATATTTTCTAAAGCAGGTCTCTGGGGAAAAGGAAATACAATGCTGAAATGACTTTTTACCTTTTAGAAGTCTCACTAGTTTTTGTTTTTGTTTTTCTTTTTTAAGCCTGTTTTGTGACACGTTAATGGAAGGGCAAGGTTGGGAAGGACAGTGGGAGACTCCGTTGCTATTCTGACATTCCTGGGTCATGTGCTACCTGGTACATGGGAGTATGTGTATAGTAGGACTCTGAACTCAGACAGACCTTTGGGGACAATGCTGAGAAGTACAGCAAGGATTCTTAACCTTGTTTCTGTTACAGTGTCTCACTGCCTATAAAATTCTTAACTGGGCGTGGGGGTGTAGTTGAGGATTCATTCTCTATTAGAGATTGCAACTCTCTGCGTACTCCACCTACAGTTTTGAGAACCAACCGTGTAGAACAGAGAGCAGTGTTACAGAAGCCTCAGCTCCCAGCTTTGAGTGCCATTTCTGCATTAATAGCTCCCAGCATGGGCCTGACACCTAGTAGGTGATCAATAAGGATTTATGGAGTATTGAGTGAATTAACCAGCTGTGTAATCTTAGGCAAGTCACTTAATCTCCTCGGCTTCAGTTGCTTCACCTGAGGAAAGAGGGGAATGGTTTAGGTGACCTCTAGGGCCCCCTTTGGTTATAAAATTATATGATTCTGTGATTGGACCTTTACCTGAGAGGAAGACGAATTTGGCAGGTGTTTGAAAGATGAATTGCAGTGAGAGTCAGGAGTGGGAAATGTCCTGTCCCCGGCATTGTCCAATATTCCTTCCCTACAGCTATTTTCTAGTGCTGGTCGACTTTAAAATAATAATAATAATAATAAAAAAAAAAGATTTGTGTTTATTTTGTGTGCGTGTGGCGCACCTGCAGAGCATGCGTGGTGGTCCGAGGACCACCTGCGGGAGTTGGTTCTCTCTCTCCACCTCGTGGGTTCCAGGCATTGAACTTGGGTCATCAGGCTTGGTGACAGTTGCCTTTACCTGCTAAGCCATCCCACTGGTCCCCTTATACTGGGTTTTCCTTCTAGTTTTCAGATGCCAGCCATCATCCTCGGGGATGATTATAAACTCTTCAAGGACTGGAGTCATGACTCCTGTGTCTGTGTGCATCAAAATATATGAGGCGAGATGGGTTCTCATGTCTGTGCCAGGAGCTCATGAGGTTCAACAAAGTTTCTTTTAAAGTGAAGGAAGCATCACTTCCTTCCCACTGCAGAAGAGGCTGAGAGATAGAGTGGATCCTGAACACGACCCTTAATAACTGTGCTATGTCAGCCTCTGCTTGGGGGTCTCCAGGTTCTGAAGGCTCCCATAAACTGACTCAAGATGCCACTGGAGAAGCCAAAGCGTAAAAAGGGACACTGCCTCCGAGTAACTTGAGTGGCGGCATGGGGTGACTGTCTTCTGGGTTCTTGGTCCTGGCCTATGTTGTAGGATCTTTCAGCTTATCCTTAAGTTTCTGCCATTTTTCATTTCTCATTAACTGTAACTATTTCTATCCTGGGCTACATCTGTCTGTCAAGAGCACAGCCTAGCCAACCTTCTACTGCCCTTTTCACTTTATCTGTACACCCTCAGCTCTCACAGTAGGAACAGAGAGACGTGCTGTATGAGTATGAAGTGCCCTTTGTCCATTAAATCAATTATTCTAATTTATGGCTGATGACAGTGTGCTGTAGAGAAGTGGTGGAGAAATGGGTGCCTCATGAATTCTTAAGGAAGTAGTACGTACCTGCATGCCTTGGTCATCTCCCTAAGAGCAGAGTCAAAGAAGTGCATTGAGAGGAAGAGTGATGCTTTGCATCTTTAATGTAATGAGATTTTGGTTTCTGTTGGCTCTTCTGTGGAAAGATACCATGTGAGCAATTGGATAATGGATTTACAGCTCAGGAAAAGTGGCTGGGATTGAGTTACAGATCTGAAATTTATCATCCAGGAAAAGAATAAGAAGAGGGAATAGTAGAGAATGGGACTTGAGCCACTGAGGGACAGATAGGAGTGTTTGGGATGGAACAGGGTAAGGACAGAAGTTGTCTCAGAAGCCCGGGGGCTTCTTTGTCAAAACTGGACTGGTGATCCTTCATTCATTCATTCATTCATTCATTCAGCAAATATTTGCACACCTCCAGGCTGTGGTGAATGCTAAGGAAACCAAGCACTACAGAAATAACCACATAACTGCATTTTGTGCAAAATCTAGCACAGAAGTGGAGCCTGGACAGCCAGGAGGGAAGAAGGAAGCTTATCCTCATCTAACGGCCTCCATCTCCTTTCTGGTATCGCAGAGCAGGTTGGGAATGGCCAGGCACAGGGACACTAAACAAGGACAACAAAGGTTTCTTAGGAGGGGCAGGTGCTGGCTGTACCAAAGTGCTGCATTGCCCAGGATTTCAGGAACTGAGGAAGACAGGAGATGTGTCTGTGAGCAGGAGAAGCAGCGAGAGAGCCAAGCGTGGGAGGATAGGCAGGGCTTAGGAATGGGGGCTTGCTAGCTGTTTTCCTGTTGCCTGTGGTAGAATATCATCACCAAAGGCAACTGAAGGAAGGCAAAGTTTACCTGGAGTTCTGGTAGAAGCCCATAATGGCAGGGAAGACATGACAGCAGGCGACTGGAGAAAAAGTTGTGAGAGCACATTTCCAACCTCAAACACAAGTGAGGAAGTCTGTAAACCGTCAGAGCCCACCCCCAGCGTCGTCCCTCCACCAGCGAGGCCCTCCCTCCTAAAGCTGCCACAGCCTTCCCAAACAGTGCCACCAGTGGGAACCAGCTGTTCCAAGCATGTGAACCTGTGTAGGACATTCTCATTCAAACCACCGCAGGAGGGTAAAGCGTGAGGATTTTGAATTTTGTTGTAGGAATGACCAAAACAGGTCCTCTGAGTTCCCATCCACCAGCACTGCTGTCCTGTGGAATGCATTTCCATACACAAGCCTATTGAGGGACCTATTCAGGCCATATCAGCTAGAAAGTAACTCCCTTCTCACAACAGTGAAGACAGGTCACAGAAGGCCACAGGAATGGCTTATGGTTTGAACCCAGACTTCTGTCTTCACAGCTTACATTATCTCCTCCCCCTGTCCCAGTCGCCTCCTAGAGTTGAGGGAAAGGAGAGGCCAGCTCCAAATAATCTGTAGTGTGGACTTTTTCCACTCAGGCCATGGGGACAGCCTCACCTCAGTGCAGTGTAAGGCAAGAAGCGCTGCACTGGAAATGACACTGTCCTCGATCCCTGAGAATGTTCTTATCCTGGCCCTGAGAAGGTGCACATTCTAGGACTTTTCAGTAGAGTCCATGGGTAACTTAATTTTCACTTCCCTTGGAATTTTATGCAAAAATAAGGGGGAAAATAGAGCAGTTTCCACCTTATGAACTTTCAGCTGCTTAGATGGCGGGAGAACTTCTGGATCCCTTTGATTCTTCCACCTTTACAGGACTTCTGGTGGCTCTGCTGACAACGGAACGTACCCTTTTCCAAAACCCTTTGACAATTAATGGCCTTTGGACTAGTACATCTTTTAATAACATCAGGTTCTTGGGAGATTGTGAGCCCCCATATCTCTGTCAGCACTGGGTAGGAGACATTAACATAAAGCTGGAAAATTCAGATGGTCCTGAGCCTGTACTATGGCTTTGGGAATCTCTGTCGGATATAGCCCTGGCATGGTACATTAAGAGGCAGGTGCATGCTATATCCTGTGAAATCTCTCTGTAGCCTCCCTGGCCTGCTGTTCCCAACCCACCAGGAATTGCATGTATTCGGGTGTGTTACTTACCAGCACAGCTTTCTCTATGGAGTGTTCACTGTGTCCCTTGAAGAGGAATTGGCAGCACAAGAATGCTTTACACATTCCAATCTAGACTGTGAACTCAATTTAAGCAGAAAATAAACCCAAACCAACAAAATAATACCATTACCACCACTCCAGAAAAAAACACACACACACACACACACACACACACACAAGTCATTGGATGGCAGGTACTGAAAGCTTGAAACCACTTCCAATTTTATAGATTGTATTTTCTTATTGGTTAAATTTCTTTGAACTTATTTTTCTTTTCCATGATTAATTTTTCCAGTGCTCAGTGAGCCAGTGCATTATTTATAACTTTTTTTTATAGATTCTTAAAAATAACATCAAAGCCTTACCATTTCAGAAAACTTGGTTTGCTTCTACTACCCACAGTTTGTGTGTTAATATCAACAGATAACTATCTTTTTATACTCACCCTCACTAGCAAGTGTTCATGGACTTCATCTGATGTTCATGCCTAGCATCAACACTTTAAAGCTATACATCAACAGTTAAAACTATGGGATTTTGTATATAGTATCAACTTTCATGTTCCTCTGAAAAGGTCTATCACCAGCAGGTGCTCAGTACCGGTTTGACCCTTTCTATCAGGAATCAGCTCTGCCCCTCCAGCTCAGCCCCTCCCCATCTCCCAATTCTGCAATACATTCCCTGCGTTGTTCATTGAAAGTTCTTGCAAAGAATGCTCACAAATTCCCAGTGAGACCGGAAACTGGTACAACTGAAATGAAGAGGAATTTGGCAGTACCTATGAAACTGCCCGTGTGTGTATCCTTTGACCAAGTAGTTGACTATTAGAAACTTACTTTCATGCTTATGTATATTCAGAATGAGATAAGAACAAAGTTATTCATTGAATCATTGTTTGTAATGGTGAAAGATTGGAAGCAGTCTCTTCACAGGATAGAAATGTCTTCAAGAAGGTATAGCATAGAGTGGGAAACTATGCAGTTATATGAAAAAGGTTGTGAACTAATATTTAGAAATTTCAAGATACATTATTAACTTGAAACTACACCGTGGCATTATGGGTATAGTATACTGCCATGGGATTTGTAGCTATACGCAAAAGGATGTGAAAGCTTGCAGTGAACTAATATAAGTTTCAAGATACGTTATTAACTTAAAACCAAGGCACAGAATAGTGTTGCCACTGGAGTGTGTGTGTGGAGTGTGTGTGTGTGTGTGTGTGTGTGTGTGTGTGTGTAAAATATCTCAGGAAGAAAAAATACAAAAAACCTGCAGTGACCATTGCCTCTGGGAGCTGACTAGATATTTGGGTAAGGGGAGTGGCAGATCAAGTGATTACAGAATATGCAGTCATATCATATTTCTAAGGATAAATTTCTTCCAGAATGATCTGGCGTTTATACTTGTGAGACAGAGTATACCTGCAGTGAGTAGTAAGGAGTTTTGCTTTACCAAATTTAATAGTTTTTCTTTTAGGATTCAGGAGGTTTTTAATAAAATACGGCAGCAGCAGCCTGAGCCTAGAAACTATTTCCACTGTAAAGCTTCACGGACTATTTTTGGCCTTAAACCACCCCTATCTTCAACTTCCCCGAAATCAAGAGTATTCTGTGCCATATCAATTAAAGTGAATGTACTTTCAATTAAAGGTGTAAGTATGAGTCTGAAAAGATTAATTCTTTATAAAAGGATGACCTTCAGTAGTTAGACCCAATTAGGCATTTTTCCAAGCATATTTCATCTTGATGGGACAAGTCTACTACCTGCAATCAATCAGAGAGATCTTTTCAAAGGTGAGAGTTAGGTTCAGAGTCATAAAGGCTGACTTGCCAAGGCAGAACTCTGCAGTTGATGTCGGTGGGGATTACAAGGGTTGGTTATTGCTTTTGTGATGTTAATATTTAAAAAATTAGGGTGTTCATGATGATATTCTGAGTGCAGCTTATGCATACTCTTCTTTTACCATGGCCCGAGTAGAAAAAACTAATTTAATCAAGACTGATTAGATGAGAAAGGAGCAATGACACCAATTAATACTGAGCCAAGTGCCTTTATTCTTTCCCCCTGGAGTCATTATTAAATATAATATTAGTACTTCCCTTTTTGATGATCTTTTTTCTTACTAGATTACTTTAGTTTTGATTTGAATTTCACTTATAGATAGCGTCCACGACCAGGACTATTAATGAGCCTTTGGTGATGATTCTGTAGGAACATTCAAAATCTTGAAGGATGTTGCTTTCTCTTAAAAATTAAATAACTGAGTATTTCTGTGTATGTCAGGTGTTCCCAGTATAGAACTGTTGATTCTCACTGTGCCTCATTAAACTTATAAACAAGGAGACACTGCATATAGTTCTGTAAAAACGGGAAGGGGTAGTGGACATTGGGAAGCAAAATAAAGAAACAAGCAGAAGTCTTTTGAATATCTCAGTGGCTGGCAATTAGAATCAGATGGAGAAATATATAGCTACCACCAAGATGAAAATCTGAAGATATTCAGTTTCCTATATAATGTGGTATTTTCATATGACATCTTCCAACATTTTAAATGATCCCTGGATTTCTTCTAATAACTAATACAACATGAATGCTATGTAACTAACTTTTATACTCTATTTATAGAGTTATTTTCTTTTTTTAATCCCAACACCTCTCAGATCCTCCCCACTTCCTTACCCACCCAACTTCATGTCTTCTCTCTCTCTCTCTCTCTCTCTCTTTCTCTCTGTCGCGCGCGCACACACACACACACACACACACACAACATAGAAAATCATCTAAACAGACAAAACCAACAACAGAAAAACAACGAAACAAAAAATCTCACACACAAAAAACCATGGAGTCTGCTTTATGTTGGCCAACTACTCCTGGACATTGTTGGGCCTGCTCTGGACTGTGGTTGATGTACCCAGCATTACTCCATTAGAGAAAACTAACTTTTCCCTTTCCCAGAAGTATTGATTTCAAATGGCTTCTTAGTTAAGGGTGGGACTTTGTGGTTACCTCCTCTGCTCCATTCTGGGATTTTGTCTGGCTTGAAACTGTGCAGATCTTGTGCCTGCTGTCAAAGTCTCTGTGAGTTCCTGTTTCCCTGGAGTCGTCCACCACCTCTGGCTCTTACCTTCTTTCCACATCCTCTTCTGCATCTATCCCTTCATCTGGAGGGGAAGGGTTTGATAATGACATTCCATTTAAGGTTGAGTGCTTTAATGGCTTTGACTCTCTGCACATTGTTCAGTTGTGGGTCTCTCTATTAATTATCACTTACTGGAAGATGAAGCTGCTCTAATGAGGGTTGAGTAGTTCAGTATGTCATTAGGGGTTATTTTATTGCTGTTTCTTTGGCGGAATTATAATAGTAGATTTTCCCTTAGGGACCGTTACCTGCCCACTTTAGTAGTGTCAAATATGGTACTATCTTGTGGAGTGGGCCTTAAATCCAACCAAGATGTGGTTGGTTACTACCATTAACATTTGTGCTGCTATTGCACCAGTATATTTTGCAGGCAAGTTGCTGTTATGGTTCAAAGGTTTGTAGCTGGGTGGTATGGATGATCCCCTTTCTCCTTTGATAGCATTCGAAGTGCCTTCCAGCACTATGCATACTAATCAGTTGGGGTGAAGCTTCCAATTGGGCATCAGCTTGATTTCTCCGTGTTCAGTGACATAAGTAAATGTGTCTTCAGCAATAAGGCCTTACCATCAGGATGTAACTGGTAACCAGTAGCCATGCCAATAGCTTGTGTTTGATGGTTTCTGTGTGGCGCCTTGGCCGATGAATGACTCAACAAGATATAACCTATTGCAGCACTGGAGCTTTTTCTTGTTGACATTAGATATCTAGTTGGGGCATCGCCTCCCCCTTATATGGTGAGTCCACTTATGTTCCTTTTATATATGTACATATTTTAAGAGGATTCTACAGTAGTAGGTTTCCATATGGCTTTTGAAAAGGCTTTTTTGGTGTTAGTTGTCCCTACCATATTCCCTCCTTTACCCTGACCTCTCATCGGCCTCCCCATGTAATCCACCTACTCTACTGCCCTGTCTTTATAACACTGCACTACATGTCTAGGGGATACTCGTCGTACGCTGAAAATACTATGTAAGTGCTTGTTACATTGTTTAGAGAGCAATGAACGGAAAAACACGCATGTTCAGCATAGGCACACTTTCCACTGTGAGCGTCTTTTGACCTGAGCTTGTTTGACTCAGACGATGCGGGACTCAGAAACCAAGAGAAGCCGGTGTCGCCTGACCTACAGTTCAGTCATCCTGGGAATTCACAGGCTCCCTCTAGAGTTTCGAGGGCAAAACTGTTTTATCATATTAAGCTGTTAATTACTCCTTCACTCATTCTTTTATATGTACAGGATTAGTAGATTTTCTTCCCTAAATGACGTACTACAGCAGACTGACTGTAACTACTCCACCACGTGAAACTAAGCGTTACAGAGGCTTTCCAAAATACAGAACAATTCAGTCTGTTCATGCATTCCTTCTTCTTTCATAAGGGAAAATTACTTTTAATTTTGAATTAAAAACCAAGACCACGACCCCACATGTTAGGCAAGTGCTCTATTGTAAAGGTAAACCCTCAACCAGGAAGTACTTGTTTATAAAACATTTAAACTAAAATGAAGTAAGCTAACTATTTTTATTTCATATAAACTGATGAATATTTTTTATTGGCTTTGAATTCTAAAATTATAAACTAGTTGCAGAATGGTTTCTGAGCTCTCCACAGTTACCTACAGTTTGCGTTATGATTTATATATCTACTTTTTAGGGTGAGGATCCACACTTTTTAGAGTTGTCAGATTCCCACAAAGTCCTACTGGAAGCACAGCTCTAAGACTTCAGTCCTTAAAGGATTAATGGCAAAGTCCAGATGATGAAACTTGAGGGCAGATGCAGATTTCTAGGTTCAGGACTCTTAACATCTGGACTTGAGTTCTTACCCTCCTAGTTTTCCCCCTGTGCCTTGTATATGGGTATTAGATATGCATAAGCTTTTCTCGCCAGTAAGAAGGGCTTACTGGTAGATACCAGTGGGTACCAGGTCTCTGCCCACTTCCTGGCCCCCTTGTACTTACTATGGTAGGAGCTGATACTCCAAAATGTATGGGGATGGTCTTAGACTAAAGGGTCCAGAGAACACATCAGCGTCATCATGGTTTCTACAGTGCCCACAGAGACCAGAAGATATCACACAGAGTTATGAATTAAAGCTGGTGTATTTGCTAGACCTGCTTAGTCGTGCATGGCAGGAACAGGAGCATGATCAGGAACATGCATTTGTGTGTCTCTGTTTCCCTCTTAAACATCCTAACCCCTAAATCTCACAATCGTGTTCCTGCTTCCTAGGTTAGTTACTTAAGGTCTTCTTACTGACTTTATTTTGGTATATATAGTTACTTTTAATAGTTTATAGCTCGTCAGTCCTTATTATTACTTGAAGTTCATATGAATGAGAAATTGTGTCTTTGATTTTTCTGAGTGTCATTTAATTTGACTTTTTGAATATGTACGTGTGTTTGTGTGTGTGTGTGTGTGTGTATTATATCTTATATAAAGTTTATTACTCGGTGAGAAATTTTGCAGCATTCAGAGATCTCTGAATTTAGAAAAGACTTTTAACAACAAATATACCTTATTGTTGTTGTTTTGTATGGTTTAATGTATAGTGCCTGTCTTAAACTGATTCCAGTCTATCTTCCTTGATGCTTTACTTTAAAATTCTGTCCCTAAAATACTAATGTCCAGGAGAACATGAAAAAATGTGTAAGATACTACTTAGACTAAAGGCTTCTAAAAATGTATACTCTGATACTAGATTTTAAGGATACTGAGTTAGGGTGGATTTTATCAAATGAACATTTTGTTTTGGGAATTTTATGTTATCAGCATGTTCATGTAAGGTAGATTTCATCAAATAAATGTATTCCTTATTGTTATCATAACTGTATCTTCCACTTGAGAAAATATTTGGAGGTAACCTAAAACTGTAAAATGCTGTCTCCACATTAGAGGCATCTTATAAAAATTGAGAGTAATTTGGTTTGATTAAACTCTGCCTCATTAGATTTTAATGTGCTTTATGTTATGTGTTTCAGAAACTCCAGAAAGGAACTTAATGACATACGATTTGAGTTTACTCCAGGAAGAGGCAAGTTTTAATTGAAATTATTATTTTGGTGGAACAAGAAACAATTGGGAAATTGATTACAAGCATGTGGTTATAATTTGCTATTCAAAAAATGTTTTGTCTGCAAACAAAGGAAGAGAGAACCTGTTAATTGTAAGGGTTCTAAACCATTACCCAGGACATGAATTCTATTGGCACATGTGACATGGTGTACATACTCACATAAATTAGATATATTAGCAGAACTATGAAAATACGCACTGCCTGATAATGCAGCTGTTAATGGAAATGGCAGTGTGGGGTTACCCCATAAGGTGACAAACTCTGCCTTTGCGTAGTTTGAATGTTGCAGATACATTACTGCAACTGCTTATTGGCTCAGCTGCTTGTTCGTACAGTGTCTGGATGCCAGAGGACTGGACCACGTATTGGTTTTTATTTCGTATTATCTTTTGCAATAGGCATAAAGCCTGACACGCAGGAGAACATCAAGAAACCTTGATTAATAAGTAACACAAAGAAAAAGTGGTTTACATCATTTACTTTATAATTCAGTAGTCTGGAGAAGTACAAATCAGACGCCAATGCTAAGTTTGTAACTATTTTCTGTGGCCGGTGGTTACTCCTTTTTATGTACATGGACAGGGTTTCCTCAAGGTCTACCTTGAATACCTTTGTAAAGCACAGTCGTCTCAAGCATTCTGCTTGTTAGTGTCTGTAAGCTCATAGCTCGGTGTGCATTTTATGTGTTAGAGTTCTACCTAAATTCCAGCTCCATTAAGAGCATCGTATTTGTTAAACCTTCAAAAACCAGAAGTGCAAGTCAGTGCAACTCGCTTTAGAGCGAGTCAGGCAGTAAACTACCCTCGCCGCCTCATGGTTATCACCAGTAAGAAGATGCTGGCTCAGCTGCCGTGAGGAGCCAGAGTGAACGGCTGGCACATGAAGGAATCAGGTTTTGCTGCTTGACCTGACGTGTTTGTGGTCCTAGATTTACTGTCATTCTGATCGTGAGTCCTCTGTGAAGGCAAAGATCGGATGATTCCTAGGATATTTGAATTAGATAAAAGCATGAAGTGTCTTTTACAAAATGAGTGCCATAGTCCCCAGTGAGCTTGCTAACCAGATTTTCTTTTCAAGTGTATCCATCTTTAACAATTTCATATTGGTCTCAGAATTGTATAACACCAGGCGTGATCATCGAACAGCCGTCTCTTTTGTCATGACCAGACAATGTTATGAATAAGATCTGCCAATTATAGAATTGACGTTTTCGAGTATAAGAAAGAGCAGATTCTTATTTTAAGGTTGCTTCTTTTCATCTGGTTGTTTAAAATTTACTACAACAATGAAAATCGATTTTAA
The DNA here is from genome assembly GCA_026225945.1 of Cricetomys ansorgei. Lineage (NCBI taxonomy): Eukaryota > Metazoa > Chordata > Mammalia > Rodentia > Nesomyidae > Cricetomys > Cricetomys ansorgei. The sequence continues at coordinate 20,771,386 of JAMJFZ010000716.1, read as the reverse complement.
TTTTAAGAACTAACAAAGAAATGAATTTCCAACTTGAGGATTTGTGTGGGTAAGCCGGGACTATCATCACTAGTCCTTTTGCACTGTCTTTGGCAGCCTCATTTGCCAGGGATTGATGAATAGTCTCTTTCGTGCCCAGGTAAAAACCGTAACAGCAACTTGGTTGGTAATTGTATCCTTTACTGAACATTGACCATAGGCCTGTTAGTTCTGGATGCATTGTGTGTGTTGCCTGTTCTTTAGCGTTGTCCATGATACATCTGTGTGCATGTGTACTACATGTACACTACATTTAGATTATCTATAAACAGGCATAATCGTGTATGACGTAAAATGTGATGTACACACAGAACATTTTCTGTTTTCTTTTGAGGACACGCACTTTTATTTATTATGTTGTTGTATACTCTGGAAACTAGATGATTAACATGTTAAACTAGATGATTTGACCTGTTTCAGCACCAACTTAAAGTAAAAATAAATTACCAGTAAGCTTGAAATGATCATTTCGTATTTCTGGTCTAAACTGTTGCAGGTGTCTTACCTGTATAGAAATGACAGATTGATGCCATACACAGAGGTGCAGAATGCTTCATATCTCGTCCGGCTAGCATTAGTCATTTCCCACTTTGATATGATTCATCTGGTGCCCAAGAGGCCTGAAAATGGGACATGCAATCCAGTTTAATCGCCAGGGAGTGGCTGTCACTCTGGCATCGGTTTAGTCAGCTAGCCCTTGGTGTGGCTTTGCTTAGTGTGTCTCTTTTCACCTGCATTCTGAGAGCATAGCTACTTGTTGAAGTGTAAGATTGAACTCTAGCCGCTGGCCATTCACTCCAAGTATGAATGCCTTCCTACTGCAAGCCAGTCACCTACATCTGGTTAGCACCTTCTTTAAAAGGGAAGATGGAGATTCTGAGGGCTAGCAGCTTCAGAAGGAGAATCACACTCAGAACATAGCCATTCAGTGAGCTATCCTCAGGTCCCCTAACGTGGGATCATTCCATTGGAGACCATTATAAACTTTATTTGTAATCTTTGACAAAAGAAGGTTCAAGACAAGCTTATCTTGTGTTGAATTCCATTGTTTAGTAAACTTTCCATATAATCTGTTTATAGTTGATTGCTTCCCATTTTGAGACGGGAGAGAGTTTTGATCTTCTCTGGAGCTTGAGCAGGGGAGAAGAAGTGTCCACAAGAGTATAAGATGAGTTTGGAATGCCCTTTGGCTGTGACATTGTTGGCGCATCACCATTCACTGAATTGTTAGCATCACACGCCAGGTCTGAACACTTTAAATCCCCCAAATTGTGAAAACCAGGCCGCATGCACGTGTGTGCATGGGTGTGACACACATGTTTATATGTGCACACACACCTACTCTGTGAGCTCATTTGCATATTCCCCATAGCTGGTTTATGTGGAGGGTAGACTTCTGCAGTTCTGTTTCGGTGTTTGATGCAGCAGTTCTAATTTTCAGGTGTTCCCAGACTTTGGAAAACACTCCTGTCAGACCCTCACTAGATTGTCCCTGCGGTTTGTTAGCCAGTGCTACAAGGTGTCTGTTAGGACATCAGCAGGCTGTGGAGACCCGGTCATCTCCTTTATTGTCTAACAGAAGGTTCAGTAATAGTCTTTTTAAACATACTGAAAATTTCGGTTCCTCCTTGAAAAGTCTTTAGCTAGAAGTTAGGAGTGTTACTTTGCTCATCCATAACCTCTAAATTAAGTAGTTTTAGCTATATTCACTCGCTACAGCCTGTTCAGTCCCATCTTTATGAGACTGCCAATTCCTGTCACTTATCATTGAGAAAGTACATTATTTTGCTCAGGCACATTTTCTAAGAGAATGAATCTGTTGATATCAAATGATCAATGTTGTGTTAAAGGAGTTTCTTAATAGCATCCAGTTAAATAGCTCATCTTAATAGTCCAACAAGCTCATGGGCTGTTTGTACCAAGTATACTGTTATATGAGATCCTACCCATTCAACCTTTGCTATAAATCCTCAACTCCATAACTAAGAATGATTGAAAGGGATTGATGATGGCTGGAATTAACCTTGGCAAGGAAAAAAAAAAACAATGTCATAGAGAACACTTAGGTCTAGATGATGGCGAGAGGGGGAGTTTTTTGGTTCACCAAAGTGAAATGAATACTTTTATAATAACACCTGTTAAATAAAAACAAAATACAAGCTGCTTGTGGGAAAATATACTTCGTGGTGTTTCTGATTTTTTTTTCCTGATAGGCTCTGAATTGAATTAAAATCATGTGGGTGATTTTAGTAAATGAAAAATAGATTTTTGTATTGTGCTGGCCTGTTGATTTTTGTGTTCTGGTCTCTAATACATATTCATCTCACATTTGGACAGATACAGCAGATGGTGTGTCTCAGGAGCTCTTCTCTGCTGGCTTGGTTGACGGCCATGATGTAGTTATAGGTAAATTGATTTTTAGTATGCAGTATCATTTTGTTGATATATCAAATGGAAATGTGTTTAGAAGCAAAATTTTTCATTCAGGAATAATTTACTCTGAAAAAAGAGAATCTTCACAAAGTCTTACCGTTTGTGTGAAATAGCGTTAAGAATCGTGTTTATTTTTCTTCAAAGGTGTTTCATGCATTTCCCTCCACTTTATCTAAGCATGTTTTATCCGATGAGGTACCACAAATATCACAAGGAACAGATCATACTGTAGTTCTGAATTTAGGCTGGAGAGGTCCTTAAGGATCATTCAAACCAGTTCATTTGTTGACCAGGTAAGGAAGCATGCTTACTAAAGTTCTGAGTTTCTCCAGAGCTGTCCAGCACAGTAAAGGGTGTGGACTACCTTTACTCTGAAACCCTTGGCCTTTATATCTTGCATCTTTTTTTCTGAATAAAAAAAAAAAAACAAAAACCAAAAAACCAATCTGCATGGAGCTAGGGAAGCTCTCGTGGCCCAGGCATGAAGACAGAGCAAGCAACAGCAGGTAGAGCCTCCAAGGATTGGGAGGTGAGAGGGCTGTGGGGCTCTTAGCATCGCCTGAGAATACCTGGTGTTGCTGCCTCTGCTCAGCTCAGCAGCTCCATGCTCCCCTGGAAATAATGAGTCTACAAGTATTTTATAATGTGATCTGTCACTATGTATTCCTGATAATGACTCTGAGTGATGAGGTTACTTAAGATATGAATGATAAAACAATTGATTATAATAACATTAATACAGAGAATATATTAGGATAAAATCTTATTCAAAAATTATTCTTCAAAAAAATCCTTCAAAAAAGTAATGTTCGAAATTGCATGATGTTTGTTTTGTTTTGTTTTGTAATGTGTTATTTTGAGACAGAGCATCTCTCTGTGTAGCCCAGGCCATCCTGGAACTCCCTATGTAATCCAAGCTGTCCTCAAACTCAGAGATTCACCTGCCTCTGTCTCCTCAGTGTTGAGATTAAAGGTGTTCGCCACCATGCGCAGTTTTATATTCTACATTTAAAAAAAAAATCGGTTATTCCCAATAAGTACTTGCTAACTGGTGCTAGAATGTGTGACTGAGGGAATTTTAAACAGATTAGCACATCTGTTGGAATTGTCTTCTAGACACCCAGTAACACAGAACATTGCAAAGTAAGTGTATTTTATTTAAATGAAAATACACATGGTTTATAGTGTAAGTTATAATTCTGGCTAAAAACTCAATATCACTGCTTTACATAAACAAATGGTATGTAAAACACAAAGTAGGACAAATACATTCCTTTGAATAAATTATAGGAGAAGTATAGACAGTTAGAGCTCTCATTCCTTTGCCAAGTAGTAGATCCATAAAGAGGCATGCCATAGTCTACGTAAGATTTACATATGTACATGCTTATATTCATGTGTGTGCTTGCTTGTGTCTCCCCATTTATCCTTATCTTTCAAATTGTTCTCTGCAATCTTGTTAGGTCTTCTGGCCAGCTGTGTTCTTACATGTTTTCTGATCAAACGCAAAGGGAAGATTCAGAAAAAAAAATAGCAACCCAACCTTAGTGCCTTCTTAAAATTTCACCTCTGACTTTTTCTCTCAAGCCTCCAGTTCCTTGTTTAGGAGAGGAAATAAGCAGACACCTTTGTTTCTTCGTTTACTCAAAGAAATAATGACAACAGTTAATGCCGAAATCAGAATATACTGTAAAATCTGTCTTACCTGAGGAGAACTGTGTTCCATGTACCAAGCAGACAGGATTAAAAACTAATTGGCCAAGTGCAAGTAGCGTTTAAGACTTTCCTTAAATACCTACTGATGTCCCCGGGAATAATGAAGTTCAGAATGGGGCTGCTGGGGGGCTGTGAGGCTTCTTTTCTTTCATTTGTTTTCACTTACGGAAACAAGGGACAAAGCTCCCGCTGGACCTGGAGTTTCTCACCCTTCACCCCGCAAGTACTGCGATTCCAGGTGCGCACTGTCGTGCACGGCTCTTGGTTTGAATTGACCCTGGCAAGAGACTGGGACTGAGACAGATAACTCAGGGACAGCCATTGCTCACAGATATTTCAGGCATCACCTCACCACAGGCCTATAGTCAAATCTGGTGGGGTTTTGTCTTGTATTCTCAGGTGCATCTAAAGCATAAGTTCTTTTTTGTTCTTACTGTTTGTGTTTCTTTGTGTTTTGTTTGCAGCAGGTTCTTAACTAGCCTTTAACTTGGCCCAAGACTGGTTTATGCACTAACTGGCCTTCTTTTGTTGCTGTTGAGGTTTTAAAAGAAATAAAATAAGAATTGAAGGCAGAATTCATTTGTATTCATTAAAATATGTTTTAAATACCATACTTAAATCCTTTTATTTTTTTTCTATGCCTTAATTACTTATCCTCATTAAAAAAAATCATTTTGCCTTGGTTTCCTTTGATGGACCTACAATATTTCTATATGAAGAATTTTGGGTAAAAACTAGGTATGTAACTCCTCATATAATAACCGCAAATGCCTTCACTGGGCATCACACCTACAGCTTTCCAGACAAAGCATTCACTGTTTATCAGATGGTTACATCAGTTCCTTGAATAAAGAGGGCAGGTCATTTTAGTCACTGTTTTACAGATGAACCAGAGGTCAGATAAGTTCTGTAGGATGCGACCTGCAGTCCTTGATGGTAGGATTTCCTGACTCAGAGAACTTGACCTTGCCCGGGTGTTGCAGACAGGTTTTAGCAAATATCTGCAGCCTCAGAAAGTGCTGATTCCTGTTTTTTTTCCAAAGCAGTTATTTTATATTTTAGTTATTGATCATTTAACAGAGACAATGTGTTTACTCCTGTCTCCACTAATGAGTCTCAGAAATTCTCCACTGTCTCTCACGTCACCCCTTCTGCTCTTGACTGCACATGCCCAGCAACCTATCGATGCTTTTAGTTCTCACATCTTAGATATTTTCTCCCGTTGCCTACATATCAATACACCCATTTTCTTCCATCGTCTTAGAGGAGAGTTTGCTGAAAGACCTGTGTCTCCAGCCAGACTGTGACCTTCCTGCTCTACTCAGACGGTTATTCCCAAGGCCACATCTGGAGAAGACAGGCCTGGCAGTGAGATGACAGGTGCAGTGTCGGGTGCGCACAGTGTGGGGTCTGAGAGTGACTGTCACCTCCCTACGTCCCAGGTTAATTGTCTGTCTTCTTCTTAATTGGCCTGTCAGGGACTGGGCGTACTGGACGTAGGGTAGGGCCTTCCTCCATGACCAGCTGTTCACTTGGGTTTTCAAAGACCCACAGTTCCTCGGACCGCCTGCCTGAAGAGGGATTTCTTCTTAATATTTTACAGGTTTTTCGTCTCTCTGACCTGTAGACCCTGACATATCCAAAGAATCTATGAACACTTTCTTTGGACATTTTGTTTCTTCTGTAACCACTTCTTCTTTAGGCATGACATTAATCACCTTCTGTTCTTTAATTTTCTGAGTCAGACCCCTCCTTTGAATTGTAGACCCACAGCCAGATCAGTTGTAAGTCATCTTCCCTTAGGAATCAGTGTCTGAAATTTAATTGGCTATCTCCAAAATGAAGTGCTCGGTGTTTTCTCCCCTGTGCCCTGAAGGGATCCTTCTCTCCCTAGACAGACATCTGTCTGTCTCTTGGCACTCGTGTCAACACCTGGGGGTCATCCTTGACTTCTTTCTCCCACACCTCACTTCCAAACTGTAATGTGCAAAGCATCTGACTATTAGTCACCCCTTGGTTTTCATCTGCACTGGTTTTCTCCTTGTTGGGACAAAATACCCGAGAAAAACAGCTGAATGAAGGGAGGGTCTGCTTTGGCTTGCAGCTTGAGAGGGCACAGTCTGTCGTGGCACAGAAGGCATGCAGTGTTCGTGGCAGCTGGAGCATGTGGCTGGGTATCCTCACTCTTGGCAGAACAGGAAGCAGAGGTCTCAGAGAGCCCTAAGTCAGCAGTCGCCCTTAGCCCCACCCTACATATGGCGATTAGGCCCCATATCTAAAGCTTCACAACCTCCTCCAACAGCCCAAGATCAGTAGTTTGAATATATGAGTCTGTGGGGAGACGTTTCACATTCAACAGCACTCACCACAGCATCCTGTTCTGAGCCCCTCTCACCCCTCAGCCCATCACTCCCATGTCTTGACGGGTATCCCAGATTCTCCCTCTGCCCCCTTGTCAGCCAGAGATAGCCAAGCATACTAAATCACAAGGGTAAAAGGTCCTGGGATTCCAGGAACGTGAAGTACCAGGAGCAGGCAAGTCCACTTAGAGGGAAAGGGAAGTAGTTTCGAGGCATTAGGAAGCAGAGGTTACGAGGGCTCGTTTTGAATGTTTAGAACGTGATAAACATTTTGGAATTAATTGTAGTAATGGATATACAACCTTGAGACTATACCAAAAACCACTGAATTGTGAATTTCGAAAGGACAGGTTTTGTGATATGAGTCATAATCACAAATGAAAATAAAAATTGACCAGATTACGCGGATGCTTTAATCAGACTCTGTAATGGCTTTCTCCCCACGTGCCAGTGGCCTACTGGCTTCCGCTGCATGTCCCTCTCGCTTCTCAGACCTCTTCTCTTCTCTGCACCCTGGTCACACCCACCCATTGCGCCAGCCTGTAGCAGCAGCGAGCAATACTTGCCTTCGTCCCAGCGTGCCCCTTCTAAAAGCACATATAGGCTCACCCCACATCTCGTAGTGCTCTGCCAAAGGGCCTCCCTGACTCCTGGACTCACAGTGTCAGTGCCTTCCCAGCTCTCTGCCTTCTTCATTGCTTTGTCCTCTCTCCTTTGTCTTTCCTCGTGCAGCACGTTACATTTTTCACTTATGTTATCATTGTAGGACTTCTTCTGGAGCACGTCGTTTTCCTTCCTTCCCTTCTTCCTGTAGTATCTCACTACGTAGCCAGGCTGGCCTCACTTGGATGAGCCTCCTGCTGCAGCCTCCTGGCTGGCGTTACAAATGCGCATGAGCACACCCGGCTGAGCCTTAGTTTCTTAGCAGAGGTTGAGTTTATCTGTGTTCTAACCTGATCCATTCCCACTGCTGAAGAGCTTCCCTTCTAACAATGAACTCCCAACAAACGCTTGTCTGAAATTCTGCTCTGATCTCTACAGCTGCCCCCTAACATTTTTATTAGGAAAGAATCATATTGAATATAGGCTGTTAGTACTTTGGGAATCTTACTTTGAAGAGAGTAAAAATTCAAGGAGCCTTTGCAAAATGAAGTAAGGCTCATGAAGAATGCTGTACAAAAGACAGCCTTTCGTGTGTGTTTCTTCAGCTTCTATAATATAAGATAGCTAACATTTAAATAGATTAAAAATATGTTGGTTTTTTTTTTTTTTTTTTACATCAGCATTTTCTTTTGAGTTGGAGAAGATGCTTATGGTAGCATGAAAAAGCTAAAAAAAAAAAAAAAAAGCAATAGCATGTGCTAAAGAGCAGTGGGCGTTGTGGCTTTTACCATAGCATAGCAAACAGAAGCTACAAAAGTCTGCATTACCCCTAGCTGCAGGGTAATCTGCCTGGTGTGTGCAAAGCTCTACAAAGCATGGTTTGGATTGAAGGAAGGCCGGTGTGAAGTACAGCATGATTGCTTTCATGCCGAACAAGGGTAGTGCAAAATTAAATGCGCTGTTTGTAGACTGAAACCATAAACCCACTCCGGTTATGCTTAAATTTAGCACTACCTTAGGCGAGTAACAGGAAACACTTTTAGGCCTTGTGTAAATAGACATGCATAAGACGGCACTGCCTTCTGGGTAGGTGTTAAAAAAGTAAATTGTGAGGTGAAAAAATAGATGGCATGCATGTATAAATTTGCTTATCTTGTCTACCAAAGTTGGCTGTAAAATGTAAATAGACAAAAATGGAGTCCTTATTCCAGTTATTTCAGAGGATTACCAAGGAAAACTGAGAGGAAAGAAGGACTCAGAGAAAGGCCCCACTCACCCCTGAGAAAAAGCTGCCCATTGGAAAACGAAAGTCTCCCTAGGAGGTGGCTGTGCAGAACAACATGGCTGTATCTGCGAGTGTCTTTGGACAAACACCAAAACCAGCATCTGTATAATAAAATTAGTTCTAAACTTTTCTCAGGACTTGTACATGGTCTTTGTAGTTTTCTTTAATGAGTTTTGGAACTCAAGCAATAGGAGAAAGGAACAGGGCAGGGATTGTAAGCCAGAATGTTTGTAAGGCCTGTTGAAAAAAGCTCCTCAAAGCTGCCATCCCACAGCCTGCCTGGCCCAGTGCGGAGTCTGGTTCCAAATGCTGAACCAATGTGAGGCTGCTGGACCAGGGGACTGTATCTGAGCATAGTGTCTGCTGACTATTGGCCTGGGGTTTTCTGCCACACCACCTGGGCTTTGCAACAACATATGACTGCTTTCTTTATGTGGAGTTTGAAACCAGATATTCACATTTCTATCTCTAAAAAGGGAGCTACATTTCTGCATTAATTTATACAATTTTACTCTGATACATTTTGAGCCAGGGTGTTATCATTACAGTGGAGTTTATTTTAATGATATGTTTTATTATACTTTAATATGTGTCATTATTACATAGATATGGTTTATTTAAGATATATATGTCCTTGTACGTTCTCTCTGGACTTTCAGACATGTTGTTCATATTTTTGGACTAATCGTTCTCTGCACCTGAAGAACTACAGGAAAATCTGCTTGCTTTATGAGATGGGCCATAAGTGTCCACTGCAAGCAGCCTGCTTCTCTGCCTTCCCCTTCACATTCATAAGCTGAAGGGCCGCTTACCCTTGTATAGAACTCTAGAGAAATAGGTTTTGACCATTTTGTGACATGTGGCTTTCGTCATGCTGTACATCTGGTGCTCTTTTCACTTTGTGGGGAAGCTGAAGGTGCCTTTGATGCAACACCTGTCTTCTGAGTTATTGGCTCTATTCCCCTCACCACATACAGGTACTGACTAATTAATATGAAATACATTTAATCCCATTTGGCAGTTTAACACTAGACCAGCGTATGAGTAGATAATTTTGGACAGTGACAGCATTGCTGCACTTTAAAAATGAAGTAGTAAACCACAGAGGTTTTGCTTGCATTTGTTTGCCTTTCTCTCTTCCCTTCTTTCTTATCACATGACTTTTAGGCAGGAAGAAGAGGGCTTAGGGTATCTCTTTTCCACTAAGACATGCTCGGTGATTGGGTGTTTTTCAGATCATGGACAATGAGATCCCTACATCATGGTCTTACCTGCGACACTTCTTACAAGTGTACATTTCTGAGTTCCAACTTCAAGTTGTAGCAACAGGAGTCTTGGGCAGAGAGGGGAGGAATGAGTGTTTTTCATTAGCATCCCAGGTACACTAGAGCTTTACTTTCTGTTTGCAGTAGCCTGTAGCTGTCATTCTTACCTCATTTAATCCCCTTATCTTCACAATACCATTGTTCTCCTTTGTTTTCCTGCTTTGTCTAGCTATCTTATCTCCTTGGAAGTCTGCTTCACAGCCATGTCAGTTAACTTTCATAATTGTGTGTGTGTGTGTAAATGGTTTAGAATGGTGCATGTGTGAAAGAGCCTCATTGGTATAACTTTTTACTCTAATGAATAATTACATTAAAAAAAATTAAAACTAGCATCGTTGGAGCTAGAAAGCTGGCTCAGTAATTGAGAGCATTTTTGTTTCTTTCTTTCTTCTTTTTCTAGAGGGCCTGGGTTCCATTTCCAGCATCCATATGACAGCTCACAGCCATCTGTAACTTCAGTTTGACGAAATCAATACCCTCTCTTGACCTCCTTGAGTACCAAGCATGTATATGCTACAGAGATATACATGCAAGCCAAACACATAAAAAAATTTTGAATAAAAATATAACACTAATATTGCTGCCCAGGGTGTAGTAGATCCTACAGGGAGTTTCCTCTTTTGTTTTTCTGGGCACTAGTAGAGCGTTTCTAGGCTCCAAAGTATGCTGGCGACAGGATATTTGAATACTTGGGAACATGTGATGAGATGTGCACAGCTGTTCATCTCCCTTCAGCATTGTTCAAGTCTGTTCTGAGTGACTGGAATTATTGAGCAGCACTGCACTTCTATGATAAAGCCTGTAGGAAGAGTTAAGACATTCTCTCATATTCAGTTCAGTGATATTTCTATGGTGTTTAATGAAATTGAATGAAGGAAAGCCTTCCTTAACAAAATACTCTGTATTGCACAATCATGTTATTTTTTAAAATAGCAGTGGATAGTTTTTGAAAAGAAGACAATTCCTTACATCCTCTCTGGGTTTAGGCAGCTTTGGAACCAGTTTGAGTAATGTCAGTAGATGCAGCTGAATGGTTCTTGATCAAAAGTTATGTGTTGAGGAGGCTGGAGAAGTGGCTCAGCAGATAAAAACACTGGTTACTCTCCCAAAGGGCCTCAAGTCAATTCTCTGCATCTTCATGGCAGAAGTAGATGTAGGACTCTGTTGCCCTGTTCTGGAAAGTGGTGCAGAGATATACAGCAAAGCACCTGTATGCATTTTAAAAATAAAATAAGATTTAAAAATCTGAAGGAAAAAAAAAATCTGTGTTAAGTTTAATAGCCCACTTTCTTGTGAATGCTGTGTTGATTACTTTCCTTAAGTATTTTTTTTTAAACCACCAGTAAACAACAGACAGTTAAATATGGCAGTGCTTCTGGTTTTACCAGAGTGTCACTGCCAGTTGCCTATCACTGACTACCCTTGGTTGTCTGCGCACCCCCTTTAATCATTAAATATGAGAGTCACAGCATGGCGAGGCGTGCTGTGATGTTTGGACACGCACAGACACATATACAAAAACTACTTTTAAAAGTTATTGGCTCTTGATAAGGGGTGGCTTTCTCGTCCTTTATAAAAGCTCTGACTGATGGCCATTGTGTAATTCAATACCACCTCCCAAAACGTGCACAAATGCTATTTCTGGGAAATTCTACTATGAAATAACATCTACCGTCTCCCAAATATATTCTGTTTCTGTTTACATGATAATGAACCAGTACAGCAGTGAACCACACAGTAAACCAAGTTTACCAATTTACATTATCACTTTTTATTTACTCAGGAGTTGGGTACCCTTGGTAGAAAACTTCTGATAAAGATAGGTTCCAGCTGAGATTTGTCCTTAAGTTCATTTAAGTGAAGTAAGAGCTTGCTAGTCTAAGCCCCTAGAGTCATGCTCTTCTCAGATACATTAAAGTGTCCCGTTTTAATAACAATGTTAATCTACCTTTTAGTTCTAAAATTAAGAATGCATAGAGATTATGCTCAGTCCAGCTAAACTTTGACTACTCAGTTAAGTCCTAAAATGCCAGTCTTTTCTTATAACAAGAACATCTTTCTGTTAGGATTAATTAAAGTTGATTTATTTGGCTAAGGAAACTTAAATTTAGTCTTTGTGGCAGTATATCTTTTGTAACACTACCAGGTGTGTCAGACTTAAATGAGTTATGTTGAGTACTTTGTTAGTAGACAAAATCCTGATCTGTGTGTGTGTGTGAGAGAGAGAGAGAGATGTATGTATAACTCCACCAATCTCTGGGCTTACCTCTTGCTCTGGCCTGCGGGATCGCCACCCAGGACCCCAGGAGAGGGCATGGTAATGGGGGTTTGGGTCAGGGACGCGAGAAATGGAGGCAAGACAAGATTCTGATCAAGCCTCAGTTTAATTGAATACAAACTCATGGTATATAAACAGTTTGTGGGTGAGGAGGGGAGCAGGGAGTGCGTAAGCAGGTTGCTATGGTAACCTAGCTAAGGAATGTACACTTTGTTTATTCTAGATAAGCCGGAGCCTAGGCCAGACTGCAGTTTGTTCTGCTTAATGGTAAGAGGAAGAGTCAGGGAGGGGAGTAGTAAAGCCAGATGCACAGGAAAGATAGTATCTATCTTGCAACAGAAAGAGGTCAGGTTAGTCAAGCAAACATTTCTGAGAAACAGCCAGGAGTGGAAATTTTCCAAACTCTACATGACTCGGAGCAGCTTTTTGTCTCAAAGGCAGAATGGAGTAGGCCTGGCCACACTCTCAATAAGGCTTCAGCCCTCAACAACCTCTAACTTTTCCAATGATAGTACAGTATTCTAGATATGACATCATCACTTGTATTTATTCAAAACTTGACAGGTTTTTCTCACCACCAGATGAAATTTCACTGTTTTTTTTTTTTTAAATTCTTCAGCATATGTCACAGTAATTTTGTGTACAGCAAGAAATACAGCTACTACTCAACCAATCACAAGAAAATTAATAGCCAAGAAAGAAAACAATATCCACATTTTGGGCTCAATTATTTGTTAATTTTGCTGTGTTATGTTGGCATCATATCCAATTATATCTAACTTCAATCCTGCATCTTTGTAAGTGCCTTCACTTCCTTACCTGGCCAAGGTTACCGGATACGGCTGGTGGAAGAATTAAAATCATGCCTGGGATGCAGGGTCCACAGCAAGACCAAGGCTGTGACAACTTTCATTTAGAGCAATCATACTTTTATACCTTTATCAGAAACAGAATATAATGGCAATTACCAGGATCAATACAGTTGTAGTTGCCAGGATACTACGATGTCTGCAAGCTATGCAGAGCATACAAGATTAATGTCCAATTGTCCTTCCAAGCTTCCATGCTTCCTTGAGTATAAGGGGAATACAGAGAAGCACAATGTGGCCTGAATGCTCCACTGCTTGAGGGAGTGAACTGTTAAAACACAAAATGTCTCAGGAGCCCCGGACTCTAAACCTGAAAAACCCTTGACACATACCTATTAAGGCAGCTAGGCTGGGCCAACTCCATGATTCCCTGCACATGTTGAATTTGACTACCATTTTATTTTTTGATCAAGACCTTCTTGCACACTCTAAGGAAACCATGCTTTTATTCTTGTACCATGCAAGTTATCATCCAAGAAACAGTGTGTCTGTTGCCCCTGAATTCATTTTAAGACCAGGAAAGTCTTTCCTGGTCACCTTCTAACAGCTCAAATGTATCCTTGTCATCAGGCCTATGTTCTCCCCATTGTAAAAGTCAACATTGGCACATATTTTTCAAAAGCTCAAGCTGTATTTGCTAACCCATGGCATCTGCTTCACAGTGTGGTTTTTTCCTGTAGGGTTGTGTGCCTGGTGAGCTACAGGACTATTTGGTGGGAAACCACAGCTAGGAAAGCATCCTAAGTTCCATGACTGCAAATTTCTGGGCCTGGCTGTGCATCCTTTTGCTCAGATCACACTGTGGCAAACAGTGAAAGGGCTGTCTGTTCATTTGACTTGGGAAACAGGTTTTTGTTTTTGTTTTTTTCTACTTAATTTCTTAACAGTAAAATGCCTTCAACCCTTGGTGAATTTCTTCAGCCATGAAACATACGTTACTGGAAATGAGAATATCTTTCCCAGAGCATCTATTCAGTAATAGACCCTCGGAGGGGTAATTTATAACCAGTTCTTGCATCTTTTCACCAGTTGGTGTTTGTTAGCCAAGGCTCCGGAAAGCAGTATATCCATGACTTATTTCTTGCTTGACCTTCCTTTGCTACGGGTGACTGCTTCCTTATGTATCTTTTTCACATGTTTTGTTTGTTTTGTTGGGTTTTATTTCTCTGTTTCTTTCTTTCTAATTCTTCTGTTTGCCAGTGGTACCGAACAAGGTAATAGCTGCATACAATGGTATGCTAACTTCTGGGGATAAGGAATACAGCTTAGAAGACATGATTTAGATGGTATTGCTTTTAGGAAGCATAAAAATGTGATGGATTATTTTGGTTAATGGGCTCAGGCCCCTGGCATAGCAGGTTGCTGGGGCTATCAAGATCTCTTTTAAAAAGAAAGTTAAAAGTGGAGTTTAGTGTTAATTGCAGGCATCTTCTTTACATTAATTAATGACCAAAAGGCCTTCATGTATAGTTCCAAAAGGAATGAAGTATATTTTTTATTTCATAATATTGCCTTACTCTCATATAAATTATAGTGCGGGATGAGGTAGCACCATACATGCAGTAGAACTATTACCATTACAATAGAGTACAGAACGCATAAAACATTCATGTTCATTGAGTTAAAGCAAACCTGCCATTTCAAGTCCATTAATTGCAGTAAAATTGAGTGAATTTTCTTTCTGGGACTAGCACTGTAATTACCTGGATTAAAGTGAGCATTCAAAGGACTGCATGTTCAGAATGCAGGCTCAGTAAAAATAAGCTCTTGTTTTGCCACCTTTAGTCCTGGCAAACCGGAAGTGGGGTCTGGGCAAAGTTGCTGCAGTGGTGATTTCTGGAGTGTTTACAAGTTTGGTTAAGTTGTCTGCTCTCACTTTTCATTCCTTTATTTCTATCTTGCCTTTAGCCAGCTTTACTCTCTCCATAGCGCTTTCAACGGAAAAGGCTTTGAAAGCCTGTGAGCAGTCGAGATAATAATACATCCAGCAGTGTAGAAAAAGCTGTGCGGACTGTGATCCCCAGGCCTGACATGGTTAATTAACTGAATCCAGCTTGGTTCCGGCGAATTCTATAGCCAACTGATTGGCTACTCATCAAACCAGTTGCTATCAGTGTCTGGAGTGGCTGCGTGGCCCTTCACGTGCTGTGCTGTGCTGTTTGGGGGTTCCTTAACCCAGACGCTTGCCCCTGAGGTAGTTCAGGCTCCAGAATAGTTTTTTTTTTTAATTTTTAAACATTTCCCTATGTATAATGACATATCTTGTAGATGAAGCTGAGGTCCGATCATAAAGTTTATTTATGTTTCATATTCATGCTGTAGACATAGTCCGAAGGCAGTTTCATACAGTGTTTCCGTCGTCACGTGCCTGAAACAGAGCTGCAAGTTTCGTGGTGCGGTATTTTCTGCTGGCGGCAATCATGTCAGGTTTTGAATTTGGAGCGTTTCTGACTTCGGATTTTCAGATTAGGGATGCTCAACTCGTGAGCTTTTTCCGGTTAACTTTTAAAATAGCTACGTCTTTATTTAGACTTCGAGGAACTACTGAAGAGTCCGTGTGGTTTCGGGAAGGAACGCAGCCTTGGGAAAGAGGCAGATCCCGTGGCCCTATCAGCCAGCACGTGAATGTCGGGAACTTGGTTCAGCTCTCCAGTCCTGCTTTCTGAACTCAGAGGGAACTCCTTAACCCCAGGGCAAGGACCGCTAGGCTACAGGAATAGGCTGAGGCGAATGATGTTTTGTCCTTTCTGTTTTAGAGTCAGTTCATCTGCCTCTTATAGAATATAACATTTCTTTTATGGGATCCCATCCTAGTCAGAGAACCTAAAGCAGAATTGTGGTTTTCCAACTACAATGGACAGGAAGTGCGAGTAGAAATAATACGAGCTAACTGTGAGCTTCGCGACTCTGTCCCTGCCCCTCTGGTGCTATAGCAGCGGTTCTCAGTCCTCCTAATGCTGCAGCCCTAATGCATGTTGAGGTGATCCCCAACTCTACAGTTATTCTTATTGCTACCTCATAACTGTTTTGAATGTTGCTACTGTCATGAATCATAATATGAATATCTGATACGCAGATGGTCTTACGCGACCCCTGTGGAAAGGTTGTTCAACCCGCAGTGGTGTCACGACCCACAGGTTGAGAACCTCTGTGCTAGAAGGGCCCATTTTCTCTTCTTTGCCCCAAATCAGGCTGAAAGGTGGTGTGAAGAGTAAGATGAAAGGGTGCCAAGAAGACAATAGTCAGCAAGATAAGCTGGTCTGAATTTCCATCCACTGGGGATGACTCTAAGACACCACCTCCTCTTTGACTTTTCTGATTGCATCCTTGTGCACTTTGCTCCTGCCTGTGAGGAACACCAGTGTGCACTGACTCAAACTGCAGAGGAGAGGCGAGCTCAGGGGCGTCATGCTAGTGCCTGTTGGCAGGCTCCCACTCAGCCCCAGTCCCATTGTTGAACTCCAGTTCTTTTGCCAAGAACTTTCCTCTTTTTTTTTTTTTTTCCCCCTGGGAGTCAGTGACAGGGATGTCCAGCAGCTTACTGGGACTCCACACCTCCTGCCAAGCAAATTGGTATTTTTTCCCCTAAGGAATGGCTCTTAGAAGCTCCCAACAAGCCAGTCTTCCTCTGCTGCTGGTCTGTGTTGCCTTACCACCCATTGCTGAGTAAGCCTTCAATGGTGCAGGGTCGACATCCCTGTGACCCCTTTGTTGGGGTATCAGATATATTCACTGTGGGCCTTGTAATCTTCCCACTAAATAGCCTCAGCTCTTCTAAAATGTCTTCCATAAAACACTCATTCCAGGGGTAGATGATTCTTCAGAAAATTTATTAGATCACTTTTAGGTGGTGCCACGGTAACATCACATATCTTCCCTGCATGCTGTTGAGACACGTTATTTGCAACCCATTTTCAAAAGCGAGGGATATTAAGGAGGAGGAAATACCAATGTGTGCCTTCGGTGGGGCTTGTATTTCATAGGTGAGTGTCTCACACTTGACAGGAGAGCAACATCTAGTTTGTTTATGTACTTCCCTTTGGTTTTCACATGCTGTGCATTCTTATTTTTAATCAGCAAACCCTCTTTTATGTTTGGCGCACAGTTGGTGCTTCGTTGCTGATTGTGTTGTGTTGTTTTGTTCTCTTAGCTCTATTTGGTATGCAGAAATCCATCCTTAATTATATATTATAGGCTTTCCCCTGACTTGAAACCATGACTCCTTTTGTTTGAATATGTTAAAAAATAAATCCCAGACTGTGAAAAAGTGATTTTTTTTTTCAAAATTACTGCAGCCCACATTTTCTATCTCAAGTCTTAATTTAATCACAGTTCTCAAGGAAATGCACCTAGGCAATCTTAATTGAGTGCCTGTGTGCCTGTGGAATACTTTTCCTCTGTTGCTGTACCGAAATTGAAATTTGTTGAGCTTTGAGTTTTTACTTCAAAGCCTCTGAACCACAATTTAGTCAATAATCATCCCACCACCACACCTTTTTTTTTTTTTTTCCCTGATTTCAGTGATAGCACTTCTCTAGGCTTCTGCCATCACTCTTGTAGCCCACTGCTCCAGAATCTTCTACTAAAGTCCTTGGCTTGACCTAGACAAATAAGAATTTAGAATGAATTGCCAGCATTTATAAAGCAGGACAGTTAGTTAATGGGGGAACCCAGCTTTGGCTTGTCTCAGAAAACCAAGGGATCTGAATGTAACTGGGCATAAAATCCTGCATGCCAAACCTTCTGCTCCTCCTCACCAATGTGCAGTGATCAGCTAGAATCCCAGAGACGACTGAGTCCTCAGCCTTGTAGAGTGAATTAATGCTAACTGGTGTCATCCTGTTCTCTTCCTACAAGCACAGCATGTCATTTACACAGGGTTAGAATCATTTTAAAGCAAGAGCTGAGTCTGGTTGTTCCAGCTGATGAGGCTACAGGTATAAGAATGCTGCTCAATAGCTTCTTA
The DNA here is from genome assembly GCA_026225945.1 of Cricetomys ansorgei. Taxonomy (NCBI): domain Eukaryota; kingdom Metazoa; phylum Chordata; class Mammalia; order Rodentia; family Nesomyidae; genus Cricetomys; species Cricetomys ansorgei. The sequence goes on along the minus strand of JAMJFZ010000716.1, from coordinate 20,753,512 downwards.
AGATCCTCTTTCCTTTATGTCATTGGGGGTTGTCAGCATCCTCACACAGTATCTGGGTTGGAAGGATAGACCATGTACCTAGTAGTCCAACTTGGGAACACAGTTTACAGCAGATTATTGGAATATGGTGTTCTAAGCTGTGAACCTGTTTCCCTAAGGAGAAGGAAGTTGATCTGTGTTTCATGAGGATTAATCATACAAATCTCTGGTGATTTGTTAAGAATGTGGTTGTTATGTTCATTATTATGGAGTTGGTATGGATTCCCATCCTAAAATGTAAAATTGCAGTATTTCACCTACATACCATATCTACATAATGTGGCAGCAGCAACATGTCATACACAGTATGACATCATCATGATGTCTCTTGTTGTTCCTGATTGTTCTTATTTAATGTGACTCCAAGGCCTCTTCCACTCCCGTTAGACACATTCGTTTCACAGCTCTACCTTCTCATTCCTGCTCAGGTGGACCATCATTACCTAGGTCATCATCCACCCTGTATAGCCCCATCCAAAATTTTGAATGCAGCCCAGGGCTAAGATATTCCAGTGTTAGTAACAAAACAGACAGACATAACCATTAAACTAATGATCTCTCTTTGACTTTGTTTTTCTAGACTTAGATGTCTATCATGAAAACTTCCATCGCTGGGGAATATGAAAAAAATATAAATATATATCTTGCTTGACCATCATACCGTTTAAACAGTCAAAATGATTAAGTGGATTAGCAAACTTGCCAAACGCGTTGTGTGTCACAAGCATTACTTGGCCTATCTGTGTAATCTCAAGTGATCTTACACTGGAAGCTGTTACACCATGGCATCCCATTGCAACCCAGATTTTTAATATGCCATCACCTCTTTTGGACTCCAGGTGAACACTGCAGCTTGGAATACCTAATAGAGTGTGATTTATAGAAACTGTCATTCCCATGACTTTGATGAGAGGGAGAGGTCACACATCAGTGAACAAAGTAAGTTCCATATGTACAGGGAGGTTTGTTTGCTCTGTTGACTAGTATTGCTTAGGATACTAGGATAATGAACCGTTTATTCAATAAATATTTGGTAGATGAATGAATGAATTACTAACTTTATTCCAATTTACAATTGTGCATATTATGAAGATATATGGGGCTCTTTTTGCTATTGGTTTCCCTAGATCTTAATCAAATTGCTGGCATTTACTAGCAGCAAAAACTGGGGTTCACATTTGAACTGTTGAGATTTATAGACTTATCAGGATAGGTATTCAGAGTTTCTACCTCCCAGAATTATTTCTGAGAAGCCAGAAGTTAGATGTGCAATCGTTTTTTACTGCATTAGCCAGGCTAGAAGGAATTCATCATTTTTATCTCACCATTTCTCATTAAAAGACTAATGCCAATATCTCCCATAGAACAGTGCCAAACTTCAGCTTGTGCTAAAGTAAGAACTTAGATGTACATTTGAACGGCACACTGTGGACTTATGGCAGATTAACTCCTTGGTAATGGAAAATACATATGTCTGAGTGACCTCCAGCCAGCCAGAAATAAATCCTGTGCATAATCTAGCCAGCCTGTCAGTTGGCTGCAGACAGGGCCCCTTGTCTGTCATAGGACAGCTTGCACTGCAGGCTCCCCGGCCATGGAGGTCTTCTCTGTCTCTCTTCTAGGCAGCCACGTCTTTGAGAAGCTGAAGCTGATGTTAAAAATATGTCATTGTCATTAAAGGAATTCTGCCTTAGTGGAATATCTGTTGGTGAGGAGTTTTCCTCTCTGTTTAGCTTCTGGTAGCTGTTTACTTGGTCTTTAAACATGCATCTAATTTGTTCTTGAGCTTTTGATTTATTGCATCTTTTCATTAGCTCTTGAATTTTCCCATGAGATTTTCTCTTAATGTTAACTGGAAATTTAAGTCTACTGTCAGAAGGTTTTAACATGCTCTGAGTACATCTGGGTGGGCAACCTTGATCCTGGTTTTTTCTCTACTTAGTGCCCTGCTCATTTAACTGAAAAATCTAATGGGTGATTGATGTGTTTTCTTTTGACTTCAGAATTTCCTGCAATTAGCAAAACTCCCTGTCTATAATGTATGTGATGCAAATAACCCTTAATTGGACTAAAGCGAATATTTCATTTTTACTTCTCTCTCTCTCTCTCTTTCCCTCTCTCTCTCTCTCTCTCTCTCTCTCTGATTTCTCTGATAATCTGCACCAAGAGTCCAAATCTTTAGCTTGACCTCACTAACTTCATGGCCCAGTGCCCTCTTGCTATCCCATGAGGACCCTCTCCTGTGTTAAAATAGTCGCCTCTCTTCTATTTAACATCTTGACATCTTCTTGAACCAAGAACAGCTGGTTCTTTGGGGACAGTGAAATGGAATCATTGGGTGGCTGCAAGATTATCATTGGGGCATGCTAGTTAGTAGAGGCAGTCTACAAGCCAGTGTGTCTTCAGTGGTGTTTGTGGGTAGAGCTGCAGGTCATAGCTGATTCTTTGTTACTGTGACTACCCTTTGCATAAAATACAACCCATAACCAAGCAATCAAGTAGCTTATCTTCTTGCACAATCTGTGGACTCCTGAAGTCTTCTAGAGGCATTTTTCTTAATATGCCCAAATACTGTCATTTTTAAGGTAGTTTTAAACATTCACATGATCTCTCAGTTATTTTATATACAAATCTCTAAAACTGATACTTAAACCAAAATTTCTTACACCACAGTTGTCTGTTCTAATGGTGACTTCCGCCCCCCCCCCATCTCCTATGGATAAGATGAAGGCTTCACCTAAGGAATTAAAGATTTATTCTTCCCTAAAGCAGGAAAAGTTTCTTTTTTTTCCCCCTGAAAACCAGAAAGAGGCACAGAAGTAGCACACAACAGAATAATCCCCGGAGCAGCTTCACTTCCCTCCAGCTTTGCATGGAACCAGCTGTCAAATCTGGAGCGACTGAGCTGTTTGGACACTCTTGGCTAAAAGGCACTCAAACCAGAAGAATGGTGTTTTATGTTGAAGAATATTAGTTCACATTCTGTCTAAAATGTTCATAGCTGGAGAACATGGAGGTTTCCCTCCCTCCTGTAGTTCACTGTTTGGATCCCAAAGAGATCTTCACACTTGGCAGTGGCCCTTTGGTATAGGAAAAGGACCCCATTCTGGGACCCCTGTAGTGCCTCTCAAGTCCCGACTCTTACATAAACTGCCTACCTCAAGGCACATTTAGTTTGCTATAAGATGTAAATACCACTGGGTGGTGATGGTGTACACCTTTAATCCCAGCTCTTGGAAGGCAGAGGCAGATGGATCTCTGTGAGTTCAAGGCCAGCCTGGTCTACAGAGTGAGTTCCAGGATGGCCAGAGTAACAACAGAGAAACCCTGACTCAAAAAGCAAAACAAAACAAAAAAGAATGTAAATCTCTGTCTATGTGGTAGCACAGATTGTAACGGATTGTGTAAGTGCCGGGGGCCACTCTGCATGCATTCAAATCCTGCACTAGTCTCGCATAGGCTAATTGACTTTGGGCAAGTTGCATCATCTCTCTGTCTAAATCTCCATTGTGAGAAGAGGTTAATAATGTTAGCTCATACTTCAGAGAGTAGCTGCAAGAATTTAAGCCTCAGCAAACATGTATTGTTAATCTTTTAACAATAGTTTTATTTATTCCGACAAATTTTTATTAATCTAGTAAATAAAACTTCTCAATGACATAATAAAGAGGTGTCAATCCACAGACATCCCCAATAAGTGCCCATTAGCAACCAATAAAATTGAAATCTCAATGAAGAAAGAGAGGATGACAGATGACGTCGTTGCCTTCTTTATAGATGAATAAAAAGCCATTGTGTATATGTGCTGCGTTATCCATCAGCTGATGGGTTAGTAGGCTAGTCCAGAATCTGGCTATGGTGACTATCTCTGTGTAAAGCCATCGTGGTGTTAAATCCAGTAAGTCAGGCACAGAAAGCATCATATGTTTTCTTTCATACATAAAATCAAAATTAAAAAAAACATTGTGGAAAATTAAAGTGGATACTGAAGTCCTTGTCTGTGGATTTTTGCGCACACACAACTCCGCTTACTGTATTCTTAGACACCCCTATGCACGGGATATTCACTTTAATGAAGCTAAGCATAGGTGGAGCAGCTTGATTGGCTAATTGAGAAATCCCCATACCTCATTATGTTCATTGCCTTAATTGAACAGATAAGCAATCTTCTATCAGAGCATTCTTCTTCCCCCTCTGATACTGTTCTCTTATCTCAAAGGCAACAGAGAAGAGCTAAGTGGCTACAAATACGAGCTGGGAGAAAGCAACCTGGAGGTAGCATGTGTACTGGGGCCTGGGTTCCATCCACATAGCTCCAAAGCAGGCTTAGCGTGAGGGAGGCCCTGGGTGCTATCCACAGTGCTGGAGGTTTGGAGGTGAGAATATGAAACAACAGTAGAAGAAAAGATATCTTCCTGGGGAAGAACTTCTGTGTTGAATCAGTATAGCAGAGGAAGAGCATCTGGAATGCGTCCTCGTGATGGAAGAGCTGTCTGGGGTCAGAGGCTCCAGCCCCTTATCTTCATGCTGGGCTGTGTGGGCTTCATCTGTGATCCAGAGAGAGCTGTTTATCTGACATTTGAGGTTGTCTATAGAAGGAAGTTCCAATCTTCCTTCATTACCTTTTCCCAGAGCACACAGCTACAGCCTGATTACCCAGCAGTGCATCCTAATGAAACCACAAGCCTTCCTTTTTGAACTCTTGGTGGATACACTGCATTTAACAGTGTGTGTGCAGGAAGAGTGGTTAAATATAGTAATGCATGGTCTTAAAGAATCCATATTACTCTAACTACTAATAACATTAGTTTACAGGCCTTGGGAAATCAAGATATTATGTAGCACCCACCGTAAGGCATAAGGAAGTACTATTCTCAGGGCCAGCAAGATAGCTCAGTGGGTAGAGGTGCTTGGCAAGCCTGACAACCTGAGCTCAATCCCTGAAACCAACATGTTATGAGAGAACCAACTCTTGCAAGTCATCCTCTGAGGATCTGCTATAGAAACATACAGAGAAAGCTGAGTGTGATTGCAGACTGTTGTAGCCTCAGAGCTTGGAATGGGATGAAGTTAGGCAGATCCCTGAAGCATATTGGACAGCAAGCCTGGCTTATCGATGAGCTCTGAGGACAGGAAAAGATACTGTCTCAAATAAATAAATAAATAAAAGTGGAGAACAATTTAAATAACAGGGGTGGTGTGGTCAAACCATGGTATCCACATACAAACTTAACCTTTGCTGTGTGGACCCATATGTGCAGCTGTACCTATCAATACTAATGTGTGTGAACACACACACACATAGAGAGGGAGAGAGAGAGAGAGAGAAGAGAGAAGAGAGAAGAGAGAGAAGCCAGAGTGACCCTGAAAATAATTTTCATGACTTTTGCCTGTGACCTTGCCATGATATCAGAACTTCTGAAGATGGTGACCAAACTTTCAGAAGTGTCATGATGTTGACACACATCATGGTACCACAGGTTCCTCATAGACACAGGAAACATGCTTGATCTGTATTTGAGAGTTTCATTCCTGCCACAGTAGACGGAGGACACCAGTCTGCTGTGTGGCACACAGAGACGTTTCATGACAAGTAACAAGAGACAAGTGAGGGGAATAGATCTCACACTGATCTGGGGAATAAAAATACACACGAACAAATACATCACTTATGGCAAGGGGCTAGGCAGGAAAAGGACACCAAGGAGGTCGCACCAGAGGTATAAGCAGTTCAGTACACAAGCAAACAGAGATGTAGACGGTGGGAGTGGGAGCACAGTGGGAGAGGGATGTGGACGGGGAGGCTCATGCCGTGCGCAGTAATCAGGCTGGATATGAAGAGGAGACACAGGCAGTCCAAACACAGAAGGAGAGCCAGGGAGGAGATGCTGAGTCGGGGATGATCATCAATAATGCACTAAGGAATAAAAATCAGAAGAATGTTTGACAGCAGTGAAAAGGGCAAACAAGGCTGTGGGCTGTATGTGTAGCAGGAGAGAGAACAAGCTGGCACTGCTTATTCTGGTGCTATTTAAGGCAGCAAGTTCTCATTAACTCTGGGCCGATATGGCTTTTCCTTCCTGCTTGGAAAAAAAAAAAATCTACCAAAAAGTTGTGAGCTGCAACTCAAGTGGATCCATAGTTCAAAAGACTGGGCAAAAATGAAAGAAAGAAAAAAAAAAAAAAAAGCAGGTCTCAGCTCATGGAGTTCTGTTATAAAGTGGATGCCTCTGTCACCTTGCCTCTCACTTGGGTTTATCGTAACTCTGTACATTTGAGGGTGTGGGAAGAGGGTGAGCAGACATAAATTAACTACCCCTGAGAAAAGCAGTGTCTACACTGTGCAGCCAGCCATTCCAAACACCCGATAACATCACTCCTCTTCATTGCAACCACTGTGACTGTGAAGTATGTACAGAAAAGTTAACCAGAGAGGGCTGTGAACTATTATGAACATAATAAAAATACGCCAATCCTGAGACATAAGAGAAACTTTTCCTCTCTGATGTATTCTGTTCATGTATGCTTGGTCTGATCATGTATACCTCCTCTGATGTATTCTGTTCATGGATGCCTGGTCATTTAATTATAGCAGGTCACCCAGATGCCAGACAGATCTTGAGAACATCATGATAGAAGTTAGTTACCAGGCTATGGTTAGGCAAATCTAACAATGGGTGCCTTTGAATTGATGGTCCAAGAATCCAGTAGTTGTTCAGTACATGAGGCTAGATACCTCAGCTGGTCTTCTCTATACACTGGAATCCTGAAGAAGTAGGCTCTAATGCCAATGAAGGAATTGCTGTTGCACCTGTAAGAGCAAGCAGGTAAAGAAAGAGCAACTTACTTCTTAACATGTCTTTTACATAGGCTTCCAGCAGAAGGCATGGCTCAGATTAGAAGTGGGTCTTCCCACCTCAAAAAATTTGGATTAAAGATGTGTCTTCCCATGTCAAAGATCCAGATAAGAAGTGGATCTTCCTGCTTCAAATAAGATTAAGCAAAAAATCCTCGCAGGTGTGCCCAGTCTTTTGGGGGTTTTTAGTTAATTCCATATGTAGTCAAGTTGACAACCAAGAATGGCCATTACCCAGAGTATCTCTGCTGTAGCTCTGGCTGCCCTGGAACTAACTATGTAGACCAGGCTGACTTCAAGCTCACAGAGATTTCCCTGCCTCTGCCTCTGTGGTGCTACCACACCTGCCTCTTGTTTTTAATTTTCATTGTAGAGCTTTTTCATCTCCTTGATTAGTTAGGTTTATCCCTAGAGGATTTGTTGTTTATTTATTTGCTAGCTGTTGTTTAGAACTTGTTTGCTCCAGGCTATCAGGAACAGGATTGTTTTCCTGATTTCTTTCTCAGTGAGTTCATGGTTAGTGTGTAGGAAAGCTACTATTTTTTATATGCTGATTTTGTAGCCTGACATCTTCCTGATTTTATTTATCTGTTCTAAGTGTACTTTTTGGTGTCCTCTGGGATTTCCTAGGTACAGAGTCATATCATCTGAAAACATCTTTCCTATTGCTATGCCTTTTTTCCCTCTTACCTGATTTTTAGGCTAAAATTTTTAGTGCTATATTTGGTAAGAGTGATAAGATTGGGCAACAATTTTTTGTTGTTTTTTGTTGATTTTCTTGTTTCTGATTTTAGAGGATTTACTTTCCATTTTCTGTATTCTGTAGATGCTGACTGGTTTTTTACATGGCCTTTATTTTGTATTTTTATCCAAAGTTGGGGTTTTAGTTTCACTGTATTTTAGTACGTGATCCATCTCTACCTAATTTTCGGGATTTTTATCATAAAATGATGTTGAATTTTATCACAGGCTTTTTTCTGCATCTATTAATATAACTTGATTTTTTTTTTATCCGTGATCAAGCAGTTGTGCTTTATTATGTTAATTGGTTTGCAAAAGTTGGACTAACCTAGCATCCTTGGAATGAAATCAACTTGTTCATATTTTATAACCATTAATGTGTTATTGAATTTTGCTTTCTAGCATTTTACTGAGAATTTTTATATCTCTGAAGATATTTTTCTGTACTTTTTGTTTTTGTTATTGTTAATTTGTTTCTGTATCAGGATAATACAGTCTCCATAGAGTAAGTTTGGAAATAAGCTTTCCCTTTACACTTTATGAACAAGTTTAAGGGACATTGAGGTTAGCTTTTTAAATTCTTTAGTTTCTCTTTCATTGGAGACATTATTATGGCTTCTGTTTCATTCCTTGTTGTTGACGTTTTGATTGTTTTATATCTTTCTTCTTGGTTCAATTTTAGTAGTCATATGTGTAGGGAGTCTTGATTTTCTAGCATATTGACATATGATTGTGTTTTCAAAATTATACCCATAAGCCTGTGGATTTCACTCATGTCTGCCTTGCTATCTGGTTTCTCTTCTCTAATTATATTTGTGTCCTGCTTCTTTTGGACAAATTTGCTAAGGAAATCACAATTTTGAGTCTTTTTTAAAGGACTAATTCTGTTTCATTGATTTTTGTATTGATCTTTTGGTCTCTATTTCATTTACTTCGGGTCTTCCCTTTATTAATTCTTTCCACCTTAGTTTTTGGGTAGTTCATTCTTGCCTTTGGGGGTTATTTATTTGACAAGTCTCTTAACACAGATATTCAGCTATAAAATTTCCTCTGCCTTTCCTCACTGCATCCCATAAGTTATGATACGTTGTGTTTTCATTTTCATTTGATTCTCTGAATTCTTAAATTTCTTCTCCAACTTCTTCCATGGCCTTAGTGTAAATTCGAAAGTTTATTCAGTCTTTGCATCTTTATATAATTTCTATAGTTCCTCTTGCTGTTAATTTCTAGGTTCAGTTATGATCTGGTGAGATTAAGAAATTATTTGGATTATTTTGTATTTGTTAAGATAAGGTTTATAGTCTGAAACGTGATCTGTTTTGAGGAAAGGTCCCTGTCTTTAAAAGATGTGTACTTTGCCACTGTTTGCTAGGATATTCTGCTGATGTTGGTAAGGCCATTTGATTAGACTGTAGTTTAACTGTGATGTTGTTTTGTTGTTTTGTCTTAATGATCTGTCTATTGGCTAAAGTGAATACTGGAATCACCCACTGTTGCTGTCTTGGGGTTTATCTCTTCCTTTTTCTCCTGTACTGTTCATTTCCGCTGTTTACAGTAGATATACATCTAGCCTAGATGCCCATCAACAGATGATTACGTAAAGGAAATGCAGTGTATACATCAGTGAAATTTTGTCCAACCACAAAGAATGAAATTACGCCCTCTTAATGAAACTGGATGGAATTGGACATTAATATGCTAAACAAAATTAGCAAAACTCAGAAAACCAAATGTTTTTTTTTCCTTTCATGTACAGAACCCACAGAGATACAGACACACACACAAATATTAACATATATTGCATGAAGGTAGAAGGGGAACTATGAGCAGGGACAAAGAAGTGTAAAAGGGGAGGAAAAGCCTATATAATGGAGGGAAGGAAAGGCAAGGTATTGCATGTTTTCTGTCATATTCAGAATCTAGATGTGTCTGCATTCGTACATCCATCCGTGTGTGTGTGTGTGTGTGTGTGTGTGTGTGCCCGTGTGTGTGAGACATGAAAGCAGAGTCAGCCTATCTGGAGAGAAGGGACTATCAGGACACTATAGTGGAATGAAGGGGTAGATAGTACAAGTTATATATTATATATCATATGTGGACATATATAATAAATACAAATATATTTATGTATTATAAATATGTGAAATATATTTCATATAATATATAGAGCATAAATGGCGTTATTTTATATATTAACCTAAACATTCAAGGAAAAGTTAGTCTTCGAATGTTTGATGAAATCATTACATCTTCTTAATAGATTGTCAGTTTGAGTTGACTCTCTTTATCACCTACCAGTTTGGGCTTAGGGTCTCGTTTCACTGAGTATGAGCTTACTCTTGGCTTTGCATTTCGTTTCCATGGTCTGTCCTTCCACTCCCAGCCCGTGTGTACCTTATCTTTCCATTGAGGACTCTTGCAGCAAGTAGTTGGGCCTACTTCTTTGAAGTGAGGAACAAGCAAGCTACATAGGGTTGCTATTAAAGTCATATGTTCTGATTCCTGTTACTATGTTACTATATAAATTATATTTGATCGTTTCCCAATTCTCACTTGCTTACACGCTCTTTTAGTGAGATGTATTCTTTCCTTGTTAGTTCTTGTGATTGCATGTGTCTTGTTTTGTCTTTCATGTATAGAATCTGTATTGTGTTGGTTAATTTTCCTGTCAGTAGGACAAAGTACCCAACAAAAGAACACTATGGAAGGAAAATTTTATTTCGGGCAGGGGTGTGAGGCCGTGGGTCGCACTTGCAAGGGCAGTCGGGAAGCAGAGAGAAATGAGGGTTTCCCTTTCTTGTCATTCAGTCCAGGAGCTGACCCATGGCCAGACTTCTGTCTTCTATTAAACCTTTCCAGAAACATCATAGAGACGGGTGTAAGTGCAGGTCATTCTAAATCCAGTCAAGGTCACAGCGGAAACCGTCACAGTTGTTTCAGTCGTGCTGGTTATGATTGCCTTTCAGTTCTAATTATTCTAGAAAGTATTTAAGGGTAATTGTGCTGGATATAGTAATCTACCATGCCACTTATTTTCTTCGAGTGCTGGAATTGTATTATTCCATGGCCTTTAGTTTCCTCTAAGCAATGTACTGTGACTGTGATGGCTTTACTATGTAACTAGTAACATCCATTTTTCTCCTGCAGCCCTCATAGTCATCACTTTTCTGTACTTTCTGTGTGGCAGAGCACAGTTCTTTTCTGTTCACTGCCCAGGAATGTAGTGGATTTCTTCCCTAAAGCTAGCTTGCTATTCGGGGGGAAACCAAACTCCCTTACTGAATTTAAAGCTTAAAGACACAGTGGGTTTCTCCTGAAGTTAGGACATGGGTCTGCTATTAGTATTTGGACTTCTCGTACATCTTAGGCTGCATCATCATCCCCACCTCTATCTGCCTGTCCCACAACTGCAGTCACTCAGACTTGCTTTCCTGTACCTGGCCACATCTTTCTGGTACTCTTCTCCTACCTGGGATGTTCTCATTCTCTTTGTAAATTGTCACTCATGTTTCAAGACTGTTCCTCCTCTTAGGGTCAGACTTAGAACCTTCCAGAAAGTTTACATCTGGGCTCATGATGGTCCTTCTTTGTGCTCATGGGAATGCACTTTAATCATTTATGAGTTTTCCACACAACACACAAGACAATGTTTCCAGTGATTGTGTTTATATCTCCCATATCCAGCAGGACCACCAGCTTCTGACAGCACACTGTGTGCATTTGCTCAGTAGCTGAATGATCATACTATGCATATTACAACATATATGTACTTAAAGAAATGGTAAGCATCCTAACAGGCAGCAACTTGAACTTCCAATATGCAGTGTCTCACTGCTCCATTCCCTTCGTCTGTGGAATTGCAATCCCCCAACTCAAAGGCGCCAGATACCACCATATCTGTGGTCTGCTAGAGAGCAATTTTCTCATGATACAATCTGAAACGTCTTGAAGAAACACTACTCCCTGCCCTTCTAAGACTCCAGGTAGTTGAAAACAATAGTAATTAAGGAGGAGGACCTGAGTTTTAAGGATTGACAAGGCATAGTCAGAAAAGCACATGAGAACTTGGCTCAGATCTCACAGTGGCACATGGCCAAGGGCATATTGCCTGGATACACGTGTTAGTCTTCTAGCCGAAAGTACTACCTCCTGAGCTTCTGGTGCATGAGAGCACTGATAACAAAGGTAACGAATGGAGATGGCTCCTGCCGCTTCACTAGGATGTCTGAGCTTCTATAGGATAAGCCACACTGAAGGAATAAAGACAGGGTCCATCTCTGACTTCTACAAAACATAAAATAAATCTGCCTAAAATTCATTCTTCTATCTGCAATTTTATTGCAGATCCTGAAAGAGTTTAAATATTAAAACCAGTAAAATACACCAGTGGGCTTATTTTCATTTATTTATTCCAAAATTACTTACACATACCTTCTGAGAGCTAGATGTAGCTGCCTATAGGGTGTCACTGATGAGATCTTTCTGTCCTCTTGCTACTTGAGCCTTTGCTGGTTTGAGAGTACAGAGTTTTCTCAGCATCCGATAATGATGTGTGGGTAGAGAAAGGTACATGGGAGCTAGAGGGCCAAAGCCTCAGGCTTGTATAAGTCCACTCAGGTCTGCTCTGCTCATCTCCATCTCTGCGGGGGACAGACAGCAGCTTCCTGAAGAAGCGTTTTGTCCTGGCCACCATGCACTGGCTGGTGAGTGTTTCCTTTGTTAATTCATCTAGTGCCTCCTGGTGCCTGGCAGGAGCTGGGTGCTGACTGGTAGTGAAGATGGCAGATGGGTCTGCTGGCCAGAGCCCCCTGTCTGGCTCCTCTGTCAGTGGGGTGACCATATCAACTTATCATCCAAACTAGGCCATTTGGGGAGTACAAGGTAAAAAGGCAATCCTGGAAGATCGCCATGCAGACACACTGTCAGCAGCTGCACTCGGACTTTTCTGGAGCAGCAGTCTGCACGTGACTGCTGTCTCTTGGAGAAGATGCTGGTGCTTCCTAGCCAATTCGTGTCTCCTGGGCTTCATGGAACTCATGGTGTAACTAGAGTCCCTAGAATGGGTCCACAGATTCTTGTGCAGGTTACATGATGTCTTTTATGGGAAGCATTTTTAGTGCTTGACTTTTTTAATCTGACATATACTTTTAAAAAATCATTGCTCTCAAAAGGATTTAATGCAAAATAAATGAGAATTATTAGTTAAGAGAATAAACAGTCAAAGGCTTGGGCTGTGCAACAATACCAGAGCTACTTTGCCAGGAGCCTTTCTTTGCGTTCTGTATAAGGAGTGGGAAGGTTTCAATTAATCTCTGAATTTTGTTTGCTGACCTCTAATTACACAATTCCACCAGTTTGGGACCTGATAGTTTCTCCTGTGTCAGTCACTCTAGTGGGTCTACACCTACCTCTGCTGCGTCAGATTTTGGGCAGCGATGTTAGCATTGGGTTTTCTCTAGCACCCTAACCAGGTTAGCTGTCCTCTGCCAGGATCCCCTTTGTGCTGCTGCCAGTGAGGTCTCCACCAGTCTGTCCTTCGGAGAGAGGGGTGTGATTTAATCACGTGATTAAAGGGACTCCTTTGTTCACCTCAGTCATGTCTCACACTTTATTAGATAGAATTCAAGCAGGCGGTACAAAGTAAACTGTTACACCCACCGCAGGTTATATTCTTGCAACAATTAAAAGTAATCTGTTTTAAAAGTTGCAATTACAAGACAAAGGTTAAGTTGAGGATGGTACTGGAAGAAGCTTCCCTGTGAAATTATTGATCACAGTCCTCTTGAACTCTTACTGTAGCAACAATGGTAGTTTGTGCAAAAATGACACACTATTTTCCCTCCATGTTAAAGACCCCACGCAGCACGGGCCAGTCCGTTTTGCTCATATAGTCGTAGATTGGAACCGGTGCTTCAACAAGCGTTGGAGCAGCGTGGGGGGTGGAGGAGCTGAGACCTAGGGAAAAGTCTAGAGCGCTACTTACTCAAGGTGTGATTCATGCACTGCCTTGTGGCTCAGTGTCAGTCAGCTATGTGATTAAGCGCATGGTGAAGTTCTGTTGGCTCCTTCATACCCATCCCATGTTTGCTCTATTTTTGTGAGAAGACTTTCTCAGTGAAGGAAGTGATGGCCGGTTTACATGTTGGTGCCCATTCTGTAACTCAGGTGGACAGAACTTTAACAAAGGTTTGGCCACTGGCCATGAGTTTCACTAGTCTAAGATAGGAGGAAAATCAATTTCTCACGTCCCTTATTGAATATTAGGTTAGGATTAAGATTCAGATTATTTATTTATGCTACAGCTTAAGTTAGAGAGAGGTCTTAGTTAGCTCAAATTGATTTGATTTTTTTATATTATTATTAAAGAAATGAGTTCAGAGGCTGGAGAGATGGCTCTGCAGTTCAGTTCACCGGCTGCTCTTGCAGAGAACCTGAGTTCAGTTCCCAGGGCTCACATGGTACCTCTCAGCTGTCCTTAACTCCAGTTGCAGGACATCTAATGCTCTTCTGACCCATGTGGCCACTAGTTGTGGACATGATGCACAAACTAACACTTGGCAAAACACTCAGACATATAAAGTAAACAAATGTTAAAAAAAAGTGAATTCAGTTTTACTCTGTATTTACATACAGACTATTTCATACTGTATTTTATGTTAAGCTAACCATAAATACTTTGGGATAGACCCAAAATAAGCAAATCACCCATAACGTGAAGATAAAGTGGACACCCTTCTTGAGACAGCGCCACAGCCTCAACAAAGGCTGAGCTCTCTGAAGGGAGGCTGGCCACCGGTGTAAGATGTCTGCTGTCTGGAAGGCTGTGGCCACGTGCTAAGCCCAGAGTCCTCCAGTTTTCCCTGGGCTTTGTCTAAATGCCAGATGGCATTGCCTCAGCTGGCTGCATCGCCTGTAATTTAGGTAGCATCCCTCATACCGGTGTATTTGCTGTCTCATTAATTTTAACTTATCAAAAGCTTCTCCTGATCCAGAAGCCAGAAGGCTGAAGCTCAAGCTGTGTGTGGAAAATCCTCCCTGTAAAGTGCATCAGGGTAAAATGAGAATGAAGATAAAAGTTCCCTGAGGTTAAACACTGCTTCCCATTTTCCTGTGACACATCTCCTATGCTTGATTAGTGCCTTTCTGTAGCTTGTAGGACTTGACAAGGTTATAAAGACAACTTAAAGATTCTTCCTTTGTTTCTGTTTTTGATCAAGTTATTATGTACATTGAAAGAGGTGATTTATTTTTCAGTCTTAATGAGTAGGACTTGCCTGGCAGTCTTCCCTCTCAATGATTGTGACATGGTCACACAAAGCCCTGGCAGGTGTGTGTGTGTGTGTGTGTGTGTGTGTGTGTGTGTGTGTGTGTTCATGCACATGTGCTTGTATGTCTATTTTTACTACTTATTAGCACACAGAATAAGGGTTTTTTTTAATAACATTTATATATGTGTGTTGTTATAGTTTAATTCGTCTCCCTTTTATACTTTATGCACACATAGTCCTGTTAGCATTCTCAGAAATATGTTCATGGTGACAAACTCCTATCTCAGAAACTAGTCATCTGGCATAATTAAATAAGTGCTTTCTGTTGACAGCAGCAAGCTGGGAAAGCTTTCCTCTGTGCCTCTAGAAATCAAATTTGGATGGATCCCTGTGCTGTATCCCTTCCACCTTTTATGATGTGGTCATTTCCCTGTCTTCTCTGTTTAATTTCACTCAACCTCATGACCTGCACATAAAAAAAAAAAAAAAAAAAAAAAAAAGCATTAGTGTAAGAAAATTGGGGTTTCTGCCATCAGCAGATTTTGAAGGGGGGACTGATGTGATTGAGTTCTTTGTATAGATATGCAGTAGATATGCTTTGCCCCTTCGATGTAGGAACCAGAGGACAGTCTTATCTGCATCCTTCTATGAAGAAACACCATTGGTTTCCTTACAAGACAACAGAAACTCTGTCACCTGTAGCAAATGCTTAAGATCATTATTAGAAAGTAGCCCTAAAGAGTCCCCCAAATATGCGCATGAAATATGGTCTGTTTTATGGAAGCATAAATTAAGACAACGCATTTATTAGAATGGCCCCAGATTAAAGACTGGGGATACTAAAATGCCGATGAATGTCTGAGGAACTGAAACTCTCATGCACTGCCAGTTGCAGTTTTCTGAAAAGTAAGCATCATCTCTGAGGTGAGTGTGCTTTTCCACTTGTAGGTACCTAATCAAGGAGACAAAAAAACACGTGGAACATACTTGTAATCCCAGATTGTGGGAGGTGCAGCAGCAGGATCAGAGGTTCAAGGCCTACCTAGACTATCTAGTAAGACCTGTTTCTAAAAAACAAAACAAACAGAAAGAAAAAAAAAAAAAGAATTCACCTGTTCCAAAACTTGTATGTGAATACTGATAATAGTTTTGTTTTTATGGTAGCAAAACTCCTACACAGTCCAGCTCACCCTGGAGGTAATACATAAGCAAAGAAACCGTATTCACACAATGGAATACTACTTCTATTGCTCGTGTAACAGCATGGACAGATTCCAGAAACATGAGGTTTGAGAGAAGCCAGACAGAATAAACACACAAACATGGTCCCACTCGTATAAAGTTCTGGACAATATGGGGTAATCTGTGGTGACAGAAAACAAAGCAGTGCTTTCCTGAGGAGAACTCCCAAGGGCTGGGGGTGGGTGAGGGCACAGGGTCACTTGTGAGAGTGAGAAATGCCTTCACCTTTTCCGTTTTGGTGGTGGTTCCGCGAGTGCCCACAGACCCAAGACTCGTATTTTACACTTGAAATGAGCACAGTTTGTATCACAGCAGCTGCACGTCACTGTGCGTGTCGTGAAGCACAGAAGTCCTTACTTCTTAGCTGCTCACATTAGTGGTCAGAGATGATCTTGGGAAGCACCTGGGGACAACGGTTAAGACTTTAGAGGGGGTGACTATATTTGGTATTTAGAAAAAGCTGCTACAGTCCTCTCGCTAGAAGTGTGCACACAGTGTTTCACCTAAAATTTAGAGGCTTCCAAGGCTAAAAGCCCATGCTAAAATACCTGTAGAATTCTTCATATTCTAGGCAGCAAAGGCCACTCTGCCACGCGCATCTCCCAAGAAAAGCAATCCCCTTTGTTTCTCTAGGGGAGTGAGTTTCTTGCCATTGTCTGAGAAGGGTGTTCCTTACTCTCAGCAAGCATGCCTTAGCTGTCTTCTCTTCATACCATGTTCTTATTTATTTTCTTTCTTCATCTTCATCTTGGAGAGGAATAGAATTATAAGCACATGGGTCTATCACTACCATTAACAAAACGAGGCTACAACTGTATTGATTATACCATTTCATTGTTCTGAAAATGAGCAATAATGACATGATGATTATTGGGCACTTCCATTACCATATTGTCAGCCAGATCAGAAAAGTTCTCAACACATTAAACAAAATTCAGGAATAAAATACCAGTCTTACAGTTGTACTTTAAAGGGCGGGTTCGGTAACAGCCAGTTTTGCTATGTCGGCCGATTTCAGATTTTCACACCTGGCCCAGGTTATGCTAACTGGAGTTTTACCTGCACCTTAGGGGGAATTCCGGGTGTATGTCTCTGTTCCTTTCATTGCCCGTAAATTTCATTCTTCTGTGTATAAGTAATAGGGTACTCAAGTATGACATTTTGGTTCTACAGCTGACGCTTGTGGTACATGTAAAGTCCTAGAATCTCTTGGAAGTGCCACGTTTTCTCACCAGAATTTTAATTGAATGAAACACCAAGAAAAGTGTTCAATGTGGTCATTTCTTACTTTCCTAATAAAAATTTTTCCTAATAAGGAAAATAAAATTAAAGAAATATTTCTTTTAGCATTTTTTTCATTGTCTCAGAATTGTGTAATGGAAGGTTCCTTCATGAACAGAGTCTTAGGATTTTCCAGAGAAGAGAATGAGAGGTGTACAGGTTTTGTGAGGACTGTTTTCAGGATCCACATCTGTGAGGAAATTGAGGGATCTGAATGGTCAGGAATTAAACTGTATACACCAGAGAATGGGTCCTCAGCAAAGAGAGCTTCCAAGCTGAGAAGGTCGTCCAGCCTTGAAGCCTTTGGACCAGTCACTGAACGCAGGCCGCTTTGGGAAAGAGCCCCGACCTGGGCTAAGCCTGAACTCTGGCTGTAGGCAACTCCCAGAGAAAGATTATTAAGTTATATGATACGAGTTTTATGGTCACAGTGGCCCCAGGAGATGGGAGGACATGGCCTCAGTGCCTTCACTTTCTTCTCTTCTTTGTGGAAATTGAGTTGGAGCAGGAGAGCTGCTCAAGTGTGCTGTGTAGACCTGATGAGAGACCATAATTTGTATTCTGAGCTGGAAGCCGTCAAACAGCTTTCAACAGAGCATCGGCAGGTCCAAAATACCTGTTGTCAGGTTTCTCTAACCAACAAGGAGCTCTCAGGCAGCATCTCTGCTAAAAGCTGTGTACCTTGTAGGAGAAGAAGCAGAGTCTGATCTGGGAAAAAGTGAAGGAAAAATGCCCAGTCTTTAAAAACATAGCTGGTTTAGTGTGTGATAACCCGATATTCAGTTGAGATGAGCCAAGGGTTTGTTCGTTTTCATTTGCTTTGGGAAGCAAATGGGATTACGATTCAGGAGACATGAATGCAGAAATTCTTCTAAAATAGGAACAATTCTTCTATCAAGCTCTTAGTCTGGGGCTATTCAGTCTTGCAGCTCTCCAAAATTACATGTGAACTTTTGTGTGCGCGACTCTGGGGCGAAGACCTGCACTGTACTTAACTAAGTGTGGCTAAGTATTCTGATCTCAGAGATCCACTTGTTTGTTCATCTTGTGTGTTCACCAAGATTGGGAGATAGCAGGAAATAAGACACGACTTCTCGAAAACTCATTCTGATGTTTCAATTCACATATGAGGTTGTGTACATCTCCAAATAATTAAGTACTTCACATGTTGTGTTGACAAGTGCCACAGGAAGAAACTCCCGGGTAAAGAGCTAGAAAACGAGTCTACTTAAGTGAAGGAGTGCGATAGCACAGCTAGAGGCATTTATGTAGAAGCTGGAGGGAGAGGCAGCCCTGGAGGAGGCCCTTTCCTTCTGTTGGGGACAGTGGCAGGTTCGGGTGTTTTGGTAGGATCCTGCTCTGAATGTTTGAAGTCAGTATAGAGGCTGTTGTGACTAGAGCAGACAGAGAGGAGAGGAGAGAACAGAGTGGGAGAGAAGGTCAGGGCTAGAGCTGGAGGCTTGGTCAGATGGGCTGTATAAACTTCTCAGAGGCCATGACTTGTTTCCTGAACTAGAAAGCCATAAAAGAATTTTAAACAGAAAAGTGGCACCGACTGGTGCATGGTAACACACTTAGCTGACTGCTGGCACAGGCTGGCTTCTGCAGCCAAAGCTGGAAGCAGGGAGACCTTCGGCTATCATGCGGATGTTGAGGAGAAATGACCTTTTAGCTTCATGTGGAGTATATCCGCGGGGCTGGTGGGAGCTCAGCATGTTCTGTGTGTACAGATGCATTTTATAACGCCTCTTTTAGGAAAAGTAAGGGCTTTTCTGGGTTACCAAGAAATTTTAATCTAGCAAGGACATTAGACGTATTTCTGATTTCAGCAGGAGTCAGTGGTAAAGACTAGACTAGAGGAGAGTGAAATTAGGGAACCATTCCTGGGAAGATTCAGAGTAGGAAATGACAAAAGAAATGCTGGAAAGGTAAGTTGATATCAGCCGTCACTAAGAGTCTGGACTCTCCAGAAGTTGAGATGGGATAGCATTATCCAAGGAGGCAGCACATTGTCATTTGTAACCTAGATCCCTACATAAATAATGAGCGTGGAAAAAGACACTGTGAGCAGTACAGACTGAAGACAAGCCAGCTAAGCTGACTACAGCCGCCCAATGCAGAAAGCACAGAGTATTAGCACAGTGATTTCCCAGAAACACTCAAGCACACAGAGGCAGCATGAACTTACTCCAGTTCAGAAAAATCTCCAGCTCTAAGAAGAGGCAGAGTCTGAACCCAGGTGTTCTAGCTGGAGGATTTAGATTCATGCACACTGTACTTCAGTGTATCCCATAAAGTCAAGAACATGGAGATATAACGAAAGTACTGGGATGAATCTCTTACTTCATCGGATCTGGACTGTAACTGGCTATTATTTTCACACTGGTTTTAGAGTAGTACCCATAAAACACCCATCTTCATCCCACCTCCTTTTCTCCTTAGAGCTGGGGTTATCTGCCTTCCTTTGCCATTCCTTGCTACTTCTCTGCATTGGCTCGGTATGAGATAAGAGGTACAGAATGTCTTTTTAATAAATCATCAGACTAAAGTCATCACCTCCTCAGGTGTCCCAAGATCATGCTTGTCTTATCTTTATGCTTTGTTCCTGGCCATCCCCACAGTGATCACTGGCCCTCTTTTTCCCAAAGTGTTTGCTTGATACTAGGTCAAATTAAATTAACTCATTATCACAGGTGCATCAGCATTGTATGAGATTGTTATGAACTAAGCTGGCATCCTGGGAGAGAAGTGCTCCTTCTTACTAATTAGTCAGGATACACTCTTAGGCTAAGATAGCCCTTAAATCACCATCACTTGTTTAACTATGAAAATGTGGAAAATTGGAGGAGCCCAAGGAATTCATAGAGAAAACTGTCTGAAGAAGGCACAGCTTCATTTGCCAAAGAAGTATGTACTTGGCCACCTGGATGCTGACAGATTGCCCTAATGGTCTCATTTCCTGTTTTGTTTATATCCAGGGAGGTAATGAGCATGGTTTCCATGCGGGCCATTAATGATGTTATTACAGTTTCATAAGTCACAGTGCTTGCCGTACCTTAAGCCACATGTTAGAAAAAGAAAGGTAAATACAAACTTAGTCCGGACAGACCTCTAAACCTAGAGTGTGAAGCAAGGGAAAACAGCAAAGGAGGCTTAAGAGGTGCAGTCTCTTGAGCCTCTGTGTGTTAGAGAAGCTCTCGGGACTGAATTCAGTGGCCTGGGGATGAATGGGAAGGCAAGCTCAAAGGAAACAGTAGTGTATATCAACACCAAAGACCTGGGTTTTATCTGAGGAAGTCTAGAGGGACTTAATTTAGTTCTTGGCCATTGAGGAAATGAGCTTCAGAAACAAGTCCTAGGGAAACTATAGAGACCCTTAAAACAGCAGGCTCAGTGTTCTTCAGCATGGGCAAGAAGTCCCAGAGTCACAGGCAGCCCTACCCACCTCTTTCTTCTCTGCCTCACGTTCCAGGTAAGGAGCGTTTTTATTTTTGAAATCCAGGTGCACAGTCAGGAGAAGGGAGCAAACAGTGACACCCATCTTTTTAATGAGTATTGCTACTGGAAGAGAAATTAGCATCACCCTGAATTTTATGTGATGTCAGTTAAATGAAGGTGTTTTATATCACTTTACAGCAAATTAGAATCAAGTAAATTGAAAATAAGCAGAGCAGCTGGGTTAAGTAATCAGGTAAGTGGCCAGTTTTGCTATTTTTGCTCTGAGCTGAAGACAGAATTTGAATTTCTAATGTCCCAGTGGCGTGGAACTCACACTTGGGGAACCTGGGTCCTAAGGTGATTGTTTAAAATGCCAGCAGCTCATACTATTTTAGGGTCAGCATACAACCTGCTAGCCACTTCCCTGGAAGTTCCTGGGCCCTGGGGTGATTGTTTAAAATGCTGGCAGCCCATGCTGCTTTTGAGTCAGCATACAACTTGCTAGCCACTTGGAAGTTGGCCCTCGTGTGCATGCTTGTATACCAGAGGGCTGTGAATTAGTGCAGGACAGAGTACTGCTTTGGACTGAACATTAGAAAGCAACCTAGAAATAGATGACCCAGAACAAAGCAGTAAATCGCCCACATTAGCCAAGAAAGGTTAATGAGAGGACTGAAATTCATAGGAAGACTTTACAGCCACTCATGAAATCAGCCCAAATCCATGGGACTATTACAACATCTTTATGTCTTAGGAACAGAGACTCTGTCTTCCCTTGCTGCAATTTGCGTGTAGTTAGAATGTCCTGACATATTAAATACTGGCTTGCTTTGGTAGACAGTGTTTTATAGCTGAAAATTTCACTCTGTGAGCCAGTTGTTTCTTATACAAATTACTGATGGTTTTAGTATCTAGAATCTATTCAAGAAGCTTAGTGAGGCTATTCTCACGGGCATCAGTGGCCTGGGCTCCGATCAATATGTGCGTGTTTGTGTCCGATTACCTGTACTAATAGAAGAAGAAAGCACAAAGAAATGAGAGGGGAGTGGGTATGGGTGAAAATGAAACCTTTTACATTTCTCAGAATGGAACTGGAGAGAGAGCAATACATGCAGATAAAATTATGCTTATAATTGTGATTTAGAAAGAGAAATAGGCTGTATCAAGTCTGTAATTTTCATTTTGCCCTCCTCTACAGCTAGCAGATTAAATTAAATAAATCTGCAGAAAATCCTTATATCTAGGTTGATCCCTGTCAACTGTTAAGAAAAACAAAATTTCCACAGATTTCCTTCTTCTTTTTACTAGAAAGTTTTTGTGACACTTTTCCTCGTAGTATGTGGGGGGTATTGTAGTGTCTTCTCAAAGTTTTGAGTCTCAAAAAATTCAGAAAAAACATTTGATACCCAGCTTCTGAATCATCAGAATCATTAGTTTTTCTCATGACATAAAAATCACAAAGAGGACCCAATTGTTTCAATTTTTGTCCTGGTAGTGACCCCTTTCCAGTATGGCTTCAGCTTGACTCTCAGTAGTTTTTCCTTGAAGTTTGGATTTGAAACGGCAGCTTTCAATTGTCATTCTCTTTGCTCTTTGATAATCCTACTCATAAGTAGTACTTCAAGTTAGATGGGTAACTGGGAAAAATCTGCCTCTGTACACCACAGTGGACAGGGTCAACCTCTGATGAATCAGCTGACATTGAGACTAGATCTTCAGTGCTGAGCTTTGCACTGACAGCCTCTATGTGTGACCCTGACCCATCGACCCAGGTGTTGTTCAAGGTGGCACATCGCCACAAGATGGATCACTGTGCTCTGAAAGCATAAAGACCTGCCTGAGTTTTAAAGGTTGCTTGCTCTCTTGTGTTGCATTGATAAAAATGGGTGCAAAGAATTCAGTGAATTTATAGGCCAAGAGTTCCAACATGCTGGCTGATTTATTTCACAGAGAAGTTTATAACAACCTCTCTCCTCTTTTGCACTGCCCTCTCCTGGCTAATAATTTTCTTAGTAATGAGGTTTTTAGAAAAAACAACCAGTTGAGACTCTGGAGCTGCTATCATTTCTACTTTCCATTAGAAAGTAATTTCAAATTTTATTATAGGAAATACAGGGTTGATGTACAGTGATTAATCCAGATGCAGATAGATAGGAGGTGACAGAAATGATATAAATGGTTTTAGAAAGTATTTGTATGAAAGTAATTTGGTCATTTATATGGACTTTATAATGTCTGTGAAAGAAATGATTTTGCAGTTTATTGCATCATTAGTCAAATTTTCCAAATCATTGATGTGAAAAATCCAGTGTTATTGGAAATAACTTCGACACTGTTTCTCTGTGTTTATATTTTACAGTGGCTGCTAATTTACAGAAGATTGTAGATGACCCCAAAGCTTTAAAAACATTGACATTTAAGTTGGTAAGTGGGAAGGTGGAAATGGAAATGTTTTTTGTCATACTGATACCAATAAAGAATAATCACATTATTTCATACATATATATTTTTTTGTTGCTGGATTTGGGGAGAATCACATTTTGTATTCATTAGTTGCATCTGCCACATTGGGAATGTTTTCTGATCATGATTGGATGAACATAGGTCTTTCTTTCCTCATCATACCTTTGCCTGTGAGTTGCCCTTTGAGATCCTCAAAGCCAGTAAGTATTGTTTTTTGTAGAGGAATATTTAATCATTTAATCCAGCAACATGGCAGCTCTGGGAAAAGATCACATTGAAAGGCCTGTGTTATAGCTAGGAAGGGATCAAATCCAAGGTCCATATGAAGGAGATCACACCCAAGGGTCTATATGAAGGGATTACATTCCAGAGACCAGTGTGGTCTGGATGGAATGTAGAAAGAATGTTAGTACATACTTTTAATCCCAGTATTCAGAAGGCGGTGGTGGTACATGCCTTTAATCTCAGGACTTGAAAGACAGGGAACAGAGCTCAGAAGGAGTCAGTGTCAGACAAGAAGTAACATCTGAGATGAGTCAGAGTGAAGAGCAGGCAAAGTGATGAATCAGAGGAAGAGTTGGCAGAGTGAGGGCATGCCCAACTGTCCTCTCAGCTCAGACAGAGAAACACGGGAGCAGGCTAAGGCAGTATGAAGCAAGCAGGGCAGTTTGAAGCAGTCTGAGGAAGTGTGAGGAGTCTGATGAAGTCTGAGGAGTCTGACGCAGAGACAAAGTGGCAACTCATCAGAAGTCTGTATCAGGTGGGAAAAGTGAGTCAGTCTAAAGCTGAACAGAGCAGTTCAGTCTGAGGCAGTCAGAGAATCAGTCAGAGTCTGCCAGAATCAGAAGAGTTCAGTCAGAAACAGTAGCACCAGTTCAGAAGATCAGTTTGAACCAGGCAGCATGAAGAAGACTTTGAGCCAGAACAGCGAGTAAGTTGAACCAGAAGAGTCAGAGTTCAGAAGGAGCTAGTCAAGAGTAGCTCAGTCAGCAGTAAGTCTCTGAGACTTAAATGTTTTAGATTGTACAGAACCTGAACCTGAAGCCTTTCAGTTCTAGCCTTAAGACTAGAATGTATGGAGGCCGAAACACTCCATGGCTCTATGAAAAGAATGGGGGATTAAACTAGCCAAAGAGTAAACTATTTAGCCCTGAATCTACAGCTACACATTTTGTTCCAGAACCTCTTCATGTCACACCTTGACCATACAGACAAAATTAAAACGTAATTCAAAGCAGCATTCTTAACGATGCTTTCCTGAGTGAAAGTCAGGTAGTTCTAACTTTTAAAAATAGAGGCTGATGGTTGTGGACAAGGTTCTGGTAATTGGAAACGATTACAGAACAGTTCACTGAAGGCTAGTGAACAAAAACATAGCATTTCACCCCCTCACTGATATCACGCCACCACATTTTGGTAGAGAACAGATGTTCTAACGGTTTTCATGCACTAGCACCTCTGAGTATGTGTGGCTACAGGATACAGACCAGTGAGCATTCTCTGGTGACTGTGAAGCAAGAGTTTAAGTCCAGATCATCAAGATTGATACCTTTCTAAGAAATCTTAGCAGAATAAATGACTCCTTAAAAAAAAAACAACAAATTATTCTTATCAAGGGCCAGCCAGAATGTCACAAGCAGTTTAAGATCTAGAGGACCAACACGTGACTATGCACAACCAGTACTGACGACCTGCCTTCTTTGTTGTTCCTTGTGATAATCAAATGACAGTGTTGTGTGACACAACTGCCACGTGGATAGCCACAGCGCAAGCCTGGTGGTGTTAATGAGTTTTCTGTGTCTTGCTTCTCATCTCATTTCAGAGAGCTAGGCTGTATGATCAAATAAAAACACAAGGACTTTCACAGGATAGATCTGGTAATGATAGAATATTTCACTCAGTATACAGCACTATATGATACAGAGCTCATCCTTTGGGGATGTCTATTCTCTCACCTCTGCAGGGTTTGGAATTCACCTGCAATTTTGTGAACGTGTTTTATTTATATGAGAGCATGTGATGAGAAACTGATAGCTTGTGTCAGCATTTCAACCCCTTATAAATCCCCTTTTTGGGAGTGAGGCACTATATGAAGAACATTTTCCTCATTCTCGATGTCGGGACAGAGATAATCATTTGAAACTTTTATGCTGATTCATTCCCATCATGTGTGACTTTATTTCCTATAAAACAGTAGTGACTCTGGCCCCTCTCTCAGGAAGGTTGTCTGTCCTGAAAGCAGCTACTATGCTGTCTTGAAAACAGTATGTATGTATAACAACTCTCTCCCCATCTCTTTCTCTGCTTAGCTTTTGGGTTTCCTGGATTAGCTCTTGATTCTCTCTTCCTTTCTGTGCTAACCCCCTCAATACGAGACACAGTTGTGTTCTGCTAGTCTTCCTAACAAGTCCCCTGGCACCCAGCTCTGCTCAGAACCGTGGATCTAGCCAGAGTAACCTGTCTGCGTGTACAACGTGCTGTAAAGACATGAGTGGCTCCCTACTGTCCCTTTCTCAAACCACCAGCCCTGATTAGGATGCAAAAGCCTTCTCTGATCCTATGTCTGGTGCATCTCCTGCTGCACTTCTCCTCTGCTGCTGGGATCCCTCACATCTTAGAAGTCTGAGACCTGGTAGAGTCACCTTGTCCAGGATCACACAGTAGATGCTGCAAATTCGACTCTGGTCCAGCTCAGAGCCCATGCTTATGGTACCTTGCTTGAAATGGTGTCTGAATTAAAAACCCATTACACCACAACGTTGCAAGATAAAGAATTTAATTACAGCAGCCGGTCCTCACTCTGCTTGGGAGAGAGTGGGTGCTGCCAGAGCATTTCTGTTCTCTTTTATACAAATCTTGTTGCTAGGCAAATAGAGGGAGGGAGTGGGTTACAAAAGCCAATCTGAATGCAATTAGCAAAGACATAAGGTTTAAAAATTAATAGTTTGGTGGAGACAGGGATCTAGGTGGGGATGTGGTTAATTCAGCAGTGACTTCAGACAGATGGTATCTCCTTCTTGCTGTCCTCTGAGAGCTGACACTTGGACCTTGGGCCAGCAGTTATACAGACATCATTCCTGCTGTCCCATTCTTTTGTCTTGGTTTACTGATTACTAGAAGGAAAACTCACATATTGTTGAGAGCCAGCAGTTTGTGAATTTATAATGGAGGATCAGGTAGCCCTTTTAACCAGGATAACAGGAAAAATATAGAATAACAAGTTACCCAGTCATCCAGGAAGCAGGTTACAAATAGTAAAGTCACTAAATGGAGCCAGGCTATAACAGTGCTCTCTTTCAGAGGCAGCCCCCAAGACCTTGGTTTCATGAATCCCTTTATGGATTTTCCTTTTGTGTGTCTGGATCTGTTTACCTGAGACCAGGTCTCTTCTGTACCTTAAAGACTGAGCAATGCAGACTGGTACAGAAGAGTTCCAGAAGCAAATCCACATGTGTTCTTCTGTATTTTAGTTAAATAGGAGTGTTCTCAAGATATGAAAATTGATAGTGCCCCCTCCCAGGTCATTAAAGGTGTTAAATAGAGACAATCTCAGGACTGACCTTTCTGTTCCTGTTTTAACTACCTGTCAAGCTTCTGTTACAGCCTTAGAGGTTTCATTGTTGTTATCAGCAGCCAGCCAGGTTAAGGGCCAGGACCCACTCCACAGAGCTCATTTTGAACCACAGGCAGCCAGGTAAAACTCAAGGATGCCGATGCATTAGCTTTCAGTCATCAATTTGGTTATTTTATTTGAAGAATAAAAGATGAAAGCATTTCAGCAGTGGTATTCCTCATAATCTACTGCCGTGGATCAAGGTCTTTCATTTCTCAGTTGTTTATCAGGATTCTAATCCTAAGGAGAGTGTGAAGGGTCTGGAAACTGTCCAGAGAACAGGGAGGTCTCCCTACTGTGTTTTTTTTTTTTACCTTGCTGAACTATTGCTTCACTCATGGGACTGTAGTGGTACTTTTAAAAATCCCTAGTGCCCACTGCTCGAATGGATTGGGCAGACTGGGCTTTCAGAACTTTGTGGATGCTTCTTTAGCGGTGCTGGCATTTTACCATAGCTAGGAGCATTCTACACGTAGATTGATCACTTGCCATTTCACCACCACTTGGTTCAACTTTTCTCTTTACCTCGTGTATCTAATTACTTAAGGAAACAGTGGCACACAGGACCAGGGTTGGTGCATGTACTGTATCCCATTGATGGGCAATCCTCTGTAAATTCAAGGCCAGTTATGGCTGTTTAATAAGACCCTGTCTCGTAAGCATAGATAGATGATAGATGATAGATAGATAGATAGATGATAGGTGAATGGATAAACAAATGAATGAATGAATGAATGAATAAAGTTGGCTTTTACCTTTGCCTAGTAAGATCTTTACCCTTCTTTGACAGGTATAGTTTCCGTGTTGTCATGGCCAGGGCTAGGGTTCAATTTCTTTCTGCTTCTAACAAAGTGCTTTAGCCATGAGGCCGGTTCAGCTTCGGTATTGTGTGGCTTTGTGTTTGACACAGCCACATTGCTTTAGAGTTGTTATTTTTTTTAATTAGCCACCCTGCAGTTTCATAATGTAGGTGAATTTTGCTGCTTTCAATGTGGAATTTTAAAAATTACATTAGTGAAAATGTGAAATAAGATATATTTAATCTGCCTTTGAAAAACTATAAGTTAGAGCACATGTAATTAGCATCCAGTGGGCACCCATTTACTTGAGTGTTACAGAGTTTAGTTGCTGAAATGTAATAACATTATATATGCTGCAGATAGATATTTCATAGGCATTTTGATGATTAATAACTAAGGAACTTCCTTAGGTTCCCAGCTTAGGTCTACTCGAAGGCTACTTGACTACTTCATTTCCGTGATGTGGGTAAAGTCAAGACAAACAGACAACACTAGAGTTTTGAGTTTTTCCCTTTATGGCAGGAGGACAAGAGTCAGATCTAATGGAGTGAGCCTGTTCTCATGCAGCCCCATGCTGCTTGTCCTGTCTAAAGCAAAGGCTGTCCAAATGTGGGCCACAGACCACAGAGTTGCATAGAACCCAATAAAATGGAAATGCCAGGGCCTTATTTCAGGTCCAGGGCCGTGGGACAGATGGGATCTGAGTCATAGGAGTCAACCTAGCTGTCCAAGCAAGAACTGGAAATTCTGAGACTGTGGTTTGAGGACCAAGGCTTCATGGGACATGTGGAACTTCACACTCTAAGAAGCCCTGGAATAAAGCATGGCGATCAAATTCCACAGCTCCTTGTAATTTCCTGAGGAGCTCAGAGCATTGCCAGGCTCTACCCAGAGCAGACCAATCACCACCCGTGGAGCATAAATGGGCTTTACTATGTTTTCAAACTCTCCCACTGATTCTGAAACAAATTCACCTTTGGGGTAGGAGGTTGATACTAAACTATTACATCTTCAGCTCCTGCACAGACATTGGCAGTTCCTGCAGTATGGAAGACTTAGGGAAGGAGTTTTAAGAACCTGACTGTAGGCTTGAATGCTAACACGCATGGCGTTTTGCACTACCATGTAAAGTCCCTGAGAATGCGTTTGTTTTTCTTTGGTATGGGAGGACAAATTTATGTCTTCCTTCTAGTCTTGTTAATTCTGAGAATTAAATTGACGGGCCAGAGCATGATGGCAAATGCTTATAATTCCAGAGCTTGGGAGGTACTCAGGAAAGTTATGAGTTTGAGGCCAGAGTGGGGTGCATAATAAGATACAGATCTTTGTTTTATTATGTTTTGTTTTTAAGAAGGAGGAAGAAATAAGCAATTAAATTGATGAACAATAAATGATAAAAGAGAAAGGCATGCAAATTAAAGTTTTACATGACACAGGAGCTTTCATCAGAAAATGAATACACACAGAAGCCATTGGAGTTTAACAAAAGCAAGAAGAGTATTAAAAATATATATGTGACCAGGGGAGGAGGCATGGGCATGGGCAGGAATAATGAGTAGAATAATTAATTAATTATTATGATTTTAATTTATTTATATATTATGATTTATTATTGATGATTATTTATTATGATTTATACTTTGTATTATACAAATACCCAGTTTCCCAGTTTCTACCCAGTTTCCTCTTATTGGTCCACTCTATTGGCGAATTTTCCACAGATTTTTATTTGATTTAATGAACTCTTCACTTCCAGAAGTTCAGGGTGTTTTCCCCTCTTAGTATTTCTGTCCCTTTATTGAATTCCATTTAACTATCCTATACTGACTTCCTTGTTTCATTCAGCTGATTGTTTCCTCTTTGATTCCTACATATATGAATACACACACACGTGTGTGTGTGTGTGTGTGTGTGTGTGTGTGTGTGTGTATGATATATAGATATAGATATATTCATTCCTTTGAATTCTTTGTCTGGGATTCCATTCACTTACTTTGGAAGCCATTGCCATGGGAATAGTACTGTTCAGAGAAGTCATACCACCATGAGTCATCATGGTTCTTGTGTTTTTGCCTTGGAACTTGAGCATCTAGAAACAGAGTTTTGGTTAGATTTGCTTTTTTATTCACCCTTATTCTCTCTATGGAAGCATTTGCAATGTTCAGATGGAATGCAGACTTAACAACAAGATTTGTTTGTACAGTTTGCTCTTGGCTTAGGTTTCTGATTTGTTGCTTCTTTCAGGTGCAGGGAGAAAATTTTCCACTGGGGAATTTTAGCTGTTGTTTGATGAAGGTCACAGTGCATTTTCTATACCTACAGTTGCCTTTTTTTTTTTTTTTTAATCAAGTCAAGGCCTCACTGTATAGTCCTAGCTGGCCTGGAATGATCTATGTAGAACAGGCTGGCTTTGAACTCCTGATCACACAGTTGTCATCTTTAAGAGTGTTATGGCTAGTTTTATGTCAATTAACACAAGCTACACTCATTGGAGAGGAGGGAGCCTCGATTGAGAAAATGTTTTATGAGATTGGTCTATAGGCAGGCCCAATTGATGAGGGAGGGCCCAGCTCATTGTGGGTGGAGCTATAATGGGCTGGTGGTCCTGGGTTCTATAAGAAAGCAGGTAAGCAAGTTATCAGGACCAAGGCAGTAAGCCCCTACCATGACCTCCCTGTTTCAGTTCCTGTCCTAGCTCCCTTTAATAATGGACTACAATGTGGCAGTTGTAAGTCAAATAAACCCCTTTCTCCTTAACTTGCTTCTTGCTCATGGTTTTTCATCATATCAGTAGAAAACCTACTTAAGACATTAAGAGTGTCTTTAACGTACAGTAGTCTACATGCCAAAGCTTCATATTCTAGCATAGCATAGTCTAACTTCCTTCTTTTGTTAAGTTAGGATATAAAGTAACAGGTTACATTATAACATTTTCATAAACATATGTCAATTCATTTTGTCTTTATCAATCACCCTCCCTCACTGCCTTCTGCCTTTCTCTCTGCCTTCTCATTTTCCCTATTTTGGTTTCATGCCTGTGTCTCTGTCTCTCAGCCTTTCACACTGCTCTGTGTGTGTGTGTGTGTGTGTGTGTGTGTGTATAGTTTACTATATATATATGTGTATATATATATATACATATATATGTGTGTGTATAGTTTAATATATATATATATACACACATATATGTGTGTGTTTGTGTGTGTGTGTGTGTGTACAGTTTATATATATGTGTGTGTGTGTGTGTGTGTGTAGTTTATATATTTGTTATATATATAACATATATTTATATATTATATAGTATATAGCACATATTATATAATATAATACATATATATAATATATGTATATATACATATATATGGATATATAATATGTATATTTATACATATATATAAACTATACACATATATACACACAGTGTGTATATATATACATACATGTATACGCATATACATATATATATATATACAGTGTGTGTGTACACACCCACACACACGCACACACATACACACTGCATACTAGAGAAAACAAGTGTGTTTGCCTTTCTGAAAGTGGCTGTGATGAATAGAGCATAAGTGCAAGCATCTCTGTGTTGTCCTTTGGTGTGCACACGGTATTTCTGTAGCCGGGTCATATGGTAATTCTAAGGTGTGTATGTTTGAATAACGTGGTCCCTAGTTGGCAGAACTACTTTGGAAGGATGGTGGTGTGGCCTTGTTGGTAGAGATGTGTCATGGGAATGGACTTTAAAAGCCTCCCACCATTCTAGCATGCTCTCTCTGCCCCTTGATTGCTGATCAGGACGTAAGCACTCAGCTCTTCCTGCCACCACATCTTGCCATCATAGACTCCAACCCTCTGAAACTGTAAGCCCAATTAAAAATTTGTTTTCGTTGTTGTTGTTTAATAAGTTAGCTTGGTCATAGTGTTTTGTCACAGCAATAGGAGAATAACTAAGACAAAGACCCCCATACTGATTTCTACAATGACTACAAGTTTTCTTCCCAGTGCATGAGGGTGTTCCTTCCCTATATCCTTACCCACAATTATTGATGTTTGTTTCCTTGATGATGGTCATTCTGACTGTGGTGAGATAAAAAAAAAATCTCAAAGCAATTTTAATTAGCATTTCCTTCATGGCTAAGAATGTTGAACACCTTTTCAAATAGTTATTGACTTTTAGAATTTCTTCTTGAAAACTACCTTTTCAGTTCATTAACCCATTTATTGGTTGAAGAATTTGGGGTTTTATTATTTAACTTCACAGTTGTTTGTATATTCTGTATATGAATCCTTGTCTGATGCATAATTAGCAAAGTTTATTTTTCTTCCTGTTCTGTGTGATGTCTCTTTGATCTGGTAATTGCTTGCTGTGCACAAATTAATTTTATATAACCCCATTTGTCGATTCTTTAAACTTCGTTTTGAAGGTGAGATACACAAAGTGTATGTAGGTCATGGGCCTCCGAGGTCCTCTGTGACCCTTCTAAAGGATTCTTGATGTCATAACACTTTTCAGGTACTATTAAGGTGGTGTTGCATTGCCTTTTCCACCATGATACTCTTGGTACAAAAGTCATGGTGGATAACTCTCACATGTTACCATAAATAAAGGCAGCAACTTCAGTTCATACTCCCAGGCACAGCTCATTCCTTCAAAAATTCAAGTCAGTTTCACTTGAAACTATAACTTGTGAGACAGGGAACACTTCTAGTTTTCTTAAATTTCAACTTGAGGACATGTCCATTTAATATTCTGTATAATAAAATGGGGATGGATCATCCTTTGGTATGCAATGGAAGTACAGGGAGGGGCATCAGGAAAAGCCCTCATGTTAAGGCTCATGGTAAGGCTAAGATGCTCATCACAGTCCACCCACAGGAAAACCGTTTTTACTAGGAAGAATTGGTAAACTATTCTTACGAGATTCAATTATTTAGCAGACCTTTTTTTTTTTTTTTTTTTTTCAAATGAACAAAGTAAGATTAACACTTTAAAACCTGACAGTTGTTGTCAGTAATAAGTTGGAATTTTCAAATGGAAATGGGATTTGGAAAAGTTGTATCTACTCTCCAATGACAGTCCCCCGAGAACTTAGAGACTTTTCAAGTGAGACTGTTGATGGACCATATTAATGAATGCAGTTTGTTTACACTACATACCATTCATATTGTGGAATGAATAAACTTTAGAAGATCTATAAACTCGATGGTGCTTAAAAAAATCACACACAGGTAAAGATCCACTCAAAGGGCAAAGGAGACCAGTGGATTTTATTGGAAAGTAGCACAGAAAGTTCAATGCTCTTGTTTCAGATTCCACGTTGCAGCTAACCTTTCAGAATTACCACTGGAAAGTTTAAAGTTTTTGGTATTGTAGCAAATGGTATATGGGAAAGCTTCTGAAAATATGCCCCTTTGTGTGACGCTGGGCTTTTCTTTATAGACTGTAGAGTGAGCAGCGTAGAGTAGGAGAAATACGTACAGAAGAGTATATGAGAATCCAGTTGTCCTTGCTAAGCAAAATGTTAAAGGAGTTTGCAAAAATAAAAGTCGCATCAATCCTCTCAGGGTTCTGTCGCGGTCCTGGAACTCTGAGGGACCTGCCTGCCTCTGCCTCCTGAGTGCTGGGATTAAACGTGTAAACAAATATTTTTAAACTGTATGTTTTAATTACTAAGGTAATACAATAAATATAACCTACATAAACATGTTTTTAAGGTAAGGTTTCTTTTCTCACATTTTTGGGGTACTGGAACCCGAACCAGGGCTGCATGCATGACAAGTGTATGAGGAACCACTGAGACATATCCTCAACCATTACTTTGAAACATTTTAAACAACTTCTTTTAGTAATGTCAAAATATTTAAAATTTTCTCAGTTTTAATTTCTGAGACAATGAATGTATCCCACATGCACATAATTTTTTAGAATCTTTAATCTTTTTTAACAGTAAAAATTACCCTGAATCCTAGAGATTTGAACACTGTTTCTTGGAAGGGTCTTGGTCTCTTGACTCTTGAGTGACAGGATCATGTGTGCATGGTCTCCGTGGTGTTTTGTAGATTGAGAACAAGTGAGAGAAGCTGAACACAGCATGGTTAGGGACAACAGGCTGTCCGAAGGATCCTGGGTCTTAGAGGCCACCAAGCAAAGGCTGTTAAGAATCAAGCACATCCAGCTGCTAGGCACCAAGGCACAGGCTTGGGAATCCAGGGGACAGCCTCCTGTGTACCCACAGTAACCAAGGATCTGTTACTAAACTGTCCTTCCTGAAGAAAGACTTTGTAATTCCATTTTGTTTCAAACCAGCTGAACAGTTGTGGATATTTTGGTTCTATCCTTACTGGTTTCACCAAATTTTGATATTCTTTTTGTCCTATCTCTAAAGTAGTTTTGAAGCTCTTGACAGGCTGTTGGACCATTTTGTCGCCAGCAGTGGCAGTAGTTTGTCCTCACCTGCTTAACAAACTGATGGTCTCTACTGCCATTCAATGAAAGTAACAAGAGCCTCACAGGATGGAAGAGGGAGGTGGGAAGAAGGGACAGCTGTAATGGAACAAGAAAGTGAGGGGTAGGGCTTTTTCAGTACTGATATGGCAAACACCATTGGGGAGTATCTGCTGAAATGCCTGCTGCTCTGGACTTCCCAGTTAAAAGTGAGGCGAAATACAGACTGAACATTGTTCTTTACTGAGTTGCTCATTTGTCAAAGTTAGAGGTGTCACTGGACAAGCACAAAGCAGAGTCTTTGTAATTTCACCCACCTTCCAAGCACTATTTGACATCAGCATAATTTACACTGAATGTTATTTTAGAGATAATTACTAAAATATCAACATTTAAAACATTTAACTGTGTTCTTACTTAATGAAAAATGATGCATTTGACAAAGGTTTCATGTACTGCTTTTTGAACATCATACACATACAATCCACACTTAGCTGATTAATTGTGGTGTTTGCAAAGGGGCGCAAGAAACTATTATTAGTTGAAATCATTTAGCATGAATTGAGCCTAGAAATTTTATATGGCCATTTGATAATTAATCACTCATCAGATTCCACCCCCCCCTACACTTTTAGCATTTCTGTAATCTACTGTTCTGATAATGTATTACAAGGTGAAGAAGAAACTTACAAACAACCTTGTGTGTGTTTGTACTCATGTAACGTACATGTATGAAGATAAGAAATGAATGTAGATGAAAATAACAAATTAGGATCAGTGAAAGAATCCAATAAGCAGTGTCTCGTTTTCAGTATCTTCTGATCCTGACTTAATTAGGACTAATGAAATTTTGACACACTGTGATTTGGGCTCATTTAAGGTAACTAAAATGTACTAAAGTAATGATAAGATTTTGCTGAAGGCAAGAATTCTGTTATACTACTGTGTTAGTCATCTTTTATTGAAACAAACACACTTCCAATAATGAGCTGATGAAGAGAACATGTTTACTTTGGCTAACAGTTTTGAAGGCTCCAGTCCACGATAGGTCTGTCCCATTGATGTAGGCCTGTGGATGGGTAGCATATCATATTGGGAATACGTGGCAGAACAGAACCATTGGTTATTTGTCCAGGAAACAAATGGCAGAGAGAAGTGGGCTGAGGTCCCACTTTTAAGACATGTTCCCAGGCACCTGAGACTTCCCATTTAGGGTGCTGAGGCAGATAGAGTGTGAATTTCATCTACAAGCCTAGGTGGGCATGGGAATGGTTGGTCTCACTCCACCTCTGCCATTTGAAGACACCAGGAACAGATTTTAACAGCTCTTGGCACCCAGCATTCAGCCATTCACTGATTTGGTTCTTGGGGTCTCTCCTTGAAGAGCTGGTGACCTGCCCTCTCACAGACAAGGCTCTAAACCCCCCACTTCTCTCTCTCCCTCTCCAGGCTTCCGGCTGTGACGGGGCGGAGATTCCTGATGAAGTGAAGCTGATTGGGTTCGCTCAGTTGAGTGTGAGCTGATGTAGGTCCCCAGCTGTCACCCTCATCTGTTGTGGCCCCTCTCTTCCTCCTTCCTCATACCCTCTCACTCCCAAATCCCAACAAATAAGAAGATTTTAAAGAGGTTGGCTTTGACGAAGTGGGATAAAAAAAAAAAAAAAAAATTAAAAAAAAAAAGAAAAAAAAAAACTTAACAGCACTCTGAGTTCTGCTTTATTCTCCAGCAATCCGCAGTGTGGGAACAGGCAAACACTACAGCTGCACAACTGTTGCTGATTCCTTTCCAGAAAGCTGTTTGGTATTCTTAGCAGTCGATTTGGAGAGCCCATAAGTGAGGACTCTGAAACACACTCAGGTGGTCCCGTCTCTTGGCAACAAAAAGAATCTTCTACCAGAAGCCTTTGCTCCTTTTATTGTTTTTCTGTTATAATACTTTAATTGTACATCTGACAATACTGCCTCTTTTATGTTGTACTTAGAAATTAATATACTTATGAAATTAAGATTTATTAGCCAAACTTGAATTCTAGTTTTAAAACTGACTGTGAATTTTATTTTTCATATATTTATGCTTTACACACCTTAGCGACGAGGGGAAAAGCTTTGATTATATGCTTCTTGCAGTTGATCTCTCATTATTTAAACAAAAGGTTTCAGGTCTATCTTTGGAGTATTTGTAACTTCTGATTTTTGAAATGACTGAATTAAGAATTTGGATGCCTGCTCTTTTGGTTTGTTTGCCTAAAATCCAGTCCACAATCCAGTTGTCTCTTGGGAGTGGGAGGTGCCTTGCAAACTTTGATAGTATGGATGTGCTGAGGCTGCTTTCCTCTGGAATAGTCTCAGATCTAAAACCTGCACTACATACGGTGGCATACTTAAATTTTGCTTCATCAGAACATTTAGAATACTATAAAAATGTTGCCATTCTGTTAGATTGCTAACTATATCCCCATCTCTGATTCGGCTCTCCTTAAGTGGTCTGAGTTTTATGTGAAACTCTGCAGAATACACAGGTGGTATGAAAAGTAACAGAAAGGGTTTGTGCAATGACAAAAGGTAAAAATGTTGTAAACGTCCAAGAATAAATATTTCCAACCCAAGAACCTTCTGCTTGACTATGTACTATGAACCTAGTAAACCTTAGAATTTTCAAATTTGGAGTCTAAACCTTCCATAAGGTGGGCTTCCAGGATGGTACCATTGCTCTTTCCTAGCTAACCCTAGATACGGCAGCTCTTTAATGTACTTTAAAAAGCAAATATATATTACTAAGGAAAGAATTTATTTATAATTGCCTTGTCATAATTGTTAAGGTGTTCTAGAACCATTTGCATACAATTTAATGTAATTTCATTCCATTCTGTTGTTTACACAATTACTCAAAGATGACTGCAAAGGTAAAAGGAAAATAAAAGTGTATTGCACAGTGCACTTGTGTCTCCTCCATTTCATTCCTCCTCCAGCTGCCATGAGCATCTCTGGAGTGCTATTCAACACTGTCCTAAGATGCCTAGCACAAGCTGACTAGTGAGAAGTGCCCCATAGGAAGGATGACATGTCTGTGCAGTCACAGCCACAGAGAATAGATTTGAACTGATTAACTGAAACACTCACACCCAATTTACAAAGGCAGACTTTGAAACCATTGGGGCTGCAGGGAACAAAAGAGAACAGTTCTTTCCAATGCTTCTTCAGTCACACTAATATGAGAATACTGAGGAATGTCCAGAGTAGTTAAGTGACATATCCAGGGCACTTCACAGAGCTGCTTGCAAAGCTGGGCAACCTGGAGCCTGGCTTCCTGACATTAAAAAAAAAAAAAAAAAAAAAAAAAAAAAAACCAAGTTAACAGTTTTCAGTACAATTTGTCCCAGAACAGTCCCAGGACTTGAAGGCAAGTCCATATTGCTAAAGATACAAACACTTTGTACATAGAACACAGAGGCATGAGCTAGAATTAATCTCAAATCCTCCTCTTTGAAGATTTGCTTTTATAGTACCAGTACACAAGCTGCTAAGGGAGGAAAGCAACCAATAGTCCTACCTAGCTGTGACAACTATGAACCACATCAGTGACCAGCATGGCAAGATGTCCCTAAAGGTGTAACAGTGGCACTTACCTCATGGAATTAGCCATCGGCTCTTTAAGGGTAGTCAAGGTCCACCTAACAGGAAGGAAATCATGCCTGATACTGTAAAACTATACAACTACACATGGCTAGTGATGACATAGGTTGTAAAGAAGAAAACTCGCTGCTATTTTCCTAAACCAATATAATTCCAATCTGCATTCCGAATACATATTTTTATACACATAGATAAGTGTAACTCTTATCTTTCATCAAAGAAGCTCCTTTTTGCAGCAGAGTCCATTACACAAAGCCACAACTAGTCAAAATGTAGAGACTACCTGACTGTGAAGTGCTCCCCACCCCCACTGATACATGTACTGCATAGCTTCTGCACCTAATTTTCAGGGAACATCCTGGAAGATGGGGCGGAAAGATTGTCGAAGCCTGAGGACCAGGAAATCTACTATGAGATTGTGTCTTCTAGCTGTGACAGGGAAGCTATTCATATGAAATCTCAACAACATGGATACCTAAACAAGACCTGAACAATTCCAAGACCACTTCATATCCCAACATAGATGGGACATCTCACAGGGCCCTATCCTTAGATGAAGCGCTACAAGCAAGAGGGAGGGAAAATTAGTCTTCCCCGGGTTGGCTACCCAACTTGTAGTGGTGAGAACCTTGTCTAAGCAATGCAGAATGGACTCAGCAAGTTAAATTTACAGGGTTACTCATTTAGATGGATGTGTATCACAGTTGCTAAAGAAGGGGTGACTAAGGAGAGGTAGATAGGAGGAGAGGGAAGTGGGAAATTATGTGTGTATATTTTATTTAAATTAGTAAAACA
This sequence comes from Cricetomys ansorgei, assembly GCA_026225945.1. Lineage (NCBI taxonomy): Eukaryota > Metazoa > Chordata > Mammalia > Rodentia > Nesomyidae > Cricetomys > Cricetomys ansorgei. The sequence continues at coordinate 20,714,889 of JAMJFZ010000716.1, read as the reverse complement.
GTTTTATATGAGAAGACCTTCATCTTCTACTCTTAGAATTGTTGAAGAACTTCACAGCATGACAATAAGTACCACGTGATTTCTGTATCCATAGGCATATTATGTTTTTCCTAAAGCAGCTGAGGTAGATTGCATGCATTTGCATAATAGGACAAAGATTTAAAGCACATGATAGTTCAGGATGGACAGTGAGTTTGCTCATGGTTGGATAAAGTTGGACCACAATATTCATCACAAGAGTTTACTTAATTGGAAAAACACACAGATTTGGACTGATTCTTCCTAACCATTATACTGCCTCACTACCAACAATGCAAAGGGTTCCATTTTCCACATAAATTAAAAAAAATAATCTTAAAATTGTTACGACAACAAAAAAACAGATACCTAAAGCAGTCTTAAGAAGAAAAAGGCTAACCTGTCATATTTTCTGTTTTTAATATTTGTTACAAAGCTTTGATCATCTACAACCTAAGATCAAACCACTATGAGAACAACTGATCTCCTCTGGTCTCAGAAGCTGAGCAGGGGAAGGTTGGTTGGTACTTGGATAGGAGACAGAACTTTGATAATCAAGTACCATTGTGCTGTCATAAAATAGACCTGCAGCTCCCAACTATGGTGGAGATCAAGACATATGATTACATGGGTATGATGAATTTCTCAAGAAGAGTACCAAAGCATACAATACAGAAAGGATTGCATCTTTAGTGAAGGGTATTGAGAAGCTCAGCCTTCCATATGCAGAAGCATGTAACTGGATCCTTTTTCTACATCACACCTGACATGAACTATGTGTGGGTTAAGATTTAAAATCTAAGTCATGTAATTATAAAATACCTAGAGTAAAATGGGACATCTCTGGCTTTGGCATTGATCATGGCAATTAGTTGTTTGGATGTGATGCCCAGTACACACACACACGCACACACACACACGAACAGAAATGCAGAAATAAGCAAATTGATCTACATCAAACTAAAAGCTAAAAGGTTTCTATACAGTAAAGGAAATAGTGAACAAATGAAAAGGAGACCTATAGAATGAGTATTTGCAAACCATGTATCTGATAAATGAATATACAAAATGTATAGGGAAGATCTAGATCTCATTGGTTAAGAGCAGTTGTTGCTCTTGCAGAGAACTTAGGTTCAGCTCCTAGTACCCACATGGTGGCTCACAACCATCCATAACTCAGGTTCCAGGAGACCCAACAACCTCTTTTGGTCTCTGCATGCACCAGGCATTCACATGGTGCATACACATACTTGTAGGCTAAACACTCCTAAAATAAATCTCAAAAGAAGATAAATGTATAGGGAAATCTGGGTATGCTTATGGTAGAGCATGTCTAATCTGAGAGCTCTTGAGAGGCAAAGACATAAGTGTCATGAGTTCCAGATCGTCCCAAGATTGAATACATATACTTGGAATTCCTAACTGTTCTCACTACACATAAAAATTTATAAGTATTTGAAGAGAAAGGTGTATAGGTTATCTTGATTGTAATGATCAATATACTATGTATATCAAAATGTGTATACCTTAAACATAATTTTACTTTCAAACCAATAAGAAAAAAGGAAACACTGGTCATATGCAAATTATAGTTAAGTAGGATTTTCCATTGTCTATTGGTGGGAGGTAAAAATTGCAGGGTGATGAGTTTTATTTTAAGAGGATTTCCTAAAAATTATTCTAATTGTTACTGGGAGTTTTCAGTTTGAGATGTAGCCTATCAGGAATGGTTACGATGATTATAATATTCAATTAATGTGAATGTTTAAGTTGTGTGATGTAAGTGGATTATAAGTATATATGTTTATGACATGATTAAGTGACTGGCTTGCTCAACCCTCTAGACACAGTATCAACTTGTATCTAAAACCAGCTTGTATCCAAAACATCATTCAGAAAAGTTCTTATCCAGCCCGCTGGGATAGTTAAGCCAAAAAAGTTAGGCAAAGGTGTCTGTCTCCAAAATACCCCAGTTATTTCCTAGATGCTATTCTGGTGCAAAGAAATTATATAATTAGGCAACACATTTATCTATTTTCATCTGCCTTGTCCACCAGACATATCTGAAGCTTGTCTGAGAATCTAAGAGCGGTGCAAATATAATCTGAACAAGTAGGTTATGTACTCATTGTATATTATGCCAAACTAATGAATGCTGCTTTAATTTAATTAATCATATGACCAAGCATCATACAAAGAAAGAAAGGTATGCCAAAGGTTAGAATTTTAATCTGAAATATCCACACAGACCCATAGTTTGAAAATATGTTTTTCAACTTGGTTGGTGTTATTTTGGGATGTTACAAAACCCTTTGGAAGAGGAGATCTAACCTAACTAGCAAAAGTACATCACTAGGGATGGAGCTTTGAAAGTTAAACTGTCCAACTCTATAGGTTGCAGCATGACCTCTGCCTTCTGGTCCACCATGATATGAACAGCCACACAATACTGTTGCAGTGATCTCACACCATGGTGGATTGGAAGCTTGTTTCTTTTCTTGAGTTCTTTTTTCAAATGTGTTCACAGCAACATGAAAACAATCCATACAAAATGGCTCCCTCCGTGAATTATAGCCTCTGAAACAAACATCATTAGCTGAAGAGACTTACTGTGCCCATAACTCTTAATTCATCGAAGGGCAGAGAATGTTATTTAAAGTGTCATTCTTGTGTGATTTATGGATTAACTAATGAATAATGAAAGGTCAGTGACAATTATTGGGGTAGTACTTTTATTCTTCATATAAAGTGTTTGAGGAACAAAGATGTATATCACAGAGGAAAATTATTGCTGAAATTGACTTACTGTTTAAGCAGAGTGTTCAGTAAACTAATGAGGCCAGAATCTGGGAGAAATGGGATAGTTCACTCCTTAAGACACTGGGGCCAAACAGACAATTTAGTATTATATAGTTCCGCTAACAGCATTATAATAGGTTAAGTGGCATGTAGTTCAAAATTAACATGCAATCATAATTGGTTGGAATATATTCAGTTAGGATTTTTGTGTGCCTATCTTCTCTTCATCTCTAAAATATTGGATTCTTTTAAAATGGAAATAACTGAATGACAATGAAATAGAAAACTGAAGGTAAATATAAAAATATGGTACTAAGGTGGCAGCCCTGTTTGTATTGGGAAAGCCTGAATTCAGAACCTCCAGTCTTCATTTTCCCATTCAACATTATATGTAGCATACTTCTATTCATTGTTGAATTGATTTCACACAGTCCTCCCTTGAAAATGTGCATACGTGCATTAAATAACAGTACTGGCATCTTTTGCTTCTGTCACTTGTGCCATGAAGTTTAAGAGACATTTCTTTGTTAATGTATCTTTCGATTATTATAGTACCATTCAATCACTTAATATGAGTCCATCATTGAATTTTCCAATGCTCTTTATTAATCACAAACCATGTCAAATCTCAGGGAATTCTATACCCGGGCGGTTAGGCAGAGTCTTCATTTTTCTTCCCCAAATCCTCCTTCATTCTCTTTCCAAAAACTCTCCCACCTGCTTCTGCCTTAGACCCTTTAAACTCTGCCCCCCTCTACTTCCAGGCCTTCATTACAACACAATGATACTAGGCTGGGGGTGATCAGAGTCTTTGCTTGTGACCTGCTCGTGACTGGTCACCTTCAACTGTAACACTTCTATCTGTTCAGATCTCAAAGCTAACACAAGGGCGTGACTAGATAGGAAGCAAGACCCGCACTGCTGCAAGGCATCTGGCTTCCCAGCTACAAGGCATCAAAACCAAAACAGCACACAAGAGTAAAATCTTCCACAACATTTCTTTAACGCATTTTGAGATGGGGGGGGGGGCGGTTATTGCTTATAATTCAAACCAGTCAGACCGTCTGCTAAGCACTTCACATCATTTAATTTAATGTGATAGTTGTTAAACAACTATCAGGGGTTATGACTAGAAAGCCTAGGCTTGAAAAACCTAAGCCATGAAGAAAACACAGTAAGTACCACACTATGTAGCTGAAAATTGGTATAGATATGTCTGGTTCCACACTCATACTCTTAATTATCAGATTAGACAAACTCCGGATTCAATACAATAAACACTTCATTGCAGACTTGCTTTGGAGCAGCATTAAAAGCAAAGGTTCACTTCCATGTGAATTTGCTTAAACTTCACAACTCTAGGAACTTGGTGTTATTCTATACAGCTTAGGTCTTCAGAAATAGTTTTTATTTAGATCATTTTTCCAAAGTCAACCAGTTGATGTTAACCCTAAACAGTGGAACAATAAAGCATTTCCACTGTGCCATGTTGCCTCTCTAAGGGAAAATCTAGCATGTGTCGAGGATGACATTAGTTCATTTGGGGGGTAAGGGATTTACAGTCATATAAAGAGCCCTGAAGATGGTCACTGATGGCTGCCACTGTCCAGACATGTTTCCTTTGTTTTTTATTGCAATATATGTATTATAGCTTTCTTTGTTCATCAGAATCTTGTGATCTGTCCTGTAAATACAGGAAGATAAGTAATTTTCTTGACATCAAAGAACCAGACAGTTGTATGAAAAAGCTTCAGTTTTCTTTAAAATCTAAAATAGGCTTTAGAACCTAAGATGATTTAAATTGAAAACAATTCCAGTCTATGATATTAACATGAGTTTCAGCTTCCTTGATATCTGTGAGAATGACAGTTCCACTTCACATCATTCAGGCTCGGTAAACTCATGTATAGACAGAGGAAGGTTCATTATTCATCAGCTTTCTCTCCAACAGGTACGTTCTATGGGCCTAATTGAGCAGAGGAAGGAATGGAACAGTTGTTGCTTGGCTAAGCCTACCATAACAGTTGAACTGCTGATGAATTTGGTTACAGAAATTCCTATCAGCTAATTAGGATCCTTTGTTATAGCAAAGTATTGTACATACAGGGAGTGTTAGGGTTAGTCTAATGGAAATTAGAAAGAAATGGGGTACTGTAGCTCACTCCACAGTTTCACTGAGTTATGCTTGTTGCCCTGGAGTCTCTTGTAGAGAGCTAGTGAATAGGGAAGAAAGAAACAGAAGAAATACCCTGGTCTTCACATTGCAGAATCCATTAGACAGCTCTGGCTTCCAGATAAATACATTGAGATAGTCAGAAAACAGACACAGCTGAGCTGGGGGTGGGGAAACATCCAAGGAGTAGCCCAAGAACTGTTCCTGTTTGTATTACCTGACAAGTTATTGTAACCTCGATTTTAAAAAAATGACAAACTATCTTAACTGACAGCCAAGTAGCAAATTGCTGAAAAGATCAGCCAGGAGCTGGGAAAGAGAACCCTGCACAGAGAAAAGAGATGACATGACTTTTAAGGTCAATTTTTTTTCCTAGAATTTTTCAATATCAGCGTGTTTAAAAAAAAAAGATCAAAGTTCATTTACAAGTAGTACTTGAATGATACTCATCATGGCAAGAGATCATCTGTAGGGGCTGATCAATCATGGGATCTTCAGGAGTCTCAAAAGGAGTTAGACATGAGATAACCAAGAAAATTACATCTCTGTGTTGATAGCTGCATGTCTAGAAGATCAGGATACCCATTGTAGCTAAATGTCCTTGAAGTCACAGCCACATGGTTCCCACTGTATCAAAGCTAAGGTGCCAGGGTATTTTCTCACATGTGCACTAATGAATTTTCTACATCTTCAAAAAACTAACAATTATATCTCATGTAGTTATTAACACACACACCCCACCCAATCTGTGGCCTTTTCTAGAAGATAACCCAAAAGAGAGATCTGGTTTACCACGAGTTGGTGGGTGAGGAAAAGGTCACCTTACTCTATGAATATACTGCCCATCCCATAAATATTAATAAAAGTTCATGATTCACAATTCAGAACTTACTGGGCTGCTGCCCTTCTCATGCCAGTCTCTCTTTAGAGTCTCTGCTAAAGATCTGTGTCTCTAGGACTTATTTCTTTCCTTTGAGAAGACAAAGCCAATAGACACCTGTAACAGGTTCAGGAGTTTCTCTTGGGACCTAGGGTTTTATCTCAGAGTTCACAGAATTAATAAGTTCACAGAAAAAACTTATCCATGGATGGATAGCTAGTACATGGCAGTACTGGGATTGGGACATACTTGTATCTTCCTGCAGTGCCATATTGACTGCCAGTTAAATCTGCATGTCCCAATATTTATTATGTCATTTGGCTGCTTTTCAACCAGACAAGAGGGTGTGAGCTTACAGGAGTTGTTGCAAATGAAGCTTGGAGATGTTAAACAATTCATCATTCAATATGTTGGAAAATCCTATAATATAAAAGGCAAACTAAAGCACAAGACAACAAAACAATCCATCAGGAGGATTGTATTGTAGAAAACTAATGATTGCAAGTCAGACCAGCAATTAATCCAGACTATACAAATTGGGAATGGTAGTGTTAGGCAGAGGAAGAACAGGACATTACCATCTGACATTACTAACATTCTCAGCTGTTCCTCTTGGTTGGCAGGCTTTCAAAGTCACAACAACTATTAAATACATTAAAAGAGAACTGCATAGCACCAACATCAACTGTGTGAAAGGAATTTACGAGTGATTGACAGGTAAGTAGACTTTAAGTAGCAAATTGCTGAAAAGATCAGCCAGGACCTGGGAAACAGAACCATACTGTACTCTGCGGAGAGAAAAGAGATGACATGCCTATCACTCTATAGACTTTAAGGGTCTTTTTTTTTTCTAGAAATTTTCAATATCAGCATGCTTAAAAAAAAGATCAAAGTTCATTTATAAGTAGTACTTGAATGATATTCACCATGGCAAGAGATCACCTGTAGGGGGAACCTTTGCCAAGAAAATTTTGTACTATGCAGTCTTCCTTATGGTTACAGGCCACTTGGGCTTCTTCTAGGAACAGCTTGAGGGGAACTGTTTAAGAGAGTATACAGTTGGAAAAGGCTTCAGGGGAACAGTGAGAGCAGAGTTGGTATCAGGAAAGACAGTGAGCTCCAGAAGCTGATGATAGGGAAGACAGGCAGAAACAAGGCTCAGATAAAGACAGATAGTTCCAGAGAATTAGAAAGAAGGCAGAGAGTTTCTGGGAAGCCTCAGACACAGGAGGGTTACTGAGATAACTGGGAAAAAATATTAATGGGATTAAGGATTTTAGAAGTTAGTCCAGTTCTCTATGTTTAGACAGATTAAGACAGCCAGAAAGGCTGTAAAGAATTCTTTCCTTTCCTTCTTAACCTTTAAGAGCTAAAGTTGTTTTTAAAAAGTTACAAGTTAGGAATCTTTCTCAGTAACAGACAACAGCCAGGAGATAAACTGGGGGTAGAGTTCTGTTAGGAGTCCAGTTACCAGTGAAAAAGTAACAGGTACAAAGGCTTCAAAGTTTAGATACAGCATTTAGAAACAGTTACTACCTTTTAAGAAGACATTTACCTTTTGGCCCCCAAAAAGGAAGGCTTAGGAGCCCAAATCCCATTGGAAGAAAACAAGAACACACACACAAAAAAAACCACCACCAACAACAACAAAAAAAAAAACCTCTTAATCACCCAATCACCTTTTAGCTTCAAGTCTTTCTGTTCCCAGTTTAGATGGTTCTTTGCCTTCTTGCTTTGAGAAGATACTACATATGATACTAGTCTCTGTCTTGTAAGGCCCTCCTAGTTTCAGGAAGCAGTTCATTGTTGTCTTTTAGGATAAATGTCCTCAGTGTCTCTATTTCTGTCCCATTTGTGTGAGAGGACTTTGCTCATAGCTGATCCTTCCCAGTCCTCATTGGGTACAGCAACTAAGACAATCCTGACTACTATTCTATGCTGACACTTGTGAAGTACCATGGACACATAAAAACCTTGTGTTCACATACAATAATAATGTAATGATTATTGAATGAATGAATGAATGAGTTACCATAGCTGGTTTATGTTCATTTCCTCAAATTTAGACCCATAGAATATATATATACAAATATATATCTCCAATGGGTCATGGGATTTTGGTAATCAGGTAATTAATTTTCCCAGAAGTCTTCCTTAGAGGTCAGCTTTTATAAAATATATTTCTCGTACTATACACAAAAAATAACTTCCCTGGTATTAAAGGCTAAAGATCTCTCAGATCTATTTTCTGAGTTGGTTGAGAGGTCGCTGAAGCTTTTAATCAAAGACAGAATATATTAAAGAGAGGATGATCCCAAAATGTCATCCTAGAGACATCTGGTCTGGAAAGAACACATGAGTACACAAGCAGATACGTGATTTATAAACTTAAAAGTCTTACACAAGCACCTTGCAGCCCTCAGCTGTAGAGCAGTGATTAATTTTTTAACAGTGACTGAGCCAGGGAGCTTTCTCTAAACCTGCATTCTGTGTTGAAGACGGTAGAGGCTAAGGGTCTATATTCATTTCCTGCCCTTGGGTTTGCAACTGGTGACTGTAAGATGTCGATGTATGTACAGTCAGTGGTCAAAGGACCTGTTTGATCACAGTCCATCTAGAATGGGAATGAAATCTAAGAACTCAATCACAAAGAGTTCTTCAAACACATTGTCCACCTTGCTCAGAACACATGAAGATGGGAGTATAAGTACAACAATTTTTCCAACCTCCCTTTCTTATGTCAATTCAAAGCAGCAACATTGTACTGGCCTTTGGAAAATATAATCAGCCCCTGGCCTATATATTTTTTTTTTCAATATAGAGTTACGCCATGTAGTCTGGCTGAAACTTGTGATCCTTTTGCCTCAGACTCCTGAGAGCTGGAATTATAGGTGTATACCATTATACTTAGATAATACTTATGTGAAAATTAAATTACCTGTCTCCCTTACCCCATTTTTGTATCTTTTTGAAAAACGACTGCCCCATCCAATTGTACAGAAGTCTGGGTGGGTAGCTGAGCCGCACATTACATAGTGTCTTAATATGCTTTCTATTGCTATGATAACACCACAAACAAAGGCAACTTGTGGAGGAAAGGGTCTATTTGGTTTACACATGCCAATTACAGTCCATTACTTAGGGAAGTCAAGGCAAGAATCTGGAGTCAGGAACTGAAACAGAGGGTACTAGATGAATGATACTTACTGGCTTGCTATCCAGCTCACATTCAGCCACTTTTCTTATATTTTATGTACTATTTCTGGGATAGAAGGGATATTAATCTGAGTTCCCCATTGTTGCAATAAATTTCTTCCCCATAAATTTATAGCTATGTCAGCCACATAAGGCCTTAACTTTCTTATACCTTCTAGGTCTACCTGCGCAGGAGTGGCACCACTCACAGTGGGCTGGGCCCTCCCACATGAATCATTAATCGAGAAAAATGCCCCACAGCCTTCCCTACAGGGCAAACTGATGGAAGCATCTGCTTAATTGATGTTACCTCTTCCCAGATGAGTCTAGCTTGTGAGCAGTTTACAGAAACAAACCAGCGCAAGTGGCTGCATCTGTAAAAGGATCGTTTGCCAAGAAGATCTTTGTTCTGTGCAACCCTCCTTATGGTTATATGCTGCTTGGACTTCTGGGAACAGGCTAGGATATAAAGGAGGCGGTGGGCAGTGGGCAGTGGGCAGTGGGCAGTGGGCAGTTGTTGGGAGAGCAAGCAGATTCCAGCTCATGTTAGAGGACAGTTGGTGGGATGGAACTCAGATGTTAGCAGCTCCTGTTCTCTAAACTAAGGACAGCCAAAAGGGGCAGTGATTTTTCTCTTTCTACCTTTAAAGGTCCCCTCAAGAGTGCTGAAGATTTCTCTTTCTACCTTTTTACAGCTAGAAGGTTTAAACATGTTACAAGTTAAGAATCTGTCACAGTGACAGTTGGGGCAAAAGAATAGGTTTCAAAATTCAGTTACAGGCAGCACTCCGATGTGGAGCAAGAGAACAGCTTTCGGGGAAAGATAATAGTTTTCAGTCACAAGTGGCAACCAACTTGGAACAGATGGTATATAGTTGGCAATGACCCTTTATAAATTTGGAAACGGAATAACTGTTGTGTCTGGCTTTTGAACAACCTGCACAGCCTGTACATCCCCCTTATTAATGTCGTCATCCCTTTGAGACCTTATTTTTTGTACATTTTCTGGGATAGAAGGGATATTAATCTGAGTTCCCCATTGCTGCAATAAATCTCTTCCCTATAAATTTATAGCTATGTCAGCCACATAAGGCCTTCACTTTCCTTTTTGGCACTCAGGTCCCACAAATTTAACCCATTTCACTTTGTGCTTTATGTGGGATAACTTTCCAGTCCCTATAAACTGTGTGGATAGTTCCTGAAGGGGTAGATTTGAATTCCATGACTCTTGGGAGATTATTGTTGCATCTAAACTTGTGTCCACCAGTCCTTCTATTTCAATGTCATTTATTTACATTTTAAATTTTGGCCTTTTACATTAATGACAGCCTGCCAGAACACAGGCATCCAGATCCTCCAAGCCCACCTGCTCTCTCCAGAGGGGCTGCCTTTCTTTAAATATAGGGAAACAGTAGCAGCTGCACAATCCTATCCCCTATGTTTAATTGCAGGTCTCTTGTTACATAGGCCATGATTTTAATTTCTGCTTTGAAATCTCCATTTGTAATTCTAGGATCCACAATGAATCCCTTTAATGTCAAACTGCTCCTACCTAGGATCATTCCTACTGTCTCTGGGAGAAGAGGACCATAAACTCCAGTAACAATTTTATAGTATGGAATATTTGGGGTAAGACATCTATCTATAGCCAGAACTAGTGCAGCTCTCCCTTTGGTATCATGCATCAGATATACAACACCAAGTTTGGGTTTTTCAGTTTGCATGCTACTTCAGTGGCATTTCCTGATATCAAGGCATTAACTTATATATCTCTCATTGATCTACACTCATTTGCCCAGTGTTGACACTTTCCACAACATCTGCACAACCCTGGAAATCTGTTCCTTTTTCTGACCAATATTTAAAGAAACCATTGCCTTTAGAAGCAGCTTGGTCTCAATTTCTTTTCAAGTGGCCTTGCGAAGCATAGGACATTTGGGTATTTCAGCCCTCTAACTATAGCTTGTCCTATTACATCAGCCATGTTAAGTATTGGAACCAAAATCTGCAGCAGCTCCAATCCATTGATCCAATCGTGCAGAATTTGCTTTTTAAAAGTTTTAAGACCTTAAAACTTTCTAATACTCTGTGTTGACACTTTAAAACACCATGGTCTCAGTCAGCACATATCTTGCTTCAGGGTCTGAGATAGCTGTATTTACTGCTGCAGATAATCTTTGCAAAAGTCTGTGAAGGCTTCACTTGAGCCTTGTATGATTTTTGTGAATGAGGAGGACTTTTTTCCTGGTTCCTCTACATTTTCCATAGTTCATAAAGCTACTAAATGACATTGTTCTATGGTCATGTCATCAAACTGAATCTGTTCTTATAATTCTACATACTGGCCCTCATCAAGAAGCTGCTATCAGGTTATATTGATTCCTCTACCCCAATTCTGCTGTTCTATGCTTTCTGCTTCTTCCCTCTACCAAGTTAACCATTGAAGCTGAGGCCCTGCCTCTAGGATACCTGTTATTAACCCTTTCCAATCAAATGGTATCATCTGTTGCTGCAGTGTGTAGTTATTCAGGACCTGCTTTACATAGGGTGAGTGCATGCCATGTGAGACCACATGAAGCTTCCTTCAATTTTCTTAAATCATTCATTTCTATCGGATGCCATCCTGTTTATAACTTTGGGGATAATCCTCATCAGCTGGAATTTGCTGGATTCATGACCCTAGGCTGCCTTTTCTGATCACACTCCCATGTAGTCTCTTTCCCTATTTTCCTAATAGGACCATCATCCTGTACAATCTTCTCCCTTTGGGGAAATCTTTCTTTCTGTCAATGAGAATGAGCCCAGTTGTGTTCCCAGTTCCTCAGTTTTCCTTTTTTCCAAACTCTCTAATTCACCCCATATTTTTAGTAGCATCACCAATTCCTTTTTTCTATTCTCTCCCATTTTTTTTTTTTTAGTAATACTGCAAATTTCTTTTTTTAAATAATTTCATTTTTTGAAGAGGAAAAAATGAGTCCTATTGTTCTCCCTTTTGCTCTGTTCTTCCTGTCTTGGCCCTTTCCAACCTCCCTGACCCCGCCCCTGAACTCTTCTATTGCATAGTTACTTCCTTACTCTTTTTTGATGAAATAGAAGCAAAAGAAGAAAAGGAAAAAGAAAATCATTAGTGAACACAAAGTAGTGCGTATCCCAGTGGTAACAGCTGCTATAAATACTTTGTCAGTCCCTTGAACAGAAACATCTATCCCTTCTTCCTCTGCTTTTCCCTCTATTATATTTGAAATCAAATTTCCCATTATCCTTTTTTATCCTTATTTTCCTCCCTCTTTAGTCCATCTCAACACCGGCAGCCTGTGCTCTTTCTATGTTCTCTATTCCCTCCCTCTACTTCATCCACTGGACTTGCTGTTTCCCCAACACAGCAGCACTGCTGTAACTCTTTCTTTATAAGGCAGGCTTTTTTAGATCTCCAGGGCTAATTTCATTTCCTTCTTCAAGTCATTGCACATGTATCCCTTCCTTCCCAAGACCTTGCTGGTTTCTGCAGATAGGTATTGCCCTTCTGCCCACCCACCTAGCATTCCTGATCCCCCAAGTCTTCTGTATTTTTTTTAGAAGCACATATCTCCTAACACCCTACAAACTTTACTTATATTCATACGCACTTTCAACTGCTTTCCAAGTTTACCAACCTCTGTTTTATTTACTGATGTATCTGAGCTCTTGGAACCATAAGGAGGATATTATGTGCTTTCAGTAAATATAGGAAATGGATAAATGAAGGATTTTAGATTTAAAAATGGGGGGGGGGAGCTGTAAAACAATAGCAACAGTAAGAGAAACTATCCAGTGAAGCTTTATCCAGGAGCTTATTTCCCATTTTCATGCAGACTAATTTTTTAAACCAATTATGGATTTATTTCATTTAAGGGAGCTATCTTTTAAAATACAAATAGCATAGCAGCATTGGCAAAGAACTGCCAGCTTCTAAACATCACTGTGCAATCATTTGAGCTCATTATTCTGCCAGACTCTAGGAGATAACAGCTTTCTGATGAGAACAGGAATGTCAAGGGGATTTTGGGGCACTTTGGAACATAGACTACTTTAGGGACCATTGAGATCTTGCTCAGAGCAAGTCAGGAAAGTACAAAGCAGCATGATATGGCTCAGTCTGGAGAGATGGAAATGGAACCATAACATTTACATATTAATGTTTTGCTTCTGTGATCTTTTCAAAACCCCTCCAAGAAAAACTTGTTTAGGTGATTGACTTGCTCTCTTAATGTTCCTCACTGATATCCATTGGCCAGGTGTAGCCAATGTTCCCAAATGTGCCCAGTAGGAACTTATTTAAAGCACTAAATAGGAATGGAGATGGGCATTTGATTTCCTGGAGCGCCTGATGTGTCTCTTGCCAGGAGACTGAAAACACTCATCAGATTTGCTTCATCAAGAAAGAATGAGTCTATATTCCCCATACAGCTCTGTCCAGGCTGGCCCAACTGATTAGCTATCCAGATTTTGCTGCCCAACATTGTGGCACTTCCATAATTTATTTGGCCACCATGAATAATGCCAATATTCCAACCCACAAAAACACATTTTATGACTAGTTTACGATTCTTAGATTGTTGATGGTTGAGATGTATTTAAATTCAACACATAATGCCTCAGTGTCCAGAGATTTCTCTCTCTCTCTTTCTTCCTCTCTTCCTCCCTCTCTCTCTCTCTCTCTCTCTCTCTCTCTCTCTCTCTCTCTCTCTCTCTGTCTCTCTCACACACACACACACACACATACACACGAAAAAAACAAAGAACTTTCTGATAATGGTGAATGGCTGTGAGGTTGGCAAAAACAGTGGTATAGTGAGGGGCTCATGTTTAAAAGTTCGTGATCATTATAGTAATTCTCATTCAACAGGGCTGCTAAGCAAAGTTATTTCCCTCTCATTTGCCTGGAAACCAAATGGTTATTTGTAGGATGATTTGAAATTTTTGGGTCAGCAAAGAAGACAGAATATGATGAGAAAACCCATGAACCCTCTGGGCATTATGTCCTTCCCTGTGAGCCAAACGGAGGGATGCCTGTATAGAAATGCTGAAACGTCCTCTACAGAGCACTGTGGGTTTCAAGTCTTCTGCAATAAATAATATTGGCTCCCATTTAGTTACTGTGCACTCCTTACCAAACATTATACAAGTAAGATTACATTTAGATCTTAGAAGAGCCCCTGCAAGGGGTTGGGTACCCTTGATCTGGAGATGAGGGTGCCTAAGTTTTGCTATTTGGGCAACTGCTCTGGTTTTCAGAGTTAGAAAGGTGACAAGGATCCCATCCAGTGGCTGAGCTGAGGTTCCTGTTATTCACACAATGACAGTATCTCACAAGAGTCATGAGGTGCCTCCAAGTCTCTGAGTGAAGAATGCTGCAAGACATTATTTTACATCAGAAATGCCCCCTCCGATGAAAATATGTACCATGTTTAGGGGTGAATACCCTACTAACATAGGAAGAGTTGGATGAGAACTTTTTAATTAAAAAATCAATTTCAGCCTAAGTTAGACCGTTCACGATCAGGAAAGCGTGCCCAACTTTCCCATCAAGAAATACAGTTCTTGAGTATCGTCAGAGTTGCAATTTATTCTTCAGCAAACCATCCTTATCACTGGACCTTGCACCCTTTAAGAAATAAGAGGAGATGCTTGGTTTGTTTCCTTCACAAAATGAACCAAATGATTTCCCCTCTAAAACCAGAGCCTGGAGAGAGTTGTCATTAGTTGGTAGCACTTTTATGGGAATTAGACGACTTCACGTGTTTCCTAAAGTGTTTTTAAAATGGGTTAATGTGAGCAAACATTACATTTCTCTGTTGCCAAATGCCTTTTGGGGGTGTGAAAATGAATAATTTGGGTGAGAATTGGGAAACATTGGAAATAAATGCCTCTCTTTGCCTGAATAGGGACAGGATGTTAGAGCCCTAATGCTCCACAATTTAGAAGGGCTCCTGGAGAAGAACCACATATTTAAAAATTCAGTATATGTTCAGCTCTGAAGGTAAATTTTGAAAGTACTTTACGATTGGGTGTCACAAAAGGGGAGTTGAATTAGAAAGCCTATAAACAATAAACACGAAAGAGGAAAATAGAGTGAAATTGGTCTCTCTCTCTCTTTTTCTTGTACCATTAAAACCTTAGATATCTCTGATGACTTCTTGAGAAGCCCCCATTTTCATATGTTTCTCCTGAAACTACTTAACTGCCAGGGACCTCTTTCCTGTAGTAACAAAAGATGCAAAAAGGAGTCTGTAATTCTTTTCGTGAAAATCGTGCCACAAAATCAAAGTCACAAGATCCCACAACTTTTAAATGAAGCAGATATTTTCTAAATATATTTTTTTTTCTGAAAACTCAGCATAAAAAGGCTTTTCTAAACCTATCATAAAGTAGCACAAACTGGGTGTATTAAGGAGCAGAAATTCGTTTTCTTACATATCTGAAAGCCACAACGTTAAGATCAAAATGCCACAGGTTAGGTCCTTCTGAGAGCTGTGGGAGACAACCTAGTCCATGACCCTCACACGACTTCCTGTGGGTTGTTTGCAATATCTGGCACTCCTTGACTTGTAGATGTAATGTAATGTTAGCTGCTGTGGTGGCTCATGATGGAAGACATGGAGGTGTAATCATAGGTGCAAGCCCTGGCAGACCTCATAGAGGGGACCACTGTCCTGGTCAGCGTCTTACTCAATTGACAGTGGAAACTCCAAGCGTCTCAGCGCAGGTGTTTTATTCTTTCAGAACTCCTCATGTATTCTGCTGATAGCACATGCAGATCATTAGTGATTAAACAACCCCCACAGAAATCCAACACCTGCAAACAGTACAGAACACCCTGTACATCCCCTCATCCAACAGTGCATAAAACAATTATTTTATATATAACTAAAAATAAACTTTCTCAACAATGTAATGTCTCTGCTTTAATTTTCATGTGGAATTTTTCTTGCATATGTGCCTATATCCAAATTCACTTTTTAAATAAGAACATCCAATATTACTGATAAAAGCCCACAATGAAGACCTCATTTTAACCAATTAAATATGTATAAATCATATCTAAAGAGACCACAGTCTGATCATACTAAAACTTACAACCCCAATGTGTGTTTTACTAGTTGGAAGAAAGTCATAACTTGAACCGTAATACCTTCTATAGCAAAACAGAGACTTCCTTATTTTCTTACATAATGTTCTCCCTCTCTTTCCTACCTCCAACTCCTTTTGTGTCTCCCTAACTCCTAAATTTGAGGGCTCTTATTTTGTAATTCTAGTTGCATTAATTATAATTGCACATATGTTTACATAAATTTATAAATGTCACTGGCTGAGATCATTTAATGTTTCTTGTATGTATTTACCTGACCTCTTGGGACTGGCTAGCCTATTGGGGGATTGCCTCTGGAGAAGATAGATTCCCCGTTTCTCAGCCACCAGTAATTGACTATAGCTCTTCTGGGGTAAAGCCTTGTGAAAATTTCACCATCCACATTGGCATTTCAATTGTTAATTTTTTATGTCTTGTTTAGGCAACCGTACTGTTGAAATTTCCTGGGTAGAGCTTCCCTGTCATACATGGAAGATACTGTCTTGTAGCAGACTCCTTATCCTGGTCTTTTGGCTCTTACAAACTTTCCAGCCCCACTTTTGTGATATTCCCTGAGCTTTGGGTGTAGGGACTGTGTTGCAGATATATCAATTTGGGTTGGGTACTCTCAGTCAGTTCTCTGAATTTTGACCAGTTTTTAGCTTTCTGTAATGGTCTCCATCTCCTACAAAAAAGAGCCTCTTTGATGAGGAGTGAGAATTACACCTACCTGTATGAATAAGAATAAGGAATTAGATGAGATTGAGCATGTTCATTTAATAGTTTGTAAGAATCAAGCTCAGGTTCCGGAATATTGTCTTCAGTATTGTAAGTAAAGGACAAGACATGGAGGAACTGATTTTATAAATCTCTTCATAGCACCTGACACCCAAGCAAATAGAATAGGGATAAAAGTCAATTCTGTTCTTCTGAGCCTTTACACTGTCTTTCGGTCCATGAGGGTCTTCTGTACGAGAATCAGAACAGCAACGAGTAAGTTGGTGTGTTGGGAGTCCTGCACTATTTGCCTGGAATCCAATCATCAGCTTCCATTTGTAATTTTCTGAATAAGAGGGAGGCAGATGCCTGGTTCTAGCTTGGTACTGGACTTCTGAATACACATCACTCAGAGAAAAGATTCTCTCATAAGACCTATCACTCATGTACCCACAGTCTTACCCATCGCCTCCCAGAAGCCAGCAGTCTCCTTCTGTCTGTTGGAGTTTTACCTGGTAGCTAGATCCCTACAGTCTGAAGATTCTCTGTAGTAGGAAGCTTTGCCAGGAAGTTTTTTTGTACTGTGCTATATGCCAATTGGACTTCTGGGAACATCTTAGGAGTCCTGTGTATGAGAGTGTTGTCCACTGGAATTGTCAGTTAGGCAAGGACAGAGGAGTTAGTGACAGAGGGTGATGATGGGAAAAGATGTTAAGGAACAGTTAATGGGATAGAAGTGTTTAAAAGTTCATCCAGTTCTCCAGGTTTAGACAGACAAAGACATGCAGAAGGAGCTGTAAAAATTTCTTCCTTTGTTCCTTTCCCTTTTCTACCCTTTCAAACTCTCCCCATATTTGTTTTAGTAGCACCACCAAGTTCTTTTTTCCCTAACTCACCATTTATTTCTTTTAGTAATATGGCCAATTTCTTTTTTTATTATTTCCTTTTTTTGAGGAGAAAAAAAATATGCCCTTTCTTTCTCCCTTTTGCTCTTAGTTCTTTTCTTAGTTCTTCCCAGTTCCTCCCAAAACTCTTCTAGTTGCCTAGCTATTTCCTTAATCTTTTTTGAAATAAAAGAAAAGACAAAAGGAAAAAAAAGTCACCACTGAAAGTAAAGCACTGCATTTCCCAGTGGTAACAGCCATTATTCAAAACTTTGTTGGCCCCTTGAACAAAAACATCTCTTCCCTCTTTCTCTGCTTTTCCCTCTACTACATTTGAAATAAAAGTTTTATCCTTTTATCCTTATTTTCTTGCCTCTCATGCTTTCTGAAGCTGTAGCTGCCTCTGAAGCTGTATTTGTTTGTAACTGGTAACTGAACTCTGCCTTGGTTCTTTTGTTTGGCTGTCCTCCTCTGCCCCAACTGCTACTGAGACAGATTTGTAATTGTGACTTTTTTTTTTAACCCTCTAGCTCCAAAAGGTTAGAAAAGGAAAAGAAAGAAAGGAAGAAATCTTCACAGCCTCTTCTGTCTTTATCTGTCTAGACCTGGAGAACTGGACTAACATCTAACAACTTCTATTAACTGTCCTGCATGCTTTCCCAGCAGCTGTCTGTTTCTGAGTAACTCTTCTGTCTGAGCCTTGCCAGCAACTGTTTGCCTTTCTTCCTAGCAATGTCTTCTGCTACTTTCTGTCTTTCACCTGAGCCTAGTTCCTGCCTGCCTTCCCATTCTCTGGAACTAACTCCTCTGTCCCTTGCCTAACTGCCAATTCCAACTGACAACACAACACTTTCTTAAATAGGACTCCTAAGCTGTTCCCAGAAGTTCAAGCTGCATATGATCATAAGGAAGGCTGCACAGAACAAAAAACCCTCTTGGCAAAGCATCCTACTACAGTTCTCCTGAAAATTGTGGGGGGCTTTGACACAGTTGGTCAAAGGCCATTCATATGTTTTTCTTCCAGATTGATTTCAGGTTTCATTTACTGGATTCATACTCATGCTTTTGCTACAGGACACTAAAAAAAATTTTAAAAAAATACTTGTTTAAACTTCATCAACTCTCCTGCCCCCTTTCTCTTCCCCGAAGAGTCCTCTTCTCTGGACCTTGATCACACTTCACCTACAGTTTGTTGTTTTTTGTTTTGGTTTTTTGAGACAGGGTTTCTCTGTTATAACTCTGACTGTCCTGGAACTCACTCTGTAGACCAGGCTGGCCTCGAACTCACAGAGATCCCCCTGCCTCTGCCTCTCCAGTGCTGGGATTTAAAGTGTGTGTTATCATTGCCTGGCCTATCTACAGTTTTGACACCCGAAAAGAACTCCATGAAAAGATGTACTTGCTCTTCCTCGAGATCAGGAACCTATGAGAAAAACTATGCTTTTCTTCCTATACTATGTATAATAGTTTGCCATACAGAAAGCCCTATGGTTTGTGAAGGACAAATAAACAAACAGAAATTCAGAGGCAAATAGTGATGCCCTCAGTCTTTACAGTACTACATAATACTATATACTCTACTGTTCCCAACATCTCCTTCCTGTCTTTGCTTCTGCATATGACCAGAAGGCTGTGAAAAATACAAAAAGCAGCAAGAAAGCAGTTCTTCATTGACTCTATTGGTACAGGGTAGAATAGTTTATAAAGCAACCTTTGGGAATAAAGGTGTTGGAAAGGAGTGTGTCTTACCAGTGTCCATAGCAAGGAGTCTCTTGCAGAAAGGAAAAAGCCATACATGTGGAGTGTTTGGAAAGGCAAAGAAGAGAGAATTTCAGAAAGGGACTGGGAAGTATGAACGTCCTTACATTGTACTATGAATGTAGCCCAGAAAGGGGAACCTGCTGATTCTGCATGGCCACTGGTTCACATTGAGGATCCTAATGCATGTTTTAGTCTCAAGTTTATAAACAAATAGCAGGGAATAGCAACTAGTCAAAAATCTCCTGGTGATGTGGGACCTATAAACCATACTGCTGAAGTCTGTGATTCAATGTTTTCCTGGCTAAATCAAACATTTGTACATTTAGCCTTTTTTTTTTTTTTTCCTGAATGAATTTAGCCGGTCAATCCATTGGATAAGCCCACATTTTCTTTTCACAGCTGAATCTCACAAAACGGAATGACTCTCCAGCCTTGGATGGTGATTGGGTCTGGAATTGACTGTGCTGTATGATTTGATGGCTTACTAAACAGTTCCAGACATCTTTGATTGTATTAGAACCCAGGAAACAAACCATGCTGAGCTGCCATGAACTGTGGATCCGAAGCTAATGTCTGCAGAGACTCTGGTCACTCCTCCTCTCTGAACACAGCCTTCCTGCACCCCTCTTTGCTTCTACCCTCCTTGGCTGCCCACCCTTAGGGTCATTTGTTTTTCCAAAGCCACCTGCTCCTCACTTTTGAGTTCCCAGGTGCCAGCTCTCTGAGATTTGACCTTGGGAACTGCCAGCTTAGAGCTGAGATGGCTTTTCCCATCTGCAGTAAAAGCCATTTCAGAAAGCAGGGAGGAACGCTATGCTCCTCATATTTTCCTTGCTGGATGTGTCTGGGGCTGCAAAAACCAATTACTGAAGCTCAGCTGTAAGAAATAAAATGTATTTAGTCACAGGTAAAGTTCAGGAGCACAGTATTAGCTACAGAATGTGTGTGGCGGCATCTTTTACAAATGAATGCATATCCTACACCCTGCTCCTTTTACAAATGAGCCATCTCCAGGGCAGTATTGATGGCAAAACCAGAAACAGGTCTAATGGGCAGGCAGCTTCAATGCTGCTCAGAATAACGAGCTTTGGCACACAGCACTTTATCTTCATCAGATCCTTCCCTTAGCTTGTTTATAGCATCGAAAGTCCTCATATTCTCTTGGGATCAAATAGGCTTGTGGCCCTGCAGGATGAGCTCTCTCCTATGTACTTTCTGGGGATAATATTTGATGCCGTTGCACCATGAGAAATTGTTGCATAGAGAAAACTCACAAAGCACATGAAAGCACATATGGGTGACATTTGACTACGAGGCCCATTGCTGAGAATGATCACATACTCCCCACCAACTGACCAACAACATTTTGGAAACAAAGGACCAACCTGCCAGACTTAGTTGGCTTGTTCACAGTAGATACAGCTTTTGTTAAAATAATTCTTTTATTATTGAGTGGACAGGGTTTTTTTTTTTAAGTTTTCCGATTAGTGGGCTCCATAAAGGAGCTAAGACCTGGGAGGCCACCCAGTATATAATGCTATTATAAGCAAACTTGGAACACTCTCTGAAACCAGAGATCTAAAAGGACCTTGAAGATTCCACTTTCCAGACTGTAGCAACAGTGTTCATATTATCAGATGAAAAAGTATCTGTGTGGTTCAGGTAGACCTTTGATGGAATATGGTCTCCCTTGGGAGGGGGGTTCTTCTTGATTTGCCTCCTGGCAGGAGGACATGGACTTGCCAGGTGGAGGGCTGGCTTCCACTGCCAGTTTCCTTATCAGTACTGCAGGGTTGAGCCAGGTTAACCCTACCACAACGTATGATTGCTTTGAACTATCCTTTGTTCTTTACTTTCCATTTGGGCCAATGGTGGGCTTTTAGAAAAAAAAAAAAAAAAGAAAGGTTAAAAGCAGTTCAAAACTAGAATTTCCAAATCCTTGCCTAAGTGTCCAGGGCTTCTTTTCCTATTTAGTCATTCTCTCTTGTGGCAAATGACCTAGGTGCCACCTTACCTAAAAGACAGGAGTACACACTTGCTTATGCTCCCTCTTCAGATGACAACTCCTCTCCCTTTCTTTCATCTCAAGAAGTGCTGGGCTCTTCATTCCTAGACTGATTAGTCACCTGGTCTTGTCACCCCCTAGTCTGCCCTATTTCTCTGAAAGTCTCTGAAAGACTCTGCTCCTGCCCTCCTCCTCCTTCTTCTGGCACCTGCAGCTTCTGGGCCTGCTTTGGCGCTCTCCCAGCTGCCTGAAAATAGGTGCACACCTGTGTCTGGATGATTTTCCCGGATATCCTGCTGGCTTACTTCTATTTTTTTCTACTCAGATCCTGGGCCCAGTGCCACCCAGTACCATTCCAATGTCCATAATGCCAACAACAAGAAAAACAGTACATTTCGGTGCTACTCTGGGCTCTATAATGGGTTAAATAATTTGCATCCATCACCTTTAGCTTCGGTATGGTGATCATCCTTATTTCTATAATTTTAAAGATAGGGAAAAAGAGAAGCATAAAGATCACCCAGCCAGGAAAACAAGATTGAAACCCAGGCAATCAGATCTCAAGGTCCAAAGCTCTTTCTAGACATTTATATTGCTTTTTCTCCAGTTCTGTGGCACCTTGGACCATCCCTTCAGCATCCTGAACTCTTAAGCAGAATATGTGCTGGACTCTTAAGAGTTGAATATCGGTATTACCAAGTTTTCATTCTTCACATTCTTTTTGCAGTATCTCACACAGTTCCCACCCCTCCCCCTGCCATCTCTACCTTTTATCATCAGTCTATTTTGGTTCTCAAAACATGTACTACTGTAGTGCCTATCCATTCTCCTCTATCTATATGATTTTCTTTGTTAGAAATGTCCTCTTCATAATTGTGAGCATGACAAAATCTGAGCATGGCCACTCTTAGGACAAAGCCTCACCCCTCACTTCATTCTTCCAATGTGTCCTCTGCCAATGAGTCTCAGGTTTAAACTCTGAAGTTTCAGAACCATTGTCCTTTTTGATGCTGGGTGGTACTTTCTATATGGATGGTGGATTTTTGCTATAAACGAGTGGGCTTTGGCATTGTTCTGTGTTTGTTCAATGGTGCTGTTCCTTGTCTGTCCACTCAGGCTTCAAATATGTACTCTATCTTAGACGAACTTGTCCATCACCAACATACATCATGATATTACCTAATTCATGTCTTTTTCATAAGTTTTCTATTTCTGGCACCCCTCTTTCATTCTCCAGCACCCTTTCTGTGCCCTTATTAGCTCATGTTCAGCCCATAGTTGAGGTCAGACTCTGACCTTGCTGCTTCTCTTCCTGACCTGATCTATATGGCTGGCCGCCAAAATGTCATCAATCTAAAATGCTACTCCCGTCATGCTATTACCCTGCCCATAAATCTAATGCAGCTTCTGATGAGCAAAACCCAAACTCATTAGCCTGGCATTTAGTGTCCTTTCTAATCTGACTACAATTTATCTTTCCAGTTCCTTATACTCTGTGGCAGGTGGATGCTTGCTCATGTTCAAACACGTTCAGATCTCTCCTTTGTGCATATCACTGCTCCCTGTCTCTGGAACCCTGTTCCAGCTCTTTTCCACAGCCCACTCACTGAAAGTCAGTAGCTCCCATTCTTATGTATTTGATTAATACGTCATGACCACATTCCCCTAGAATAATTTTCTTCCTCTGAGTTCTGTAGCTAGGACTGTCAAGTTAATACCTTTCCTGCTTCTATTTTAGTATGAAAGATATTTCTTTCACAGCTTAAAAAACCATGAACAGCTGTTACAGTTTGAGCACTATATTATATACTTTGAAGTCAACCTTTTTAACAATCTTTTTAACTTGGTATTTTATATCTATTTTATTATATTGAGGGAATAATTCTATTTATTGTTCCTTGTACGTCCTATGGAACGCAGCACAGATTATCAACATATTTAATGCTCAAAAATATTTATTGAAAGATGTGCTTCCAAAATTAAAAATTATAAAATCATAAAAAGACACAAATAAAATTAAAGAATGAATTATTAGAGGAAAACTTTACTGTCATATTGAAAAAGAATTTGGATGTTTTTACCATACAGAAATCATAAATGTCTAAGGGCCAATGCTTAACCTGATTTAAATAACATGTGTTGTATACATGTATTTCAATATCACATGGGACCCCACAAGTATGAACAGTTTTTATACTTTGAATAATTAACATCAACAATAAAGTATTTAAATTTTATATAAGTAATAAAAACTTTTAAAGAATCCTGCCTGAAATTTATTTATGCATTCATTTATATGAACGGATCCTGTTAGAAACATCCAACATTCAAAAGAGTCAAAGGAGCATTGTCTTGGGGTATGTTCTGGAAGTAAACAGACTCTAGGATGGAGAGTATGCAGAGAGCCTAAAGCTGCTACACCAACAGGGGCACAGTGGAAACCAGGGTAGGCAGCAGGAAGTGCAGAGCTGGAATGCAACTAAATACAAAGGTCAGAGTTCAGAACAACCTGCTTCCCCTGGGGCCCTGATACCCCTGATACCCTTGATATCTCCGGGTGCTGAGATACCCCTTACGACATCCTGTTTCGAGGCAAGGGCGCCTCCCTACAACTCCTTCTACCTATCCTCTGCACTAAGAGCATACCATTGTTTCATGCAGGAATGGCCATTTGAGGGCACTTCCCAGGGAAGGGGTGAGCTGGGAATTGGACACTTCTGGAAACTGGAAGCTTGTGTCTCTCTGATGAAAGCAATCTTCTTCTTACCCATGTCCCTTCCATGAAGTTGCCACTTCCAGAAGTAGCAAACTTTATGATTTCCTTTGTTTCTCTGACGAGCTGCTTTATATTATGTAAGCAAGCACAGATATCATTTTCTTCCTTTTTGTATATTAGTAGTATACTGTGCTATTATTTTACTCTTAGATAGTATATTGTGCCATTCTAATTCTTGTTCTTTTCATTTCAAAACTATGGACTGTTATTCACACCTATTTTGTAATAAATTGTTTAACGTTTTAATTTTATATGCATTGGTGTGAGGGTGTCAGATCCCCTGGAACTGGAGCTACAGACAGTTGTGAGCTGTCATGTGGGCGCTGGGAATTGAACCCTGGTCCTCTGGAAGAGCTGCCAGTGCTCTTAACTGCTGAGCCATCTCTGGAGCCCTTCATGCGTATTTTGAAAGGACACTTCTTTCATTAGAAATACCTTTTGCAAACCAACATAAGAAAAAACAATAAAAAATGAAAATCAAAACAAACAGTAGTAGCCATAAAAAGGATGAAGTCCTGTGGTTTGTAATGTGGGCAGGAAAACCATCATTACGCTAAGTGAAATGGGTTAGGGACAGAAATGTATATCTGTAGAACCTTAATGAGGATGGTTGATTTCATAGAAAATTAGAAGCAGAATAGTGGCTACCAGAGGCTGGGACAAGGAGAGGAGGGGGAGGGGTGAGGAAAGGAATGGCAAATCAATGAGCACTGAAGTATAGTGAGATTGGAAGTTCTGGTGTGTTATTGCACAGTGGTGTGGCTATAGATGACAACAACATACTGTGTGTTTTTAGAAACTAGAAAAAAGGATTAGAATCTTTCACTGTCTAGAAGTAGTCAAGCATTCAAGAGGTATATATTGAACTTGATATAAATAGTATACAATGTTTATCAAAATATGATATAAAACATAATATGTATAATTCCTGCTTTTACATAAGTAAACTTTTAATTTAAATTATAAATACATGTTTTAAAGACTACACTGTATATGGAAGTATAACAGTTTAATTCATTGCCCATTAGTAAATGTTTATGTTGTTTTCAATCACATGCTACTACAAACACTTCTTTCTTCTTCTCATCTAGATGTAGGCATACATGTACTATTAATTCATAGGAATGGATTGTGTAGGGGGAAGGAGGGCATAGCTGAGAACTGAACCCTGGACCTTGTGGATGCAAGGCAAGTGTTTTACCACTGAACTGTAACCCTTCACCTGTAGGTGAAATGATAGTTTTCAAGAAATGTATGGCTCTCTTACTCACAGGCGAAACTGCCTTTCATGCTTACTAATATGGAAAATGCCAGTTTCCCCATGCTTCCACCAATTGTCAAAAGGTTCAGTGTTTGGACATCTGACAAATAAAATAATCATGCATTAGTGTAACTTTAATTTGCATTTATTCCTTCCACTTTCACAACAGTGTGTGGCTCCCATCCATAGTTGCCAAGCCTTTGTGAGCACTTTCCAAGTAACGATTCCTTTAATTTTTACTAGCATCCTCAAGAGATGATTTTTCTATTACTGTCCTTAACTTACAGATATGAAAACCGAGGGGTCATTTGAACATGGTCAAACAACCAGTAAGAGGCAGGTCCAGGAGGAGAATCGGCATTAGATCATTGCCTCCAGATTACCTCCTCTCATCATAAGCCAACTTGAAAATCTCTTCATGTGTTCCAAGAGTCGTGGAATTTTTTCCCTGCAGCTTCTGCTTTCTCATGTGTGCTGTGTCTTTTTAACTAGGCTTCTATGCTTTTTCCTGGTTAAAGTAATTAATTTACTACCTGCTTCTCAAAGTTCTTCTTTAAACTTTTGTGTTTACTTTTAGCAATTCATTTGCCAAGAAGTCAAATTTATCAGTCGTTTCTGATTTGGGAGGTTTTGTTTTACAGTGCTGGGGTTTGAGGCCCCTATTGCCAAATTTCAAGTGCAGCGCACAACTTTTGAATCTTAATTAGACATGCTTCTTACTTGAAATTAGTTTTTCCAAACATCTTGCTTCTTCTAGTGATTTTATAGCTTCTGAGACTGCCTGAGATTATTAAAGCATTGCTGCCTTTATCTCCTAAGATACCCTCTGTGCTTTGTAATTGCTTTTTGTCTAGAAGTTTACCTTTCGGGTATTAAAATCAGGGCTCCTACTTTCTTTCTTAAGATAACTTTATTACTTCTTTGAGAATTTCGTACAATGTGTTTTGATTATGCTCCCCCTCCCACAACTCTTCCCAGATCCAAAACCCCTACCTTTTCCACCTAACTTTTTGTTGTTATGTTTTTGTTGTTGTTGTTGTTTTGTTTTGCTATCAAAACCAATTTGTGCTGCCCAAATATTCTTGGATATGTGGCCTTCTACGGGAGAATGGTTGATGTATCAGGGGCTATACTCTCAAAGAAAACTGACTCTCCGTCTCCCACATACTAACAGTTGCTGACAGCATCTCATCTAGAGGCAGACTTTGTGTTCAACTTCCTTCTTGACGATGGAATTTTGCCTGGCTTGGGCTTGCATTGATCTTCTGTATGTGGTCCCAACCATTGTGAGTTCTTATGTGCAGCTGCTCTGCTGTATCCAGAAGACACTGTTATCACTACCCTTGGCTCATATATGCTTTCCACCCCGTCTTCTGCAGTGTTCCCTGAATTTTGGGAAGAGGGAGACAGTATATATGTTCTATTTAGTGTTGGGCATTCTGCAGTCTCTTATTCTCTTCACATTGGAACATTGTGAGTCTCAGTGTTAATCACCATCTGTAAATAGGAAGTACTCTGGTGAAAGCTGAGGGATGCACTGATCTATGTGCATAATAAATAATAAGTCATCAGGAGTTGTTCCTCTTGTCCATTTAGCTGAGCAATAGTAGCAGGTTCTCCTCTAGGGTCTATTATGCCTATCCATAGGTTCTTGGCCTGATAACTGTGCCAGGTGTGGGTTTCCTCTTGTGGAGTGAGTCTTAAATACAATCAGAAACTGTTTGGTTTCTCTCATGATGTTCATGCCACTATTGCACCAGTGGGCACTTCTTTCCAGCCAATCAACCTCGCAGCTTACTTCACAGCTGTTTTCCTCTGGTAGTGATATAGCCCCTTCCTGCACTATGAAAGCTAGCCAGTAGGGATGAAGCTTTGTGCTCAGCCTCAGCTTGATTTTTCCATGTTTTATGACCAAGTGTCTGGTATTGTCAGCAGAAAGGTCTGTCACAGTCAGGATTTTTATTGCTGTGATAAAACACTAAGACCAAGATCAACTCGGGGATGAAAAGGTTTATTCCAGTTTTCAACTCTCTGGTCACAGTCTGTTGCTGAGGAAAACCAAGGCAGAACCTCAGGCAGGGAAGTGACCTGGAGGCAAGAACTGATGCAGAGGCCATGAAGGAGTGCTGCTTACTGGCTTGCTCATTTATAGCTTGCTCAGCTAGAGGTGGCGAGACCTGGGAGAACAAAGCCAGTAAATGAGATGTGTTCAAGTCTCATGCAGTAGTCAACTTTAGTCAGAGCCTCAAACAGTTTATACTTAAGACACGGTGAAGTGTACAATCACAAGAGCAATCCGCACATGGCAAAAACATGTTTTTCCATGGAGGCAGGTAAACAAACAACAACAGCCAGTTGTGATGACTAGTCTGAAGTAAGCTCACTCCTATTTGCTACATGTGAGAGGAGCACGAAAACATAATCCAAGAACAATTCCGTGTTTTGAAGACACTAAGATCAAAAGACTCTCCTTGTTTACTTGGAGTTTTCTCACAGGTACTCAGAATTCTCCTCACACTTCATTCTTGGACTGTGTTCTGACACTCAGCCTGCTTTTTATAAACTCCAGGACTACCATCCCAGGGGTGGCCCCACCCACCGTCAATCACTGATTGAGAAAATGCCCTGCAGTCTTGCCAACAGCCAGGTCTTATGAAAGGATTTCTCAGTTGATGTGCCCTCCCCTCACATGGCTAGATCAAGTTGAAATAGCCAGGACAACGTCCCATCATGAAATTCTAGAGGCCAGCCAAGCACAATGACAATAACCTACACTGTTTGGGGGTCTGTGGGACTTCACTGGCTCCAAACTTCAAAACAAGTGACCAGTGTCTGACATGAGGCTTATCATTTGTTAGCCTCTGGCATCTAGTAGGAGCACTGTAACCTGGTTACAATGCAACTCTATCTTACCTATTATGTACATACACACACATACATGTATGTGGCCATTAGTATGCCACTAAACCTGCGTGCGGAAAGAGAAGAAAAGCAGGGAAAGAGTGGAAGCTCCACCCAGCCCTGTGTCCTGCCTGAAGATCATATGCTCTTGCTTTCTCTTTGTTTGCATGAGTTCACTGGCCAAACTTTTCTTTATTCCTTATATATTTAAATCAGTTTATTTCCTTGAATAAATACCTCTGAGATTTTCAGCACAGTTTGATTGAACAATTCCAATCCAAACTGTTTGCATGAGAAAAAGCCAGACGTATTGACAAATATTCACATGCTAGGATAATAATAAAAGGAATTCATTAAATATGCTTCTCTCTCTCACTTTCTCTCTCTCTCTCTCTCTATATATATATATTATATATGTAAAAAATATATATATAATTAAAATCAGATTGAATAAGAATGACAACAAAATGTTTAAAGAGACAGATAGTATTATCTTTAAAAGGAGAAAACATGGTAAGTGATTTGCCTTGTAATGAAAAAGACTGGCTTAGTTGGGTCTCAAAATCAAAACTGATGTCCATGTCTAACTATATCTCTCAGGCTGTGGAACGTAGGTACGTGAAAGCTGGATGATGCTCATACAATACCAATAGCTGCTTACAAGCAGGAGTATTATGGATGCCTTTGGTTTCCCTTTCAGTGCTTTTCTTTGTATTTTGAGATTTTCATAATTACATATATCATTTTTTTAAACTCAAAAATTTTTTAGATTTTTCTCTAAAAGTGGAAATTTTATAGGAGGTGTTACTATTTGTAAGAAAACTCTGGCATTTATTAAGAACAGAACAAAATATGATCAGAATATATGGTATTAATTTTTTTTCAATAAATAAGGCAAAAAATATACTATACTAATACTTGCCCCTTGCCTCTGTGCTCTGGCAGAGACCTAGGAAATATGTGCTCTTCCCTGAGTAGAGCTTATAACCTGAAAGGAACGCAATGACTGTTCCCACATCGTTGAAGGTGAACTTTACTCTCAGGCCTCTTCCTTGCTTCATTTCGAGGCCATGGTATTCAGCTTCATCATGGCATACAAGCTCAGCATTCTATTCAACCTTAGCATGATATGAAGCGCCACTGTGGTACACAGCCTCACCATGATGTATAGACTCACCGTGATGTACAGCCTCACCATGGTACATGGCCTCATCATGATACACAGCCTCACCATGATACACAGCCTCACCATGGTACACAGCCTCACCATGGTACACAGCCTCACCGTGGTACAAAGCCTCACCGTGGTACACAACCTCACCGTGGTACACAGCCTCACCATTGTACACAGCCTCACTATGGTACACAGCCTCACCGTGGTACACAACCTCACCGTGGTACACAACCTCACCATGGTATACAGCCTCACCGTGGTACACAGCCTCACCATGGTACACAGCCTCACCATGGTACACAGCCTCACCATGGTACACAGCCTCACCGTGGTATACAACCTCACCGTGGTACACAGCCTCACCATTGTACACAGCCTCACTATGGTACACAGCCTCACCATGGTACACAACCTCACCATGGTATACAGCCTCACCATGGTACACAGCCTCACGATGGCACACAGCCTCACCATGGTATACAGCCTCACCATGGTACACAGCCTCACCATGGTACACAGCCTCACCATGGTACACAGCCTCACCGTGGTACACAACCTCACCGTGGTACACAGCCTCACCATTGTACACAGCCTCACCATGGTACACAGCCTCACCATGGTACACAGCCTCACCATGGTACACAGCCTCACCATGGTACACAGCCTCACGATGGCACACAGCCTCACCATGGTACACAGCCTCACCATGATGTAGAGCTTCACCATGGTACACAGCCTCACCATTGTATACAGCCTCACCATGGTACACAGCCTCACCATGGTACACAGCCTCACCATGGTACACAGCCTCACCATGGTACACAGCCTCACCGTGGTACACAGCCTCACCATGGTACACAGCCTCACGATGGTACACAGCCTCACTGTGGTACACAACCTCACCGTGGTACACAGCCTCACCATGGTACACAGCCTCACCGTGGTACACAGCCTCACCGTGGTACACAGCCTCACCATGGTACACAGCCTCACCGTGGTACAGAGTCTCAACATAGAACACAGTCTCATCATTGTGTACATCCATTATCATGGTACTTAGCCTCTTCCTAAAGTATAGGCTCCATGGTATATAACCGCACCTTGGTACACAGCCTCACTGTAATAAATAGCCTTACCATTGTACACAGCCTCCCATGGTATAGTCTCACAATTGCACACACTTTCTCCATGAAGCACAGCCTTTCTATGGTTTATAGTACACAGTCCCACAGCCTCACCAAGGTACACAACCTCACTATAGTATACAGCCTCATCGAGTCTACAGGCTTCTATAGCTGTTCATTTTCAAGAATATCTCACCAGAGAGTCCTCAGGCAAGTAGGCATTCTTCTTTCTATTTTATTTGCTCACTAGTCCTTTTTTATTTGGAAGCCAAGAACATTTCTTTGAATAAAAACCTGTCGATTTTGCTTTTCTGTTCCTTCAATGGGTAATTTAGTTGTCTCGTTAGTGTTTTTATGTGTGAATTTTTCTAGAATTCCTCTGAGATTTTGCTGTCCTTTTACCAGTTGATGTGGAGACACAAGCTATCATTACAAAGCCTCTTAAGAAATTAAAACCATTTCTTTGAAATAATCTCCATAAAGATCTCTGAAGATTTGTGCTTTGTGGCCCAGGCAGGGCTCCTCGTCCTTGAATTCTTCACTTGTCAGCCTGCCAGACACGTAGGAAATGTGTGGGTGCTTTTGTGTGTGTTAGTGTCAGAGTGAGGGTGGGGAAGGCACTTGCAGTATGAGTTTTGATTCTAGGGGTTTTTGTTGTTGTTTTTTTCCTGTTATTTTGATGCTGTTTTTAATGATCTAGCCATATTCATAAAAGTTTGAACAATTGCATACAGTACGTGAAAAACTGTCTGAAAATGAAACCAAACAATGAACTCGTCCTTGTTATTCATCTCAGCCTCTTCCTGCATAATTTGGGGCTGGGGTGATATTTGGAGTAAAAACCTATCATTTTGTTGTAAGTGTATTACAGTTTTTCCTCGTGCGAAATTTCTATATCCAATTCTCTAGAGACTTCTATGAGCAAAGGCAGTATTGATTAGGGTTTTGTATAAATCTGCTGCTAAGCTGAGCTAAAGCTGACTTAGCTGGCTAAAACCAAATATTTTTGCCTCATAACCAGGAACAGAGCCAGGAAAAAACAAAACAAAACACATAGGTAAGTTTCACCTACTACTTGGACATTACCTAGGACCGTCAGCAATGAATGCAAACCTTCAGATTCTTTGTATGAGTTCTTTAAGATTGTATCAGACTGGCCAATGTATTGCATTTAGTCTCTAAAAGTTAACCATTCATAAATGTCACATTAAAAATAAGATGCCCACAATCTTTTAGAAAACAGAAGGACCCTGCACATAGAACTGCAAAGTACAGAGCCGCAGGTCACCTTTGGTGGAAGTATTTGCTCTAGCTCTCCATTTCACCAGAGTCCCCAGTTGTTTCTGCTGCTTTGCACCTGTTTCCTTAATGCTCTGAAATTTGCCCCTGCCCCCAAATCAGAAACCAGAATAATGCTTACTACAGGGTTGGGGCTTTTAAATTTCAGCAAATACTAAAATCATTGGGACACTTTACTAGAATGTAGATGGAGAGGCTCATTCTCCAGAGTAGGTGGAGTTAGGGAGCCAGAATTTGCATTTCTAGCAAGTTCTTAAGTGATACTGCTATTGGAGGGTGAGGCGCCATGCTGAGAACTACTGCTTTAAGGTATCATTCCTCTGAGAGATTTCTGCTCATCCATTCTTCATTCACATAGCCAATATTTATTATAAGATGCTTTCCTCTGTATTGAAGATCCAATAGTGACCACATGTATTTCTTGTTGATCAGATTCTGTTCATTGTGTACACAGATGTGATAGAACTGTGAAGAAAAGTCTGTCCTGGCTTCCTTGGGGAGTGATGATGAGCTAAACTGTGAAGGATAATGAGACTTGGTCAGACAGACCCTGGAGGAGAGGAGCTTCTTAGGTGAGAGGAGAGCCTTTGCCAAGCGAGGGCAAGCATGGAAGAGCTTCTGAGGAGATTACTGATCTACAGAGGCAGTTCAGCTAGCAGGGGTGCTTCCTGGCCTCCATTCCAAGGAGCCAGGTGCCTGTTCTGATGACTTCCATGGAGAGGATAATAGCTTCCCTACTGTAGCTACTGAGCCAGGAGGGAAGGAACCACAGATACCTGTGCTCTGATCCAAAAGTCCTAATGAAGTGTGCTGCACAGTGGAGCCCTGGCAGAGTTATTCTGCAATCCTCCTCTTTGGGGAAATCTCCCTGGCATGTTGGCAAATCTGCCCGATTTTTCACTGTTTGGGTTTCGGAGCTTTGGAATATTACTAGAGGGAAAAAGGACACCATGCTGCCAGAGTTGAGCATCAGTACAGCTCACCTGTGCCTGCTTTTTGCTTCTGGTCCTTCGCTCTTCTTGTTTGACTCACTGCAGTAGGAGTCCCTCAGCCCCTCCCATGGGTAGGCTCCTTCTGCCTTTACTTCTGGTTGGAGAACCTCCACAGTCGTCTATGAATTCACCTTCCACTTCCTCAGAAATCCTTTATTGACACTTATTTGATCCATAAACTTTCTTTGTTTGGGGAAGCTGCATGTGTGGATAGTGTGCAAATATGTATATATGTATGTTCTCATGTATGTCAGTGTGTGTGTGTGTGTGTGTGTGTGTGTGTGTACATGAATGCCAGATGTTTACATTGGAAACTTGCCTTGATCAGTCACCACCTTATGTATTGAGATAGAGCCCTTAAGCCCAGAGCTTACCGTATTCCATTAGTCCTGGCCTAGTTAGCTTACCCTGGGATGAAGCGAGGCCACATTGTCCTCCCAGAATTTATGTGTGTGCTAGGAACCAAACTGCACTCCCATGCTTGGGAGGTCATTATTTTATCCATTGAGCTATCTGCCTAGTCCTTGTGCTCCATGTTTCTC
Source organism: Cricetomys ansorgei (assembly GCA_026225945.1). Taxonomy (NCBI): domain Eukaryota; kingdom Metazoa; phylum Chordata; class Mammalia; order Rodentia; family Nesomyidae; genus Cricetomys; species Cricetomys ansorgei. The sequence continues at coordinate 20,681,280 of JAMJFZ010000716.1, read as the reverse complement.
TTCTTCCCATGTCTCTCTTTGAGATGAGGCCTGTCCATGTAGCCCTGGCAAGTCTAAAACTTACTATGTAGACTCAGTTGGTCTTGAACTTGTGGAATCCTCCTGTCTCTACTTCTTTAGTGCTTGGTTTACAGGCTTATGCCATCATCCTCAGCAACTCTTCCTTCTTTTCATATACATATGCTATCCTTAAAATTTTTTTCTATTGGATATATATATATATATATATATATATATATATATATATATATATATATATATATACATCACTGTGCTCATTTGAAAATAAAAAGAACTAATTCTTACCTATAATTCCTTGTTTTTACCCTTCGTTGAAAATTCACCAGCTGCTGGTGATGATTGAAGCTGGTTTTCTTTCTACTCCTCTATTTCTTCTCATAGACCACATCTTCATTTTCTAATGGTTTGTATGGGTGTTATAAGGCTTCCTTTCTGAGCTATTACAATAGCAAGGACTCATCCCCTCTTCCATATGAACTTAGAATCCCTAGCTTTTAATAAATGAATTTTTCTCAGTTTCATAGTATCATCAAAAAAAGATTCTACCTTTCACTTTATGTTTTACAACTTCTCTCCAACCTCCAAATTAATTGTACTAATGGAACTAGCCAAGTTCCTTTCATATAATTATGTTCTGGCCTCTTAACATGGGTGAAGTCATGTCCTTTCCTAAACATGTCTCCTAGGATGATTTCAAATTTTTATTTAGTTTGGCTAGGTCTCTTGTGATCTTTTAAAAATATTATTTAAATTTGTTTCACAAAATATATTTTGATCATATTCTTTCTTTCCCATTCCCTAATTTCTCTACCCACTTAACTTTATGTTCTCTTTATCCTCCACCCTCTCTCCCACTCTAAAAAAGACACAGAGAGAAAGAGAGAGAGAGAGAGAGAGAGAGAGAGAGAGAGAGAGAGAGAGAGAAACAAACTAAACCAAAAGAAACAAACAAAAAGCCTACAAAATAAAACCCACAGAATCCAATTTCAGTTGACCAACTCCTTCTGAGCTTTCAGTTGACGGACTACTTCCTGCTCTGCGGGGTGGTTGATATACCCGATATCACTCCAATGGAGAAAACTGATTTTCCTTTTCTCAGCATATATCAGTTGCAAATAGTGTCTTGGTTAGAGGTGGAGCTTGTGACCACTTTTCTTTCACAGTGTTGGGATTTTGTCTGGACTGAATCTCTACGAATCTGGTGCATGCTGCTCACAGGTCTCTATGTTCCTATGTGCATCAGCTCTGTTCTGTCTGGATGACGCTGTTTCCTCAGAGTTATCCACCACCTCTGGATTTTATAATCTTTCTTCCTGCCTCTTCTTCCACATAGAGGTCCGAGCTTTGAAGGAGAGCTTTTATAAAGACATCAAGTTTAAGATTGAGTACTCCAAGTTTCCTACTCTCTGAAAATTGTTCAGTTGTGAGTCTCTGTGTTAATTCTCATCTACTGCAAAACAAATCTTCTTTGATGAGGGCTGAGTGGCATTGATTTTATGGGTATAGCAATCTGTCATTAGGAGGACTTTTACTATTATTATCCTTTAGAAGAATAATAGTAGGTTTTCCCCTAGGGACTGTGGCCTGTCTAGTCTCATGTTTTTGACCACTTTAGCTGTGTCAAGATTGGGTTCCATCTCCTGGAGTAGGCTTTAATCCAACCGTGATTTCAGATATTAAATTCTGGAGGTCATATTTTTCTTGTTAGGCTTGTCTCAGGCAGTGGATTGGTTATGCCACCTCATATGAGGATGAGACTACAGGCCTAATTCACCTTCTTTGTACTTTCTTTCTCATGGAAGCTAATGCATTTTACCAGCCTTAGCTTCTTAGGCTGGCCCAGCCCACATATGTGCACTCTCATTTTAAGTAATTGCTCATGAACCATCCAGGACTTGAGTAGCCAAAATTTTACCTAGAAATGACTGCCTAGTCTTGTCTATTCCTAATAGGCATTTTGGGGAGCGCCTATCCCAATTCTAAGTCCTCTTAAATGAAGTACATTTGTCTTAATATTCTTCTCAAACATGACCTTTGTGATTTTCTTTCTGTATGACTTAATAGTGCTAGTGATTCTAACCTTCTCTCTGTGTATATATTATGCAGGTTGGGTGACATGATTTATTTAATTGATAGTTTCTTTGATCTCACTGTGTTTTCTCTGGCTTCATGAGTCTCCTTTACACTTATTTTATGCAGTGTTATTCTGTTCTTTTACATTTGGATTTTTATACTCTACCTTAATATTTTTATTCATTTTCAGTATTTCTCAATGTTCTTGCCCATTTTCCTCTTAGGATTTGGGGCACAGATACAACATTATTTTCTACTAACTTGCAACATATACATATAATCTAAAATTATGATACTTGAAATCTTTGTATGAAGTATGATTTGATTTATACTTCCAATAGTCAACAAGCAAAGAACTTTGATATTTTCAGCATAAATGATGTTATAAAATCTTAACTTTCTCTAATTTTTATAATGCCTCCTAGCACTTGTTATGAAAATTGAACATTCAAAGAAAAAAAAAAGTTGGGTGGTAGTTATGCACACCTTTAATGCCAGTACTTGGGAGGCAGAGGCAGGCAGATCTCTGTGACAGGACAGCCAGAGTTACAGCAGAGAAACCCTGTCTCAAAATATGAAACCAAAAAAAAAAAAAAAAAAGAAAGAAAGAAAAAGAAAAAAAGAAATTTGAACTTTCATTCAGACTGCCTTGAAATTATTAATATTGGATCTTATTTTTAAGATAAATAATTTCTATTTTTAAGATATATTTAGTTGTATAGCCATGTTATAAAAATTATTGTTATTTTACCCTCTGGTAAATACTTTCTATGCTAGCCATTAAGACTTATTCAATCTTGAATTTAGTATTTTACTTTTTGCATCGTTGAAGGAACTGCTGAGCTAGAGACAGTCCTGATGTTTATATTTGTTATATCAACTGGACTATTAATTTAACTTTCTCAGAGAGGTTCAGTTAAAACACACAGTACTCTTACTGTTGATTTCCCCTATAAAAGACAAATTAGGAATAGATTTAGGTGGATACATGTTTTTCATCTTTAAAATTAAACCCAAGCAGAAATACCACAGATATTTGTCAACGGTGAACTATAACTGCACAGTGCCCCATGAATTAAAAAAAGTAAGAAAGAAATAAAGAAAAGTATCATGGAAGTCATGCTAAAGAAGAAGAAAAAATAACTAGTCAGAGCGGTTTCTTCTTGTAGTGGATGGTAACTAACACAGAGCCCTACAACCGGATGCTGTGCAGAAAGTGAAAAACTTCAGAGCCCTCAGTCCTGCGTGACTTTATCACACATATCCTCTTGAGGCTCAGGGTTGGGGGCAGAATGACTGTGAGAGACTGGTGGTGGACAATTTTAAGGAAGCAACAATTTCCAGACACAACTGGGCAGATGTCCATGTGAACTCACACAGACTGTGGCAGCATGCACAAAGCCTACACAAACCCAAGTCAGACTAAATTTCAATGTGAGGAAGGAGAAGCGGGCACAAAAATCCCACACCTACCCAAAAAGCCATTCACAAATAACAGCTGCTGGGAATGGGAAAGCCAGTCTTCTTCAATGAAGTAACTATATATAGGATCTATCAACCATACTTGAGGACAAGCTCCGTGTTCGGAGCAGTTGACCCCATGTTTTGATTTTTCCTTTTGTTTTTGTTGTTTAAGAAAAAGAAAGAATATGAAGCTGAGTGAGTATGGAGATAGAAGGATCTAGTAGGTGTTGGGGGAAGGACAAGAATAATATAAATAGATATGGTATAAAACATCCAAAGAATAAGTAAAAAATCAAAAATCTCTGTATACAATGTTGAAAGAGCTTCAACTTATGACATTGATGCAACAAAGCCATTGCTGTGGTCTGCGTGCAGGTTCACACTGTCACTATTTACACTAGAGCGGTAACAGCGACTCAAGTGTCCATCAGTGAGTGTATAGACGAATGAAATGTGATGTAACATGCTACAGATCAAAGAGAATTGAAATCCTGACACACTGCAATGTAGATGAACCTTGGGAATATTTTGCTGAATGAAATACATTGTCATCAAGAGATAAATACTGTATTATTGTATCTGGATGGAGTATTTCAATCAACAGAAGCAGAACAACATGAAGCTTCACAAAGGATGGCGCTGTATAATGGGTAAAGTTTCAGGTCTGTAAGATGAAATATTTGGAGGATTGGTTTGCTTAATATTTCCAAGCTATACGCTTAGAAAGAACGGCAAATTTGGTTATCTATTCTTACCACAATAAAAAATATATTGCACAGAGTGTGAAAATTTGGGGACAATATATGGGTTAACATATTCTATTTCTTTTACAAAAATAGCAATGAGCAACTAGACTGCCACATGTAAAATAATGAATCTAGACACAAGCTTTATACCCTTCACAAATACTAACTTGAAATAAAATGGATCACAGACTTGATGCATAAAACAATGCTATAAAACTCTAAGAGGATAACAGAGGAGAAAGTCTGCAGGGCCGTGGTTTTAACAGGGACTTTTCAGCTGTAACAGCAAAGGCATGGTCCAAGAGAGAACTGCGAAGTGGACTTCTTAAAGCAAAATCTTCTGCTCTGTGGAAGATATTGTTAAGAGACTAAAAGGACAAAACACAGATGGAAGAAAAATGTTTACAAGATACACAACCCAGAAAGAACTGTTATCCAGACTCTAGAAAGGACTTTTAACACTAAAGAAAGACCCCAAACAATGTTAAAGAAATAGACCACCAATCTAAAAAGATACCGGGAAAGGAAGATTTAGATGTGGCAGATTAGTACCTGAAAAGATGCAAAAGCTATCAGCAATTCAGAGTAAAACAGCAGTTAGGTACCAGCACCCATGAGCTTGGCCCAAACCCAGAGCATCAAAGCTATTTACTTTAAGGGATCAAAAGCTTCTGTTTATATAAAAACTTGCTTGTTGATGCTTTCAGTGATTTTATTAATAATTTCTTAAACTTGGAATGAACCTAGACGGGTGACAAAGTAAACAGTGAATTGTGGTATCCTCAAGCCAATCCACTATTTTCAGTAATAAACAAAAATACCTTTTAAGCCATAAGAAAGAAAAGCACAAAATCATACCTGCATATTACTAAGTAAAAGAAGCCAGTCTGAAAGAGTCTGTGTCATGTGATCCCAGCGTGTTTACTCTGGAAGAGGCAAAATATGGAGGTCGGTGGTTGCCAGTGGGTTGTGGAGAGGGAAAGATAAACAAGGCAGACAGCAAAGAATTGTGGAACAGTTACAACACTTTTCCATTTAGTGGTGGACACATGAACATATAAGTTTGTTAAGAGCCACAGAATCTATAGCACAAAGAGTAAGTTAATGGAAACCCTGAACTCTGGATGATTGTCAGTGCAGGTATTTGTTTACTGTAACAAATGTAACAACACTCTGGTAGCAGATGCTGATAGAGCCTGGCTAGATATTAATGAAATTTATGTACCTTAAGCTCAACTTTTCTTTGAAGCTAAGACTGATCTAAAACATAAAAAAAACTAATATATATACAAACACATTTTTTATTATTTGAATTTGCATATGCAGAACAGGGAACAAAAGAATATATTAATACTTTTCTATTTTCCCTCTGTGATAATGTATTGCTAATTAATTGAAAATAAATAAACAAAAGCCATAAGTAGTGATGGTATAGCTTATATCCCTAACAATCAATCATGTGCTTTTAGGTTTTATATCTGGTGGGGACTTGGAGGAGAGATGGTCCATGGAAGTTTGATACCTGCCCTCAACTGTTTCTTTTTACTAATAACCCCTGTTGTTATTGGCAGCAGATTAGCACATTAATGCCCCTTTCCAGAGATATTTTCATCCTAATATCTGAAGCTTGCAAATATGAGTTCTTCGAGTCAGCAAAGGGGAATGAAGGTAGCAGATAGCCATTTGACTCCAATGTTAGCAGATCATTCTGGATTAGCTATTGGGTAGGAAGAAAGTACAGAGGCTCTTGGGAGTGTATTGGGAGGGGGGGAGAAGAAGAGATGAGGGAGATGTGCGGAGCAAAGGCTTGAGCACCTTTGCTGACTTTGAAGATGGAGGAAGGGTGCTGTGCCCTAAGACTGAGGGTGGATTCTAGATGCTGGAAAGGGTGAGGGGGCCACTTATGCTCCAGGGCGAATAGGACACAGATCTGTAACATCATCATTCTAACCCATATGATCCCAGTGAGACTTGTACTCTACAGAACCGTAAAGTAACAAACTTGTCCTCTAGTCTGCTGAACTTTGGTAATTTGTTGCAACAGCAGAAATAGGTTCTGGGGATGACAGATAAATAAGATCTGAGGATGCCATCATTATCCAGTGAGTAGAGGTGACTGGGAAGAAAATAAACTCCAACTGGTCCTCTAAAACTTCTGAGTATCAGGTCATGAATTAAATTTGCATACAGTGACAGACCATCCCTTGCCCCTCTTCTCCCCTCCCCTGCCCCTTTTCTTTCCGAATGGACTTGTCCATCTCCCGTGTTGAAACTTTTGCTTCCTGCTGTTATTTTCACCCCTGGGGTTTGTCAGTAGAAATTTCTTTCAGACTGTCAACTTGCTGATAGATATTTGCAATTTCCAAAGCTGCCCCAGTTCCGTGACTCACCTCAGTTTTCATCGTTACTACAGTCAGAACGCTGAGGAGGGTGCGTGGGTACCTCTGCCTCAACCTGGCAGCCAGCCCTGCAAAGACAGCTATGCTCTGGGAGCGGAGCCTAATTGTGTCCTCCGCTGGAGCCTCCTTCTCTGCACAGCGCTTCTCACCCCCAGTACTTGCTTTGTTTTCCTTTACCTTGCTCTTCTTTGTTTCTTTCACATTTCTATCGGAAACCCATCTCGGCTATGAACTCTTACTACACCAAAGCCTGTCTGTGTTCAGTTGGGCAGCTGCTTATGTTGTCACTTGTCATCTGAAATTGTAGGCTTTTGAAACTGGCTTCAGTTGCTTGCCTCCCATTCACAACCTTGAGCACTCTGCGTATACATGGTCTGCTTTCATCTTAAAAGCTAGACACAATGTGTTTTCTCCTCTAGAGACCCAGTTGTGCCCTTTTCTCCAAACCTAACATGACTTTCCTGACTGTAGGCTAGACACAGGTGATTTATTGAACCACATCTGTAATATGTCTTTGATTCTTTTATGCTTTCAGAGACCCTTCTGTATCCTTAAATGAAAAGCACCTGGCAGGTAGTTAACCTTATCTTCCTCTGCCACAGTTCTATTTCATGCTAGTATCAATGAATCCAACTCCTAAACTGTCTGCCACTTGTACTGAAACCATCCATATGTGACAATCTAGCTTTCACAAATCATAGGATCATTGATGTTTAGTGCTGGAAAGGGCCTTAAAGTAACTTAATAACATACACTGTCTTGTGAACTGCAGGGTACAGCATTTATGGATCAGGATGCAAAACTATATGCACGTGTGTGTGTGTGTGTGTGTGTGTGTCTATATATCTATGTATGTGAAGATATTGAAAATATGGCTGTGTGTGCTGTGTCGCCCAAGGACATATACATTGATGTAGTTGTTTCTGAGTGGGAAATCTCTTGCTGTCTTTAGTCTTCTTTCCTACATTAAAAAAAAAAAAAGGCAAGAATGTTCAGTCAGGAATTCTGTAGCAGCCTCATCACTTATCAGCAAGAGGATAGAATGAAAATATCTTTAGATCCAAAGCCAATGAAGGTTTCCCTTCAATTTGCTCCTTTCAGGAAGCTCAGTGATGGGGATATGCTACTGAAGTAGAAGGAATGAGATGCAGATAGTAGGAAAACACAAACCAACACAGTACTTGAAGCAGTTCCAAGGATGAAAGTCACTCTGCAGTCTTCAAGAGCAGTTACACCAGAGAGGAGCTGGAGCTGAGAGAGGAACTACTTTCCCCTGGAAGAAATAATTAAGAAGAAACAAGTCTTGATATGTCCCCAGATGTCAGATTCTGAGGAGTGCCTACTCATACCTTCCTCTGTGCAGCCCCTAGTTATTAAGGGCCTCTTTTGTGCTACTGCAATGATAATTGCGGGCTATATGAGAGTGAACCAAAAAAAATCCCCCCTTTTTATAGAACATAAGAAAATAAAACTGAAATAAAATTCCCTTTGGTTCGTCTCTGCAGCACTGTTTTGTAAACCAGGTACCCTTCCCACAGCGTTGTAAAGAGAACGTCATCTTCTCAGGGTTTACATGACTTGCCCAAGGGTGGCTAATTAGCAAGTGCCAGGACTGGGATACAAGAACGACAAGAATGGAGTTCAAACAAATGCTTTCTTTGCTTCTGTTCAAAGCCTTTGTGCAGAAAAAAAATCCTTGTTAAGAATTCTACTTTCATGGAGGTGTGTACTTAGCAAAAAAAAAAAAAAATGGTAAGGAAAATAACTTTTTGGCTTTCTTGGCTTGCCATCTTGTGGGTGATGCCTCTGGACAAATCTGCAGCTGATGGCCTGTGACTCTGCACTCCTGTGTATTCACGGACGTTCAGCTGAAGAGAGTGCAGCTCACAGCCTGAATCACTGCCACCCAGCCCAAAATGTTTGCTCAGCATAACCCCAATTTGGAAATAAATTTGTAAAGCACTGTCAGAGATGTAGCTCAAAGACGTTATGTGCTAAAGTGTCTTTAATTTTTTTTTTCATTTTAGCATGTTGTTTTTCAATGGAGGGAATTTATTTTCTCTTCAGTGAGGAGAAAGTGGAGCGTGAGAAGACACAGTTCTGATTCTGTGCTGCCAGGTGTGGAATGCATCCCTTTCCTCACAGCTGGGAATCCTTGTCTTTCTTCCTCCTCTCCTTACCACACCTGAATCCTCTCCAGAGGATCCCTAGTTCTCAGGCAATCCCCTCCCAAGTGTTCAACTCTGGATCCAGTCAAGAGACGTTTACTGACTATGGACAGATGTATGCCCTGTCTGCCAACTCTCTGATGTTAGCTTTGATATAACTCCTTATACTTTTATATTTCATCCTTTGATGTGTTTTGTGTGTGTGTACAGAATGAGGTAAAACTCTAAAGTCATTTCTTTTTAATGATAATATCCAGTTGTTGCTGATTGTTAAGAATTGCTTAGACCATAAAGATTAAAAACTCAGTTTTTATCTTTACACTAATATCATGCTATCTTGATTTATTGATTTATTTTGCATTGGTTTTTAAATTGGTTAACACAAGTTTACTTCTGTTCTCCAAGTTTACTTATTTTTTAAAATTATCTTGACTATTAAGTTTAAAGCTACTTATATTTCTATGTAAACTTTAGAGTTTCTATTCTAGATCAAGTCAGCACCTTTCAGTGATGATGTTCATCCCCTACCCACCATGACTAGCCTCACCCTGGCAAAAACATTCCCCCTGCCAAGATTGGGAAGGAAGGAGGAACATGAGCCACCACAGGCAAGAGGGCCTTTGACTGTTACTATTGTTACATACAGTTCTAGTAGCTTTTTTATGAGTAAATCCTCCTCAATTTGTTTTGGAAGAGTTGTTTGTGATCATTTTACCCAGTCTTATTGTGTTTTCAGTGTGTGTGTGTTCTAAGCTCTTTATTTCATCATAGCTCTGGATGGAATTTTGAGCTGCTGAAATTATAGCTGGTTATATATGCATTTTAAGCTTTTTTCTTGTGGCCATGCTGTGGTGGAGGATGCCTTTAACCTTAGCACTTAGGAGGTAGAGGCAGGCAGATCTCTGTGAGTTCTGGTCTAGAGAATGAGTTCCAGGACAGCCAGAGTTACAACAGAGAAACCCTGTCTTGAAAAACAAAAACACAAGAAAACGAAAATAAAAAAATTTTCTCTAAGTGGTATGAATCAATAGGAAATGTCTGCTAGTGAAAATTATTTCTTTGTAACTATATGAAGGCTTTAAAGGTTTGGTTACTCCCTGTGACCCATTGGCTTATCATAATATTCAGTACCCTAAATTATAAATTGCCTTTTTTAACTATCTGTAGACCTCATTAAAGTATAAACTTTATTATGGCCTGGAATATTTCTTTTGTTGTTGCTCATTAACTATATTGCTAGGGCCTAGCAAAGTCTGGTATAATAGGAGCTGCTTAGACTTCATTATAAATGTTTTCTAAACACACTTTTGGCATTCTGTTCCTTGTTCTGTGTGAGTCTGTGCTGGAAGGATAAGGAAGGGGACAGGAAAAAGGAGGCATTGTGACTAGCATTCTGCTTCTATGTAATTGGTCACCAGGGTTCTTTTCAGTGAAGAAACCATAGCTGTAGTCTCCAAAAGTGAGCACTTAGGTCACTAGTATCATTCCTTATTTTGTTTATTTAGTGAAATCTCAAGTTATGTTTGAAAGCTTTTGCTTGTAGTTATAGTCTTAGGTAATACAGTTTTAGTGTAATAGGTCTACAGTTTTGCTCTTGCCCTGGAAGTAGCGGGTTGAATACCCTCCCTCTATGGAGTCCATTCTTCTATTGTAGTCTAGTTGAATACTTTTATTGGTTTTCAGACCTGGCTTAGCAGGAGAGTAACCTATGATCATTGTCCCAGGGCCAGGATGTGGTTGTCTGTATTTCTGAAAGCTTGTGTGGTGAAGTTTTTATAGACAGGGGGCCCAGTAAGTGGGAGACACTGGACAGTCATGGCCTGGATCATCTCAAAAGCTCTTTCAGCACTGAGATTATTCCCTTCCATTCTTTTTTCCAACAGAGAAATTCTCTTTTGATTATGTGCCCAGAGTCACCCCAAGCATCCATGTGGAGTCCGAGTCTTTGAAGATGCAGCTTATTTAGGCAAAAGAAAAGATTATTTCTGGCCTGTATTTGTGTAGTCACATAAAACTTAGGTTGCACCTATTCCCAGGGTGAAGAAGACAATGAAAAAGACTGCATAGAAACATACATCTCTTTTGACTCACTGGTAACTGATATAGGTATAATACCATTAATTATCCAATACTTGTGATGGCCATGTACTTTGATCCTTGTATCTATTCTGGACCTGCAAGTGAATGTCAGCTATTGTCTTTTTCCTTCTTCAAGTCTTAGAAAAGCAGCCCTTCCTAGCATGGGCTTATTTTAAAATGATCTGAAGGAGACAGTGCGTGTAAAGAACATACAGTGGGTTCTGAAAAACAGATTCTGCTTAATGATTTCCACAGACTGTTTTCCTGGGAAGAGAATAAAATAAACTCTGAGATAACTGTGGTGGAGAGCTGCCTAAACCGCATAAATGTTCCTGCTCAAATGCAGACATTGGATTCCCTTTTGTGAGAAATAAAGACTCACCTAGGTCTCTAAAGGGGAGGCTGAGATCAATGTGGTGGGCTGAATGCTATTGACTTCTGTGGTGCTGGAAGAAATTGCTTCCTCTGGATGCCAAAGGCCAGACTTTGCTGAGGGAGGCTTCTACTGGGCAAGTTAGAGAGTATCAGCAGCATGACTTCTCTCAAGGCCCCAGAGGAATGCTCTATTCTCCAAATACAACCTCAAGCTGTGCTTCCCTTTTTGAGGCTCCTCTGTGAACTTGGTGCCGTCCTGTGGCAGATAGTACTTGTATCTTGAAAGCAAGAAAATAAATAATTTTAATATATAATTCCTTAGCCCTGGAATTCTTGTGATCTTGGAATTATTATTCACATTATTTGTCAGAAATATCTGATAGTGGGAGACATTTTGATTAAATTATATGTACCACTGCAGAGATAGAATGTGTCCACTAAAATGATATATGCAATAAATGAAGAACACATAAATATTTATGCTTTTAATAAAATAAAATTCAAGGTAACGTGGAAAATATCACCAATGTTATTATAATAATAGACTTAGGAAAATTATTTTAGGGGATTATACTACATAAGTGCATCAGGAGCAGAGTAACTATGGTTCACAGCATCTAGTTGAAAATTTCAAAATAGCTAATAGAGATTTTGAATCTTTCCAAGTCAAAGAAATGATAAGTATTTGACGTGACAGCCAAATACCATGACCAAATCAACATACATTATATACATGTACTGAAACTTCACACTATAATAGCGCATACATACGAACATTAACACGTCACTTAAAAATAAAACAAAAGACGCCTTAAGTGACAAGTGCCCTACAATGTGGGATTGATGCATATTTTTTTCTTTCTGTGCTTCCTGTAAGTTGATTTAAGAATTTAAGACGAAGGTTAGTTAAGAATGAATGCTGGTTGAATGAAGATCATCAACCACCTGAGCAGCCATTTCCACCCCCTGTTCTTTCACTGAACTTTTTCCTGAAAAAGAATTCCTTTTTCTTTTTCAAAGATTTACTCATTTATGTATGACTACATTACCAGACTACACTACAGACAGCTGTGAGCCACCATGTGGTTGCTGAGAATTCAACACAGGACCTCTGGAAAAGAGCAGCCAGTGTTCTTAACTGCTGAGCCATCTCTCCAGCCTTGAACATTCCTTTTTTTCTTAACAAAGGAAGGGGACATGGGCTTATATAGAAAGGAGATCTAGAGGTTTGACTTGGATGTAGATTTAATGTCAATCTTATTGTCTCATGGTGACTAAGCTGATTTACAGGTGCTAAATTCAAGATTACCTGTCCTGCAGAGAGTATTGACAAAATATCTCAGCAGGGAAGAACTCTGGCGTGTGACTGCTGCAAATGTTGCTGCCCCTGTCCACTCGGTTTGTTCTGCAGTCGAGCAGTCTAGTCAGTCTCAGCCTTTGTCACTTGTGTCTGATTAAATGTTCAGTAAGATTCGAAACCTACTTGAATACCTCAATACTACCATCCACTCTACTTTTAAACTTTTCAGCAATTATATTCCTCATTTTCTAGAACAGCCATTAAGTTTCAATCAAATAAAATATTGACAGCATTTTTTCTCTTCTACTTTCTCTCACAGCACCCACCCTCCTTCCTTGTGTGCTCTTCTTGATAAACCTTGGGTCGTCTTACTTTGTCTGGATTATTTTGCTGTGGGGTTACACAAAGCCCCATAGCCTTACTTGCTTTCTCATCTTCACATGATTCTGTGTATGCCTCTAATACACAAACAACCATGTCATGTATGATCGGGGCTTATTCTTTCCCCACATGCTTAGCTGTTCCTGGGGTAGTGTGCTGCCTTACCAATCTTCATGAAGACAGCACCATGACAACATTTTGATATACAATAAATAATTGCAAATATTTGTTGAATAAAAATATTTATCTTTCATTCACTGATTCATACTATTCACTTATGTCATATGAGTGATTGACTTAATGAGTTGTCAAATAATATTTCATGGAGTAGTGGAATAAGACCGTAAAAATCTGCTCCATCTTAAAAAAAAAAAAGAGCCCTCATGGAAACGATTCACTACCAAAATTAGCATTTAGGATGCTGTGCACACATGTGCTGGGTAAGCACTCTTCCCTGAGGTACTCCCCGAGTCCTAATCTGATGGTTAGTTTTCATTAACAACTCAGCAGGCTTAGAGTCACCTATGAAAATACACAGCTACTATCTAGGAAGATAGTTTCTGAAGTGTGAACTGACAAGGATGGTAGATCCTGCATCTGGACAGCAGTTCTGGATGGAATAAGGAGGGAGTGAGCTCAGTAGCAGCACTCATCTCTCTCTTTCTGCCTGTGGGTGCAGTGTGAGCAGCTGCTTCATGTTCCTGCTGCCATAGCTAGAGCTCTACTCCTCTCCCTCCTTTTTCCTCCCCTCCCCTTTGCTCCCCTCCCCTCTGTTCTCCTCTCCTCCACACTACTCCCCTCCATTCCCTTCCCCTAAACTCCTCTCCCCTCCCCTCTAACTCCCTCTTCTCTCTTCTCCTCTGCTCCTCTCTCCCCTCCATTCCACTTCATTATTCTTCCTAGTTTCATCAAGTTTTGAACCATTCTGTTCCACTTATTTCATTTTTAAAAAAGCTAACTCAATAAATAGCTTTCACTACCCTCTAATGTGGAGGATTATGGTAAGTAGCCACAAAGTAAATATTTAAGCTCTGTAGACAAATGATCTTTTTGTAAAGGCTCAAGTTCATCCACAAACAACTTGTAAACACAGGCACATGGTGGCTATGTTCCAATGAACATAATTTAAAAATACACTGGGTGCTATATTTTGCTTACCCTAATGAAGATGTGAAACAGGATACAGATAAACAATCAGCAGTAAGGTACACAAGGCATATAGTAAATACTGGGTATGTAACAGCTGAATTGATGAAAGGAACTAGGGACCACGTATTTTTGGTCCAGCATTGTTCTGGGAAATGGACACAGAATTATTCTATGAACAAGTCATAATCATAACAGCTGAGCTTCTGTTGTTGGTTTATATGCATTGCTCTATCCCCAGTGCTCATACTATGATTCTCACATATAATAGGTGCCAGTGAACATTTGGTGCATACAGGAGTGATGGAGTAGACAAATGGAGGAAGGGGTGCAAAGCTTGTCACTGTGGAACTCTATCTAGGTGAGATATACAGAGGAGCTGGGGCAATGAGGGAAGTGTAGTGGCCAAGTAGAGCATTGGGAAGGACTTCCATGAGGAAGGTTTTGGAGCTTGGACTCACAGTGTGAGAATCAGCTGCCAGTTGAACAGGTGGGGACTCTAAGAGGGAGGGAGAAGGAAGGTGTCAAGCAGATAAGACAGGATATAAAAAGTGCACAAGAGAGAATGTTGGCGTACAGGCTGTTAAGAGGAGATTGAGGAAAGTTGAGGCTGGCTCCCCAAGGTTCAGGTAATCACAGTTAAGGAATCTCATCTTCAATCTTCATTCTCCTATTTAAAGAATAACTGGTAAGAAATAATAGAATCAGACCTCTGAGTGATAGAAAGATTACATTCAATAGTAGGAGGCTTATGGAAAAAAATAGAAAACCAAGGGGTGACATGAGAGTTATTTTCTAGTAGCTGAAGAAAGTCAATAATCTGCCCAGAAAGGGCTTTGGTGTGAGTTCCCTGCCTTCAGAGTCAAATCACTAGTGGCTGAGAGTACATTTGGATATTGAAACTGCCTGAATTCGGTTTATGAGCTTTGTTCCTTTTAATAAAGGACAGAGTAAGTTTTTTTTTTTTGTTGTTGTTGTTGTTTAGCGTTTTGTTTTGTTTTTTGAGACAGGGTTTCTCTGTTGTAACTCTGGCTGTCCTGGAACTCACTCTGTAGACCAGGCTGGCCTCAAACTCACAGCAATCCTCTGCCTCCCAAGTGCTGTGGTTAAAGTTGTGCACTACCACCACCCAACTTTAAAAAAAAATAATTTATTTACTTTATGTATACAAGTGTTCTGCCTGCAGGTACACCTGTATGCCAGAAGAGGGCATAAGATTCCATTATTGATGGTTGTGAGTCACCATGTGGGTGCTGAGAATTGAACTCAGGACCTCTGGAAGAACATCCAGTGCTCTTAACCTCTGAGCTATCTCTCCAGCCCCATAAATTTTTAAAAATTATAATGAGAGGAAAATCCTTTGCTTTGAGACCTGTTTTTAACTTTTGACATTTCCCTTGAGGTGCCCATGAACCTAACTGATTAAAGTGTTCCACAATTGCTTACTGAACATGTCTAACTCCATGTTAGGTGTTGGACATCTGATGTGGACAAAGCAGGCACAGCCTTCACCAAGATTACATTTGAAAAGAGGATGTGGAGCGAATGAATGTTCAAGTAGAGTGACAAGTATAAGTATTGATAATTATGATAAAGGAATCTATAAGGTGCTATAGAAATGAGCGAGAGTGATTGATTTTAGATGGGCCAGTTTCTCTGAAGAAAGATTCTTAAGTTCTCAATTGGGAGAATGTTCTCCAAGTGCGTGGGGAAGGGAACTGTGAGAGGTAAGACTCTCTGAGTAGAACAAAGAACAGCTGCTGGGGAGAGAGAGCTGGGAGCCCAGAAGTCACTGTGACTGCAATGCAGACAAGAGGAAAACCCATGTGACCACAGACAGCTAAGAAATGTGAGAATTGGAGAAATAATCTTCCCCAGGGAACAGCACACCAATTGGCTCTCCAATGCTAAATGGTCATCCCTAGAAACATAAATACAAGTAACATTATATAGACTGTACTGGCTGTATTTATGTATATATGGGTATATACATAAATATATATGTATACACCCACACACGTATGCATATATCTCACAACAATCAGAGAAAAAGTGGTCATAAATTTGCAAGACAGAAAGGGGAAACTTAAAAGAGTTTGGAGAGAGGAAAGGAAATTATAATTATATTATAATCTCAAAAACTAAATTAAAAAAAATAGAGGACCATAGGATGGACATTTTGCATGAGACAGAAGCAGAGATCAAGTCCAGTTGTAATTGGACTTCCGATGTAATTTGGACTTAAGGGCCCAAATACCGAGATAAGGAAAAATTAGAAAATAACAGATTTGTGGAGAAGATAAATCATGTTTGCAAAGTCCAGTGTTGGTAATCATTGGTTTGATCCATTCCAAAGAAACTCAGCAGCTCTTTAAACAGGAAAAGAGTGATCCAGTAAATGCTGTTATACACTGCCTTCGCGTTGAATCTGGTGAACCTTACTGGGGAGATTAAGAGTCATCATCCGATGTATTGAGATTTCACAATTCTCATGATACGTGACTGACTAACATCCTTGAGATTTTATTTGTTTATTTTTTGCCATGATAAAGTGTAATAAAGTATTCCATGAATAAGTAGCATTGACTTAGATCTGAAAGTATGGGAAAATTTAGGTGGGGATTGTGTAGGAGAAAATACTTCAAATGAGCTTTTCTTCAGTATTTATATCATTGTCAATCAGAGTGAGAGATGCTTCAGCTCTAGTAGGGTGTCTTAAGGTTTTTATTGCTGTGGAGAGACATCATGACCATGGCAACTCTAATAAAGGAGTTGTATTTACAATTAGATAATTGTAGATAATACAATTAGATCATGGGGGCTGGCTTCTGTAAGCCAGAGGTTTAATGTTTTATTGTCATGGCAGGAAGCATGGTGACATACAGGCAGATATGGTGCTGGAGAAGGATTTGCAAGTTCTATATTTGGATTGGCAAGCAGCAGGAAGAGACAGTTACACTGGGCCTGGCTTGAGCATCTGAAATCTCAGTACTTATCCCCAGTGACACACTTCTTCCAACAAGACCACACCTATTCCAACAAGGCCACATATCCTAATCCTTTCAAACACTGCCACTCCCTATGAGCCCATGGGTACCATATTCATTCAAACCTCCACATAGGGCAATTGTGGAGTGTTGTAAGATTTCAAACTAAGTCTAGCTGCGTATTTATGACTGTGCAGACTGGTCACAGTTGCTGACTCAGGATAAAAGGGCTTGGATAGGTCTGCTCACCTGGAGCATTTTATTAAATTAACATACATTGCTCATTGTGCAATATGTGTATTTTAATTTCCCAAAAGATATTTTTATTTTATGTGAGCAAACCTGTTGAGAATTTAGAATTCCATCTAATCTTTCATTTGTTCGAAGACACAAATGCTCTCACCACAATGTGTTGATTAAAACACATTCTTGGATGCACTTGGGCAATTTTATGGTTTGCATTTCGGAGATTTAAGTATACAATACTTGTATGAATATCACTATATTTCTTCTCTGGTTAGTAGACATTAATAGAGTTGAGTTTATCCTTAAGAGAGCAAATGCCCACACCAAGGAAAAAATTTGATGAGTATGGATCACAAATCCTGTTACGATGAAGCCTCACTTATGAAGACATCTATGGATTAGGAAGTTGAAGATATATTTGACTTGAATGTTATTCCGAACAAGTCTTGAGCTTTCATAAGAGTATTGCTCAGTAAGTTTAAAAATCTGTATTGCTTGTTGATAACATTGGTCTGTGCCCTCATCAGTCTCCACGAAGTATGTTTGCGTGAACAGTTGCGTTAATGGTGATACCTCCATAGAGGTCCATCAAAATTCTGCCCAATGGTATTACCCAAGTGATAAATGCAATATGACAAGTTTCTCAACTGAAATGGTTTCAAAACCATAAGGTTTGTAGAATCTAATGTGAATCTCATTATTTCACTTTAAAGCTATTCTTTAAAATGGGATTATTTGGGTTGTAACAGTCTTCCAGCATAAGGAGAAAAGTATCCAACAACCTCCTCTATTTATAATGTTAGGTGTGTTGCTTGTGTAATTTGTGAGATACAATCTTCAGTGCATGAAAGAAGTTTAGTGCAAAATGGTGTAGTGGTTTTGGTATGGATCTCAGAAGCAACTGAGTATACTAACAAAGGAAGTGCCAGCAAAAAGTCAAACTGATATGTAGGAAAATATGATTAAATACAAATGCTTCTTTAGAAAAAGCAGATTGATTTCTAGCTTTGGGGAAAACATCTCTCATCTCTATTCTTATCTGGAATAGAATTTAATGTGAAAGTGGCTTCAATTCCATAGTAGCTACTTTCCACAAAAGCAAAAGTGGAGGACTATTGCTCAGGGTTACCTGACACATGCTGTAACTCTCCCATCTCACCCAGAATCACTGCTTTCTGCTCTTATCCCTCTGCTTTCTCCTCCATACTCATCATTGCTTTTGAAAATCCTCATCATCTTAATCACCAACTTTTTAGTATGTGACTTTTTCTTCCTATCTGTATGCCTTTAAATAGAGAGCACACATTAAACCACTGCAAACAATGCATTATGTTTAGGTTGAAAGAGATTTATGGCTGTATCTGACCTAGGTTATTTCTAGTTTCTAAAGTGGTGATTCAGTGCTCTGTAGTAGGATCCCAATTCAAAGTGATTAGAGGTTTCCCTGAATGTGAGCTTTGCCTAAAAACCAGTATTTGGCCATTTGATCGTAATAATCCCAGTAGATACGCTAAGCCTGTTTCTCTGGCTCTTCTCTAGACTCTAACCCTGTTGTCTCCGCTATTTGTCCTCTGTGTCTTAGACTCCATTCTTTGTACTCCTTGTCTTGACTTCAAACCTTTTCTTCCTAATACTGAAGACTTGTTAGTAAAACTCCAAGCACTGCTCTGCCCGTATGACTTAGACATATTAAAACTTTAAATCTAGGATTTTCTCCTATTTTATTTTCAGAATTATAAATGGAAGTGACAGCCAGCAGTCAGGGGGGCATTGTTCTTAAATCAGAAGGCATGGGATGTGAATGATCTCTCTCTGGTCATCTTTAAAAAAAGAAAAGAAAACAAAACAAAACAAAAACAAAGGAAAAGTTGTAAGGGGGATGTGATTTCTTGATATCTCAACTACCAAATGGAGACAATAATAAATAATGAATTTATTTTGGAGGAAGAACTTAAATTTCTTTTTTAGTGTCACAATAGACGTCTGTTCTCTCCTCCTAAACATTAGTCCTTCCATGAGATATATTAATTGGTATGGTTGTGTTCCTGGGCAGCAATTTGTCCCTTTATGTGGTGTGTGGGGGGTTAGTTAACCATTTGTTGACACTTAAAAGACTTTTGTGGCTTTCTCCACTGTTTTCTTTTCAACTTCCTATTATCTCCAAGCCCTAGGATCAGAGCACAGTGGCCAATTGGATGTGTTTCTCATCTTCCATCGATTCTCTATGCTAATCCATGCGCCAACTCTTTGTTTTGGTAAATGGTAGCTGTTGGGAGGGCAAAGCTCTTAGACCTCCCTTTCACTTGGTAGGTCATGAGCCTCTATTTCATTTTCCAATTAGTTTTAGTATGGTACCTTGTATTTGGCTACTGGGCTATTCTGTTGGTGTGACAAATGCCAAAGAACATTTAAAGGGAGAAAGTTTGTATTCAGGCTCTCAGTTTCAAAGGTTTAAGAGGATGGGCAGCCAACGCTCGATTTTGAGCCTTGAAGAAGCAGAAATTAGAGTTGGAAAAATGTAGCAGAGCCAAGCTACTTGTCCTGTGGAGGCCAAACCTAAAAAGTAGATAGGAAGGGGCCACAGAAACTGTCCATATACCAATTCCTTCAGCCTGGTTTCCATTACTAAATAAGGACATAGCATTATGAATCCATTGGGGAATTAATGAATTTATCAGTGAACCTACCTGTTAGTGATTGGATCCATTAGCATGGAACCAAGACCCCAATGAGTAAGATTTTTGTTTGTCATTTCCTGTTTAAACCACAACAAACACCAAAATGTTTTCCTTTCAACTGTTTTTGCTTCTTGAGTGTAATGCATCCTCGTGGAACCTCAACTTACTTTAAGAGGTCTTAGAGAAAACTTTACAACACACATACATATACAGAGAGAGAGAGAGAAAGAGAGAGAGAGACAGAGAGAGGGAGAGAGAAGGAGGGAGGAAGGGGGAGAATATCAGTTTCCTACTTAAAACTATATCAGTATTTGTTCTTGTTTGTTTGTTTGTTTTAAGGCAGAGTCTCATAGAGCTCAAGTTGACACGAAACTTACCATGTAGTTGAGGCTGGTCTTGAACCCCTGCTCCTCCTGCCTTTAACTCTCCTATTGCTGGGATCACAGAGATTAGAGATTCAACATCTTAATGTCTAATTTTTCCAAGTTTTTGTTTCTTTGTGAATGTTTATATATAAAGCCTTTGATAAGGGCCCAAATGAATGCTTAAAGAGTGGTAGTATTCTTTTGTAGAATCTGGCTTTGTAGAATCATGTACCAATGGCATCAGCATTGTCTGAGCGCATAAAAGAAAGTCAGAATCTTGGGTTGCACTTCAGAATTAATGCTCATCATTTTACTAAGCTTCCAGGCATCAGCTAGGCACTGGACAATCTGAGAAGCACCCACTCCCTTATCCTGTTGTTTTCACACCTATGCTGCCCATGGTCTGTACCCTGCTAGGAGAGATGGTATCTTATCACAGGTGCCTTGCTTTCCAGGTTAACCCAGATGATTCTATGGTTGATGATTGTAGCTGTAAAGTTTTTTTTTTCCTATAGGAAATGTGAACTAGCATACATTGCAGAAACCAGTAGAAGGGAAGCAAAAATAGACAGGGAAGAGCCCATTTGAGTGTGGTCTGAGGTGTGGTGCAGATGTAGAGACAGACTCAGAGTGCAGAGGGCTTGTCTTCTTAATGAGCTGGCCTATAATGGATGTGTCTCCAGGGGATCCTTTGCTTCCATGAGGGAAAATATATAACCTTTATATTGAATTGAACTTACAGGTTGTCTATTTCCTTTACTGAAACGTGCGTGAGCTCTGAGGGCTAGAAGCTCTGTTAAACTTCCTGGTCAACTGGGCTTATATAAGTTAGAGAGGTTATGGAGTTTTGATCATATTCATATTCATTAGACTCGGATGAAATCATATCAGTGATTAAACATCCTCCAATCTTTCATTTACATGTTGCTTAAATGTTACCGTCAGATTTTTGTTTTGTTTTCTGTTTGCTTTTGTGTGTTTGTTTATTTGCTTGTTTTCATTTTGGCAATGAACACAGACTTTAAAGCCAGAGGCCTCAATTCACCATTTCAATTACAAAATTCTCTGCTGCCTTCTTTCCAGCTGTGGAGACAGCAGTATCTACTGCGCAAGGCTGCAGTTAAGAGTAAACATATTTTAAGCTGTTGCAATGGCAGAAATTCTCTGGTATGTACCTCCTGCCACCTCGCACTTGCTGAAACCATCCTTCAAAAAACAGTCTTCATCACCAGCCCTCTGCATTGCACACAACTCCTTCAGGCCTGCCGTGTCCAGTGGTCACTGCGGAGTAAACATTGTGAAGTGAACCTCAGAGAGAGAATAAATCACCTTCTACGCCATGCTCTCTTCAGGTGAGGGCTGAGATCACTTCAAGAGGCCCCACAAATCATTGACGTAATATATTAAGCTAGTAGAGTCCATAAGGAAACAAAAATGGACAAGTTTCTTGAGTGCTGCACAACTCTGGCTGAAAACACAGTGGAGTCACTGCTATTACAGACGTGTTGAAAAATTATACTTTTAAAATTCATTTCTTTTACATTTAAAAAATGCTCGTTTTAACCAGTGAAAAGCCGAGGAGATATTATCAAGGGCAATTTATCATGCTCACATAAATTGCATGTTGTTTTTCTAAACAGCCCCATTTCTGTTAATTTTTTTTCTCCCTCTTTTAGAAATGCATTCAATTCTCTTCCAGTGGTGTGAATTCATCTGGAAATCTATGACAATCAATTAAGTAAATGAGAAAACAGAATGCTTGCAATTATGACAATCAGGCTATTTGAAACCCACCCTCTTTGGTCTGATACCCACACATCTTTAAGCAATATATTAATTAAACTATGGGTAATTGTTATAATTAAAATCAAGCTTCATAATTTTTAAAAATCACTCAGATTGATAAAGGAACTATTTTAAAAATACATGCAGCTGTTGGTTTTCAACACAATTCATCATCACGACTGCATTGTCATTTCTCTGGCTGCATGAAGAGACGTTACTAGCATGTTTGATCCCTGTGATTCCTCTTTCATAAATGTAGAGGTTGTGCATCTAACACCTTTTACAGTGTTCCTCTGTCTTCTCTAGATCTAGGTTGGCAAGGCTTTCTGATAAAGGACCAGATAATTACTATTTTAAATTTTGCAGGTTAAAACATGAAACTGTAGGTATATGAAAATACCTAAAACAATACAGAAAGTAAAGTTAAATGCTTTTTGGGTTGATGGAATTCAAAACATAATACAGTAGTGACTTTTATTTTTCAGCTACTTTTACTACTAGAAAGAATAGACTTCCTACTGTTGGTGTTATTACATTGCACAGACTGATTTCAGTGAAAGGGCCCACATTGTCATGATAGAATTCTTCTAGGCTCATGGGAAGTGGGCTACGTGTAGTTCATAGACTGTGACATGACAGGCTCTGCTTTAGATATCTGCCCTCAACTTTAACATGTGTCTGGGTCACCTAAAGCTCTTCTTAAAATAGATTGCTGAGCTACATCTTCAAATTTGTGGGACAGCTAAAGAATTGGCATTTCTAAAATGTCTGCAAATAAACAGGATTTTTTTTTTTTCTGATCTGGGTACCAGATTCTGAGAATACTGCTCTGGATACCGTCTCTTTAAAATAGTCCCGTGGAATACAAAATTGCATATTTTATGGTTTTATTGTTCACTCACGTAATTTCGCTTATATGTTTACATTTGTGAAATTGGAGGTAAGGTGGGAAGAGGGATTAAACTGAAATTTACATCTCCTTTAGAAAGTAAGGAGATGTTTAGCCAGATCAAAATTAATAATAATATAAAGAAAAATCCTTTGTTTCTTAAATAGCTCTTAGTCTTTTGTTTAAAATTGGCAATTAGGAGTCAGTGTCTACTCATCTGTGCTACAGAATGCAGGTATAACTTTTCCATTCATAAGCCCTTAAAGCTGTATGTCTTATTCCAAAGCAGGTATCTGGATGAAACATTAAATGATATTTTGATTTATATTTAATGTGCCCTGTTTTGCTAAGCATGTTCTCAACAGAATGTCCCTCTGAGGGTGGGATGTGATGGTATTTTCGACACACACACTCAAGAGGCTAGTTAAAACTTTCTCTGAAGCCAGTTGAGAAGCAAGTGAAAACCATGTCTCCTAAACCCAAGGGCAATCCACGGCTTATGTATTGGACCAAAATGTCTCCAGGTTGACCTCTAACTTGCTTCATGCTGTATGGATAAGCTCTGAGTTGTTTAAACTACTACCTATGTTGAAATTGTTAGGATTGTAGCAGGTGAGCATCAATTGTTCTTAACAATCACATTTCCCCAGAGAGCCATTCAAAAAAAGCAGAAAAAATGGGATGAGTTCTTCTTTTGTTTATTTGTCCCAGGAGTTTAAAAAATCAGCTTTATGAAACCATGATCTTCCCCCTGACAGATGGGCCTGTACATTAGCATCGTGCTTTCAACCAACAGTTTACATTTCAAGAGGAAGATAAAGAAAATGAATGAAAAGACAGCTTCATCTATTTGTCACATGTTGTAACGCTGATACAAAAAAATAGTATTCTGATTAGCAGCTTGATTGGCAACCCACGTAACCCTAAACAGTACTACAAACCTGGAGAGTGCACTTTAACACACAGTTACTTTTGGCAAAACCATATGTACAATTTTGAACAAATAAATACATAAATACAATCATTCATATATAACAATATACCTAAATGTCAATTATCATCAAGCATTTCTAGTAAATTGCTTCTTTCATTCACAAGTTACCTGTTGCTTATAAAAAGTATCTTCATCTTTACAGAAATGACATAGTCAATTCCCATACTGAACCCACATATTAGGAAAGGTAGAAAATGAATCCCAGACACTGTACATAAATATTCCATTGTCTTTTGGTAGAAGAAATTTGATTGAAAAACTCCTTCCTTGACTTCTCTGTGAAGAGTTTGGTTCCCCTCCGTATCTTAACACATAAGGGGTTTTGTTCTTCCATATTTAATTCAAATCAAAAATGACCTTCATGTTTTGATTCTTGTTATTTAAAAGTACATTGTTGTATACTGAAAATTTTCCCAGATAAGAAGACACAAAACCACATAAACCAGGCACCAAAGAGAAAGCATTTTTCCCTCTAAGAAATAAATGAAGAAACTTTAATATTATAGATGCTGATTGTTAAACCCAATGCTATCCAGTACATAATTTAAAAATACTGAGGAATCAGATAGTGTTTAGAAAAATTATTAGAATGACTTCTGGTTCAACAGTGCTGTTGTTATTCTAACATTATTGCAGTGCTGAGGACTGAACCCAGAGCCCTTTGCATGCTAGGCAGGTGCTTTACCACTGAGTTACACCCCCAGCCCCAGAATACTGCCGTCATTATGAAACTTTTTTTTTCTCAAAGAAATGGCATGAATGGCTTAATAAATAACATGACTTTTTTTTTGACGAGTTTCTTGTCCTAGAATTAACAAAAGTAGAAAATTAGAGCTTTTCCTTGACAAGTTAAACATTTTTTGAACATTCAAAAAACAAAAAGCGAACATGCTTAAGGCTATTGAAATACTGGACACATGGCCTTGCCTCGAGCTCCATGCAGAGGAAAATGTTACATATCAAGCAGACTCTAGCTGTACATACAATTGGGGGGAAGAAAAAGGCGCCTTTAAAATATGTACATGTAATTTTCGATGTGTATTTACATGTTTGTCATACGGGCACTATGTAGGATAAAAAAGGTAAGAAATAGTTCTTTAAGACATGTGATTTTCTGATTTTTGCTCCTTTTCAAGATTAGGGCTCTATGCAAATTCCACACATACATATAAGACAATTCATAGATTACATACATGGTTATTACAATGTGAGATTCTTTGACATGAAAAGTGGCTTGGCTGATGAACATGGGGCAGATGCAAGGCCATAGTAGGAGACAGAGACTGAATTCTGCTGTGCAACTGGGAGGCAAATGAAGCATAACGGTGTGAGGCTTCCCCTGTGATTGGAGCTCATGGTGGTTGAGGCTGCATGGTGGGAGGGTGGTTCACCTTGTCCTGCTTCATCTCTTCCCAGGTCACTTGAAATCACTCAGTAATCAAAATCATCATACTAAAGGATGGGAAGTCTGGTTTCATTTAGTACTTTGGGGCTAAGGAGAGATCTAGTGTTTCCTAGCAAGGGATTGTGTGATTCCGGGACATCATTTATCCCTTTGTCTCTCTATCATTATCAGTTTCTGTGGGGGTATTCTGGAGGTCAAGGGCTTTCTTTGGATGACAACAATGGGCTCCCTAATGAATGGTAGATGTGCAACGTGTAGATTTGCTGAGTGCTTATTCATCTTCTGAAGGAGTAGATTGGCTCTACTTGTCCTAAAGATTTTTAAGAATTCAGGGCAAATGTTTCCTATGATTTAAGTTGTCAGGATGCATTTTGCAAAGCATATGCAAAGCTCCTCCGCAAAGCAAAGCAGATGCTTTCACTTCCAACATCCTGATGTACCAAGGCAAACACTGAAGTGACAAATTCATCACCCAAACCGGAGACATGGTAGAGAAACTGAAGCTTCCCCGTCCACTAACTTATAGCCAAGGAAACATCAAAGTCTTAGAAGAATTAGATACACTTATCATTCACAGTCAATCTTTATTTTGGTAAATTGTTATATTAAGATGTTACCACAACTGATGACCACCTTTATAATTACTATAATCATTTCAGCATTTAGCATAATGCATGGTACATAGCATTACGTAGCACCTTTTCCACTAAAGATCTCAAATACTTATTAGCAAATGTGATTTGCTCTCACAGTACCTGTGAGGTAGATTTTTCTTTTTAGCCATTTTACAAGTGAGCATACAGAAGTACATAAAAGATGAGATGTCTGTTCATATGGTTCACAAAAGCTTGTGGCATCAATGGGATCTGAACTCGGGCTTCCCCACTCTTCCTTCCCATGAAGCTCAGCTACAGAACCTCCAGACATCTCAAAACAGCTTTGCTGCTAAAGGTACTTGAATGTTTTAGATGTAAAGAGAGTATTATGTCTGTTGGTAGCAGGGCCATATCTCTCAATAATACTGGTGTACCTGTTAAAGATTTTCCCACATGCTTTGCAAGTATGTGAGAGGGGCATATTGTACACTATTGCTAAGCTTATGCTAGTTAGAATGGTTACCTAACTTTGCACTTGATCAATTGTTATGTATTGTTTGTGGGTCTCTAATCAACTTGTTTTCTACACATGGAGACATACACTTGCCTGATTCCAAAGCTGTAAAATGCACTTAAAGGCATTCTATGGAAAGAAGCAGGTGAGAACACTACATTTGGCAGTCTCCTTGGCTGCACCATATAATATTTGTTCTGAAAAAGAAAAAAAAAAAGGTTTATTTGCTTACTTAAAGTAGCATTTTATGTACATCCCAACTGCTGACCAGATTTAATCCTTGGAAGTATAAGCTGGGTTGTTGTCTGTACATATAGAATAATTGATTCTTCACTTTAAATTCCCATCTATTTCATCAAAGACTCCCTACCAGGGTTAAAATCAATTATTGGCAAAATCACAAATTCTGTACACATTCCATAGTGAGATATGTAAAAATCTAATGTGGCAGCAACACACAGCATTAATAATCACAACTAGTGTGTTTTCCTGACTGCATATCTTTTCTGACTTGATTAAAAAAAAGTTATTTATTTTTGCAGAGATGATATAAAGACTTTACTGTGAGTTTCCATTTCCTGACCCAGATTTTTATCTCAGATGCACAGTGCATAAATCCTAGCAGTTATTTAGAGTCACTTTTTGAAATAAATTGGCAATGTCTTAGGTCCTGAGAATGCAATCTGGCCCTTCTAACTCACCCACTGTTTCTATGATGGAGCCCAATACTTGTAAATTGATGATCCAAGAAAGGAACTAGGAAAAGGAAGCAAAAACTTTACAAAACCCCTTAGCAGTTCATTTTCCCTTGGTGACACTTGTTAAAGACCAATACCTTAGTCCTCATTTCTTAGAAAAGAAAATTATTTACATCAGTAAAAACCCTAACATCTGAGATGCTTCTTGCTTGACATGTCATTCCAGATTCTGTGCATTTCTTCTGGTGAGATCTGATGGACAGTGATAACACGGCGGTACCTACACAAACTATACGCCATTTTCCAGTGATTGAAGCCACTATTCTGGAAAGGATGTATGCCTAGCTTTCGAAGACACAGTCCCACATATACATCTTCAAGATGAAGGAGCCTGGTATGAAGTGAGGTCTTGTAAATGAGTTCAGCCACATCAGCGGAAAAGATATAGCCAGTCCCTGAACAGAACGGTGGATAGTTGCTGTCAGGGTACAAATCCCTAGGCATATACCACTTACTGCGGACATCCCGGATCGGCCCACCGTTGATGACATAGCCAGTAAAATACCTTCTTCTTGGCTTGGTAGAGGGTTTCAAGAGTTTATAAATAAGGTTGTCCATGTTCACGAAAATGTCACTGTCTGTTTTCATGACGTACTTGGCTTTTGAACAGAAAGTGGCAACCCATCTCATCCCCATTAAAGTTTTGAGGGTGAGGTTATGGTAGGAGTCAATGAAGTCCTCCACGATGATGTCATGGAAGATCTGGCTCTCTTGCTCCACCATCTGGTTCAGAACAGGATCAGCATTTTTGCCCAGGAGGAAGAGTGTGGCTATCTTGATCCCTTTGAAGTTGTTCTCATCCCCCCAGGTCTCCCGGATTGCCTGGCGGGCATCAAATTCCTTGTGTGTGGTGCTAATGAGAATCACAAGGAAAGGAATGTTTTTCTCACATTTATTGGGTTCATTTATAAGAAATTCAAAAGAATGTGGGTTTATGGGTCGAGTTCTTATGTTGCCAAAGGTGAAATTTTTCCTGGCAACAGTTAGGTGGCTGAATGGCTTCGAGCCCGTGTAGGAAGAAGTGGGTCGCGTTATGCTCAAGTACCAGAGAGCGCTGGCCCAGCACACAACGGTCAACACATATAGGCAGGAGACCTTTGAAGCCATTGTCTTGAGAACTCGTCTAGTCCAAATACTGAAGAGCACGTCTTTTGGGCGCTAGTTTTTCGTCCGCTCGCAAAGGCAGCATATTATTCATCAATCTAAAATTCTGCAAGACAGGAGTTATCTCGTGGGTGACCGTGGACCTTAGTTGCGTTGTGGCACAGTCTCATTCACTTTACTTTCTTCCACACCTGATGGAAGCTCCATGTCTCAGAAATCTTCCTCGGGACTCTGCAAAACGAACAAAAAAGAGTTTTTGTTCAGGTTTACAAGGCCATTTTCATACTCTTGAACAAACGTAGTTAAGAATTCCAGATGACGGAAGATGGTGTAAGAATTCCAGTGACGACTAAAATAAACGTGAATATTCATGTCTATAGGTCCTGAGAAACCCTCCACATAACCCGCTAGCTTCTTCCCTCACACAGACAGAAATTGTTTATGTATATTTATATTCAACACATGAATACACTGACCATGAGCACTAGGTGACTAGTTGGTAAACCTGACATCATTAACATTCTAAGATGAATCTCTGTCTGCAGGAGAGGCTATCTTTGCAGTTAGTCAGGTTTTGGCTCTAAAAATCTTTCAGACACGTTCACATCCAGCTCAGACCTCTTCTGTTTTCCAACTTTGAGATTTTAATTACTTAATACTGATCTAGAAATCTCTTAACATTTCTTTGCATTCTCCAATTCTGCTCCTGAACATGTATTGATCATTACCCGGAACCCTTTGCCAGGACCATGCTTTCTTGGTTCAGAATTAGGATGAACTGCTGTTTGTTCCTGACCTGGCACTGGGCACAGCTCTTACCACATAATTCTGCTTTCTCCAAGGCTTTGGAAAATACTCTTACTTCTTGTTATGTCTGTGCCCGAGTCATATCTCTCAAATATGGGAGGGGACTTTCCTAAACTGCCTGGAATGTCATTAGTAGATAATTATCTCATTCTGGCTCCCAGACCCCTAACCCTGTTCATATTCCATTGCAGGAAGCTTTCTGATGAAAAAAAAAAGACATATCATTTTCCCCTCCTGTAAGAGTCAATTTGAATGTCTAGGACAAAGTCCCTCAGGTAAATCTGCTTTTCCTAAAGACTTTAGAAATGATGTAAACCCTTCCTAAAATGTAGACCGACACAGTCGTCCCTCCGACCGTTATCCACTTACTCCCCTCAGACTGTGCTCTGTTCTTCTATGCAACAAATTCTACCTATTCTCTTTACTAGGCTCTGTGTGTCCTTTCTGAATTCTTTCAACTGAACTCTTTCAAAGGGAGACTAAAAATAAACCAAGGAGCGTGAAACTATAAGCCAAAATAAATCTTTCTTCTTTGTATGCTCTTCCCTGAATGACTTTGGTTATGGTTATGTGAAACTAACCAACACATGGAAACTACCTTTACCATCCCGGTTGCATTGATTTTAGAGTTGTTCTAATTGGTACGGAATTTTCAGTTTTTAATGTCCCTATATACTTCATTGAAGGAATTATAATGGACTTATCTATTTATTCAGTTATTCATTCATTCGTTCATTTTACTTACTGACATGTGGCTGTACACATTGGATGAGAATAATGAGAGGGACAATTGAACTTGAAGTCCATAAATTCAATGAGGATGTGACAGAAGACGAACTGGTATTCAAATGAAATTGTTCTTTGAAACACTAATGTTTTCTCAGACTGGCACTGTTTTCCAGAGCTTATAAATATTATCTCATATGTGTCATATTACAAAGTGCATTCACATAAAAAAGTATTTCTTCTTTCCTAGTTAGAGCAGAATTCAATAGCCTGGAAGGCAGAGGCAGTTGATACTAACGTCAACTAACTCTCCTTCGGCGACAACTGTGTACTTGTGCTGGTTAGTTTTTGCCAATATGACATTAATTAAAATTACATGGGAAGCCAAAAATTCAACTGAAGAATTGCCTCCACCAGATTGGCCTGTTTGTGTGCCTGTGAAGCATTCTCTTGATTAATAATTAATGTGGGAGGGCCCAGTGTACTGTGGGTGGTACCACCAGAGGGCAGGCAGTTCTGGGTTGTATAATCAAGTAAGCAGAGCAAGCTATTAAGTAGTGTTCTTTTGTCTCTACTTCAGTTCTTGTCTCCAGGCTCCTTTCTTGGTTTCTTTCCATGATAGACTGTAATGGGTAAGCCAAAATAAACCCTTTCCTCTCTAAGTTGCTTTTGGTTATTGTGCTTATTATAAAACAGAAAACAAACTAGATTTGTGTTTAAATACACATGTTGAAAGAATTTAACCAAATCATGAGTGGAAAACCATGCTTCTAAGTTCAGTAATCATAATAAAACAAAAAGACAAGATATGCGATACCAGAGATAAAACCCATAAGATAAAACCATATATAAGCTTAGAGCTATCAGTGAGACTAGCAATAATTCACTTTGGTTATTGTTCTAACTGAATATTAGAGTGGTTTCAAGCCGCATGACTTTAGGCTTAGTCAGGTCTTCATTCAGCTAGTAGTATGAACTCTGTAAATGTATATTCCTGACCTCCTGAGGAACTTTTCTGATTTAAGGGTCACTAGAGCTGATAACAAGAAGATCATGATGAACGGCTTCAAGCAAATAAGGAAGTTTTGATACTTTAGAGTAAGAAAAGGAACTGAGAAAAAATGAGTAGCAGAGAATGTAGAAAGGAACTTTTTAATTTGGTATGTACAAACATTGGCTTATTTTAATCACAAAAGCAGGTGCATGAGTCTCAGTATGGTACTGGAGACTAAACTTTTCTTTGCCATGATCTCATCTTGTGTATCTATTCTTGCAAGCCTATCTTTATCACCCTTCTGTCCTAATCCCTTGTATATTTTCCTACTAAATTGTGAGCCAACTATTTCTAAGGTGTCAAGGAACTCTGTAGCAGCCTGATGTGGAACCGGGTCATCTTCAGGGGAAACTAATCAAACGATTAATGGAAGATTTATTTAGTTATTTGATCTCCTTTTTTACTGCCCCTTTCCTGTCCCTACAGAGTCAAATTGCTATCCTCCACTTCGCAGCTGATTTCATTCAAAATTTGTTCACTCATTTGTGAATTCACCAACCGTGATTCTACCAATTAATCAAACAGGGCTAACACCTGTTAGCTACATAGTATTGAGAAAAGAGAACTAGAACGCAAATTCTGCCTTGAGAAGTCCTGAGCAAAGAAGCTCAATGTCAAACAAGCAATTAAAATAATCTTCAACATGGAACTTTTGGAGCATATAGAAGTGAACTTTAGAAAAGAGTATTTGAGAAAAGGGCACAGTATAGCAGACCAGGCACAGAGAAACTCCAGAGGCCACAGCTCACACATGCCACAAGGTAGGCACCATTCTGTGCCCGTCCTAGAGTCAAACAGTGATAGAACCATGAATGGAGGCTGTAAATCAGAAAAAGGAGAGTGAAGTTGAAACTTCAGACACAACTAGGAATAATCTAGATAGTGGTTGCACAGACAACGGAGCACATTCATAGGACCTGATGTGCACGAGAGACTGTGAATGGTTGAATAAAGACAGGAGACAGAGTGGTGATGAGGACAGTGAGACATGGGGCGAGAGGGTGCCATCAGCAGCATCCCAAACCCATTCTGAGCTGAGAAGCCATTTACTTATCTGTATATTCTAACAACATGAGAGAGGATCGTACCATCCCCAAATCCTGTCCACTGATTTCAATAGTAATCCCTTCTTCTCTATTAAAGATTTCTTTCTTTCACAGTTCTATGTCCTAAAAGAGTGAGAATTGGTTTTATATAACATCTTTCAGTGAGATGTTTGTCTGGAAAAAAGAATTGTGTAAATACAGGTAGGTAGAGAGTTTAGAACTATAAGAGAGATAAATTGGGGTGTGAAGAAAGCTTGTACACCTATAATAGTCTCCACAGAAGAAAAATACACTCTTCCCAAGACAAACGATGCACATGATAAATCTTAACATTATTATTGTTAGTTTCCATTTCAGTAGATCCAAATTTCTATAATTTTGAGACAAGGTTTTGTTACATAGCTTAGGCTGGCCTTGAACTAATAATCATCTTCCTTAGCCTCCTGAGTGCTGAGACCACAGAAATGCATTACCACACCCATCTCATTATTTCTCATTTTAAAAGGCATATACCCAGGGGCTGGAGAGACGGCTCAGTGATTAAGAGCACTGGCTGCTCTTCTAGAGGACTGAATTCAATTCCCAGGACCCACACAGCAGCTCTCAACCACCTGTAACTCTAGGTCCATGGGATCTGATTCCTTCTTCTGGTCACTGGAGTGATCAGGCATGCAACTGATGCATAGATATACATGCAGGGAAAACATCCATACTTATAAATAAAACATAAAACAAACTGCATAAACCAGACCAGGTACCGTATGGTATGTTGTAGTCTATGGCATTCTATTCTGCTTTATAGAACACCATTCCTTTCAGTGCTTCAAGAAAGGCATGTCTTCTTCCATTTTACAGGTGAGAGAAGGGGGACTAAGACGTTAACTGCTTGTTCAAGGTCACAGCTAGTAAGTGACCAGACACGTAGCCACAATTTCCTAAGGTCTACTGTGGTGGATGGAAAAGCCATCCTAGTCTATGCCACAACTGTGTCTATGTACAAGTCAGCGGCTGCACTCTTTGTGGTCCATTGGATCCATTTCAAGTGAGTTAAGCTGGACTGTGGGAGCACAACCAGGAATTATCTGGAAGGGGTTTGGACATTCTAGGCAAAGCAAACAATATACACAAAAGCATAAAGTGGGAGAAAACATGTGAACACCAGGACACTACATGGTTCGTCCAGATACGTCATTCACCTCACCAAGTCAATGCTGTGGGGATTTTTGATTAGTGGAACATACTTATTGCAAGAAACACATTAGGTGGGGTGGAGTGAAGAAACACCAATATTGGAAAGAGTTGGAAACATTTTGTGGTGCATTTCTCTGAGGTCCTGATGCTCATGTACATACTGAGTCCCTATTTCTATTGAAGGTCTTTTTCATCAGACTTGAGAACAAATATAGGCACAGTATCACATCTCAATCAATACTAAATGCAAGTCAGCATTTACTCAATTAGAAAACATAAACCAAATAATCTGACACATGCAAGGGAGCCAGTGTAGACTCTGAAGAGTGGCCAACAGTAATGAGTGCTTATACACAGGGCATAAACAAAACAGATTTCTTGGGTAGCCACAAAAAGATAACGCCTCTGTTCAGGAAGTACTCTGACTAATGATGGGACTGAGTCACATGATACACAGAGCTCTAAAGACTAAGGATGCCAGATGAAGTGGTTGGTAACGGGCCAGGCATGTTCTCATTTACCCTTTGCATAATGCTATGTTGTAATTTGGATTCTCTTTGTCTCAGTGGACTTAAATATAAAGTAAGGCAAAAAGTAACATCCTGTTTACTTCTGTATGTGTCAGAGGTCTTACCAACTCTTGCTAGTTCATTTGTTTCTGAGGGAAGAGTAGTTTAGCTAAAATTCAGCAGGGAGGAAGACTTTGATAACTTAGCAGTTCATGGCTTGGCCAGTGAGCACAGAGGTCAATTGATTCTTTTAAGTAGATAGAGTTTGTCTTAGTGTTTTGGTTTGTCCTTCTGGTTTGTGAGAAGATGGTAGAAATGTTTGAGAAACCTCTTTTCTTCCTCAAAAACTCAAAACCAGAGACCCATTAAAAAGTCAAAAGGAGAAACAAAGTCAGCTGAGAAACTGAGGAAGCTACTGACTTTCACATCACAGAGTCTTCTGGTGAGTTAGACAAGGTTTTTCAGAATCCTGTTTAACCAGCAAGCTAATATATCAGTAAAATAGAAAGTTGCACATAAGCATTTATCATACCTTTTATCTGTTTTATTACAACTTCAATTAACTTGTCATCTGTTAAATACAAATCCCTCCAATAGGAACATTCAGCTAGAACATTTGAAAGATGTTCCCTCCAGGGGTCTCACTGTGTTGCAGATTAGCTCATTCACAGAGCTCTCCAGAAAACACCACCTTTACATTTCAGGGAGTTAATGGGGCAGAATTTTCAATTTAAGAAACACGCACATGTTTCTCTTAGAAAAGGCATGGTGGATTGTCTGTTACTTTGAATAATTTAATTTTTAAAACACCTAAACTTGCTAAAAAAAAAAATGTATCCTTCTGTTTGACCAGAGGCAAAGCCTAGAAGGAAGTGGTCAGTGTCACTAGTGAGCAAACATACTTGTGAGTCCATGTCCATCATGGGCAGGCAGACTAGTGACTCATTGTTTTTGTTCACCTTAGCTGAGCCAAAGGATGCCCAGAGAACTTCTATTTATGCCTTTTTGGGTGTTAGGAGTGTTAAAAATATTAGACAATGGAAATAGTCTCTCACCAAGGCAGGTGGGCACCAAATTATCTGTTAAGAGTCTGAGTGCAGGGTCCTCTTAGCTTTTTCCCACTGACCCCCTCAGTCTTCCCTGCTAGCCATCTCCATTACTTTCTGACAGGTGTCAATTAGAAGAGATACTTCCTACCAGACTCACAGTGACCCCACTGGGCTGGGATGTAGACAGGTGATCTTCACTCTCTTGCCAGTCCTCCATGTCAATCTCTCCAGACTTACTCCTGCTTGCAGAAGCCCCTTCTCCCGCCCCTCCTCTATTCCTTGGGGATTCTTCCTCTTGGTGCAAACCCAAGACCCCTTAACCCTTTCCTCCCTGTCTTTCCATATTTATTCTTGATCCTACAGGAGTCCCTCCTCTTACCCTATCTTCTTCCCCTGGGGACTCTGCTATTGGTGCAGACCTACAGGGTACCCTTAGCTCTCTCTGGGAGATTCTCTCAGCCTTCCCATTTATCCCATCTCTATTCCATTGTGTTGGCCCCAAATCTGAAGAAGCACTTTTGCCCAGGAACCCCTAGTGGCCACACTGGGCTGACATGTAGGTAGACGATTTTCGCTATCACTCTTGTTCTCTTTGGGATGTAGGTAGATGATTTTCAATGTCTCTCTTGTCTTTCATTCTGGTCTCTCCAGAATTACTCTTAGTCCTGTAGCAGCCTGCCTGAAGGAAATCCTCCCATCCTATTTCTACTCCCTAGGGACTCTATCTCTTGGTGCAGACCCCAGTTCCTTTCCTGCTGCCTCTTAAAAGTTTTTCCTCCTAGCCCATCTTCATTCCTTTCTACCAACCACTGACCCAAAAAAGCAGTCTCTACCAGGTACCCCATAGCCACCACACTTGCCTAGGATCCAGAGTGGACAAGATCAACCAAAGAACAGAACACTCACAGACATGAACAGCCAAGACAATATACCTCCTCCAGAAGCCAGTAACTGTACTGCAATAGGCCTTGAGGAACGTGACTTAGCTGAAGCTCAAGACAAGGAATTCCAAATCACAGACTATGAATATATTCAAGGACATTAAAGAAGGTATGAACAAATTCCTTAATGAAGAACAAGAAAACAAAAGCAATTGAAATAATGAAGACATTTCAAGAGATGAAAGTAGAAACAGAAATACTAAAGATAACTCAAATTGAAATAAAACTGGAAATCAAACCTTAAGATGTTAAAGAAAAACCTCAGAATAAGCATAACCAATAGATTGTAAGACACGGAAAAATATTTCAGCTTTTGAAACCAAGGTAGAAGAAATCAGTACCTCAGTTGAAGAAAAGAAACTCAGGTCATAGAAATAGAAAATATTCTTAACAAAATCATAGAAGAAAAATTCCCCAACCTAAAGTAGAAGGTGCCTATCAAAGTACAAGAAGCATATAGAAGAGCAAATAGAAAGGACAAGCAAAGAAATTCCCCATGACATAATAATCAAAACACTGAAAGTACAAAATGAAGATATTAAAAGCTGCAAGGGGAAAAGAAGAAGTTACCTAGAAAGGCAGACCCATTTGAATGACTCCTAACTTTTCAAATGGAAATTCTGGAAGCCAGAAGGGCCTAGATCAATGTTCTATAAACCCTGAGAGACCATAGATGTTCTACAAACTCTAGATGTCCACAGATGCCAGCACAGGCTACCCAGAAAAACTGTGAATCACAATTTTACAGAGAAATACAAACATTCCACAATAAAACCAAATTTAAGCAACATCTAGCTACCAACCCAGTTCTACAAAAGACATTAGATGGAAAACTTCAGTCTGAAGATGTTAACTACACTCCAGAAGACACAGGAATAAATAGTGACAGAAGAGTAAATCAAAAGCATAGCAAACATCTACTAAATATTTACTAAAACACTAACTAATATACTTTCTTCTCAGAAGCTCAAGGAACTTTCTCTGAAACTGACCACTAACTAGAACACAAAGCAAGTCTCAACAGGTATAAGAATATTGAAATAATACCCCGCATCCTATCCATATACCATGGGGTAAAGCTGGATATCAACAACAATGAAATAGCAGAAAATATAGCAATTAATGGAAACTAAGCAACTTATACTGAATGAAAAATGGGTCAAGACAGAAATACAGAAGGAGACTAAAAACTTTTTAGAATTGAGTGAAATTTAAAACACAGCATACCCAAACCTATGGGACACAATGAAGGCAGTTCTAAAAGTTAATAACACTAAGTGTCTACATTAAAAAAAAAACCTGCAGAAATCTCATATTAATAATTTATTGACACACCCCAAAGTGCTACAATAGGAAGAAATAAAATCCCAAAGGGGTAAACAGCAAAAAATAAACTCAGGGCTAAAATTAATGAGATAAAAACAAACATATATACATACATACACACACATATACATACATATATGTATATAATATATTATGTATTACATTATATACATTATGTATTATATATTATGTATTATATACTATATACATGTATATATAATATATATGCGTGTGTGTGAATATATCTATTCATATATATATATATTCATATATATGGCTCAATGAAGTGAAGAATCTATTTTTCAAGAAATTTAATAAGACTGGCAAACCCTTAGCCAAATTAACTAAAAATAGAAAGAGATGATCCAAATTAATAAAATTATGATGAAAGGGAGCATTACAACAGTCACAGAGAAATCTCAGAGACTCACAAGGGAGAATCTATCCCAGGGCTGTCCTCTGGCTTCAGGTTTGCTGGCATCCTCTACCCCCTGCCACTCTTTAGCTTGTACATATATCAGCCTGATCTCTGCTTCCATTTGCATGTGATCTTATCTTGTATATGTATCTTTGTGTCTCATACTCCCCTCTACAAGGACATCACCATATTGGATTAGGGCCACCACACTGACTTTATGTTTTCTAAACCACAGCCATGAAGACTGTTCCAAATAAAATTGCATGCTGAGGTGTGTGGATCTAAGAGTCGGTGTGTCTTCCTGGGGGCACAATTTAGAGTATTTTCCACGTTCCTGGGTGGCAACAGGGTGAGATGCTTTGCCACATATGCTTCCCTCCTGTACATTTAATTTTCAAGATTTCAAAGGGTGAAAAATTTGTAATTAGCATTCGAGGGAGAATGAAACTCTAGTGTGAACAGGACTAGAAAATTTGGGTTATTTTAAGATTAAAAAAGAGAAAGGTCAGACCAGTGTAAGACACATGATGGTCATGTCATAGTTTGAAGTAGTCCTTTACTCCCACTAACCATTTTTTTTTTCCTTCTGAGTCTTGAAAGATTTCGCACTTGCTGACAAAGACAAGTCAGGACTGTGGCTCACTCCCTAAACCCACATTTCTGAAGACACTGGTTTGGTTTCTTCAATCTCATCTCAAACAGTCAGCTTTTCTGTTATTCAAAGTCAGTTTTAAATATGCACATGAGGGCATGCTACTGGAAAATAACTTTAACACAGTTAAGTGTTAGAGACCCACATAAGGAACTTTAAAAAAATGGGAGGAAAGATAAAGCATGTGAATAAAAGAAAATTCACTAGAAGCTGGTCAAGACAGGAAAACAAAAACACATAGAAGTAAGGGATGGGAGGACTAACTGTTGGGGAATGCTCTTGAAATGGGTAAGGTGCTGGCTGTGTCCTGTACACTGACTAGGGCACTAGAGATCTTTTCTAAGAAAAAGAAGGTGTATGAGTGAAATCAAAGTATCTTCATTCTGTGGGAAAATACAACTCAGTCTGCAGCAGAACTAATCGGCAAATGAGCCCTACAGGGTGGAACTGCTCTAGCAGGCTGCATTAATCTGGCATATGGTTATATTCATGCTTGGCTCCCTCGCTTTCTCTGACTTTTGTAATTATGCTGTAAATAAGCACAGGAGAGGAAGAAATACAACACCATTAACACCAGATAATAGTCCTTGAAGGAGGAATTTCATAAACCATTATGCTATCCAACCTGCTGGCAGATCTTGCTTGCCAGCCTCTGTGCTATGAAAGGAACCACACCCTTAGCGGAGGAATCCCTGGATGCTGGCAGAAATCAAAGTTCTGACTCCTCCGCTGCTTGTAGGCAAAGAGCTAATTTGTTCCCTTTAAAATTTTAATTATGAATCTTTTCAGAGAGGCCCCTGGATTGAACTTACTGAGTGGATCGTGTACAATAAGGAAATAGCCTAAAGCAGAAAGTGTTATTCATCAGGGCTGGTAGTTGAAATCATTTTCCTCCCTAGACTGGAAGAAAAGATTTGGACCTTTCTCCTTTTCAGTTTAATACTTTGACATTTCTGGCAAAGGTCTTTATAAATCCTTGCCTTAGAAGAACGGGTCCAACCTGGGAGAGGAGTGGCCAGGGTGAGGGCAGGGTTGTGTGGGCTCAGGGCTCTTGCAATCTAAAAGCCATGTTCTATTTCACTGCAGCAGAGAATGCGCACTTCAAATTAGAGAGGAAGATTATAGCTTTCTCAAAATCAATGTGTTGCCCTAGTTCTAGAATTCAGAGAAGTCATTTCTTTTTTCTTTTTTTTTTTCAAACATCACCACAATCCTCTCAAGGAAAATGAAAATGAGAACATCTCATTATGTTAAATAAATGCTTCACTTCCTTATCAGTGATGGATATTGTGTCCTGACTGCCTTATGGAAGACATCTTCTAGAAACAGGCAGGGCAACTGCTTATTTAGTCAGGGGCACCTGGAAGCTCGGCCACTTGATGGGCCTGTGTGTGGTTTCTCCAAAGAGTAGTTTTTATTAGAACTGTGGAAGAAGATGAGAGGAAAGACATCCAACTAATAGAAACTAGAGCTAGGACAACTTAATTGATGAACTCTGTGATACCAAAACAGTACTCATTTAGTCCATTACTTGGTGTGGGGGTGGCTCATATGCTGGTATAAATGGATGTGTTTATAAATCAGAAAAAAATGTTAGTTTTTATTTACTATATGTACAATGCATAATGTTCAGGAAGGTATTTCTTAGCTTCCACAGAAGGATAGTATTACTTCAGGTCCTACTTCAAAAGTAATGAAATCAGCACTACATAGCAACTGATAACATCTAGAAGAGAATGTGTGGGTTTTAATTTTCTCCCCATTTGTTTCCTAATTGAAATATTTCTTTATGGAACAATCTATTAGAACTCAAAATAACTTAAAATAATTTTATGCAGCTTCTGTCAGTAGAGATGATTCTATAGGCATTTTACAGTAGGGAAAGACTTAGCTTTAACTTCTAGAATTTTAGTCATCAGTTTTGAAGTCTGCAAATCTACGCTTCTATTTCTTCATCTATCACATGAGAATAATAATAGGCAGCCATGCGTTGTGATTTCATTGAAGTTTCAAAGAGATAACTTATTGGAAAATCTTGTATAAACTGACTTTTGCTTCAGGGACACAAAGCATAATCATTATTAATGCAAACATGATACACAAAAGAACAGAAGTGCTTCGCCTATAAAACGTTTATGGTTGTGGAGATGGCTCAGTGAAGAAAGTACTTGTTGTACAAGCGTGAAGACCTGAGTTCAGATTTCCATCCCCCTTAAAAATGCTGTATGCTGCAACTTGTGTTGGTAACCCTGGTGCTGGGGGAGAGGGAAGTCAAAGATAGGCAGATTCTGGGAGCTTGACAGGCAGGCTGTTTAG
Source organism: Cricetomys ansorgei (assembly GCA_026225945.1). Classification (NCBI taxonomy): domain Eukaryota; kingdom Metazoa; phylum Chordata; class Mammalia; order Rodentia; family Nesomyidae; genus Cricetomys; species Cricetomys ansorgei. The sequence continues at coordinate 20,640,772 of JAMJFZ010000716.1, read as the reverse complement.
CCAAACCTGGAGCTCCAGGTTCAGTGAGAGACCCTGTTTCCAAAAATAAGGTGGATGTAACGGGAAATATACCCAGTGTCACCCCTCGTGTTCTGTCTGCACCTTCACACATGTACGCACGCATGTATCCATGTATGTAAACTAATGTTTCATGAGGAATTATCAGCAAATGTATCTTGAATAATTGGTGTTAAAAACAGTTTTCTTACTTGGCTGTTGCTCAAAAGCAAAAAAGTAAAACTTGGCACCTCTAGTTGACTCTTCTCATAAGAAGCTTTCAATTTAATTTTATAATATTTCTATAAAAAGACTTTTCAATTGTGTAATAAAGGGAGCATATTAGCTAGAGGAAATGTCATCATGACTATTTATTATTAGTACTGTGTGACAAAGCTTTAGAATTTTTCATTTATAATTTTAGAATACTAAAAATTCACAAACTCAGCCTTCTGAATAGTATATATATATCCATAATTAGCATTATAAGTACACTAAAGTATCCTGAAAGAATTATACTGTGATTATTTACAAGGTTTAAGAAAGTTGATATAAAATGTAACTTTGTACTTTTTCTGCATAGCTTGATAAGGTTGTGGTGGAACCTACGTGGAATGCAGCATTGCAAGGTGGCATCCTTCAATCAGCTACACAAGAGCCCTGTCAACTTTCAGTACTGCAACCAGTACGAATTATTATAGAAATCCTCACAAATGAAAACCAGAGCGATGTGGAAGAGAGGCATGTTTAAGAGTAGCTACTTAGCCACACTGCTTTCCTTCTACACTCTGGGCTGTCTGCCTGATTTTCTTAGCCGGTGCGTGTTGTTGAGATGTAACTGTTTTCTTTTGTTTAGGGATCATCCCATCGAGACTGTCCTCACTTCTGCCTGTCCTCAGCTTCCTGCCATGCGAGCAGATCACCAAACATTTGCTCATCTTCCTCTGCAGTGAGTACTACCTTCTACATAAATTTCCATATCTATACACACCTCACTCTTTGTTTACTTATGACTTTCTTTCTACAAAAATATTTGTAGTCTACCTATGCCTAGAGACCCAGAAACATATTTTTTTATCTTTCTGGCGAGTGGCCTCATCACTGTCATGTTTAAATTACTCTTGCATGTGCTTTATGGTATCCATTTCTCCTCTAACTGGGATTCCATGAGCAGATATTTTAAACTCTCTTGGTCTTTTTCTTTTAAATGTTCATGTATTTATCTCATCTCAGTTCTGCCTTCTCTGTTCCGTTGCTGTCAGTTATCTTTCTCTCTATACTTGTGCTTTAGAATGTGCTGGGGTTGGAGTTTCACAGTCAGAGAGACTTGTAGACGTCTAGTCGCCTGGATAAAGCACAGAATCAATAGTTCACAGAAAGTAAGACTGTAGATGTAGGTCTGTCATGAAATCCCCTTGGAATCTCTTCCCCTCAAAAATATCTCTTATCCTAAAAATACCATTAATTCTCCTTGGTCAGAAATCCTGACACTTGTATTTGCTTCGAAAAGCCCTTGAAGAAGGAGCACCCTCACATTTAGAGTTCTTACTGTCTATTTCCATGGGTTCCTTTACTCGGAACTGTAACTGCACGGCCACCACCATCTGCTTGCAGCCTGCCATCACCTCCCATGCTGGTCGTCCTTCCTTCCCTGACTTCTAACAGGGCTCCCCAAATGAGTGTTCTCTCCTGCTTTCCCCCAGTGCCTAACCTCTTCGGCTCTCGAAGTCTGTTGGCAGGTCTGTTGGCAGAATTAGCCTCCCCTGTGGCCGGAGCTGTTCACAGATCGCTCCACTGTCTTCTTTTCCTTTTCTTCCAATTCTCCAAGCCAGGACTCTGTCCTTGCTCCAGTGTCAACATGGGGCACCCACTTTGTGAAAAGGAGTTCCGGTGCCGTCTTCCCAGGCATGCGCATGGAAAGGTGGCACAGAGATCTGCGCATGTCACATCCTTTCTCATTGGCAGCAGCATGCTCTTCCTTAGGACACAAGGTGAGTTTGTACTGAAAAGAGGAGGCTTTCTTCTGTTTTCTTTTTGATTCGTTATTGCTAGAAATATATTTCACAGCACAAGTGCTTACATCCAATTTCTTGAACTGCTGAGTGTATATCACAGACAAGTAGATGGTACAGGGTTCGCTCGTGACATAAGGTTACAACCCGATTCTGTGGAACCCCGGCACTTACACGGATACAAGTTTTACTCTTCTTTACATTTGAGATGACAGGCTGTTTCCGAAACTCTTTGAATGTTGTAAAAAGTCTCATTTAAAGCACATTTTTCTTGGCCCATTAGAAATGACTTTCTGTGAAATTCTGAGGCTTTTTTTTTTATTTAAAGACTTCATTTTAATAGCCATTTTTTTCAACATGTACTGGACAGATGGTACAAGTGATTTTTCTAAGAACTTTTAAGTTATTTGCTTTCTGTCTCTTAGCATGCAATTTGAAAAGTTCATCAGATAGTTTGAAGATCTTGTAGAAGGAGAAATTAGGAAAGGTCTCAAGTACAATTTGAATAAGGTCAGTTGTAAAGGAAATATTAGTTTCTTTCCTTTTAAACATAGCCATATAAATGTAAGTTCATCAGAAATTGAAAGGGAAATATCTCACTTTCTGTTCTTTCATCTAAGCCTTTAGGTGGAAGGATGGTCATTTTCACGGCTCAGTAGAATTCTACAGCTAATAATTTCTAAGATTTATTAAATTAACCTTATGACACTTAGTTATTTTTTTAAAGTTAAACGATGGTTTCTGTTTAATTAATATCTACCAGTTTCCTAGCACTATAGAAAGTCCTTTTCAAATAGCGCATATAATCTTGAGAAAAGTGTGGTGTAATAGCTCACAACTGCAATTCTTTTCCTGTGGCGTTCCTTCACTGATGTGACAACCAACTCCTTCACCCTTACAACATAGACTGAAGACCAGCAGCTCTCTAGGAGTCATGCAGGCCTTCAGCACCAGACTAGCACCTCTCAGGTATTGTGGACTATCAATTATCAGATTCTTAGCTTCTCCAGTATTAGACAGCCATTGTTTGACTACCCTGTGCACATCCTCTAAGACAATCTAACAAACATGGAGGTCATGAGCAATCAAAATCTTTTACATAAAGCCAACACCTGCAGACAATACAAATGCCAAGCATAGGCAGCCCTTTTCCCAACAGTGCACAAAATCATTTTATACATAACTAAAAATTAACTTCTGCATCATATGTATATGAGTGTTTTGCCAGTGTGTGTCTGTGCATCACATGTGTGCAGTGTTTGTAGGGGCCAGAAGAAGAGATTGGATTCCTAGAACCAGAGTTACCGATGACTGCTAGCCACCGGCTGGGTGCTGAGAACTGAACCTGGGTACTCTGGAAGAGCAACATGAGCTCTTCACCCCGGCCCATCTTGTCAGCCATGCCATTTTATCTTTTGTGTCAGATTACTCTTTCTTACTTTCTCTGTCTCAGATGAATGTGAGAGGCGGAAAAGCGGGATCACAGCTGCTTGTATCTCATCTTGTCTCTGAGTTTCTGCTCTCGAAGGTTAGTCTGACTTGAGTCAGTCACATTTATTTATTTTTTAAGACAGGGTCTCATGCACCCCAGATGAAGATGACCTTGAACTCCTGGCCCTTTTGCTTCTACAGCCCTAGTTATGAGATTACAGGCATAGACCGCTACACACAGCTGTGACAGTTGGCATTTCTTTTTTGTTTTTGTTTTTTTTGTTTTGTTTTGTTCTTGTTTGGTACTGTGTTTTTCAAGACAGGGTTTCTCTGTTGTAACTCTGGCTGTCCTGTCACTCACTCTGGAGACCAGGCTGGCCTCAAACTTACAGAGATCCACCTGCCTCTGCCTCCCGAGTGCTGGGATTAAAGGAGTGCACCACCACCACAAATGTAACAGTTGCTATTTCTAATGAGAATCAATTGAGGTATGAAGAATATATCTTTTATGAACTCTTCACTCACTGGGCTGCTCTTATCTCAGTCTTAAGATATTTTTTGTAGCCAGACCAGCCAATGATGTTAGGAGTGCATGTAATTTTAGAAGAAGAGAAAGTAGTTTCTACTAAGGTATAGTTCATTTGAGCTCTAAAATCCAAGTGAGCTATCTATCCGTCATGATGGGCATTCCTTTATCTAGAGAAGATCGTATGATTTGGCATCTAAGGTGCTACCAATTACTAACTTTGTGACCATGGCTAAGAAACGCTTTATTTGTAGAAGATTTTGTAGCATGGCTAATTTGCCTCCCATTCTCATCCCTTTTTACCTTTTCTACATGGAAATAGGACAATGTAAAAGAAGCTAAAACTTACAACTTGACTTCCCAGGCTTATTTACAACTAGGATAGAGACATAACCTAGTTTGCCACCCAACAGATGCCTTGAGGTAAGACACAGATGCAGGAGTGAGCAACACAAGGGGAAAGCTGCTTTGTGGCTATTGGACCTCCCAGAAAGGAGAGAGAGTAACAAAGATATGTGACTCTCTTGAAACAGTAATGATAGCTTTCCAGCAGTGGCAGTCATGAGATGTCCACTAAATTAGCTCCCAATGAATCACCCAGTACTCTGAGGGCTACATTACTCCTGGTCATGCTGTTATGATTGTATATTTGCCAAAGCCAGGTCACATCCTTGCAAAGGTTCATGAGTGCCTATGTCTTTTAAGATATCCCTTCCTTCTTAGCCTTATAAAGTGGGTTTTGTTGTTTGGAACTAAGAGTATCATACCACATATAATTCTCTTTGTTTCATTAATATGAAATGAGATTAAGAGAATATAAATTTCAGGTAAGTTGTGAGGTACACCGGCTACTTTAAAGCAGCACACAGAGTTTGATTCTTGTTACTAATTTCTTGTTACAAAAGTTTATATTGTTCTCAAAGGAGAAAAGCCACAAAACACATAAATCCTTTGCTGTATTCATCTTGGACGATGGTGCATAACATTGCCATGTAAGGAAGAGCTCTCCCTATTTTATCACTCTCATAATTATGTCCATCACTATCGTTTAGCATAACAGTGTAGTGCAAGAAATCTTGTAATTGATGAACAGACAGTCAAAAACAGTAAGCTGTCATTCAATAATTGCATTGGCAATAGTCCTTTGCTGTGCTATTAAAGGCAAAAAAACTATCTTAGTGAAAATACTTCTGTCATATGGGAAATACCTGTGAGGCTTTTGTTTTGTTTTGTTTTGGTTTTTTAGTATGTGATATTTTCTCCTTTTCCAGGAAATTTATGTTTCTGAATTAATTCCTGAACCTATTATAACTTCACTGTAATGTTTCTAGATTTAAAATATAGGTTCTGGATGAAACACTGAGTTTCTGAAGGAGAATATTTCTATTGGGAGGCATTAGCATGTGCCACGTACACACACACACACACACACACACACACACACACACACACACACGCACACACACACACCATACATACAAGAGAAATTCAGGACATATAATATAGAACCCGAACCTTTCCTGAATATTTTTCAGTTTTTCACAGGTTGTCAACTGTCAAATACTTGAATTATTCTATCCTGAATGTCTTCATGAACTGATTTTTATAAATTATCTGGCTGGCTATTGTGGTAGGTCGTTTGTGATTCATTCATCTTGCCCAGCTACAGCAGTAGCAGTAGCATGTGTAGATTGCATCTCTAAGGAATGATAAAGTGATGCAAATGGTGCTTTTCACCTTGGGTTCCCATGGCCACAGCCATGATTTGCAGTCGCTGCTGTGCTGTGTTTTCTATGAAGTCCCCTCACAAGATGCTTTTCTTCATGTTACATCCAGACTGCTAAGAAGAACATCTGCGTGGAAAGGTTTGGAGATGATGTAACTTCCTGTTCAAGACAGCCTTCCTGGCAAAAAACTCTTCAGAGCTATTGTTAAGTTGTTCATAATACGCTTGAAAAAATTTTTACAGGGCCTTTTACTGCCAGACTCAAGAGGATAAATTGTATATTGGGGTAATAGCAATAAGGTAAAAAATAGTCCTTTAATAACTGGAAAATTTGCAAAGCATGACACACAACTGGAAAAATGGGCTTTGTGGTCCATGTCAATCCCAGAAGATTAATGGAAAAGTGTCCTTACTTCTGGTTCTCTGGGGTAGGGCTCTGCCACATGGTTCCAGGAACAAACATAAGAAGTCAGAATCAGTATTTATCTTCTACCTGGTTAGAAGTGTTAAGCACAAAAGTGCCCACTAAGATTAATATACCCATGGGGGTCTAAAACAAAAAAATTCAAGATCCTGACTTATTGCTGTTTTGTGAGATGCTAATGGGTAGAAACACTATTAAACAAAGTTCATCAGATTTATCCACTGCAGGATTGCTAAGGACATTGACATGATCTATTCCCTTGAGAATTTCACATAGAGCTATAACATAGCTACAGAATTTTGTTTTCACTAGAAACATTTTAGGTGCATAGTTTGAGACACTGAACACAGTGGGCAGTTAGCATGCCCATGACTTCCCTCCTGCAATTGTAAATGCCTATCACACTGGTTCCTTTTTCCTTTATTTTTCATTTTATAAATGAGGTCTAATTCAATGGGGACTGGAGGCAATCCTATTTGCATATATTGTCATTACTCTTGATTTTCTTAATCCTTCTCTTTCTGACAGTATATTTTAAAGCTCTGTTGTTCTTAAGAAGTCTTTTAGTGTTACAAAGATGCTATAAGCACAAGACAGAAAATAAACAATAAAAAAAGAAAGAAAAATCAACTGTAATCTTACTGTGAGGATATAAGCACTCTTGACAAGTAGATGGGGATTTTTCTATTTGTGCTTTATGTTGTTTCACTTATAAATGTGGAATCATGTTGTCTGTACACTTTCATGTGTTTTCTTACCCCTCCATTTAACAAGCATCATCAACACTTGCACACTATTGGGTACTCTTGTGCCATTTATTTTCGGTGACTGTTGTATTCCATTTGTGCAATGATTCCTCCACGGTTGGATTTGTAGTCTAATAGGTTCCCTACTCTTTCCAACTTTACCCTATTAGCATTCTCAGAGAGTACAGCGAAGACTTTTTAGAACAGATAACAGTGTTCTTGGTGTCCTAGAAATTTCACATGTCTCAATTGTGGTGTCAGAGAACAAAGGCACTAACAATGATCTGCTGCCTAGAGTCTCTCAAATCATACTCATAGCACTAGTGACAGACACGGCTTCCCCACCCGGATCATCAATCTGTGACTATGACTTAGTCCAGGGCCACACATACATCATAAAAATGTTGCAAGCAATTGAAATCTACGAGGTAGAGGCTAAGTCCACAGACCAGTACTGTATTAACTCCTGTAGTGCTGGTATGAAACAGTATAGCATTTGCTGTCTTTGTGCTTGTAGCATGAAAACAAACAAACAAAAAAACCTCATACTTTTGTTTGAAGTTTTCCAGTTCTTATTTCAGAGCATATTCTAGAATGAGTGACCATATCACCAATAGTGTCTCTGGCACCACAGGAAAGTTCTTTAGAGGCTGAAATCAGGGATCAAGGAGGTCTGTGAGGAGCCAGCTCAATCATATCTTAACCTGACGGCCAAGTATGAAGATTTTTATCTCTAGATTTATGATAGGGATCCTCAGGGAACCAGAGCCTGATAGAGCCTGAAGGACTGGATTTGCCTTGTCTGAAAGGGATTCTACTACAGATCTGTTAATTTGTGGGACAATATCTAAATTTCTTTTAGTTTCCATAATTGTGAAGCATTTTTTTTATTATGGGAAATAGATTCTACTTTCATACAATATATCCTAATCATAGTTTCCCCTCCATCCATTCCTCCCAGCTCCCCTCCACCCCTCACTCTCAGATCTACCTCCCCTTCCATTTCCCTTCGACCACTGAGCAGACCTTCAAGAGACAACACTAAAACAGGACAATACAAGATACAATAATACAGGACAAATTCCCTTATATTGAGGCTGGACAAGGCAACCTAATAGGAGGAAAAGAGTTCCCCAAAAAAGGTAAAAGAATCAGAGACACACCCACTCGCACTGTTAGGAGTCCCACAAAAACATCAAGCTAACAGCCATAGCATATATACAAAGGACCTGATGCAGATCCATGTAGGTTCAGTGATTGCCAGTGAAGCATATTGAAATAAAATTTCATGTAAAGATGGTCAGATTGGACTAGATATACATTGGCTATCTGATAGGATTAAATGTTTGTGAAAATCTGCAGCTACAAGTGTGCTTTAATCCTTGTGATTATAGATCATGTCAGTAAGTTTGAAAACATCTGTTAAGGCATATCACTGTGAAATGTTAAAACCACAGACCACATGGTCAGATGACGTGCATTCAAATTCTACTGTTTATTATCAGTATAACAGCTCTGCAATAAATTATTCAGCTTTAAATTGGTTGCCAACTTCAGATTCACAAAAAATAAAATAAATACCAAGCAGGCACATAATACTAGTCTTAGCACACACTATAACTTAGTGAGACTATTAATTTTAGCGTTTGATAAAATAACAAATACACTTAAATATTTTAATAAAATTTGTTAACCATTATAGGTGCTGTTATCCATATTATCCTGAATATATATAGGTGGTGCCATCCTTGAAGGACAATGGAGAGGACTAGAGAGTAATAGTTTCTGATTCATTCAGTATAGTTGTTGGGGTCACATAACGTGCACTGAGGAACTGTACTTTCCTGGCAACAACAGCAAGAGTCACAACAGAGTAGGGCTGATGCCTCCATTCAGGCTTCTAAAGCCCAAGATCAAGTCTAAAGAACTGGCAGGAACTCATATGTTTTCATTTTATTTCAAATAAAATAAACGATCATTGCCTTTATCCTTTCTGCAGACCATGACATAAAATAGGTCCCTACCATGCTCCATACAAAGCAACTTCGGGCAATGACATGAGCTAAAGGAACGCATTTTAATGTATTTGTTTTCTTTCTCTTTAAGATACGCTAACATTTATGAAAAGCCACCTACCATTCGGTTGCTTCAAGACCCAAACAAAGTCAAGTTAATAGCTTCTGATGCCCAGTTAAACAAAAACAAGGCCAAAGTAAAGGCAATTATTATTTTAAAGGAAATAAAACAGGATACTGAATGCTACTCAAATATACTTACTAGTCTTCTTGTCCTTATTCCTTATGGCCAGACTTATTTTTCCCACTTGTCCGTCTTGCCGGAGCTGCTCAGGCAAGTGTGATGACGCCACTGTGGTCAGGTTTGCTAGTTGGAGAATGTGAAAACATTCCAGAATATCTCAGTGTCTTTGGGGAACTTCCAAGCTGGAGGCTTCACCTACAGTCTTTCTTGTCCTAAAGATGCCATCTAAAACTTTGGCCTTCGGACACTGATGTGGATCACAGCGGTGACACATCAGACGCTGAGGCGCTAGGGGAACTGCTGGGCTTCCTGTTATAAAGGTGGTGAAGTCCTGCCGCCGATCCGCGTGTGTCTCAACACTGGGAATGGAGGACTGCTCCTGAAAAGCTTTTTAAAAGTGCATTTCAAGAAACCCTGGAAGATTATGAGCACCACGTGGGCATGTTTACCAAGCTGTTCTTCTTAGTGAAAGTGGTGACAAGAGGTTAGGTAGACACAGGGTTTCTTAGCTTGTCTGAAAATGTGAGCCCTGTGCCTAGACACTGTGTTTGCGTCAGGGGACTTGGACATGTTAATGAGCGCAGTTCGTTTAGGAACTTCATTACTGCATATTACGAGGAGGAACTATGTGTGACCCTAGTAAAGAACCCAGAGTGTCTGAGCTAGAGTACAAGTTTCTGGTTCTATTCCTACATTTGATATCTTCTGGAAAAGAAATCCCCTTGAGTGTGCTAAGAACAGACAAGCCAGCACAAACTAATTTTTCTTCATCCGCATCTCTAATGTCTTATAAAGGAGGTACTTGATGAGGGCCATTATTCAGGCACTGCTTCCTTTTAGAAAAAAAACGTCTTGGCTCTGTTTGGATGTCATCTACTTTATTAAGCTCAAGAGTACATCAGTACAATAGGTGCTGATATTTAAGTTTCTACACACACACACACACACACACACACACACACACACACACACACACACTGAGCCTTCAGAATGCAAATTAGAATGAGAATATATGAAGACTTTATGACCCACAGGAACACCATTGCCCGGACTTGACTGAAGTCAATGTTTCGAAATCAAAACTAATACATTTCACTTTGTCCAGCAAGCTTTCTGTAACAACCCACTCTGTGACAAGTTCAGTCTCTCGATGCATAGACCCAGAATTAGGCTTGATTTGTTAAAAACTGATTCCATCCTGAAAGCCACAAATTTAGTGTTGGAAGCAGTATTAACATACAATTGAGACAATCACCTACCTAAGGGATAAACAATAGTTTAGATGCAAATGGATCTTTGGATTCACAGAGAAATAATCTTCAGTATCTCCTCTGAGAATTAGTGCCAGGACCTGACCAAGTTTCTAATAGGTGTTGCTTTTCTTATGTGAAGTATTTGCATAATTTCAGTGTATATCTTCCAGGTTTTTGAGGAGCATGGTTGGGTCTATGATGCTCTTATAGCACTTATGTAGGAGAGACAGGTAGCTTTCAACTTTCCTGTCTCTAGACTAAGACTCATGCCTGTGATGGAAGAAGGAAGAGTTATTCTACACTTACTCACTTTGCAATGAGCAAATCTGGACAAGGCTACCCTAGGATAGTGCCTATTATCTGACACATGATCATTGAAGCATCTTGGGGATCTCAAAAGAGTGGATTTTCTTGGGATACTCATAGTCTGTCTTGCAAGAATCACTGATGCTTCTGATTTTCTTTATTTTTGTTCAGTTCATTGCCTACCCTGTGAGTTTCAGTTCCAAACCCTCTTCAGGAAGCCTTGCCATCTGCCTTATATCTTGTCCTCTGAGCTGTGAGTTTACAGGAAGCTATATTTCAAAGGCAAAGAAGTCAGTGAAGGAAAGGGTCATATCTATTTTAAGTTTTCACAGGGAACAGTGGGAGCAGATTTAAACACCGGCAGAGAGGACTGCATTAGGTGCCAAGCTACCACTGCCATCATTTGCATAAGGTATATTCTAAGGTGTTGATTAATTTCTGATGAACAGGCATGTTTACTGAAGGGAGGTGGAAGTGCGGCTAGTCACTCAAGACCCAATGGGTCCTCTCTATATCAACTCTGCAGGCAAGGAACTTTCTGTTCCATTGACCTTGCTTCTTGCCACTACCTAGCATGCTGACTAATGTTTCTAGGTCTTCTCATGTTCCACCTGTGATTCTGCTTTCTGGAGCCACCACTTCCCCAAAAGAAAGAACTTTTATTCTTGTGATCCATTGGCTTAGGATCTGTTCTTTTAAATTTAAATGCTATATTGTCCCATTCGCAATCCACTTGTAAACAGGCCTTGTGAAGACAACAGAGGACATATTCGTTAAGCAAGTATTTAGCTATTAAGGTTAACCACTTCTTATTAACACAGCTGCAAGGTCATTAGTTTTTAACAAGCTGTTGATTGTAGATGAGTGTTCCTCACAGAACTCGAGTTTAGGAACTGGACCCATAACTGAACGAAGTGCAAATGTGTGTGCTTTATTAAATGAATCCTTTCATTTTTGTGAAATTTAGTGTCGTTTGTATTGTTAAACAGGTGGTAGTCAAAAGCAAGCACTTGCAACTTTTGCTGTATTTTCTTTCCTTTGTCCTCATTCATCCTGTTAATAATAGTGTCACCTACTATGTACTGTAGTCAACCGAAGCTAGAGGTTTCTACACCTCTTCTGCCTTTCCCTTATACAATGATCACAACTAACAATAATTGCTACTCTTCCTACTGCTTAGTGATTTAGTGATGTGTCTCCCTGATCTCACTTGAAGAAATGATGAATCTGAAAGCTGGCATATTTAGTGACTTCTAATTCCATGTGGTGGAGGCTATGAGATGACCATTTATGTAGCATCTAAGTAGTTGAACACCAGCAGCTTTATTGGTTCCCCACTGACTACTTGGCGAATTTGGGATTGAAATTTGAATTACCAGGATACAATGTCAGCCTTCCCTCCACCCTCCTGCCTTACCTGCTCACACAGTGTCTTATTTTCATAGTCCAGATGGAATGTACTACCGTTCAATATAATAGGAGGCTAATAAATAGGTGCCTTGGCATTTAAAGGTGGTTTGGGAAGAAATGCCACCAATTTGACTTGTAACTATTTAGCAAAGTATAGGTTTTAATTTTTACCACCTTAAGTTAATGCAGATAAAAATGTCTGTCATATAAGATCTTGAATGGTGTTTGTGTGTGTGTGTGTTGAAACTAGGGACTCCCACATACTAGGTGAATGCTCTCCCACTGAGATACTTCCCCAGCCTAGATACTTTCCTAAGCCATTAATCCCCCTATTCTACACATGTGGTGTGGTTCTCTGACAACCCCAACAGTTGTCACAAACGTGGACTTGTCATTATTTTGTTTTTCTGTGTTTTCTCCAAACAGAAATATTTAATGGTTTCACAGGTTTTACGATATGACTAAGAGAACAGCAATCCACTTCTAAACTATCTGAGTCAGGTCCTTTCCCCTCTAGCCATATCTCTTCCTACAATCTTATGTATTCTCTCTCTGTCTGGGCCACAGATTTTACCTCAGGTTCATTATGGGACCCTTTGAGAACATGCTTGCCTATTCTGGATGAAGCCAGGTGGTTTTAAAATTGAGCATATCCAAAATATATGAATTTTGAGAGTAGATGAGTGACTACACAACTTAAATTGCAATTACATAGTAATCACTCAATTTTCTTGTGAAGACTGAATCCTCTCTTTGGGTTTCAGACAGATGTCACAGCAGATGCAACCCATAATAATAAGAGTTTACATTAGCTGCTGCAATGCTGGGAGTACAATACTCGGCTGTGCTGGGTTAAATTGTTAATAAAAGGTACTATTGAAAAACTGTTAGGAAGAATGACTAGATCGAGTCAAACACAGGGAGGTTCTCATGAGTTAGTGCATCCAATATAGTGTTGGTGTTTCAAAGGATCGATGGTTAACGAGTCTTGGACTATGTGGGAGTTCTCAATAGGGATAACATTTTTAAAGATTTATGAAATTTTTGTTTATGTGTATGTTTGTGTCTGTGTTAATTTATGGGCACTGCGTGCATGTGGGTGCTGGCAGAAACCACAGGTGATGTCATGTCTGTTGGGAGCTGAAGTAATGGGTTGGTTGTGAGTTTCCTGATGTAGGTGCTTGGAACCAAACCTGAGTCTTCTGCAAGAGCAATTAAGTGCTCTGAATTACTGAACTATCTCTCCAGCCCCAGGGCTGGATAAATTTCCTTTTGAGGTGAAATTTCTCTTGATCAAACTAGTCTTTGCCTTTCATTTGATTATCAGCAAAATTCAGGATATAGATGCCGGCTGCTCAGAGATTTACCCATGTTATTACAACTGGCTTGCAGCTGGAGCCAGGGCCAAGCTGAAGTTGATTGACTTGCAAGCTACTTGTCTTAGCTTCAGGCCACACTACTTCTTCCTGGGAATCAGATCTAGTCAGCAAATCAATTAACTGTGCACATGTGTGTTTAATCAAATAGACTGATCTTTTGACTTGTTAATTTAAAAATCAAAGAGATTAAATCAGCTCTTACTGAAAACATAGGTGAAGAAGAACTTATTTATTTTTGCCCCAGACTCTCAATTTTGGTCGCATGGAAGTCAATTCTTTGTGTAACATAAGGCACTACAGAACCTATGCAAGCAATTCCAGGATACCACTGCTGGTAGCATCACCTTCAGATGTGTAGCACGCCGTGCCCAGATTGATGTGGTAGTTCCAACTTGCTGGTAAATGTACAGTAAGTGAACATTCCTCACCTGGAAGCATTTTGCTGAAGGCTGGAGAAACTTGGTCCTTGACTTTCCTCTCTGACCAACATTGCTCTTTTTAAACATGATTGAATCTGTTACCTTACCTTGTTCCCACACACTGTCTTTCTTCCTCCAGCTCTGATAATGGTATGCTTGCCCATTGCTTCCTCACTCCCTGTCCAGCTCACTGCTTTGTGAAAGGGCCTGATCCCCATGCTTCCTGTCACTCAGGAGCCTGGTCTAGTGTTAAGGGCTGGGGAGAATGCACCTTTTCTTAGTTCTTTGCAATGCATGTCCCCGAGGTGGGGAACCTGGGGGGGGTGATTTGTGAGGAAGATATAGATAGGATCTAGTCATCTGTCAACAGAACTCCCACACAAATATCAGCACTTGGCGAGGAATGCCTGCTTATTCTTTCTGTGTGGTTTTCTTTCCTAAAGTCTATCAGTACCCTCTAGAGATTTCTTTCCTCTCCCCACAAAGGTCTCTGTGGCATACATCCAACACTTCTCTCCTTGCCTTTGGCTTCCAGGAAGAGTTGTCATTCAATGTGTGTTCTACTTGCACTGCCCACGCCACTACTCATCTTTTGCTTCTCTCTTGGATCTGGACTTTCTTCAGAGCACTTGTCTTCTTCTGGCTTCTCTTCCTCACAGTATTTCCTGTCTCATCCTCTACACTTTGTTGCTCTTCTCCCTACTGGTGTCAGGAGACTGTTCTCCCACACTATATCATCTTATTTTGGGCTACGTGAAAACCATAGCCCGAGCCTCAGCTGACGGGAAGGCTAGAGGTGAGCCACTGGGCAAGAAGAGCATCAAATGAGACTTGCAAGGGTAGGAAACAAGGGATCCAAAGGTTCTCATGGGATGCTGCAAAATGAAACTAATGCTTAAAATAAGTCTTTACCCTCTAGTTTCTGTCCTGCTCCAACATCAGATATAGTATTTTGATAGCTATACATGTTACAAATAATGCCTCTAGCTGGGCTTGGTGGTATGTACCTTTGATACCAGCACTAAAGAGGCACAGGCAGGCAGATCCCTATAAGTTTCAGAGTAGTCTGGTCTACATAGAAAGTTCCAGGCCAGCCATGGCTACATAGTGAGACCCTGAATCCCCTTCTAAAAGTCTGTAAAATGTCTGATATAGTGAGTAAAATATAACTGGCACTCTGTAAAAGTTATATTTTATCATATTGTTTATTATATTGCTTTTCGATATAATAGAGCTAAAGTGACTCAAATCAATAATAAGAAAACTGGGTTAGACCAGACAGTGAGATACCTTTGATAGAAGCAGCAATGGTTTCTGATTCAATTCTATGTGCTGTTTGTGATTTACAAATTGTTCCAGTTAGTTGTGAGGGATGTCACAACTTATTATGGTCACTAGGCTTTAAAACTTGAGCGTGTTAATATAAAGACCTGAATTCCTCATGATGCACACACTACTCGTAGAAACCCTGGTAGTCCTGTTGTCTAATCTGCAAAATGAAGGTTCAAAGAAGCCAGCTACCCAGAGTTATATCTAGCTCAAGTAAGATACAACATGCAAAGCTCACTCACTGCACAGAGCACAGCACACAGTAACCACCATATAGCCATCTCCCTGGTTAGCACTAGAGTTGTGACAGTGTGATTCAAGTTCATCCTTGTAAAATTTTCATTTTTTTCTACTTACCTTCCGTTTTATTTTTCTAATTGACAAAGAAAGGGACACAGTTGAACTGCTCAGCTGGGAACTGTGCAACTGTGAGTAACTCCGCTCTTATGTAGAGAGCACAAAGAAAGGTTACCCCATCACTACGGTCAATCTCATCAACCAAGTGACCTCTCCTGATCAGATTTCTGGCTGTTTCAAAAGCCCACAGACAATGCTCCATGCTGTGGTTGCTCATTAATTCATAAGGCATTTCATCAAACACCAGACACATTTCATTAGAGTATGAGGAATATTTTATGCCCTCCGGGAAGATTACGAAATCGTTTGTGGGGTGGTAGGTAGACTAACTCATGAAGGACACTTTTTCTGTCCTTGTGTAGCATGTTCTGGGACTGGGGGTCTATGCTGATTCATCTGACCAGCATCGGCAGAGCTCTCTTCAGGCTCTGAGTTCTGGGTACCAGGAGTCAAAGGTGAACAAGGCACAGCTGAACCGGAGGCTTTGCTGGCAGCTGAATAAATATCTGTAGAGCCCTCAGGGAAATAAGCCTATACTTAGTCTAAGCATTGTTAGAGAACTTAGAATGTCCTGCCCTAAGAGAACAGGAGGGAAATGATGGCTTTGGCTGTGACAGGTTTATGCTCTACAGAAGTCTCTACTGTGCTTCCAGAATCCTCTGTGCAGCCTCTCCAGCAGTCTCTCTAGAGATTAGTGACATCTCCTGAGAATAGCTGTCATCGATTTTCAGGAAAGCACATTATGCAGTAAACTGATTAATCCTAACCAAACAACTACCTTCATTTTTTTTTTTCAAACATCCTAAACCCAGGTATTGGGAAATGGGGTACTTCCCAATCCAGTGTGCTCAGAGGCTGAGGCAGAGTTTGTGAAGGAATTTGATTATAGCCCATCCAAGACCCTAAGCAAACACACCATCAGAAAAGCCAAGTGCAGGACAGCAGTCTCATAGTGTGTATATCCTCTGGAAATTCTGCCACAATGGTGTTCACGGAGCCTGGAGTGCTCTGCCTTAGAACGTGAAGCTTGACTGTCGTATTGCAAAGGACATTTGGTAGGTCATGCTGAAAAACTGTTTTATGTTCAAATATTTCTGCATTGTATACAGGTCTACGCCTCCCACCCCATCTCTGGCCTTTGGCCCCCTCTTGATCTCATTCAGCACCTCTATCATCTCCCCCATTGCTCTCAGCCCATCCCTGATGGAGACTTTCCTTTAAAATTTCTTTAGTTCTCTTAAGGGCTTGGGCCTCGTATATCACTTCAGGGGTAATATTTTACTGCTTCCCTGAAATGCTTGCAAAGCCTGGGGACTGAGTCTATATCTTTGTCTCTCATCATCTCTCTTCTTTGGGTTCTTTCCCAAATGCTTGGAGAACTGTTCAGAAGAAGAGATTCATCAAATCCAAAGGTCATGTGTCTGTGCTTCCTGCCTCCTTTTTCTTGGGCTCTGGGAACAAGGAGGGAGCTGGACCGGGTGCTGATATGGAGGCAGAGGAGGGAGCATGCCATGAGCTCCTGTAACTGAGTCCAGTGAGCATATAAAGAAGACAGTGAATAGTTAACCCAGCACACTTCCACTGTGAGATCAGGACTACTCAAGTCACTTGAGGACAAGAGACTGGTAAGTATGGAAGCCAAATGTAGAAAGTCTCTCTCTTGCACTGGTAAAGACTGTCAGAAAGCCTAACTTGAGGTTAGTTAGATGACTTCAGTCCATACTCTGAGCCAGAGGATGTGTTGACATTAAGGTCTTAGTGTACAGCACTTAAAGGAAAGGCGCAGAGGGCAATTGTAAATGACTTGCTCTGATTTGTCATGGTCCAAAGTCTTTATCAATATTTATTTTAAAAGAAAAACAAAGCAACCTTCCTACTTCATAGTGGCTGTTGAATTTCTTGACTAGATAATTTGAAGGACATCTTTTCAGTGTCTGGAGAAATTAAAAGCAGACTCAAGCACTGTGACTTACAGTCCTTCTCTGAGTCTGTCCAAGACTCAGAGAAGGAACTTCTCCAGAGAGAAGAGTAAGGTGCATCCAGAACTTTCCTGGGCAGGGCAGACCCAGCGCTTAAATCTTATCTCAGAAGTGAGAAAGAAAAGGACAATGGGAGGGTAAATCATTTAGCTGTGGGCTGTAGGACAGTGTGAGGTTGGCAAGAGAATGCACTCTAGGCAAATGCCTTTGGCTTATTGTAGGGAGAGTAACAAACTCTTAAAATTAATGCTTGTTTAAAACAGAGAAGGATTTGGAAGCTGTTTGAAGTCTACTGTGTGGTGGCAGGGTGCATGGTGCAGCACACCCTTCATGGAAATCCTGTGCAGGGGGCCTTTAGGGTACCTACAGTCTTGAATATCTCTGTTCCATCCTTCATCTGACCTTCCCATCCACCTTCCTCTGCCTCCCAGGTCATGTTCTACATACCAGAGGCTCTCCAGAACTCCTTGAAGTCTCCTGGGCAGGGGGCATGCTCCATTGGGAACCCAGTGGCTTATCAGAAAAGAAATTCATATACTAATACCAGAGGCTGCTCCTGGTGCCTCTCCAGAGACATTTGTATTTTTCTTTTCTTCTTCCTCCTATTCACCCTTCCTTCTCCACCTTCCCTCTTCTTCCATTCTTTCTTTCATGTGTTTCTGAACTTACCACCCGAAAAGCAAGCATTCTACCACTGAACTACAACTTCAGTCCTCTTCTTTACTTTGAGATAGGATCTCACTAAGTTGTCCAGGCTGGTCTTGAACTTGTGACTCTCCTGATCCACCCTCTGGAGTAGCTGGGATTGCAGACTTAACCAGCCGTGGCAAAACTTGTATCTCCATAGGAGTTCTTTACAACTTTATTTGGAAAGCATGAAGAATAGATTTATCTTACAAGCGCTCATTCTTGAGACAGTTGTCTTTGATTGGAAGAGGATGAGGAAGTTCTAGAATTCCCTGAACCACCTCCTCCTTTTATGGAGCAGCTCCTCACTTGAGATGAAGCCGGATGCTTCTGCCATATTTCCTTTCTTGCTGTTGCTGTGTGCTTGTCATACTTCCCTACCACTGTAGGGAGATCTTAACTGTGATGGGTCTGTGTCTATATTCTAAAAACATACTAATGCATTAATACATTAATACACTAAGAAACACTAATGTATTAATGTATTTTAAGAGTCTGTGAGCACTGACTATGTTCAGGTATTTTCCTGAGTCCTTAATGTTTCCTAATTAATTAGCTTCTATAACCAGAGACAGGAGACTCTATATCCACTTTAATGATAAGGTACTGAGTTCTTAAACTATTTGCCTAAGGTCACAGGTAAGTAATGGCCAAGTAAGAATAGAAACCCAGGCTGTCTAACCTTAGAGTTTGTATTGTAACTATGACATGGGCTGTGTCACTGGTACCTACTTACTATTTCTGGGAAGCAAACACTATTTCTGGTTTTCCTGATGATGAATTTTTCAAGTCATTCAATGGGGTCACAGTACTCAGAAATTTGGTCAAACATTCTGAAGTTTTTTTTTTTTTTTTTTTTAAGAAGAGATTGGATGAAATTTATATATACATATAGTGTTCTATCATAAGGATGGGCTTCAATCAATCACAAAACATAAAGCAAGAATTCAGTCACCGTCTTCTTGCTTCAGTGGCAACATCAGCTCTTTCGGGCTTTCTAGCTGTGTGTTTGGACTTGAATGGCAATTCTTTCCTGTATCTCTAACTTCTTTGGGCTTCTCCATCAGATTCTGTACTCATGAAGCCCCTGACTTGATTCTGTTTCTCCATGAAACTCAGAGAGCCTTTGTTGTTTACAAGTTCCTAAAAGCTAATGGAATGGTATGAAATGGCAGAACCAACACCATCTTAAACTGCAAAATCCATTTTAAGACAGAGACAATGTTCAGGGTTCCTGGGAAAATGAGAAAAGCCCTTAGCCTTCAGAGCCTGCTGGTAAAGCCAAAACAAAATGATTGTCAGATACTTGTTTTGGGAACTGAAATGTGTCATTTCTGGGTTATGGTGACTCTGACCATGATTGTTAGTGAGTTTCTGATTGGTTAAAAATTATGACTAACTTTTGTTTATATTGGCATAAAATGTTTATGGTTTTAAAGCTTAAATAATTTGTCAAAATTTGAGTCGAGGCTGTAGCTCTGAACTTTCATTTTGTCCCTGGCTGGCCCAGCTACTTTTCTTTCTTTCCCTTTTTCTTTGATCCTTTTATGCTTGAACTCAATAAAATTTTCTTTTCTTTCAACAAGTTGTGTGTTGGTTGGTTTAATTAGATCAAAAAGACCCCATAACACTAAGTCCTAGGGCTCTTCTCTACCAGTCTGAATTTTGCTTGTTTTCTAAGCAAAATTTTCCTAGTGACCATCTGTCTGCTAAGAGCATCTCTTGGATCCACAATCTGTAGCTATGGTGCCCTGGGCTCATACAGCTAGTCGAATATTCGAGTGTACTCGTATATCTCAGGGATACCTGGATGCAACATGCACAAAAGCAGATTCATGACTCAGAGTCAAATATCTATGTGTCTGAGAGACCAGAAAGCCTCTTAACTCTGTCCCTCACTCTGTTCCTGTACCACCAGGATGACCTGCCAATGTCACTACAGAAATCTCTCCTGTGTTTCCTTCTCTCTGGGATCACACCCTCCCCCACCCCAGCTATTGGAAGCTCCCTTAGGACTCCTCTGGTCGCCCTGTAATCACAGTGATCTTCCTAACCTGCAAGGCTGATCCAATCACTCAGTGCCACTACCTGCTGGGAGCATTCAGTTCTTATCAAGACCACAGGGTGGCTCCCAGGGCTTCCTGTGGTTTCCTCCTGCAGCAGTTTCCTTACTGTCTACACTTTAGCTATTCTGACATCTTCAGTTTCTAAGTGCTTCTTCCCACATAGGTCTGTGCAACTGCTCTTTAACTTTTTTTTTTTAATTTTTGTTTTAAAAATCTAGAACATTCTGACATGTTTCTTTCTTTTCTTTCTTTTTTTCTTTTTCTTTTAGAGTCAGGGTTTCTCTGTTGTAACTCTGGCTGTCATGGAACTCATTCTGTAGACCAGGCTGGCCTTGAACTCACAGAGATCTGCCTGCCTCTGCCTCCCTTCCGAGCGCTGGGATTAAAGGCGTGTGCCACCACTGCCACCACTGCTAAGAGGCACTTTCTTTTCTTTTCTTATTTTTAGCAGTTATTTTTAAAAATTTATTTGTTTATCTTCTCTTGTATAATTCATCCACTCCCTTATTCCTCTCCCTCCACTCTTCCCGGCTCTTCCATCTTCCTTCTCCCTGAGATACACCCCCTCCGCCCCCACATCCCAGGGTTAATGCTCAAATAGGGGGCATAACAAGATGGAAGAAGGCTATGCACTAATCCTTTCATCAAGGGTAGTAGAGTAGGCAACCCAACAGGAGGAAAAAGTCCCAAGGGCAAGCAAAAGGGTCAGAGACACCCCACCCCAGTTTGTAGGAGCTCTGTAAGAACACCAAGCTAGACAACCACAAGACATTGTAATAGGGCCCCAGACGTTGGTAGGCCCTGAGACCTTAGCACAACTGTCTTCATGATGGAAGTGCCACTCAGGCTCTGGGCTAAACTGGGATCCTGAACACCCAGGGTAGTTGGCAGCCATCTGGTAAAGACTTTCTATTGGCTTAAACTCATATGTGAGCAGTCTTCTCTGGTGAATATCCCACAACAACATATTTAGGGGACCCTGCAGGTTCCAAGTCTGCTGCTTCAGGCACTGTGAGCCCCTAAGAGCTAGTCAGTTGACGCCATGGGTTTGTTCTCCTGGTATCCTTGACTCCTCTGGTCCCAGCAATCCCTCTTCCCCCTCTTCTGTGGGGTTCCTCGAGCTCTGCAGGATGTTGGGCCCTGGTCTTCAAGAGGCACGTTCAAGGGAGACTTTTATCTTCTATACATCCTTCTAACAGGCTAATCAGATTCCTTTATCTTGCAAGATCATAATATTTATCTAAATTAATATGAACACTAACAGATACAATTTATTGAGTATTAGTTAAAGTTTAAGCATCAACCACAGTGCAAATGATTTAACAATCGTGGTATTTAAATCTCATCTAACTAAATTTACAGCAAAATTTGAGAGACAGGCAATATCATCCTTGTTATCTTGTAGGAGAGACCCAATAGCCAGAGTCACAGGCTCAATGTACTTTCAGTTGTATGATCATTTATTTCTGAATACTTGGATCTCCCATAGGACTTTGAACTTGGAGTGAGCTAGAGCCAGGTCCCTTACTGATCAGCCCTGTTACAAGCCAGCCTTGGCATGTAAAATGTGCCCGCCATGTATTTGCTGATTGGGATAATGAGTATTTGAATGAGTAATGAAGTAGGACACATTTTCATATGGAAACTAGCTGGGTATTCCTTTTGTTCTGTGATCCAAATCAGTCACCTATGAGATTGTTGACAGAATTCTAGACAGATGCTTGCAAATGAGAAAAATGGCATTCACAGTCCTAGAGATGGTGTAGAGCACCCTCCACTCTTCATTGTGATGACCATCTGCTCCTCTTCCAAATGAGGCACCAATTTAGTTTAATTTAATTCACAGTTAAAGATAAGGGAGTTCCCCCTCCCTTCTAGTCTTCTGGGGCTTCTGAAATAGAGGAACTCACACCCGCAATGACACACATAGACGTGTATCTTGTATGAGGTAAGTCTAAACCTGCAGTCCTGAAAGAAGCCCCAACTTTCTAAGCCCAAACATGAGAGGGCTCTTTGTTACTTGTGTAACAAGCTAAAGTGGTTTTAATGCTTTCCCAGACAGCTTTTCCAACCCTGGTGATTCAGTTCAGCTTCTTCCTGCTGGGCTCCCCAGTACTGCTGCAGTTCTCACTGTATGCAACAAGAGGGACTGGGACAGCCTGCGTGCTTCCTTAAAACACTGGCTCCAAATGAAGTGCATCACCGCCCCTTGCTTCTCTTTGCTAGAAAGTCCAATTCTAAAAACTTCAAAGGAGGCAAGAAAATGTTATTTGTCAGCCCAGAAGGAAAACAAAGAGAAATAGCTAAGTGACTTTCTGAGTGTCTTTGCTTCATTTCACCCAGTCAAGCAAGGCCAAGGAATTTCTGAGATCAGTGCACAGAGCACTAGGGAGTGGAAGGGGAAGTTTTGGGGTAACTTGCAGCATCTAAAAGGTCTGTGGGTCAGGAAAAAACAGGGAAGTTCTTCATAAGAAAAGGTAACATCCAGCAGTCATAACTGAGAAGAACTGAGGTTAATGCCAAGAGAGATGAGGAAGGAGTGGGGACAGGAAGGAGTACGGGCAGGAAGGAGTGGGGACAGGAACGGGTGGGGACAGGAAGGAGTAGGGGCAGGAAGGAGTATGGGCAGGAAGGAGTGGGGACAGGAAGGGGTGGGGACAGGAAGGAGTAGGGGCAGGAAGGAGTGGGGACAGGAAGGAGTAGGGGCAGGAAAGAGTGGGGACAGGAAGGGGTGGGGACAGGAAGGAGTGGGGACAGGAAGGAGTGATGGCAGGGGTGGGGGATAGGGATAAGGAGGGAAAAGAGAAGTCAGCCTTAGTATTTGTCACAGACTCAGGCAGAAATTATTGTAATAATCATTTTGTCTTGCTTTTCCTGTCTTCCTTCTATAAGTAATTAAATAACAAACAGATTCAACCCTTCACCACAAGTATCTTAGTCCCTAATGTGAAGATATGAAATAATTAGAGGATTTGCTGTGTCAGGATTTTAATGCCATAGACAACTTCTGTTTTCAAGACTGTGCTAATTATAGAGGACAAGGCTGAACAAAGGGGCGATGTGCAATTAGCAGAGCAGTGCTTCCTGCAAAGCAGCTTCACTCAGGCGCTCTGCCGAGTTCGTGTCTGTATTAGACCCACCGTCAGCTAGGACTCATCGCTTAGAAGAATACTTTGTAGTCTTTAGAAACTCCAGCTTTGGCCATCTTTTACTATGGCAATGGAATAGAAGATGTTTTTTACAATCTAGTTGAAATGGCAGAGGACTCCTATAAAGAGCAGAAACCTGTGGTTCTCTGGTCTTCCACCCCTTGGCTTGGTGATCAAAGTCAGTGAGCTCTTTCTCACACTGTCTAGAGGTAACAATGCATATGAAAGCACCCAGCACAGAGCTGAGGCTGTATTAAAAACTTTTAGTCTTAGAGCAATTCCCTTCTCTTCTCCCGCTTTCGTTTACTTTATCAAGATTTCATTCATCTCAAATACAAAATCCTTCAGATTTTCAGAATGCAACAAGAATGGCTGAGATATCAGATGAATGTGCTTCCTCTAAGCCCTCGGAAGCCCAATAAAGGCCATCACCACATCAGTGGCTCTATCTGAACAGTGCCAAGGCTGAGGAAGTACCTGAGCTATCTAATCCTTGGATAGGGGGGAATGGGGGGCTGGGGGGGGGAAGGAAGGTGGGGCATCCCAGGAACACTGACTCAGCTCCTCCCTTCCAAAGAGGATAAACTGCATGTCAAGGTGCAACATGTTTTTGCTGTCTGTGTGTGGAGGAGGGGGCAGTATTCTGTTTGCAAACAAGATCTTAAGTGCAAAAGACAATCCCTTGCTATGTTAACCCTAAGGGTTCTGTGAGAAGTCCTTTAAAAATATGTACTTTTTCCTGGGTTTTGTTGGCAGAAAATTAGGAATTGATATGAAAGGGTAGGAGTTCAAAAACTGCCCGATATTACTCATTATTCTTTGGAAAATATCATGGGCTGCCCATCCTAGTCTTCAGTGCAGCTCAGTGCGATTTGAAAAGATGAAGGCCTTTTGCTCCCAAACAGCATTAAGATTACATTATCATATCAATAGTCCACATGCAAAGTTCTTGATAAAACCTTCACAATCTAGAGGCATGCGGCAGAATATGAGAGTTTGATTTGTGTAAACAAATCAAAGGCATTTTCAGTCAAGCTACTTAATCTGTTTAAGGCACTGTCAGGAATATAAACATCAGAGGAGCCAAGTATTGAGGCAGCTTGGGTAGGAAAATCTCAGAAGATTGCTCTTGTTTCCTAATTTACTATAATCTAGCCATATTGGCCTTCCTTCAGTGCTGGGAGGCAGCCAGGAGTAAAGTTTCTGGTCTTCACAACCTCTATAATTCATGCCCTGTCCTCTTCATAGAAACCTCTTGGAAGTGGGCCGGACAAGTTCAGTTATACAGCATTAACACAAGCTTCCTCATCTTGCTGGTTTGGTACAGTTGCTCATATTGTTCATTGTGGGTTGCTGGGGCCCTTTGAGCCACAGAGGCTCCAGCTGACACGGAAACCAGATCTTGAGTCAGATTACTAGACAGACTGCCACAGAGACTAGGATGTATGGTGTCTCTGGAAGGTGAGGTGTATGGGAACAGTGTTTTTGGCTCTCATATCTCTGCTGGCTTCTCTTTCTCCAGCCAGGTCTAGTCATTCACAGCCTGAACACTCTTGCTTCTACCTGGCGTTTATTACAATTAGTAGTTGAATTGCTTGTTTATTGTTTAGTTTTGTTTTTATTTGCTTTCCATTGGTCTCTTAGATCCTTAAAAGGAAAGAGTGTTGACAGCTTGGCTTTGCTCAATCTGCCTCC
The DNA here is from genome assembly GCA_026225945.1 of Cricetomys ansorgei. Classification (NCBI taxonomy): domain Eukaryota; kingdom Metazoa; phylum Chordata; class Mammalia; order Rodentia; family Nesomyidae; genus Cricetomys; species Cricetomys ansorgei. The sequence goes on along the minus strand of JAMJFZ010000716.1, from coordinate 20,615,622 downwards.
TGCGTTTAAATACTGAACACATTGGTTTGAACTTGGAGAATCCTATGGCTATAACAGCATGCATGTCAGGTGACGTCTGCCCTTTTGGGTGTGTGCTGATTCCATTCCACCATGCCTCATCTTACCTCTGGCCACGAGATTACAGGGCAGAGACAGAAACAGACTGAAAACGATGTCAAGAAGAAACGAGTCAAAAACCCACTCACTAAAGCATCACGGACGTCAGAAAAGTTAGTGAAAACCAATATAGCTCCTGCAAATCGCTGGAAACAAAGTCAAAGAGAGAGGCAATTGTGCACTGGCATTTCTTTGAGTTTGATTTTGGAAAAGCAGCTTGCTGGGAATTGACTCAGGGTTGTCTCCCAGCATGCACTGGCAGCTGTCCCTCACGGTCCACCTGGCAGTTAGCTGGCACTCGGAGATAGGTGGTCATTTTACAGATAAGGAAATTATAGTTTAGACAGGACAAGTGATCAGCCGAAGGTCATAGGAGGGAGTAGGTAAGAAGCATGCAGAATCCAATGTCCTCTTTGTGAAAACTGCGTTCTTTCCCCAAACCGCGCTGCAGAAAGTTTGCAGACAATTTTATTGCCTATGTCATTTAGGGCAATGACATATAAGGGTGGTTTTGTTTGTTTGTTCGTCTTCCTTTTTATTCCTTTTATTAAAATTGTTTTAAAGATCATTCATATTTTAGCTATTTTTAATAACTGCCACTATTTTTATAAACTACTTCCTTGTGTTCAGCTAAAATAACAAGTGATTGAAGTCCAGCTGCCTTATGAGACAAGGTTATTTCAGCACAGATTAGCAATGGCCTTGGAGAAGTGGATTTTAAATAGGAATTGTCTCAAGTTACATGAAGAAAATCTGTGGTCCCCAGCAGTTCATTTTCAAGGAGGCCATTTACTAAAACCAGTCAAAAGTTTCAAAGACGTCTGTAAATATAGCTTTTAAAGCAGCATTTATTAAACTGTGACTTCCTCCCCCTCTTGTCTTAGCAACAAGGCTTTTGGTAGGCACTAATGAACAAGGTCAACATTCTTATCACTCATTAGTTATTAAGAATTGACTTCCAATCTTACAGCATCATGGTGACTTTCCTCTGTGCCCAGCCCACAACTGAGCAATGAGCTCTTCTCCTACCTGTTGGGCCAAAGCCTGCTGCGTTTGCTTTCTTCTCACTTCGGAGACAGAGCATCTAGCATGGTCTCCATTGGTCCGTGGAGATTTGAGAGGCTCACTCCAGAAGCTGCTGTTCACCAAATTGCAGAATCCTAAGTCGACAGCAGAAAGAGGGAAAACTTTATATATAAGAGAAGCTAATTGGATTTGAGAGAACAAAGATAGAATTCCTTAATTTAAAAATGTTTCTATTTAGTGGAATGAGATATGGGCAAGCTTTGAAAAGAAATTTTAAATGTTTAACAAGTGTAGAAGAGAGTGTGAGCCAATTCTAGGGATGGTATGTGAGGCCAGGGAAGTAAGACAGAGGAGAAGTAGTCTGGCCTGAGTTGACAAGGAATGATAGGGACGGTGCCTGACTAGTGATCATGTGACCTGCTGGAGAGCCAGCTCAGGCCAAGCTGATGGCTGTCATTGATGCCATAAGGAAAAATGGGCCCAATGATGTCACAACTTCAGATTTCCAAGGAAACTAGAAATATATACTGTATGTGCAATTTCTTGAGTTGTACATGTTAGAATTTAATTAAATAAATAAAACTTCGTGTGGACAAAAGAAAAGCCAAGGGCTTCGTAAGGGCCAGAGTTACCCATACTCTGGTGCAACAGCCTCAGTTCAAAGTGGTGACCACCTGCATCCAGAGAGAGGAAGCTGCTTGGCCAAGGTAAAACTGGGGTGTTGGGTGGATTCGTCATCCCTTTCACGTAGGATCTTCACTTTTTGCTAGTGACCACTCTAAGACTGGCTGAAATTGAGCAGACCTGTTTAAATAGTTGGTTGAAGGCCAATAAAAAGCTGCCTTTCACTGATCTGATTCTTGGTTTTCAAACTACCAGTGTATGAAGCTTCCTGAGAGAGGGGTGATGGTGTCCTAGTATCACCATTCATATTGTGGAAGAGTGCTGAGAAAATTAGAAAATTAGTGAGTACAGTGTATATTATCCCATGACTCCAACCATGGACATCTATTTGGATGGTTTTGAACCAGGGAAGCCAGCTGTGAGGAGCAGAAGTGTGATGTCTGAGCAGAGGCATGCCTAGTGGGTTCCTTGAAGTCATATACTAGTTCAAGCTGGTCAAATACACAGTGATTTTCTATCTATGACTGTTATTTTTGCGTGATGGATGTGTTTAGGTTGGGTATAAATAGAACTTAATGTCTCCAGGTTCCACATGCAGAACAAGGAAAACAGCAGTGTCTGTATCACTGAGTTGGACTGAGGATAGAATAGTGTTTGTACAAGGTAGGCATACACGCTCACTATATTGGTAATAATGAATGCTGAGAAGTGTTTGTGGTAATGGCTAACATTTACTGAATGCTGGTTATACTTCAATGTCATTATAATTATTATCTATTACTATCACCTCTTAGGTTTTTATACCATTTGTCCTTTGAGAAATAAGTGTCTTGTGCATGGCATTTAGAGGAGACAGTGTCTGAACATGGGCCTAGTCAGTCTGCCATTGCCTAGCCCACCTCTCCAGAGATTTGCCAGTGTCCAACTCAAGGTACCATTCACATAGTCAAAGATAGCAAATTGAATTTGGTCAAACACAAAAAAGTATTATTATTTTTTATTATATATTGCATGTTACATATTTATATAGTCCATTAATAAGTAATTAAGTTAAATGGAAAGAAGTCCCACAGGAGGAATTCTATGTCATTACAATACTTGATATTGTCTTATCTTATGAAAAATTATATTATTCTGAAATTTGACTGTAACATATAACAAAGAATAAGCAAGAGAGTACATAGTTAATATTAGGTCATATGAATTTTAAAATTAATTGTAAAATTCCATAATTCTTAATAGATTATTTGCATGATGTTGGCAAAATACTTTCTGTAGACATAATTTTTAATAACTTAAATGACTACTGAATATTGAATTCAGAAAAATAACATCTGGAAGATTTTTCTCTAGGATATTAAATGTTTTCCCTTGCTTTTATAAAAAAAAAATCTGTAAAGAAAGAACTAAATATAACATAAACCCTGCATTATGTGTGGTGCTAATTTTTATAAAAACATTGAATGACTAAAAGAAAGACAGCAAAGGCTGAAGAAAATGATGTAATGACAGAAACCGCTAAGTGCCTCCTTATACCCGCTACTTAATTAACTTTTTCTTCTCTTTTTTTTGAGACAGGGTTTTCTCTGTTGTAGCTCTGGCTGTCCTGGAACTCACTCTGTAGACCAGGCTGGCCTCAAACTCACAGAGATCCGCCTGCCCCTGCCTCCCCAGTGCTGGGAGTAAAGGCATGCACCATCACCACCACTACCACCTGGTTTTAAATTGTCTTTTAACACAATGTTTACTAAGGAAAAATCACCATTGCAAACACAAAAAGAATGTGAAAAATTTGCAAGTTGTTAATTCAACTTTTCCATGGGCAGTAACTGTAGTTTAAATATTTCAAGTCTTATTTAGACGTAATTCGTATCTTGGATCCCCATTCTGAAGTAATTATGTAGGGTTTTTTTTTTGACATATTAAAAAAATTAAAGCTCATCAAAGAAGGGAAGGCAAAGTGCATGGGTGGATTCCTTTTAACCACAATAATTAATTTCCACCAATACCAAGAAACTAGAAACCAGAAAACATATAGATGCAAATTTATCTGCTTTAGGTTGAATTTAATATTATCCTAAAAGGCAATGACATCCAGTCATGGAGACAATATAGAGCACAGAGACATGTTTTATAGGACAAGATGAAAACTTTCCATAGTTTGACTCCTTCCATGTAATTTTAGTACTTAAGCAAGAGGCACTGTAACTTCTAGAATGTAAAATACATGTCTGTTCAAATGTTGGTTCTAGAATACAAAACAGTATTTCAAAGTCAAGTAGAAATTAATTTGTTCATTGTCTGTTCTTTTGAGTAATTGGTATTATTGCTATTTGTCTTTGGACAAATCACTGAAAACTGACTATATAGCCTGTGTTTTAATAGGGAAATAACTTAGACTAAGCATGTATCACCCACCTCTTACTGTAATTTGCACTTCTTCCTGACTTTAGAATGATAGTCCTGCTAGTGCCCTACCCCATTACACTTCATCAGCATTGTCTGTTCTTTTCAGCTTCCTTTGGCAAGAAGAAAATTTTCCAGTGCCAAGTATGGGTGAGAAACTCACGGATTCTGTGAGAATATTTATAAGTGTGAGGTAAGTGAGAATCATAGTGACATATCAGGATAAATGAGATAGCAGTAATGGGACATAGGTTTCGTCTCTCTCGTTGTCCTATCTCCTTCTGCGATAACAAAGGACTTTGCATGTAAACCGCTAATCTCACCTGTAACTACAATGGATCAAGTGTGATTAAAAAAAAAGTGGATAGAGAGTAATAGAATAAAACAGAACATACTGCTCAGTTGCCTATTTACTAGCTTATCAAGGCAATTTCTGTGACTCAGTGGGAAGCTAGGTGGAGGAAACAGCTGATCTCATTAGTTAGTGGATTTAGGTGAGCGAAGTCTAAATTTCATCAATAATGGACTTAACTTTCTGTTTGCCATAGCAGGTGTCTCTGAGAAACAGACTCTGAGATTCCAAGGTTTCTACGCAGGAAGTCCATTAGGGCCTTTTCTTAGGAACAACCCCTGCTGCAGAGATGAAGTTAGAGTCACCAACACAGCAGATCTGGGCTGGCCCTGCAGAGACTAGGGTGTGCTACAGCCTGCTTAAATGGGCTCCATAGTGCAGCATGGTGCCCATCTCTTCATAACATCAACTCTGGTGTTGGTAGGGATGGGCATTTGTAAAACAGTCTTATGTAAATGCTAGAAATCAGGCTTCTCTATTCTAGCCCTCAATTCCTGGAAAACTGGTTGACTAGCAAACCCTAGACTGGAGAGAATGTTTCTCTGTCTCCTTAGGCCCAGATCCCTAAGTTCTTAATTACATAAGGGTTATAGAGAGGAAATTGTATATTATACTGAGGTCTTGTATTGCTTCATCTTCTCCAGGCCTACTCTCCTCTATTATATACAAGTTATTAGCCTAATATTAGTATTTAGCCCTACTGTGCTACCAGAGATACTTATTTCTGCCTTTTGAAAGAGGCAAGATCCCATGGAAGCTAAACCATCTACATGGGAAACCATATTTTGGGAAAATTTCCAAGGTCTACATAGTGTTGTCAAAGTTTAAGTACTAGTGATGACTAAGCCATGTCCTGAAAAAATATAATTATAAAAAGCAAACAAACCAAGATGACTTAGTTAGATGATATTACCATTCTCTACTAATAAACCTGTTCACTTATCCTAATGAAGTAGAATGATGCTAACTATAGCATGTCTTTGTTTAATAATATGAATATTTTTGGAGGCAGGTTAGGCCATATATTATAATGTGGGAGAAGATGTTATGAGTTACTGTCCAAACCACACAAGATTTTGAGTTAAATGATTCCCGCTATGTTCAAAGTCAATTTCTAAGAAGGCAAACTAAACCAAGTGCTATTGACAGGTACCAATACATTCAGGAAGCTCAGGTGTGAGAGAATTCACTAAAAACTGAGGCAGCAGAAACTTTTGAGGGCAAAATTCTAAATAAATATGCATATCTACAATGTTCTTTACTCAAAGCTATCATAGAGGGTTTGTTCAAAACAAAGGAAGAAACACGATTTAATAGACAGTCAGACCATACAGAAGTTCCTCTCAGCTTTGCTTGCTCCTCATGTGTATTCAGGTATAGATGCCCATGTGTGCACATGCATGGAGAGGCCAGAGGTTGACACTGGGATCTCTTCCTCAATTGCTTCTCCATCTTATTTTTTGAGGTGAATCTCTTACTGAACCCAGAGTTCATTGATTTGTCAAGGCTGGCTGGATATCTGTCAAGCTCCATAGATCCTGTCTCTATGGATCCTTCCCAGCATGAGAAATACAAGCAGATGCGGTCCCACCTGGCTTTCTATGTAGGATCTAGAGATCCTGCTGAGGTCCTTGTGCTTGTGCAGTGAGCACTTTGCCAACTGAAACATCCCCCAACCCAAGAAGTTGTAACATTAGCACACGAGACCCAGAATTAGGAAAGAGCAGCTCAGAATTGAGTATGTCTGTCCTATCATCTGTTATATATCATCTGTTCTGTAGCAAGCATTGGTGAGAACAGGAAGAAACATTTCCAGCAGATGCTCCTTTTTTGCATAATATCGCTCCATCTTACAAATCACAACTTAACACAGGTCTCCAGCCTAGGGTCCATGCTCAGTCTCTGTCAATGTCTTCATCTACATGAACTGATGACATATGATTTGGGCTACATTTGGACCTAACATTAGATCAATTCTTGTATTAGTTAGGTGTTTTGTTGCTGCAGCTAAATATCTGACAGAAACAACTTAAAGATAGAAAGATTTACTTTGGCTTCAGTTTCAGAGTATCCGATCCATCACTGCAGGGAAGATATGGTGACAGGAACAGGAGGTGGCTGGTCACATTGTGTCCATAATCAGGAAGCAGAGAGGATGACAGTGGGGCTCAGCTAGTTTTCTCCTTTTTGTTTAGTCAAGGGCCCTAGTCCATGGAATGGTGCTACCAACATTTACAGTGATCTTTTACACCTCATTAACCTAATCTAGATAATCCCTCACAGACATGCCCAAAAGTTTTTCTTTGTCAGGTCTTTGACAAACAATATTAACCATCACAATCCCTTTCTGTAGTATTCAATGTTTCATAAAAACAATATTGTGTTTTCTATATTGTTATATTATTTTCAAAGCTGGGAATATAGAAGAACTTGAACCCATTTTTTTCATATATGGAATGTGTGCATGTGTGTGTGTTTGCATGCACACGTGTGTATTAGTACAAAAGCTCTTGTGTGTGCATTCATGTGGTGGCACGAGGTTGATGTTGCACATATTCATAGATCACCCTCCACCTCATATATTGAGGCAGCATCTCTCACCAAATCCAGAGCTTGCCATTTTGGCTAGTCTTCATAGCCAGCTTACTCTGGGGATTTCCTGTGGGCTGATACACAGGGAAGGTCATTAATCTCGTCTTCATTTTACATGGGTTTTGAACTCTGGTCCTCAGGCTTGCACAGCAAGCAATTTACCTGCTAAACTATCTTCACAGCCCTTGTATTCTTTTTAAGGCAGGTGTAATTCAGATAATAAGGGATTGTGATGGAGACATCAGAGCATGTACACAACCCCTAAGTGTGTGTGTGTGCATATGTGCACAAGTGTGTCTTAGTGTATAATTAAATACACTTTTGTTTTGAATAATATAATATGATATATATTATTATATATAACAATATAATATAGTGAATAATATAGTGTTTTAAATAATATATGTTATATATATAACATATATTATATATATATATATAATATAATAATATAGTAATAATATAATTAAGAGCAAAACTTCACTGACTGTAAAATGTGAATGAGTTAATGCTTCTGTTCAAGAGGGGCTCTTGAGAGTCTGAGTACTGTAGCATGGACTCCTAAGAATGATCTGATCTTTTCTTTAGATTTTAAAAGGAGATACTCTTTCAGTAATTCAACAACTTTTCCCCCATTTCATTTTATGTATAATTTATATGCTGCATCTTGGAGATTCAAAAGGAAGAAAGAAAATCCAACTAGTTTTTAAGGTCCCACTATTCAAATCTATATTATGGCATGAATCTCTAAAATTTTTGATACAATTTCACGATACTTTGGGGAATACAAAAATTTGGTGACTTAGGAAAAATAAACCAGATAAATGAGTTGTTTACAGATACCTTTGTAAACTTGAGTTTGTAACTTGCAACCTTGTCTGAAACAAACACAGATGAATGAGATAAATCCTTGTACATGCTTGGTTTTCAGACTTTTAACTATGGGGCCTTCCTGCCTTGATGGTAGAAGCTAGTTCTTTAAATTATGAACATTCTAGGGGTTTTGTAAGATTTTTTTTTATTGACTGAATCTACTACTGCCCAGCTGGATTTCTTAGGCCACACCCAATTATTTTACAAACAGTATAACAACCAACGATGCCATGGGTACTCCCAGAAATGAGCATCTGATTTTTGACATCAACCTTCTGAATGCAGTTAACCACAATGAGACAAGGCTACCCTGTTACTGAGAAAGTCCTTTCCTTTAGTTTTCTGTTGACATTTTATTTTAGATTCATCTTTTTACAAATAGATATGACATCCATTACTAAGGACAACGGGGAAAAGAATAGGTCAACACACGCATTCCCAAGAAAGAGAAACTAGTAGCATAAAACATGTTTTACAGAGACCTGAACAGCAACAATTTCTAATTAAAAAGGCGTTACTGTGATGTAGCATGTGCCTGGGAGAGAATATTCCTCCTGAAATAAGCGAAGATGCCAGAGCTGTACTGACCTTAGAGACACAAACAGAAGAGTTGCAACAGTATTCAAAAAGTCAGGACTTGGAGAGTAGGATTTTCAAAGAAACTCTCCCTTTGTACTTAATGGACTACACTGAACGATGATTTCTCTATTCTAAGATTAAAGGTACTTGTTCGAGTTGAGGCCCTGGCAACAATAGGCAAGGCTCTAATGAGTACTTCAGTGTGAAAGGCAATTGCACACTTGCTGGGTGTGGCTGGATCCCCACAACTCTGATATTCAGGAGGCAGAGACAGAGGAATCAGAGTTTGGGGCAGGTCTGCACTACACAGCAATTCCCTGCCTAAAACAAAACAAATAAGCAAAGAACAGTAACAGTAGCAACAACAAAAGCTTACATGTCACTTCCGTGCTAGGCGTATTCTTCGCCATCAGCTTCAGAAGGACTGGAGGGGTAAACCTGCTACTACGAAAGTGTCTGCTAAGCTGTAACTAAGTTATTGAAGAAACAAGTTTATGGATGCCATGGAATAGACAAGCAAATGATTAGAACTACTGTTTAAATCTTTTCATTTTGGGAAACAAAGGTGGCTGAAGCCCATAAAAGATCTCCTGGGATAACTAAATCTGAATATCATTCAAATTCTAAAGAATGACATTCAGGTTCAAAGAGATGGTTGAGTGGGTAGAGGTACTGGCAGCCAAGCCTGATGACCCGCGTTTGATCCTGAGATCCAGATCTCGGAAGGAATGATTTCTGGAATTTGTCCTCTGACCTTTAGAAGCTCCCAGTGACACACTTTCATGCATGCACACGTGCAAATAAAGAAGTAAGTACAATACAAATTAGAAAAGGAAGCTCATAATAGAACATTTACAGTCTTACCATGTCCCTTACAATTATGCTAAATCAATGCAGTTTCATTCTTACTTCGTATTTCATACATACTTGATGTTATTTTTCCAAGTTGTGAGCTCTAGAAGAATCCTGTTAACTAAGGGTCTTAGAGGCCACCTATGCCTTTCTGTATCAACAGAAATACATCACCTTGCTATGCTTTTTTTTGTCTTGAACATCTCTGAAGTCTGGGCAGCCTATTCTGGCTTGGATCAGGGTATGTGTGGTAAGTTCTCACACTTGGTTCTTCTGTTATTATTTTTGCCTGATTTCTTACCACAAGAAAGTAATACATTTTAACTGGACAGATATGAGGTAAATAAACTATTTTTCTGCCAAGATAACAATCGACAACCTTGGAGAATATGTGCTGAGTTTTCTGGGACTCTATTAAAAATTATCTGATAAGCTGTCTTTGAGTCTGTGTGTTTTTGTAGTGTGGGGGGTATTAAGTGGGAGCTAGGAGGTTTTGGAGATGCAGCTGGATATTAAACTCTAGGCAATACACAACAATATGCTTTGTAGTACACAGCTGGCTAGAGTGATCAGTGTTAGATTTAAGGGTTACACTGAGTTAGCTGCTTCTACCTGTATTCATTAAACTAAGCACAACAGTAACTCCAAGGAGGTGATTAAAACTTTCTTGGTCTGGCTACCAAATACCAGGAAGCTGACTCTACCTTTCCATGGGGGAAAATGAAGAAAATCTGAAGAGTTATATATCAGGGCAAATATGTACATACTTTGTGCAATACTTCATGGGAAATATGGTAATGAACACAAGAGACCAGCAAATTCTACCTCCACGTGAAAAACAACACTTTCATGGAGAAAAATGTGGGTCTTGTCCACCTGCGCACTATTCAGCTGAACTGGGACATATGTGGTAGGACAAGAGCATGAACGGGTCAGTAAAATATACTCTATAACCAGAAATGTGTTTCTTGGGAGAGGTTTGGATAAATGGAGTGAGTGTTCTTTCATTTTTCAGGCTTTTGCTCAGGTAGCTAATGAAACAAAGCACGCAGAGCAAAACCATCTGCTGGATGTCAGAGAGATGTGTAAGCAAGTATACAGCCCTGGCTTGGACCAGGCTCCACCAGAAACCATGGACACAAGTTCCATTTCCTCTCTTCTCACCAAGAAGACTGCAGGTATCTTAACATCCAGAATCCAGCAACATATTTTTCAAAACAATAGAGCTAAGCATATTGTAGAACCTGCGGGATAAGAGAAACACCTACATATGCCCACACGATGCCACTATCACAGTTTTTATTTTTGTAAAGCAATTATCAACTTATGTATAAGTGATTACACTATTTGAAACTTGAGATTCTTTGAAAATTTGATGCTGCAATCAAAGCATAATCGAGCTATTTTGGAATAGAAAGTCTATCTGTTCTCCAAAAAACATAAATATCTAAAATCAAACAATGACCCGTTTAGAACCATTTTGCTGATGGTTTTAAAGATTTACTTGAAGTGAATTTCTGGGCTCAATGGGAAGTTTTTAAATTTGGCTGATTTGTCCCAGTCAAGGTGTACGTGTGTGGTGAGGGTGGTGGCGGGGATTGGGGGCAAGTGAATGGGTAAGTGTGGCCTTCCCACAATCTACATGAGCACCAAGCATTATTATAGCTTCAATCGTATCTCATACATGTAGGTACTATTAGCTGTTCAAATATTCATATACACCTTTGTGATTAAAAATACAAACTCATTTGAAATACTGTCAGCTTCATTGGAGAATTCTGTTGTGACTACTTTTCAGTCTGTGGAGCATGAAAATATTGCAACAACATATTGACAACAACATTTTAAATATTAAGGAGTCATCTTTCCTGGATTAGATGCACTCCCCAAACCATGCTAGAATTCCTGATGAGGCAGTTATAATAAGAATGTCACAGGGATATATAATAGAATGTGGAGATGATAAATATGATAAGATTTTCAATTATGATTGCATCCCATTATATAAATAGTTAAAACACTTGGTTATATTACATTAAATATTTAGGCATGATTCCAAACTAAAACACTTAGAAAGTAATTAACAGGCTTGACCTCTGGGGAAAGGAGTGGGTGGTGTACAGCCAGTGTGAAAGGACCTCTTTTTATTCCTTCTCCTTCTGTCCTGTTTGAACCATTTATAACAATATGCACTCAAATACTAATTTTATAATTAAAATAATAAAAAGGAAATAATCACATAAAATGAGATCAACAGCCCTACTGGGATCTGTAAGGACCTGCTTCTAGACCCCTCTCTCAAGAACTACTTTTATACCTTCTAATCTGGGAACTGACCTCTATCATATTCACTGGCTTCTGAATCCATGTGTTGGGCATGAACTGGATTGGGCTGTACACTTTACAGGAAGGCTAGAGTCACAGAAGGACTGTAGTACATGATGTCATACTAGTATGCCCATGTGTGAGAGGGCCACAGGACTACAGTATTAGCCTACTGTATCTGTGACATACGCACCTATGGACAAAGAGAATGAATATCGTTTGCATCTTGCTATTCAACTCGTGTTGGAACACTAAACAAACACTTCTGGAACCCTCTCCTGCCCCATATCAAGAGGTTATAGTTGGCTTATCATGGTGGCTTCTTCCCAGGATGATTCTATGAAAGTGGTGTTTTATGTTAGAACACACCAGAATTATGTAGTTTTAAATTTTGATCCAAGAAGCTCTTGAAATTTCCATGCAACTGTTGCTCACATGGTAAGTGAATCGAAACAAAATATTTTCAATTCTTTCCCTTTGAAATGTCCCCAGGCTGAATCATCCCAGATTAAGTATTTCTGTATTATATTGTGGCATGATGTTGAGGGTGCTCACTGTTGCAAATAAAAACATTTATATCCTTCGAGGAAATGTAGTAGAAAGCCGACACACTACCAGGTTTTCTTAAAAGAAATCAGGCAGGTTTTTGCAATGTGTATACGAAGTGGTAAATAAGAAACAAATCACAAATATAAAACTCATGCTTCTCATTTTCTAGTCCTTTAAATTTACATACAATCTGGGGAGAATTGAATTATTTAATTAAATGAAAAGTAAGGCTCACATCATCTCTTCTATCCCTTATGTCTATAGCAATGTTTCTTATTCATTCAAAGGTAAGACAAAAAAAAAAGATAGAGTGGATTTTCTATTTGACAGATGACTTGACTTAGGGTCAATAGAGAAGCTTGCTTTGTTTTTAACCATTGTCCTGAAGGGCCTGCATCACCAGAGCCTCAGGCTCTGATATTCGGAGTGTCAAGTCTCTGTGTATTTCTATCCATCAAACTTCTCTTGAAATTGAGCCTAAAGCAGGTTTTTTCGAGGAGCCAATACATTGGCTCCCAATATTTATGTGTGATTGGTCGTTCACTGCTCACTCATGAATTTGTTTTACAGAAACAACTCTCAGTGAGTAAATTCTGGCCAGTGACTCCTTTCTAGAAGCTTTTCTTCCCTGGATTTGTAAGTACAGGTCCAGAGAGTCTCTCCATTCCACAGATGCCTTCTCTTGATTCTGCTTCCCAAACCTTAGGCTCTTTGATTCTGCTTCCCAAACCTTAGGTCTCTAGGCTACAACATGCAAAATGAGCAGCTGAGCTTTTATTGGAGTCTAGGGACTCGCCGAGGTCACGCTCCACCCAGACAATTACCAATCCTCCAAGGTCTCCCTGTGGATCCTCAAGGGAAGCCCTTTTCCTGAAGCTGATAAGATGGGTTTGAGGAGTGTCCTACCCAGCTGTTTCCATACCAAGGAATAATTCTACAGTTTCAAAGGTCTGTGGTTAGGTAGGAAAGCTAATAGTCATTTTGTAGTTAGTATTTTCTTTTTAGGACAGGATTGATATTCTCATTTCTCTATATTTTTTGTCTTGATTTTTGCTCAGTTGTAGAGGAGGACTTGGGAAGATTGTAAACAGAATGGAGTAATAACACATTGTAAGGGAGGAGGTTTGGAAGTCATTTCCTCAAAGCATTTGTTTTAATGGAAAGAAAAGATTTCATAGGCTATTTCATCACAGGGATAAACAATGTTGAGGCTCCACACTTTAAGAAGCATCACACAATGGTGCTGAGTGCTGATCTCCTGAGAAATGCTTCAGTGACTATGCTTTTCTTCTGGGGTTTTCTTGTCATGATAACTTTGTATCTTTAATATGAACGGATGGGTAGGAAAGAGTTAAATGAGCATTAGTGCAGCTGGTAATGAAATGTTCGCTTTCTCTCGTGCTGAAGTTCTAATATTTGTTCAATAAATGTCTACTGCGAGTAGGTTTGAGTTAGGCACTGTTTCAGGACTTGCATTACAGAGTGGGCAAAGCAAATACAAATCCCTAGATCTCTGCTCTTGTGAAGGAATTACACCTTCATGCACATGTGTGTGCGTGTGTATAAAAATTACATGAATAGAACTTTTGGTGAAGTCAGAATTTTGGCTAAAACTAAGAATCTCTATTTTGAACACAATTCAGACTTCATAAAGTAATCAGGTTGCCCTGTATCATTTGTTTTAAACTTTCCCCCTCATTTCTTAATGAAATTGCAGTCTCTTCAGAGCTTATAGGGACAGGCACCATGCAAAGAAATGAAATCATGACTTGCCAGTTAGAATGTTCTAAAAATTGTAACTTTTCAAAACTCACAATCAAGTCTAATGATATGGCTTGAAACAATTCCTAAGCTCTGTTTACATTCGTGAAAAAAAAAAACATTCTTATAAAAGTTAATAAAGAAAAAAAACCCAATGTTAATTCTGATGTTAATTCTTGGGTGATCAAAAACGATTGCTTGTGTTTTTAAGTTGGTTCTTCATCAGGAGACAGACAAATGCTTGGATATAGATTTCTTTTAGTTTGATAATGACTTGCTTATAGATGAAATGAATTAAAAACAACAAAAACAAAGGATTTCAACAAGTATCATATTAAGAAAACTGTAACTATAGCAACATAAGATGAAAGTGCATTTCTGGAAATCTCCAAGATCCCTGAAACACTTTCAACAAAGAGAAGCCTCTTACAGGCGAAAATTGTTTGGCATTTCAAAAGATGCATTGAAGTCCGATATGGTTTATGTCACCGCCAGTCTTCATTGTTAACTTGATAGGATTTAGAATCACCTAGGTGAGTCCTTGAAGGCCTTCAAAGTGGTTTAAAACAGGTGTGGGAAGACTTGTCCTGAATTTGGGGAGTGCCATTCCACGGGCTGAGGCTCTAGACTGGATAAAGAGGAGGAAGTGAGGTTTCAGCAGCCTCTCTGATCCTAATTATGGATTCATTGTGCCCTGCTGCCCTGTGCTGCTGCCGCCACGCCTTCCTGCCATGATAGACTGGGCTCTCAAACTGTGCGACAAAATGAACCTTTCTTTCCTTAAGCGGCTTTTGTCAGGGATTTTGCGACAGCAACTGGAAAGACAACAAATACAGGAAGCATATCGTTCTGTATACCAGGAATGACCAAACCATGGAGCATACTCTCAAAACGACAAGTGCCAATAGAAGAATCAGAAGTAAACACTCTAGCGCTCAAGGCTATAACGATCACATACTCAAGATGACACAAATAATTGCAAAACCACCCTTCATTGTTTCATTGTGTCTGGAAAACGTTTCTATAATTTCCCTCATCAGACTTCCTCATTGGGGGAAACAAAACAAAACAAAACAAAACACCAAAAAAACAAAACAACAACAACAAAAAAAACCCCTTCATTTTTCCTGATTGCCTTTTAATGTCTAGTATGATCTATCGTGTTCATTTCTGGTTTTCTGTTTTCAGAGAGAAAGAAAAAACATCTGATTTTAACTCTTTACAAAATCCTTCAGAAGCTGTAAATTCAGAAAATCTTTGTTCCAAGATGAGACCGTTTCAGTTGTTGACTTCACACACATACACCCTGTCTCTCTTCACCAAAGACTTTAGGAGCATAAAACAAGGCAAATAATAAATGGAAAGACAGATCCAAGTTATGAAAGAGTCAGATATATCAGCAGTAAGAGTTATCATTTTCACTTGTGGCTGGTGGCCTTTTCAAGATTTGAACTCAGTTCCCTGGCAGGTAGTGCAAAGATAACAATGTGATAAGTTACTTAGATTCTGATTTTTAAAACCTGAAAAAAGTATGTTGTTTTCTGTTTTCTCATTTAAATTCTAGGACTTTTTCATAGAGAGTATGAGATAAATTATATCACGAGTACCATCCAACACGTTGAGCATATTCCAATCAGTTAATGAATCAACTCCAATAAAAGCCAATGTCTGATATTAAAGCTCAATTTATTGTAGGCAAGTCTACAGGAATCAGATCATTATGATATGAATTCATGGTGCAAAATATGATTAGCTAAACATGACTACCTTCTGCGATCTCTTAAATTACTCTCATGTAGCATAAAAAGTTTCTGTATACTTGACAATTTTAGTTTGTAAGGGAAAAAATCTCAGAGTTTTTTTTTTTTTAAGTAATCCTGATTGGTGGTGGCTCTCTATGTGTTGACACTTAAATCAGCTGGGAAGACTTCCTATTCACTGGAAAGGTGAGGCTTCAACCAGTCTGGGCCATCCTTGTGTAAGGCAAGGGCCATTGGCCTGAGAACAGAGGTGAGACCAATTTCCAGGGTTCTTCTTAAAGAATAGCATGGGGTTGCTTAGGGCTTGAATGGTTGGGTGAGGGTTTTCTTTCAATGTAGATTAAAAACCTAATCAATTATTTTAGAGAATTCAGGCAAATGAAAAGGCAATTCTGGTAAAGATATGGAAAACTAGGAGAAAGTAACAAACATGTGTGAAAGACAGACTTTAAGACTTTCTATGTTTCTTAATTAGAATTTTAAAAAAGGAGTATTAGTACTAACTGGTTCCAAAACATCTTCCCCTTAGGTTTCTGTGAAAGGGTAAAGTAAGACCTGGTTGTTTCTTATTTTTCCTCAAAATTTCAGCTCTCTTTTGATTTCAGCTCTGGTAATCTTCTATCTTCTTGGAACAATACAAGTAATTATTTGCCAATACAATTTTAATCTAAATACTCAAAATGCCAGGCAAAGCTGAGTTTGACAAATAAGACATGTCCTAACCTTACTATGCTCTGAGGGTGCCCACTGAGCCACCCATCTATTTATTCTAGTTAAGAACTCATTTTTTACAACCAGCAAGCAAACAAGCACTCAAGGATCTGAAATTTATTTTATATCAATCCACTTATAATTTCAAAGGTGAAAAAGGAGACTTATTTCCTTCTATCTGGATATTGGTATTTGGAGCCTGGGCAACTATTTACCTTCCAAATTTCATGGGAGATGTTTAAAGTAAGGTAGGGTGTGGTTGGGTCTTTGGTGAATTTGATTTTGTGGAGTTGGGTGACCAGGATGAGAGTCAATAGTTTATCACATTGGTGCATCCAAACTTGAACTTTGAGGAAAATAAAAAGAATTTGTTCAACAAACAGCATGCAAGAAAAACAGTGACAATGAAGTTACCTTCCTGACACATCAAAGGGGCTCTACTAAATGCCTTGTGGGTATTATTTATCAAGGGTGAAGAAAATAATGGACCCAACAAAGCCTTTGACCTGGTCTGTTGGATCTGTTGGTCTGTTGGGAAGGGTCAACATTTTAGGATATCAGATAAACTGTGTACCCTCTAAATGAGGAAATTTTCTACACATAATTTTCTAATTAAGTAATCTGGTTAAAATAATGGGAAGTTGAGCGATACAGCAGATACTTCTCCTGTAACTTTTGATACAATTGTAAACCAACAGAAATAATGTACTTCCCAAAGTAAAGCAACACGTTCTAAGTTGTGTTCTTTCTTTATTAAAAACATCACATTTTTTAGGATCACTGTAATGATTTAATTTATTTAGTAACAATAAAGCTGAAAACATAGTTGAATCAGAACATGTTTGGGGTAGTGGCAGTTCTCCAGGATACGACAAGGGCTCAGAGCACTATGGTCTCCTGGGTGGGTTCAGGGTTTTCAGAGCCAGAGACAAATTCCTGAAACTCCTTGCCTTTTGGAAATCCCATATGAGGAAATGGGCTGGTTTTAGAGTAAAAGCAAAGTCAAATCCAAGAGTCTGGTATCTTCATACTTCCCCTGTGAGGACAGGCTGAGGAGGACTTTGTTTCCAAGATGAAGAAATGGAGTTTGTAGCTACAGAAATCCTGACACTTGAAATCAGAGAAATGAGTGTCTATGATCCAGTGTCTATGCTATGTATTGGAGGTGAGAGAGGTCAGCCCAAGATTAGCTTGAAGCTTAAATTCTTACTGCTATACATCAAAATTCTACAAGCCATCAGATTCTCTCAGTTTCTAAAACATGAGTTATTTAGGTTGTTTATATTTTGGAAACTTTTTTTTTGAGTGTTGAAATTTCTTTTAATTGAAAATAGATTCTTTTCCATACAGTATATTCTAATTTCTATCTTCCCTCCCCATAATACTCCTAGTTCCTCCTCATCCCCCCTCTCACTGGGATCCATATCCTTTCTGACTCTCCTTAGAAAACAAACAGGTATCTAAAAAATAATAAAATATAATAAAATAAAATAAAAACAAACAATTCAAAATAGAACAAAACAACCAAACAAGAAAATAAATCAAAGAAAAAGCATAAGAAACACCTATAGCCACAGAGACACAATTTGCTCACACAAGTGTGGATTCCTTTGCTCTCTTCCCCAGGTAAATAGCTAAGTCTTGGTCACAGGCACAGCTCCAGGGAAGAGAGGTAGGATCTGCATGAGTCTGGGCAGGTCTTGGTTGGAGGCTGAGAGCCATGGGAAGTAGAATTCCTGGGAGACTGTTGTCAGTGGAACAGCTCAGTATATTGAAGCAAGGGTGGTTAGGATGGTTACATTTATAGCATAAAAGGGGGGAAAGGTTCTTGGTCCAGATATGGGGACCATTGGTTAAAACAGTGATACTGTCTTAATGGGGCAGTCCCATTTGCATGTAGGGGCTCATAACCAGACCTAGGTGGTTATATTGGCTGTGGCCAAAGTCCTGGGAGAGCCTCTTTTGCATAGACAGAGGGACCAGAGGAAGAGACCTTATAAAGTCATATAGGGAGAAGAAAGGCCCTGCTGGGGGGTGGGGGTACGGGGGCTCCAGTCACAGTGCAGGTAAACATAAACCAAGTCCCATGCCTTTGAAGAGGCAGTGCCCTGTTGTGAAGGCAGGCAGCATAGGAGCTGGCTGAGACTTGTCAGAATAAGAGAGGGGAGCAGCCAAATGCCTTCTGATCGCAGGGTGAGAATTCTGATGTCCAAAGCATGCTTCAACCTCTTCTTAGCTCTAGGATACCCACAGACAGGAAGCCCATAAAAAGACAAAACCAGAAGCCATAATTTATTTGCAAAGGACCTATAAGGTTAAAACAAAAAGTCCTGACAAGAACAATATGAGATAAAGAGCCTTCAAAGTTGGTTTGTATTCCCAGTGAGACTCCCTTGGAGAAAACTATCTTTTCATTTGCAAGTGGCTATCAATTGGAGATAGTTTCTTCTGGGTTAGGGTGGGGGCATGTTCCCCTTCTCCTTTCAGCTCTAGGACCCCATCTGGCACAGACCCCTGCAGACCCTGTGCATGCTGCCTGCCTGTGAGGTCATGTGTGTGCCAGCCCTGTTGTGTCTAGAAGGCCTTGATTTGCTGGTGTCCTCCATCCTCTCTGGCTCTTACACTTTCCCCACCTCCTCTTCTTCAGAGTACCCTGAGTCCTGAGGGGAGGGGGTTTGATGGAAACATCCATTTTTGTGCTGAGTGTTCCAAGCTCTCTCACTTTTTATTTTTTTTCCATTTTGGTTTTATAGTCTTTCTTTGGGCCCATTTGCCTTACCTCAACCATAGGCTATGGAAGAATCTCTCAATTCTTGAGTTCCCTGTAGTAACTCAGGCCACTTCCTACACAGCCTCACTCTTCTGGAACCTTTCTTTAGTAGAAAAGACTTTTTCCCATCTCTATCCTTACCATGGGCTAGGAAAGGTAGATCCTGGCTCCGCTCCTCAAGCCCTTATTTCCTCTGCAGTTGGCAGGGCTAAGAAGGACACTGGATCGTACTAGCACTGAGACTTGCATGGACAGCTGCTGAAGTCCGGGACTAGACCCCCTTATCTGAGATAGATACTAGTGTGCAGCTCTTTCAATTTTGGCTGCCATAGGTTGCTGTGGAACCCCTGGGGCTGTATACACTGGTACTATGTCTGTGAGCAGTGTGGACAGTGGATAGATGGAAGCATAGAGAGGAAGGGAACAGGGACTCTGGCAGGTCTGTCTGAAAGGACCAATCCTGAACTTGCATCGCTTTTGAGCTAAGTGATAAAGTCCCTATTGGCTTATGATGTCCTAATTGAATATCTTGTTATTTGATGCTGGAAATAACTGATGTGGTTAGTATCTGACCTAATGTTAGAGCATGGCACTATCTTCTTCATAACAAGTCCCATAATGAAGGCCATCCACTAAGCTTTCCAGGCTTCCATCCTCTCAGTTCTATCAGTTGATCCAATTGCTGTTCTCTTGCCTTGGTTTTGTTCCTAAATGTCTTTTTGGGGTGCTCCTGGGACGATTTCTCACTGACTCTCCTCTCCCCCGCAAGCTGGCTAGATCCATCTAACAGACTCAATAATGTGGTTTCCCCCGCCCCTGCCCCTCAGGTAAAGAACCAATGTCCTGTCATTGTTTCTCTCAAATTCTTTTACATATTTATACTGTCAGGAATTGTGAACAAAGTTCAAACATTTTTATGGCGTACAAAGGTGTTGTATGATCTGCATCTTATCAAGTTTCGTAAAATTTTCTTTTTAGACACTGTTTAACTGGCTCCTACTTATCTTCCAGGACCTACCAAAAAGAAAGAACACTGGCTGGCTCATTCTGGCTAGCTGATCACCCCGTCTTCATGTCACCTCAGTACCTTGTAGGTAACTTTACTAGTACCTATCTTATTCTTTGTAACTCCATTTTTTTTCACCAATGCACACAGTTGTTGGAACTTTGTTGCTTTGTTTTCAAAGCATAGCACTCAATTTATTAATTCTGATGTGTATTCAACATCTGTACACTCCACTCTCCTTTGTTTCTGTAAATAGCATAGTATAACATGCTACCTACATTGTGTTAGATTCCAAAGACAGCCTAGAGATGATTCAAAGCATATGGGTGGATGAGTGTTAGTAACATGCAAATTATGGACCAGTTTATTAAAACCATGGAGATTATGAATGGCTTTATCCTATGACTGCTTCCAGAGAGGTAGCTACAGGGCAACAGCAGGTAACTGAACTCAAGATAGGTTCTGCCTCAGTGTGAGAAAGGAAGCCAGCATCTCCTCAGCCTCTACCTGGAGCTAACAATGCTGTCATGGCAGGCTGAGATCAATAAG
The DNA here is from genome assembly GCA_026225945.1 of Cricetomys ansorgei. Lineage (NCBI taxonomy): Eukaryota > Metazoa > Chordata > Mammalia > Rodentia > Nesomyidae > Cricetomys > Cricetomys ansorgei. The sequence goes on along the minus strand of JAMJFZ010000716.1, from coordinate 20,594,770 downwards.
ACAATAATCAGGGTCCTATCAAAGAGATTAGAGTAAATTGTTCTTTTTTTATTTGTACTTGTTTTGAAAAAAATCATTCAGGAGTTATTGATAAATGGCCTCTTAGAAGTCATAAATTGTGCTAAATAATGATCAAAGTATGAGTTGTTCGATAGTTCAATCTATAAAGAAGCAGCAACTGTGTGTCTGTTTCGTCCCCAGGATTTCTGCTTTGTACTCTTTTCTAGGAGAAGGTTAAGTGACTGTATTTCCTTGTGAATTCTTTTGAGAAATATATAAAATAAATACAAGATTCAATGATCCAAAGGTCAAGACAATGTAATTTTCCTTCCCATTTACAAGGAGAAAATACGATTTAGGTTAAGGGTGTACCACAATGCTCATAGGAATATGGCAGCCTTGATCTATGCTCTCTTTATGTGGAAATAATTTATGACTTTCTCTGTAATTTACAAATGGATTCATTACAGGACCCTCTGGGCATATGTGCTCTGAATTAGTTAAAGGCCTGATCCAATGGCTGTATTGATAGCAAAGTCAAGTAAGGAAAAAAGATTCTATAGCAGAAATTCCTCTGTGTACATCCTTCGGAAACCCTCCTTGGACCCAGACAAGCAGAAAGTGTCTGTGGTAGCTGGGTTTTGGGTTGATAAGCAATGACTGAATTTCAGATCCACTTACTTATTGAGTAAATAAGAGGAAAAGCCACTCAGCCATTTTGCATTTCCATATGCAAAAATGCCTAGATGACAAATTACCCAGATCGAGTATGTATTTTGATTGAGATAAAGAGAAACTGGCTTGTATAACAAAACCAGATAGGCTCATCCTTTGGTGAGAATGGGCTCCAGAACAAGGCTACCAGCTGTGTGGCACTGGTTGGGTTTCGTAGCCTCCCTGTGCTTTATTTTCCCACATGTAAGTGTATGAGGAGGTGGTGAGAGTGCCTATCCAGAGAGCCACCATTCAGAGAGCCGCCATGCGCGTGAAAATCGCTCATGTTTATAAAACACTTAGAATGCTGCCCAGCACTGAGGAATGCAATGTAAGTGTTTGGTGGATAAACAGTAATTTGTATTCATCTCTTGAAGCAGTGCCAGCAAACAGATTTGAAGTGGATCTCCTTGAATTTATGCCACATCTCCATAAAAGGGCAACCAGCAGGAAATAAATAATACAGCTAGGAAAAAGCGGAAGCACCTTGCTTAAGAACTTAATTAGGTCAACACAGACCATTATGTCAAAGCTTCAGCTAAGCATGTTTTGTAGCCAAGGGACTATCAATTAAAAGAAGAGAAATTCATTATTCTAATCAACAAGGAAAGGCACTAGACAAGAAAGGGAGGGGAAGGCTGATGGGAAGAGCTGACTGGGCTCTGTCCTCTAGCGCAGATTTGATACCTTTCTGTGGAGGCATAAGGAGTTGGTGTCATTTGTTTTTGTTTTTTTCTAAGTGGGAGAAATGCCTGTTTTATCAAGCTAATAACCTGACCTCTGAGAGGCAGTTTGTGTTTAGGAATGGTGTGGCTGTGATTCAAAGATGGATGGGGTGGGATTTGATGACTAGCCTCACAGTCATCTGTTATGGATTCAGACAAGTCTCAGTTTAGAGAGCTCTCACTCCATAGACCCAAACTCCCAGTGCTCGGTCTGGCTGCACTATGCCAGACACATAGAATTCGAAACTCATCCCAATTTTCCTGGCTGCCGGCACTGAAGAGGACTCCAGACTGAATAACTCAGTCTTCAGGAAAAGATGCTAACAAGTCTACTGAGACTCTCACTGGTGAGAATGGAGTTCTCAAAGGGGAGAGGGGCATGTTCTTTGTAACAGGAGAGGGATCCACACCTGAGCTAAGAGCATCAAGATTAGCAACAGATTGTGACTTCAGGACACACCAGTGAGATGATTAATAGCCCCTAGAATCTTCTCAGACTAGCAGATAACTAATAAAGCTTGGGGCTGGAAAAAGTCTCTCTGCTTCACCAATCTCTCTAGCTAGTGCTCTTCCCTAGAGTACTTTAAAGCATTTGTCTGTCTTTGAGGCACTTGTCTGTCCTTGTGTGTTATACAGAAAACAAAGGGATCCTGTGTAAGTTTAATGCATCTGCCCACTTCAATCCTGTTACTATTTGTGCAGGCCGGATGATTTTGTCTTAAGGGTCCTGGGTCTATACTTTACAGCTAATGACCACAGGGTGTGCATGCAGTGGTTGTTGATCACAATGGAGCTGAGAGCTGTTGGGGAGGCAGCACATAGACAGTATTAGGAAAGGAGAACTCTGGAGGCACATACTGGCATAGACTTCTTCTCCAGTACGAACAAAGGGAAATAAGTGTCCATTTGTATTGGTGTAATAACATTTATAACTCAATAATAAATGCATCAGTTTGCTTTGGCAGTCTTCTTTTAATACTAATTGCTATTATTGCCAATATCAACAGCATTATTTTATAGAAAGCTACTAATCTAGAATCATTCAGTATGTGTGTCCCAGACACATGCCAAAGGAACTACTGAATTTAGTCCTTAAAACAAATCTATTAAGCGGAATGCAAAGGCCAGGGAGGCTGGGAAAATACAGTTTGGTTCAGTTAGTGGCAGAGGCAGATTTACGTGACCAAGCCTAACTCCTGGGCCTGTGTTTCTAGCTATCTACATTCTTGGTTTATCAGGGATTCAGGACCATCACCAGGAGGAGTGGGTTATACCACAAAGCTGTATAGTTCTGCCAAGGCTGTATAAAGAGAGGATGAGGGGAGGGAAAAGTCTTACAGTGGCCTGACACCTGGTATATCAGATTAACCAAGAGTTAAATACGTTATGGGGCATGTGAGCCAATGGCTGGCGCCAATCCTTAAAATGTCAGAAAAGCCTTCAGCTTGGAAGAGATTGAAGGAGTCTCTGCAGAACTAGAAAGATTTGTTTCTGAAGAGGCCAAATGCCATTTCACGTTGTGTGAGCACTTTGAATCTGAAGGTGGCAAGGGAGCCTTTGTTTCTCTGCCCAGGAAATAGACACAAGCATATGGAGTGGGCTGGACCCAAAGGAATGCAGTCACAAAATAGAATTCACTTTCTCACATTTTGCACCAGATTCTGTTCTGTGGGTTCTGCCTTCCTCTCCTTTGGTCATTGTCTTGTGTACATTCCATAGATTTCCCTTCCTGCTTTGTTGCATTAGAAATTCTCATTTAATGCTTTTAAAAATTTAAGTAACATCTAAATAAAAATTGTAACTTCTCACTAGGGTTAAGGAAAAGCTACCCAGTTCAGGCCTCTGCTGCTGTCGGGTGAGGAGTGGGTGTGTCTTTGGCATCATTCCCTTGCTTACTCTTCAGATACACCCCTTTCCTTCCACATGTGCTGTCTCTGCCTAATGAGAAGGGACAGAGTGATGCAAGGAAGAGTCCAAGATCCCACCTGAGTGGGTGGGGTATGATCTGGCATCAATATTATTGGTTATTGAACCTTTGGCTCAAGGGCAAGTTTGCAGTTTTATTGGGTCTGTGGCACTATGCCACCCACATCTGCACAGTCCTTGCTGACATACATGGTACTCTCTCCAGTGGGCCTTCTCAGTTCCTAGTCTCCCCTCAAGGGAGGCCTCTAAGAGAACTGTCCATTGAAGATGACTCCAGTTTGGCATTCTTTAGCAGTGTTGTTCTGGGTGATGGGTAACTTGACTAAGTCTGCCTCACTCCGATGTGTCCTGCATGCACAGGAAATAATTCTCTGTGCATGATGGGACCTGAATTCCTCATATGTCAGTTTCGAAGCTACTGTGGAGACTTAGGTCAGTAAGAAAAAGTCTTTTGAACTTCTCGTTATTCCAAGAGAAATATAATCAGGTACCATAGAGTTTTTTGTTTGTTTCTTTGTTTGCTTGTTTTTTTTTTTTTAATAACTCAATTGGTCTGAAAGAGGTAGACCTCCTCTTAACAGTAGTATTAGGACCATTTTTCTGATTTTCTTTGTTTAATCTTTCCACTGCTGACAAAATTTGGGGTGCCCTGGTTTGTTGATCTAATGATCAACAGAGCTACCTCTTTTTGTTGTTTGTTTTGAGAACTTGCTAGTTGGATCACTTCCTGGCACATGATACAGATTGTATACTCATGAGGACAGTGTCTCCTGATCACTTACTAACCAAGGATGATGTACCTGTTTCTAGCTAAAATTCTAAAACAATTATCATCAGTGAGTAGTGCATGTTTCAGTTATTAAAAGTACACACACACACACACAGACACACACACACACACACACACACACACACACACACACACACACACACCATGCTTAAGGACCATGCTAAATCATTTAACTGAGAATCTCTGGACCAAAGAATCTGTTTTATCCACCATGTCCCAAGATTCCTACATTTCTAATTGCACCCATGGCTACAAGCCATTCCCTGCTTACTTTAAATATTTGCCTGGGTTATCTGTAAGAACTGTGATTGCTAAGTAAACAGACAAAAGGTTTGAAAGAAGAGATGCCAGGAGATACATTCATACCATCAAAAAAGAAGTAACAAAATAACACCTCTGATATTACCCTAACAGCCATTGTAGTCTGGAATCCCTATGTGTTAATATGCCTGACAAAGGAATGGAGATTCATTTAGTTATTTATTAGTGTCTGTCATTTAACTTATTTCAAATTAACATTTAACTTACTAAAGTATTTACTTTAACAGAGGAGGTGGAAACAAAAAAACAGAAGGAAGATTTTCTGGCAGTGGCCTGAAGTCATATCATTAAATCTGCTCTGAACAAGGATAATAGCATGCAGCCAGGATAGACAATGAACTCACGTTCTGATACTGACCAATTCTCTTAAAGAGAATCAGATGATGCCATATAATAGCTGACCTGCTGCTTTCTCTTGTGCATTTTGTCTGACCCTCATGGCAGTTCTGTAAGACAGGCAACATTACTCTTATGTTACAGGTAGAACCCAGACATTCTGTGTAGTGAAAAGCTTACCCAAGATTGGAGTACAAATCCAGTTCTTCTGAAAATTGCCTCCATTCTACCACTCTGCACTTACAGAAAAGATCTGGATTCCAGAGATCTTTTGTGATTTCAGCTCATGCACCTTTGGGATTGAAGCAGGCCTGTCATTTGTGTTTGCATTGATTTAATGGCTGCAGTGATTCAGAAAGGCTGACTGGTTGGGAATGATTGGAAACAACCAGTGGAAATTGATTTCAACATAGCACCCATGAATCAATGGTTCTTGCTGATTTGAACAGTTAAGAGTTTACTGATACAAAATTGGAAATGTAGTTTTGGAAAAGCCCTAATGGTGAACAAAGCGTTGTCAACCTCTATGAAAGGCTGCTGACTTGCTCATTTGAATTCATAAACGGTAATCAGGCTATAAATGGATGCTACTTCCCAAAGGGAGGCCCCAGAGCATCAGGGAAGCTGGAGTTTGATTGACTACTGAACTCTTACGGATATCCTTACATGAATAATTCTAGATGCACACTATTGTTAAATGCTCAGTGGAGCATGACATATTCAGAGATTTTATGTATTTTGCTACAATCAGCTATGTGATTTATTCCAACCATAAATCACTAAATATCATTAATAAGATATAAACCCATGTAACATGGTGCCCACCATTAAAAATGATACTGCTCTTTTGAGTCTGAGAATTAACATGCTTTTACTGCCACGAGATCTGACTACAATGGTACATAGAACTTTTAAAAAACCTAAGGAGGCTCGTTTCCAGAAGGTATTTGTGAAATCTAACAGCAAAGGCTAAGGATGAATAAAACTGCCATTTAGATGGGATGGTACACTGAGTCCTTTAAGGGCTCTGGTTCTCCATCAGTTCTCCATTGCAGTCTTTGAATCTGGCATCCTCTCTCCCTGCTTTGCCACTGTAATTGCTACTACGTGGCCACTAACCCCCTGGCCTCTCCCTTGTGCTTCTAACTCAGATCTGTTTCTCAGGCTCTGAGTCTTCCTTTGTTTGACTGCTTGACTATGGAATTTTTGACCTTTGTTTCTCTTGATGCAAGTGGTAAATGTTACTGAAGATAAAGATGGTACTTATTTCTAGGTGAGTCCAATTATGTTTTAATGCACTGGCCTCTCCGGGGCCACTAATACTTATTGACCCTATTGTATATATTAGAAGTATACCATGAATGAACATGAAGAGTATTAAATGAGCATAGTTTCAGAATGTTTTATACCACTGTAGTACCTTTGAATGTACTTTAAGTGTACTTTAAGATAGACTTGCACTTTATATGGAAAACCGCAAACTGTTCTAAGAATATGGAGTCTTTATTCATTCTAAGAAATAACTGTATACCTATGGAACATTTCTAATTCAAATGTCGAAAATTTGAAATGTTCTAAAATCAGAATCCTTTGGATTTGCCAGTGTGATTCTACAAATGTCTGACCTCCTGTGACAGGTCCTGATTAAAGCAAGCACACTGAAAATACTGCATAAAATAATTTTCAACTATGAAACATAAATGAAGTCCATGTTTAGACTCAGGTCCTCTTCCAAACAGAGCTCAATATATCACTGAAATCAAATCACTGAAATAAAAAATACTCCTAGTCCTAAGCTCTTTGGGCTAGGGATATATAGCCTCATCCAGACTACAGTCCCTTCTTATTGTTAAGAATAAGACTGGCATTGCTATAATCAAGTACACAATTGCATACTGTGCCTAGAATATTATATGGCCTCCTTTGTAATGTAATAATGTTTTACCTCAGCTTTTACAGTATTTACATAGTCTAAATATTCATCATTTTTATTGCCAGACTCTGTTTCTATATTGAAGTTCTAAAGTTTGCTTAATCACCTCCTAATTGTTGAGCATTTGGGCTGTTTCCAGTTGTGTGTGATTACAAATAGGGTGGCTATAAACATCTTTGTTCAAGTAGGCTTAAATGTTGCTGCTTTAGATAATTCCCCAAGGTGGGAATGATTAGCTCAAGGGGCATGATCATTTTATTGAGCTCTTGCAGTGCCAGAATGCTCTCTAAAAATAGCATCCTAATTAGCAGTGTCACTGTTAATGAAAAGAGGGCACCTGGGCATTTCTCTCTCTGATTCTCCCTATCACTCTTTTAACCTCTAGGAATATTTATACTATCAAGAAAAAAATGACATGGCTTTGGAAGGTTCCAGAAGCAATAAGCCACCTCTTCTATTAGACTTTGCCTGTAGACAACTAAGCATGTCACGAAGAATGTACAATGCAGAAGACCTTGTCCCTGGCGATAGACTGCATAGGCAGCAAAGCATACTGGTCACTGGGCCTCTGGTCCTTTGTGAGTTTGGGCTGATGTGTTAGGATTTGGTACAGGGGGGATTAAGAAGACAGAGTCAAGGGGAAATGGTTTGGAAGTAAGATGGCTTGGAATTCTCTAGGTATTCACAGCTCCAAATTCCTCAGTGCCATCTGCTTCACACTCATTTCCAGTCTTCTCTGTTGGTTCCCCCAGATATCTCACCAGTGTTGCCCCTGCAAATGACCATGTTTATTTCTACTCTGTGTAGTCATTAGCCCTGACTTCTGCCAGAGGTTACTGGCCTGGAAAAACTGCTTTTACATCTAATGAGGTGGGTGTTGTCCTCAAGAAAGAGAAAGTTAATGACGGCAGCAACTTCACTGAATTCTGTTTCACAGGACATGGCATTTGAAATGAATATTGGGCAAAAGGGAACATGGTCTCTGACCTCTTTTCCTGTTCCTCTCCACACTTCTCTCTCTCTCTCTCTCTCTCTCTCTCTCTCTCACACACACACACACACACACACACACACACACACACACACACACACACTAGGTGGTGAATATGGTCAGGTTCAGCATTTCCTTCCCCTTCCTACTCTGTGTTAAGTAGTCACCTTGCCCTTTTCTATTATTTACTCTTAAAAACATCAGCTCTGTCGGGGATAAGAAAATAAATTCCCAACTAGCTTCAGGGTAAGAGAATGTGAGGAAAATGACTGTACTTTTTCCCACTTCAGATTCCAGAAAAATAACTCCCACTCTGCGGGTGGAAGCATTACACAGTGACTCAGAGTCAGGCGTCAGGTAGAGTGGGAAGGGACTATAATGGATCTTGCACCTCACTAGGCTCAAGGAAATAATAATTACAGGGCCCCTCAGCTTTCACCATCTTCTCCCTCACCATCATCAGTTTTAGCTGACACGAAGATAAGTAGAAAAATATTCCCTGGTGCGCCACAAACATTTGGCATTTTTCCCTTCCGTGTACTCCTGTTGAGTTCCATGATTAAATCTCATTGAAAGATGCATTCTTTCTTTAGGGGCTCTTCATTCTTCCTAATCACTTCTGTTTTTGTTTCAAACTTTACTTGGCCAGTATGAAATCAGGGGCATTGTGGAAGGCAGAAGTGTTCAATTTAAAATTGTCTCCCGTATTTCCCCTTGAATAGAGAATTTGTAGCAGTTTGCTGTGTCTTCTCTGCCAAACCACCATCAACTAAACATCCCACCACTCCACAGTCACATGTGTGAGAATAACAGCTTCCTAGTAATCAAATGAAGCATAGAGTCAGAGGCCATTTCTAGTAGTTAATCTAAAATGTGTACTCTTTTAATATAGTCTTATCGTTATCTCTATTTTAGTGCTGAAATAATTTTATGCCTTTAAAAACAGCTCTCAAAGGAACACTGACAGGAAATATAATTGTGCATTTTCAGGAAGAGTTCACCAACAAGTCTATTGTTCTTTAGGAAGCATATTTAGAAAAGGCATTGATGAAAATCTTAACACGCATGCTTTAATTCCCTCCAGGAACGAGGAAGGGCATATCATCAAGTTAAGTATACCATATTCATATGAAGGGGGAAATTCTTTTGAATTTGAAAACTCTTAAGATGATTTTGCTTGAGGAGCTATTTGTAGGGTTCATGTATTAGAACACGTGAAGTATGGACCCAAGGAGGTATGGGCTGTAGCCCAACTTAGCTAACAAATACTGGCATTTCACTCTCTTCCCTCCCTCCTCTCTCTACTTTCTTCCTTCCCTTGCCCCTGTTTTTCTTCATTTTTTTTTTAAAATCAGGGCCTCAACTTGCTATATATTCTAAGTTGACTTTGAATCCCTGATTTCTGTCTCTGCTTTTGAGGTGTCAGGATTATAGAAATGTGCCTGCCTTCCTGCCTGGTTTGATAGTTCTTGATGTGTTCTTAGATGTCCAAAATTCCCATGTCTATTCTACTCCAGATCCATGCAATCCAACAACATTAGCACAGAACTTATACACTTAGCCAAGAGCTACAGGATACCTGCTTCCATCATATGACAACTTCATAGATTGAGCTAATCCTCATGTTGTTAACAGGAAAAAAGAGCCACACCCTATTAGAGATCATCAACTCTGAGATTCTTTTTTTTTTTTTTTTTTTTAAGAAACCTTTTTTTTTCTATCATTCTTCAATTCTACCATTCACATATATGGATCTAGCAATTTCTATGAGTGACACTGATGTATTCTGTCAGTGACTGTGTGGTGACACTTCACATACTGACCGAGCTTTCCTGTCAGAAACAATAACACCTGCAGAGGTAAAGTCAAGTTGAAGTCCATACCCGAAACCTCAGAAAGAATGATGTCTTGGCCTTCAAAAATGTAGTAGTTTCTGTCAGGAAATACTTCAGAGGATTGGTATGCTTCTAACTTTATCAACAGAGTATATATTATTTGTGAGCACATAGGGAGATCCCAACAGGACTGGGTTTGGTGGCTCTGGTCTATAATTAATGCTTCATGAGAAGCTAAGGCAGGAGGACCACACGTTCTAAAGCCCTGTGTGAGCTACAGATTGAGTTTAAGGCTAGTCTTGGGAAGTTAGTAAGATTCTGTCTTAAAATTTTAAAAAAAAGTAAAGAGGATCTGAAAACAATATATTTCAACATAAAAGCACCTGCCTTGTGGTTCGTTCCCCAGACAAATAAAAGGAGAAGGAAGGAGGCAAAGAAATTTGGGAAGGAAATCGAAATAGCTAAAGATGTTATGGGCAGAATGTGGTTGCTGCAATTGATTACTTGTTTGAAAGTGCTGTGCCATGGGCAGCTGTGCTTACATGCCTCCTTAGTAGCTGCATCCTCTTCGTTAAGACGTTCCTACAGCTTTAGTAGGTCTTACTCAGCACATAGAGCATGATCATCCAAGCAGATGATTGAAAGCAGCTCTTTCACACAGAGGAAATGATATGAGAGTGGGTTTGGACTCAATGGATAATTTGGTCACGCCTAGAAATGGCTAGATCCTGGAATTTGACCACTCTCAGGCTCAGAGATCATTATCTCACCATGTTGGAAGCTCTGATCTATAAACTGTGTGCTAAGCATTATCCTCCACCAGTATATGCCATTCAAGTATTCTTTAGACATAAAAAGTCTATCTGTAAAAATGTCTTTGCATTCCTAATTAACTATGCGGGGGGAACTTTCTAGAATATGATGAAGTCAGACAGCAAAGAAAAAATAGTCTCGTATTGTTTTCCTTAAATCTATTTGAAAATCGCCTGCATTTATTTATTTAGTTTTTGATATGTGCAATAAGATCTTGGCAGTTAGCAATTAGATAATTTCCTTAATGTTCAAATTGCTGTTTTGAAATATACTTTAAAATATGTTGAATGTCTTAGGATATGTGATGTTGAGTCGAAGGGACTACAAATTGGACAGTCTTTTACTAGTTTTCCACAGTTCTCTGAACAGATAGCTAATATACTATCATCCAACGCTTACTCTGAAATTCACAGTAGTTATAGTTTGAGCAGCACAGACAGAACAATACAGTGTATGATGCTTTAGTTCTCACTGCTCTTTTGGATGGCAGCTTTTACAAACAGACACTTAGCAGGCTCTACCTGCTAAGCACTGAGCTGCAGAAACCTTGGGCACATGCAATGGGCAAAACCTACAAATTACTAGACACTCTAATTAATGCTACATCAGAACGTGTGTCTTGGTTTGTGTTTCAACAGTCATTCTCAGTAAAGTGTCTATGATCAATAAATACCAACCAGTAGCAGAAAGGTTATTGATCATGGCTAACTGCATCAGAAAACCAGGAAATTACTTGTGGATGTATTTCATGCAACTCAGAGCCATTCCAGGATGGGAATAAATGTCACCTACTGTAGCAGGTAACTTAGGAAATCCATTGGCCTTAAAAATATTTACCACACTGAACATTTCCACCCACTTCCGGGTGAGCCTGTCATTCTCCGCAATCATGCAGGCCATTACATTCTGATTATATCTACATGCAAGAAGTCCTAAGTGGTTCCAAATGTCTCTCTTCTGCCATGTGTTCTATTTTAAGTCTCTGAAAGTCTTGGGCACACAATCAAATACTCCTCTACTGTCTCACATTTCACTCATTCAAAGTGTGAGTGGAGAAGGGGGTAATCACGATGAAAAGATGTCTTTCTGCTCAGTAAGTCTCACCCAATGCTTTCCTGGGCTTTTTTGCTATATTCCTTCCCTGTAGATCTAGCCTCCTTCCAATTCTGTGGCCACAGTCCTTGCATGGGATAGATACTGTTGTGAACTGTACAAACTGCTGGATGACATAGGAAAACCTGTCCCATCTCCATCAAGACACAAAGAGAAGATGTGAGTGAGAACTTTAGCCTGTTAGACCCCATCTTTCTCTCTTCAGACCCTTTTCTTCACACGAAACACAATAGTTAAGAAAAATGCATTGCTTGAATATTTTTATGAGTCTCTGCAGGATCTCATGCTGAAGGATGTGCCACCTACATCCACTTGCTCAGGCTGCTATACATAAGTCAGTTTTCTTCCTTACCCCTCCCCCTTTGTCAAAACGTGACCTACAAAAGCACCACAAGACTCTGCTTGTTCAAAGAACGTAAGTTGCTCATGCATTGTGCTTTCTCAAAATGCTAACACCAGGATAAAATAGCTGCAAATACATATTATATCTCTTCTAATAAGTGCTAGTGGAAGGCTTTACACTTTCTTCTCCCTGAATCCAATGCACATAATACTGAATTCTGTGGTTCCATATAATTTATTCATTGCCAGAGAAGAATTTTAAACACTTTGAATTTACAAGATTAAAACTATTCCAAAGTCAGATATTAAAATAGGTCATAAAGGTGAAAAGTATATGAGGGATGAGGAAGGATAAAGCAAGCTGAAGGGAAACAAAATAAAACTGGGATGGGAGCATTGATGGAAAGGAGGAGAGGAAGCAAAAGGAGAAAATAACATACAGACTAGACCCCAGAGGGTAGATCATAAGAAGATCAAGGTAAGGGAAGCAGCCAACAAATCCATAGTTGAAGAGGAAAGCCTTCAATTCTTTTATCACTACCCAGGTGAAAATGTCCATCCACCAAAAGTTAGTGTGAATTCAGCAGGGACTCCTTTGGGTATTCTCTACGTGCAAGGATATGGCATCAATCCCTAGACGATCTGGTTGAAACCACTGTCCTGGGTCTGCACTGGAACCAGCTACTTGGTGCTGTGAGCTATACTTGGTGGTGACATGTAGCTGTTTAGACATAAATAAAAATATTTGGTGCATTGTTTATAGTTGAGAAATGATTGGTTTTCATGACAATGTCCTCTTTTGGGAGAATGCTATCACAACAAAAGAGGTTTTGTAACTGAAAATTATATATTGGTTTACTATGATTCTTTATAATGATCATTCATAATTTATATATTGATAAGCGCTATAAGATACCATTTCTAGATTACAGATACAGTTATATGATTTTTATTTTATGATTTTGATATTATAAAAGCTGCATCAGAAATTCTGCTTTTCTCAAGCTCTGTTAAATAACAGGACTGTATTTTTTATTTTTTATTTGAGTCTAATGTGTTATTTTTCACTTATAGCCCTGGGGATTGAACTCAGGACCTGATGCATGCTAAGCAAGTGCTCTTCTGCTGAGCTCATACCCAGGTTTTCTACCTTCAAGATTCACAGACAAGTTGACTAGTGGCTTTGTCTCTTACTCTATTTTTCTCTTTAGCAGTCCCTGGGAAAGAATTTAATATGGATTATGACTAGACTAGGATTTGGTGTTCTTTGTTTATTCTGTTTTTATAAGACAGAGCCCTAGTCAGTATACACATAAGTAGGAGAAATGATTCATCTAAGTGGAAAGCAACACTAAAGGACTGGGTTTTATGTGAATGTTTTCTCCCAAAACAAAAAAAGGAAAATGACACCGAACTCAGGGCGAACAGCTCAAAACGGTACTTAGAAAGCTTTCTAAATGTCAGTCTTCATTCTCTTATGATTTATGTCATATCTGCCACCATAGTCCCTCAGACATTTAAAAGTAGACATTACAGTTACATAATATCTGATTTCATAGACCAGGAGCCTAAGACAGGGTACTGATGAAAATAACTTTGTGTGACATATCGGAGAGCATGTCACAGTGGAGTTCTCCTGTCCGTTTCTGGTTCATCTTGTCTGGGCTCTGAAGCCAATTTCAAGCAAACATTTCAAGTGTCAGTTCTGGGCCAACACTACACTCAGTCCTACTCATTCGTTTTCTCTGATTTACTGTCAGGCAGACCCCAGGGCACCCATTCCGTCATTCATACTTTACAGAAGAGGAGGCAGGCTCAGAAGCGCAGCTTAAGAAACTCGGCAAGCGGCAGAATTGGGATGTGGAAAGAGGTCTTTGAATCCTCCACAGTCTGTTAATCATTACAGAGAGATATTTGGGGTGACATTGTGTAGATTCCCCCACAAAAAAATGTAACATATGGTTTCTATCTCCTCTTTCTTCTCATTCTGTCAAGGCATGTGAATTACATACATGCTCAAAGATAGAAAGACAATGTGGAAGCCTGGACGTGCTGGTGGTGACCATGGATGTCAAAAGGTCTCAGTGAAGGTGGGAGAACATTCTAGATGCCAGTATGTGTTCATATGTGTGCCTGGGCTCATAACAATACATTTACATAGTTAACTAATAATTGTTCTGATGTTTGTTTGTATTCTATTCCCTGCAAGTAATACACCTGTGAAGCACAAAAACTTTTGATTATCACTGTTAGTTCTTATGACAGTGACTAGAGTAGAATTATGAATCTAATAAAAGTCCATTTTGTATTATCCTTTGATTTAAATAAAATATCTGGTGGTCATGTTGTCAGCAGTGTAGAAATTGTTAATATAAGCAATATTACTTCTTCATCTATTTGCATATGGAGATTCCTATCTAAGCTTCTCTGTGTGTTCATGCACTTTGAAATATAAACCAGAACAGAGTCTGTGACCCAGACCTGTAATCCTGGCAGTTGGGAAACAGAGGCAGGAAGATCAGGAGTTCAGGGTCATCCTGGACAATATAGCAAAGCTAATGCCGTCCTGTGCTACATGATGCTCTGTTTCAAAATAACCAACACAGGGACTGGGGAGATTTCTCAGTGGTAAAAGCTCCTGGGCATAATGGCTTGCCTGTAATTCCAGCTCTGGAAAGTGGAGATGGAGGATTTTCAGAACAAGTTTGCTAACAAACTGTGGGTTTGATTGAGAGATCTTCCCTTAACGAAAAAGGTGGAAGAGTGATCACTGATAAAAGATGGTTCTGAATATCAGCCTCAGGCCTCCACGTATGCACATGAACATGTACATATGTACCTGAACATGTGTCCACACACATGCAAAAAATGCAATACATACAAGTACACAAAGATAAATAAAAAACCCAGACAAAATCCAAAAACAAAAATAAAAATAACACAAGCAAATTAAAGTTATATTTTCTATAGCTTATAATTTTATATAACAACATCATGAATGCTTAACTTTTCAAGATCTACTTATTTTTTATTTTGCATGTGTTTTATGTGCATGGTGTGCATGCAGGTGGCCCTAGAGGTCAGAAGAGGGCACCAGACCTAGGACAACTGGAGTTACAAATGGTTGGGAGCCAACTGGTATGTGTGCTGGGAGGCAAAACCAGATCCTCTGCGAGATTAGTATGGTCTTTTCACGGTGGAGCCATTTCTCTAGCTCCTGAATGTTGAGTTTCTCAACATAGCTTTCAATATGAGAAATATGTACTACCATTCATATGTACCAGAATTTAACTATATTGAACTATAGTGCGTTTCAGTATTTGAAAATCACTGCCATCTACATCTCACAGAGTTCTAAACATCAGATTACTGGATCAAAAAGTTGAAACACTTTAAGGCTTTCTAAGAGACTCATTTCAAGCTGCACATGGAGTTCTTATCTAAAAAGGTAACCTCATCACGGCTAAACATTATCATTTAAATATTGGAGCTTCTGCTCTGATAAGCAAATAATAATTTCCCATTGTTCCTCTAATTTGCATTCTTTTGATTGTTAGTGGGCTTGATTTTTAAAAAGTTTATTAAGGTAATTAAGAAAACCCAGTTCATTAGCTTCAAGTTTAAGAATAAAATCAGGGGAGTTAAAAGGCAAGTATCCAAATGTTAGTGGTATACACAGAAAGAGAAAATTCGTTGGATGATAATGGCAATCAAAATGGTTTTTGAATTTTGCACATTTCCAGTAACATTCTTATTTTAATGTGAGCTATCAATGCTTACCAGGGAAAGTTATGAGAAATGTAAGGGCTTTTTTGCTCTTAAATACATATCAACTCTAACCTTGAGCAAATATTCAAATGAGAATCAGAATTGAGCATGCTTTTCACATGGTTGGCTTATTGTTCTGTGGGATTATTGAACCAAATAGAATTTTTTTCCTCAGTGATTTCATTATCATTCACTTAACACCCACATAATGGCTTGATAAACAAACAAGTGAACACTGGATTACGAAAAAGGAACTGTTCATTAGGCATAAACAATATTCTTTTAAATACATAAAGATGGAGCTATTGGTCTTTGAAGTGGGCGCTCAGAGTCATCAGCTATCAATTAACCTTTCCATCAGCTCATTAACCATACACCCAGTAGGGATGGTACTGATTAGTAGGTTTGCAAGTATGATTTGGCTATGATAGCCTCTACACAGTCTTACTCTGGAGCCATGTATCGAAGAAACACTGATTGCCTATAAGTAGCTTCTATAGAGTGAGATATCTGCCAGGTTATAGGAGGCCAGAATGGTGTGGTCACTGACTTTCATTACGGCAGCTGGAAAGGGTCTTAAAACTAATACATGTCTTTTGCTTGTGACTTATGCTATTTCATGACTCTTTAATGTAAGACATTTTGTATAGGTGATCTAATTTGTAGTAAAGCATCTAAAAGTGTCAATCGTGAGGGTGTAGGCATGAGCTATGAGAATACTGTAAAAATACACAGAATATTAAGGCAAATTAAGGTTGATATCCACGTTTTCTTTGAAGTATATATATATATATATGCATCACATTCTTGACTGGTGCCCACAGAAGACAGGTATAGGTTATGGGTTATGAAATCAAACCTATGTCCTCTGGAAGAGCAGTCAGTGCACTTGACCACTGGACTAGGTCTCTAGCTCCATATACTTAAATATAAAACACAGTACCAATGATGCTTCATACCTAGTAAGTAAAACTATTCATTCATCTATCCACATCACAGATATTTACTGGTTATCTCCTCAGAGTCATGTGGAAAGCTACAACAAAGAGAATTCTGTTCCTTCCTGAAGAAGCTCACAGCCATTTTTGATAACAGTGATATTACAGACTCCAGATACTCTCTGCATGATGAGTTAAGGCAGTGTTTTCTTCTGGCTGGATACATTCTGCTTGGAGGAAACTAAGAAACATTAGCTATTAAGTGATAATTACCTTTTTGACAGGTATCAATAATATACAATCCATATCACTGTATATATTTAGAAAGGCTTGAGAAGAGTAACATACTCTGTAAGCCATGTCCTTGAGACTGCTAAACTGTTCTGGAGGTTAATGAGGGAATATAAAACTAGAGTGACCTTTAATCTTGTAATTGCAAATGAGATACGTATGCACCTAATCAAAGGCCTGTGCTGCATACCTAAAAGTTGGAAATATCACCAGTTGACTGCATTTTTAAGTGTAGGCTGTAGGACTTGGAGAGCAGTTCTACAAGCAGTAAAGCAGTCAAGGTATGATGATACAGGAAAGCTCTTCAAAACAGGGGCCTTCTACTTTAAAGTCTGAGTTCAAATTCTGCATTATAAAAATTTTAGTAGCATGACCTTGACACAGATATTTAAGTTCAGCATGAGCTTCTTATGTTCATAAGATAAGAAGAATAAAACTCACTCCATAGGGTTATTGTTGGAACTAAATTAGGAAAATATGCATAATGCCTCAACAACATTGTGTAGCATCTATCAAGTGGTTACAGGAACAACAGTGTTCGGGAAAGGTCTCACTGTGGTGTTCCGTTCAGGTCATTTCTTAGAAGAGTCAATTTTAAGAAGTCCTTAAGACATTGAATTGGTTCCTCTCCTAGGTACTTTATTCTGGGGATTATTTTGCAGCTTGTCAATCAAGCAACATGGTGGTTTGGATTCATGATTTTTTATCCTGGGATTGGAAGCTCTTCCAATATCCCTGATGCTTTTCATTTGCTCATTGGCTAACCTGCTGAACTGGTGAAATCTCATTTCAGTAAAAGAAATATCTAGGATCACACAATGGTGCTGGTTTAGAATAGAAACCATGGATGGGATTATTCTCCCTCAGTTTGCGTTAAATTATTGGTTAGGATTTTGTTTGCCAGATTCTGAGGAAGACTTCCTTCACAAATCCCAATACTTATGAGAAGGAGCAGTCTCACAAATGCTACCATCCAGGGTTTTCTTGCTTCTTCCACATCTCAAACAGGACCTTTTCATCTCCCCTTTCTCTGTCTCTCTCTCTGTCTCTCTCTCTCTACACACACACACACACACACACACACACACACACACACACACACATATATATGTATATGTATATGTACATGTATATGTATATGTATATGTATATGTATATGTATATGTATATGTATATGTATATGTATATGTATATAATGGGGACGATTCTAAGACAACTCACTGAAAATGGTCACATGGAGCTATTTCAGTTCTTCTTGCTAAAAATGCGCGGATACACCAAAGAAAATCTTGAAAGAGGAAATACAGAACAATATGAGATGGAAAGGTGACTGTGAAGAAAAACAAGTCTTCGTAGAATTCCAGCATGTATGAAACACTAGGGAGCACTTTCACATGCATCCGCACAGTCCTCACAATATTCTCAGAATACACTAGTATCCACAGTTTTCAGTCTAGAGCACTGGGTTGCAACCCTTTGGGGATGGAACCATCCTTTCACGGGGTCATCTAGGACCATCTGCATGTCAGATGTTTACATTTTGATTCACAATGATAGTAAAATTACAGTGACGAAGCAGCAACAAAAATAATTTTATGCTTGGGGGTCCCCACAACATGAGGAACCTTATTAAAGGGCCGCAGCATTAGGAAGGTTGAGAACCACTGGTCTAGAACCTCCAGAGAACTTGAATAAAACGAATGTCCAAACAAGACAGGGAGCTGACTGTAAATTTGTCCTTGTTTTACTGCACAATGTTGAAGTAAGAAGCCAGTGTATCAGAAAAGACTAACAGTTAATTATCTAGCACTGACAAGGAGGGGGACAGGACAGGACACAGTGATGTCACTGTGAGATGACAGCTCCTCCAAGGAGCTGAAAAACAAGCTGTGAATCCAAAGGTATTCTCTGGCACTGTAAATTTTCCCTTTCTTTTTCTAACACTCAGAATATGCAAAACACTTAATGACCCCCATTAAGAGGACAAGGTGATATGAAAAACTCCAAGCCTTTTAGAAGAAAATATAAGAGAAAAATCTTCGCGGCTTTGGGCTCAGTAAAGATTTCTTAGATTTCCATTAAGAAAAAACAAGTTGATGAATTAGATCTCATTAAGATTTTCTATTTTTCGTTTTACAATAACTAACGCTAACGGAGTGAAAAGTCCTGTCATGTACTTGAAAAGCTATTTCCAAATCTTTTATGTGAAATTATTTATTTCCTCAATATTTAAAGCATTCCCAAAACTCAACAAAAACTTCGTTTAAAAAAAGACAAAAGATTTGAGCAGATTCATTGGCAAAGAGGGTAAAGAAATGGCGAATGGGCCCGTGAAACTGTTTGCAATCCTAATAGTCTGTAGGGAAATGCAAATGTAAACCACACTGAAACATCAATATCTGTTTAGTACAGCAGCTAACTCAAAGCCAAACCAAACAAACAAAAAATACATCCATACTAAGGAAGTCATTGAACAACCAGAAATTTCATATATCACTGGTACCAATGCCAAATGTATAGTTTCCTGTGAAAGTAGCTTGACATTTTTTTGATGTTAAACAGAAGCTTACCATGTGAAGCAGAAGTTTAGTCACAGATAATTAAAATGAAATTGAAACCCATGTTTGCACAAAACACTGAGTTCTCTTCATATGTATCTAATCCTGGAATTCAGAACCCTCTCACTGAGGGATAATACACAAATGTTCGCACATCCACTTAGTGGAATACTACTCAGCGATGCAATGAGAAAATTATAAATCTATGCACATGTATAAATGTCACATGACTGTCAATGCTAAGCAAAAGAGAGCCAGAGCATATGCTGTATGACTTTATTATATATTTTCACTAGTCCATAGTTTTGTGTCTAGAGAACTTCCAGTTGATGTAATGAGATAATTTCACTTCGAAGAAGGAGGTTGCTTTGGTTTATGTTTTCTGAGGTTTCCATCTATGGCTATGTTGTCCTGCTCTTTTTGACCTGTAGCAGCCCAACTGACCCTACCAGAGGGATGTGATGGAAGCCTATTCACCTCCCCATGACCCATGAAGACAGAGACATAAGAAGAGGAAGGACTAGAGTCTCAATATCTCCTACAGGGCCATGGCACTAATGGCCTAGTTTCTTTCCAGTTGGTCCTATCTTGGAAATGATCTGTTCCCTCTCCATAGCTCCACAGGTAGGGGAATAGCCTTCAATATGTGGGCATTTGGAGTACATCCAGGATCCTCACTGCGGCAATGATGTTCTGGAAATGACAATAGTATAGAGGAAGAGAATCGCTCATTAAGGATTCAGACTTTGACTAAGAGGGGCTGTGTGATGAAGGGCTGGGATAGAATTGCTCTGTGTATTAGTAGTGGCTGTCATTACACAGGTCTATGCATTTGTCACTTGTCATAAAAGCCCACACCAGAAAGTAATTTTTATTGTACATAAACTTTATGATGATGGAAATGAAAGCTCAAAGCAACCACAAAGAAGACTCTAAGATTTATGGGGTTTGGATTTGACTCTTGCTTGCTTAGCCTTGGTGAAGCATGGAAAGCACTCCAGAGTGAAGGACGACACTCCCCACAGCACTCCACACCTGCATAGTGTGGCATCTGTGCAGCTGGACGTTGGGGCAACAAGGACTCAGATCTCAGAGACTTCTGGATGTGTTCCTACTGAGGATGGCTTGGGATTCCAGAGCCACAGGGGTGCCTGGCCCAGAGCACTAGATGCTGCCAAGAGAATCCAACTATTTGACACAGCCCCAAATATATCTTGGTCTTCTCTCATCTATCCCCCTTCCCCAAGATACATTAATTAAAAAAATTAAATTGATTCAATTATAAGAGAATTAGTTGAGAAAATCAGGGAATTTTGAAAGCATGTTGCCTTTCTGAAAGGACGATGATCTTGTTAAGCGATGCTTTCCTGGATTAGACAGCAAAAGTAACGAGACTCCGAGCTATGAGGAAGACTCGAGTGAGAGCAAAGGCCCCTTGGCTATGGGAGGATTCCTCACACATTTGCTATGAAGCGCAGCCTAACCTTGCTATCTCCAAATATCTGTCATATACTTTAAGTGCATTTTAAAAGTAAGGAAAGTCAGGTGTCTGAGTGAGTTACTGGTGACAAATCCTAGCAAAGGGTGAACTTTATGAATTTGTCAAAGGCAATATATCCACCTAGCACATTGGGATTTACCTTTGTTTTTCTGGACGTCAGTTAGAGTGTCTAACATTTTAATTCTTGTTCTGATATCTTCAAGAATAAATTCTCCTGCTATCAATATAATTGCCTCCATTATCAGGGGAATTTGTAATTGTACCATCGTTCCACAGCCTCTGAAGCAGGAGGCAATATGTCATGGAAGTTAGTAGTCTTTCATCAAGAAGTAACAACATAGATACTAAGTGGGAAGATTTTTATCTAGCATTTTTGAGAAAGTTGATGTTTTTTTGTTTGTTTGTTTGTTTTTGGGTTCTGCAAACCCAAAAACCCAGCCCCCAAAACAAAAATTTCCAGGTGGATGCTAATAAACCCAGTTCTGCTATGCAGAGTAGAGAAAAATATTGGCTAGTTGGGAACATGGAGTGAGTGCATTGTCACAGTGTTAGGTTTATTCAGATGCTTGACAGATACCATCCCCATGCTTAACTTTCTGCCAGACAGTCTGGGCTAGGGGATATAGATAGTAGGTCACGTTCATTTTGGAGGTGTTTCTGGTAGAGGCTTAATTCAAATAAATTGCTAAGTTTCATCTCAACATGGCAAGTTAGCAAGTCTATGTGAATTTTCTACATGGCTGAAGTTCCTGCAGGAAGGTTCCTTTCCCTGAGTTATGTGTCATTTCCTAGGAGTAATGAATACAAATGATGCTAGGAGACTCAGGGGTCATTGGTGAGTTCAATCACTGAATTTTACATGGTCTTCCTGCCATTCATAAATCTCTTGACACATTTCCACTATGATTTGCTGTTCATAGAGCTGTAACAACAGGTCCTATACATGTTCCCTCAGGGGATAAAACACACACACACACACACACACACATCTAGGAGAATCTCTACAGCTATTGATAACTGAAGGCAGACCAGTGGCTTTGCAGCCTGCCATCCAGAGGTAATAGGAAGAGTTCACTTCAAAACTCTGGAATGCTTTTTAAAAAAATCATGTCTCATAACCGATTTCTGTCCTCATTGCGTCAAGGAAGTCTGCAAGCTTACTGTCTGCCTGGTCAAGGCTGTGTGCTTTCACTGGTCAGAAAGGTCATTGACTTCTTAAGTACTCTACTGAGAGGCAGCAGCAAGTTGGTGTGTTTCTGAGAGATCCCTGGCCAGATTATGAGGAAGTCACAAGAGTGTGTGCAAGCGAACATTACGTCTCAGACTACATGGTCAATGCCTACGTTGGTTAGTTCTACCCTAGCCTGATGACAAAATCATCTTCTAAGGTGCATTACAAGAGTTTTACCTTGAAGCGTGTTACAGCTTGGATATGAAGTGTCACTCTGAACAACTTATTTCTTAGAGGCTTGGTCCTCATTGGTGGTGATGCTTTAAGAGGTTCTGGGAACATTAGGAGGGACCTTTCTGAAGGAAGGAGGTCATGGGGTATGTCTTTAGAGGCTGTATCATTTTACAGGTTTCTTCCTGCCCTGCTTCTTCACTCACTTGATTTAAACTCTCAATGCCTGCTTCCTTTCACCCACAAAGTTCATAGCTGTCTTTTGAAACCTACTCCCCAAGCCATTAAGGCCAATCATCAGGAATCAAATCCATTGAAACCATGAGTCAAAACAAATTCTTCCTCCATGTAGTGGTTTCTATCCAGTATTTGGCCATGCAATGATGCTACTTTGCAGTGAAATGTATTTTCTCCTTATGTTTATGATTTTTTTATTGGAGCAAGTGGAAAAACAAATTAAAAAATGATGTTTATTTACCGATAGATAAATTAGTTATAAATCTGATTATTTAGTAACATGCCTCTTATGCATTTTGTTGGCTCAAAAGAGAGAGATTTAATGATTATCTCTATTTTCTCATAATGCCACTTATTTCAGCCAGCCCAGATGGAGTTATGCCTGAAGGACTCTTGCTTTCTTTTGGATTCATATTTGCTGTAGCTCTAAGTGTAATGTGAAGATTCTTGCAGCACTTTCTACATAGCTCTGTTTCCCTCCAGTATGACTGCACAGCCTTCATACATGCAAACGACAATGCACACAATTAGCCACCTAGTAATTTCATGGTGACCAGAAATCACGGTGCAGGACAAGGCCTGGCACCAGCCCCTCACAAACACACACCCTCCCAACATCCCAAGCTATGTGCAAAGTCAAGTCACTCTGCACAGTGGTACAGTTGGCGACCTCAGAAATGCCTAGACCCTGCTTATTCCCAAATAACACCATGAATTGTTTCTGAGGTTGAGAAGGCTTCTGTTATGGCACAAATGTGAAGTGTCCTCCATGAAATTATATGGACACTTGGCCCCCAGATGCTGGTGCTATTTTAGGAGGTGATGGAGCTTTGAGGAGATGGAGCCTGTCTTGAGGAAGTGTGTCATTGGAGGTAGCCCTAGTCCTCTCCTTGCTGCCTGCCTCCCATTTGCCACACAAGTACCCTCTGTCCCATGCCTCTACTGCTGTGATACCTTTCCTCTTCACATGTCCAGAAGCAACAGATCAGGGACTGTGGACTGAAGCTTCTGAAACCAGGAGGCACAGTGAACAATTCCTTCCTTTTACTTCTATGTATGTGCTGGCAAATTGGCTCAGATGGTAAAGGTGTTTGCTGCCAAGCCTGACGACCTAAGTTCAATATCCAATGCCCACTCAGTGGAGAAGGCACTGATGTTGGAAGCTGTCCTCTACCCTCCACATGTCACATGCTTGAGCATTCACACACACATACTAAATAGATAAATAATGCCAGTCCTT
This sequence comes from Cricetomys ansorgei, assembly GCA_026225945.1. Lineage (NCBI taxonomy): Eukaryota > Metazoa > Chordata > Mammalia > Rodentia > Nesomyidae > Cricetomys > Cricetomys ansorgei. Next base: position 20,570,996 of record JAMJFZ010000716.1, on the reverse strand, counting down.
ACACAGGTAGTTTTTTACAGTGATGAGAAGTTTGACCCATAGGGCTCTATCTCAACATTATCTGGTGATGGGTTTCTCAAAAACAGGATACAGCAGTAATTCCTAAGGAGTACATTCTATTGTCCCTAAATGGCTCCAAGGACCACCCAGGCATCTTGAGTTCAGGCCCAGGCAATCAGACTAGAGTGCAGTTCAAGAATACCACTGTAGAATGCCTTGAGTTATGTTCATACCCTTATGTTCTAATAAATCAATGGCTGAAGGAAAACTGTGTTTTTTCTTTAAAATTTGCATTCATTATTGTCTGTGTTATGTTTTAGGCCCTGTAGCTCATTTGGAATAAGACAGGAAATAATTATTTTCTTTTTCTTATCAAAAAGTGTGTTTATCTAGGACTAGAATTATTAAACTCTCAAAATGCATTTATTTTACATATTAATAAAAGTGCGCACAAGGGTGCATAAACAAAAAAGGAAAGCTCTTTGTGTTTACAACATCCTAATTTAAGCCTTCCTAGAACAAGGTAAGAATTCTTACAACCACTATGGTTGAGTACAGAACTCTTACTCACTGGGGTGCCCGTTGCTACCCAACACCCCTATATTATTAACAGTGTTAGTGAAACAAATGCATACCCCATACAAGTGAAATGATCATAAACACGCAAGAATAATTTCATCAAATGATGTTGGGGACTAATCTTGGCGCCTCTAGTGGGGACTACTTTGACTCAATGAATAAAATGGAAAAGCATTTTTGAAATGATACTTGGTGTATAATGCGTGCTTCAGTGGCATTTGGAGCCATTAAGAATGAGAAAAGAGACTGAACAGTTCGATTGCAGTGAACCTTACTGATCATTGAAAGTAGAGGTAACTGTATATATGGTTGCAGAGTACATTTTCCCACTCAAAAATCGAGACCCAACCCATAGGTTGCACAGCTTTTATGTGTAGAATGATTTCATGTCTTAAAGCTTTTCATACAATTCCATGCAAATGCGTTGGCATTTTACCGTACAGTTTAGCTCACAGCACTGGCCCTGCATAGGCACTCATCAAGACAATGGTCCTTTGTCTTCCGAACATGCTTATAGCACGTTCCATGTATTCTTGAGTCTAATTAGTACTCTGTGAGCTAGACATGCATCCAGTGATCAGCTAGTACTTTCATGGTTGAGTAGTTTATCAGAGATCTTAACATCTCTCTGTTGGGCATAGAGTAGGTTACAGAGAAATAAAAATATGACATTATTAGTCTCCTCGGTCGTCTCTACAGACATTGTCTAGTCTATGTTTGGATTAACACATGCAGCTACTAGATACATCCCAAAATATTTATTTACAAGATATATTTAAACTCATTAAACTTACCAATTTAAACTTGCTCCTTTATGCCCTTCTCATCACTGATAAACAAACTGGAGATTATAATAAAATATTAATTCCTAAGTATTTTCATAAAATGTTCAACATTTAATTAATAATTACAGATAAAATCTACTTAATTATTCATTTGTAAATTGTCAGAACACCTGGTATTGTTCTGTACACAGCCTGAGTACTTAATGAATACTTGTTGTTTTGAGCTATGTGTAACTTGATAATGAAGGAAACAAGTGATCACTGTGGAGTACATAGCAACTTCTCCTACGAAGGAAGTAAAAACAGTATTAGCAAACACATGCAAGTTTCTTGAATGGCTGATATGCTTCAGGGCCAATCACCCTTTGGGAAAAAAATTGTAACAAATTTTAAGAATTAGGACTCTGAGTTCTTTTCTTCTATGCTTTAAAGTGAGTTCTTTTCTCTCTCTCTTTCCTTTTTATTTCTTTTCTTTTGTAATTTCTTTCTTTTTCTATTTTTTTTTTCAAAAAGTTACTTATATAAAAGAGTTTTTCCTTTGGGGTTTTAATGTTTTTTCACACTGTTTCAAGACTAAGCTAGTAAAATGGAATCATTTCTGAAACCCTTCATATGAGATGTTTAAACAAAGTTCTTGTCCAGTCCCTCAAGAGAAAAAAAAAAAGATAATGGACTTTCTCCTTTGTGCACAAGGAAGCCTGTGGGGAGCATGGTGTCCCATGCATATCATACCAGCTCTTCAGGAGTCTGCAGCTGGAGGACTACCAGCTCAGGAGACGAACTAGCCTGGGCAACACAGTGAGATGATTCCCCAGAGAGAAGGAAAGGAAACACCCAAAGACTAAAATCTATTCCCATCAGCTTCTAAGACCATGACTAAGGGAGGGGTAAATAGCTTTCTTAAATTCCACGTCTTCAGTTTGTTGGGGGGTTCACCTCCTACCCCCTGAGAAACTTCCTTTCTTAAAGGGATATCAAAACTCCCAGAACACTTGGCTGACCTGAACAGCTAAGTTGGGGGCTTGCTAAGAGCAGACTCAAATTTATTTTCTAGGAAATAGCAGAATATATAGTCTCAGCATTGCTAAGAGGATGGTCAATTTTCCCAGGGGGGCGGGGGAAGATACTTGCAATTGCCAAGGAACCAGGGTGGAAGGAAGAAGAGTGCTCATTGAAAATGCTACATTCTTGATATAACAATCAGAATTTCATGCAAGTATTGACATGGTTTCAGTGGATTTACTTGAAGATATTCTTAAAGTCTCACACAGATGTTGAATGACACATCATTATGACATAAAAGTAAACCAAACAACGAGGATGAAATCACTGGGTGGTAGCTGAGGGATATTCACTTATAAATTGTCTGTTCCATTAAACATACAAAAGTGCAGCACATACATATATTATTCCGTGTGTAATATGGTATTTAATGTAGGATTACTCATCCCCTCAACTAGCATTTACTGCATGTGTTACAATCTGGGCCCTGCAGTGGAGATTCAACAATGAACAAGAGGCAGTATGTCTCATGTGTAAGATATACAAGAGCACATGATATTGTACCTTGTCTTAAATATGTGTAGATTAAATATGGTTGACTATATCTATATGATTCAGAAACTTTTTATCCTGTGGAGTTGTTTCAGGTGGAAGAGAATTGATTTCTTATCTTCATTCCCACATGGTGAACTGTACTCTTCTGGAAGGACTTGGAAGAAAATGACAGAAGTATGTCTAGAGAATATCAGGGGCTTATGGTGCCCTGGTTATTTACAAATCTATGAAGTACTGGATTAGCGTCTTGAGTCGCCATATATCAGCTCTTACATACAATTTCTCTTTTCTCCTTTAAATGTCCAGTGGAAAAATAATGGAAAAATACTGCATTTTGCCTTATCCCTGAAGACCACCATAAGAACATATAAAATTAAATAAATGCATGAGAGACAGAGACAATGTGGTGAATCCCCTGACTTGAGATGCATTGCTTCTCAGAATACACATCCAGCCTGCAGTTTTATTTCTACCTTTTATGAATGTAGTCCCTTTTCATGTATGACATTATTCCAGAAAGGGAGAATTAGATAAGGGTAACAGCAGTATCCTGAGGGAAGTCAACCTTTTTATCAGCCAGTATCATACTTTGAAAATTTCTCCTTTGCTCTAGAAGTAAAAAATAAAACCTGATATCAAAATTAAAACTTGGATTACTTTTTATTATTGATAGATATGCTCTAGTAGGTAAGTTATCATTGTGTGATCATTGCTCCATATAAATTTATATTCTCTTTGCCTTTGGCAAAGTTTTGTACAGCCTTGAAATCATGCTGCTGATGCATGTGCCGTAGGTTCTCAGAGAATTTAAGGCCAGGCAGGAAACCACAACATTGAATTATAAGGTGCCTTCTGAAGGCCCAGTTTAAATGTGCTATATCTAAAATCCCATCTCTGGTATGTGCAATTTATAGTAAAAACGTTATAAACCCTTTACAACATGAATGCCAATAATTATGGGTGACATACCTGCCCCCATCCTTTCATTTTGTAGGACCTTATAATACTGCCCACTTATGCTTACTAAGCACCCAATGCACATGTTATTATATGATACTTATACTTGTTAGGCAGCTTAAGAAGGGAATGGAGAAGTCAACTTCCCGAAAACTCAATTGTTACTGTTTTACTCTAGCCTTGTCTTGAGAAATCTTTAAGATAACACCCATCTGACCTAAGAGAAGATAATTGTTTATACATAAAGGAAAAGAGAAGGGACTTCACACAGCTCAGCACTTTACTGCATGTTACAAAAAAAAAAAAAGGTGATGTGATGCTCTGAGCCTGGCCTGAAGCAGACCCTCCTTGTCACTTTAATGCATAGCTCTGTCCCTGCTCACCTCCTTGCTCAGCATGTTGCAGGTTGTAGGTTGGCCTGATTATTATAGAGGACAATTGCTGCTGTGACATCTAGCTCCCTCATTCATCAAAATAATTCATTTCCCCACACCCACGGTTCTCACACTGCCCACAATTCACACAAGTGCCACAGGCATCACAATTCTGGTCATGTGAACATGACAAACTGTGTCCTCGAGTCAAAATCAGTTCTGTTAGTTTTTCATGAAAGATGTCTCTTGACTTTAATTGTAGACAAGTGTAAGTTTTCCCCAAATTGTTATAAAAGAGAATCATACAGCAGAACCCAATCTTTGTTACTATGAGTTTCCTGTTTAATTTTCTGTGTGGCTTACACTAAGTGTAGCTATCTCCTTACATGTACATCCTTGTCTAGGAACCGTCTTGGCTGTTACTCAGACTTTAAAACAAGTAGCTTGGTTCTAGTCAGTTGACATCAGAGAAACTGAGTTAAATAAGTCTGAGCCCTGTCATGTATTTTTCATGCTGTGCTTTGCCTAAGAGCAGTTAAACGTAAGTAAACAAACCCTCCAAACAGTGGCCCAGCTATAACAACACCCTAAAAAGCTTAGATGAGCACCTAATCAATGTAAACCTATAGACCCTCCGAGTTCTCCCATTATAGCAGGATATGCACCTCGCAAGAAAACAGAGCCACTTATTGCAGACAGAACTGCACTGTCCTTTAGTACATCACATGCTCACTTTCCACCATGCAGCTGATTGCCTCTAGATTCCTGCCAGGGTGGGGAAGGAAACTGCAATATCTCAGGATGACGCTGTGCAAAAATACTGAGTCCATCGGTTTCGGCCTTGACCCTGCCAAGCGCTGGCTTGTTCCTAAGAATGTGCTCCGAGTAGAGGCTTCTCTGACCCCATTTATCCTTGTTCCTTCATGACTTTATGAACACTTTCATTTTAACATTCTAGGGCTCAGGTTACATTAGAAAATATATAGGCTGCTCCCTATGTACCAGGTACTGTGCAGAGTGATTTATGTACAAATCTATGTATATAGCCTTTTGTAAGGAAGGGGCTCTTGTCTCTTTCCCAGTTTCACCGTGGAACTCCAGGATGTGTGGTGGAATCCAGTTTTTGTGTGTGTGGGGGTCAAGTGGGCTGCCCTCAGATTTATATGCTTGAACTTTCTTTCAATAATTGAACATTATTGGGAGGTGAAGTCTGGTGGAAGCTTTTAGTGTCATGGGTGAAGAACACTTATCAATGAATTATATTTTCCTTGCTGGACTCAGTTTGGTCTCCTTCCTCACTCACAGGCATGGCCTTCCTCACCTCTAAATTTCTGCCATGGTATAAAGTACAAGACCCTTCCAAGAGGTGGCAGCCTGATTGTTTCTTCCAGCCCCAACATGTTTCTTTCCTTTATAAACTACTAGGCTTCATGTTTTTCTTCCTTCTTTCTGCCCTGTACCAAACCCTACTTTACAGATGAGACAAATGAAGAGATAGAAGCATAGGATGTTAAGACCACCCAGCAGTGAGTAGAAAACCATAATTTAGAAAGTGCCCAGTGTACACTGGCCAAGTCCTCATAGCTATGTGGCTACCTAGAAAAAAAATGTGTAGAACCCTTACTGTCCTTTACTGGAGGAAAGGAGCTAAGAGGCTGAATACTGACACACTCAAACCTGCTTCTTTGACAGAGTACCTGTGGAAGTGCAGTATGCCTATGGAAGTAGACCTGTTGGCCCAGTCACACTGAACCACATCCAGAAATACAGAGAAGACATTGATACCAAGAGACACACTAAGAAACACTAAGCATTGCTCTGAAGAAGCAACAAAGGAAGCCATGATATAATGGGATTTGGAAGCAGGGAAAAAGCAGGGGTGGGATAGAAACAGGAACAGTAAAATCACAGAGAGTGTTAGTGACTGTCTGGCCTGCAAGAGAGCTGGCGGGCCCCCAGAATCATCACCAGGTTTCAAGATCAAGGGCACACCCCTTGAATGCCCTCAATTCCTGTATGTCCCCACTCATATCCTATAACTGAAATCACCTCACAATATGTCTAAACTAGAATCTCGGTCCCAGAGGGATGGAGGCTTGGAGGAAAAATTGAGTGAAAACCTATGATCCTTTTGATGCATGATCTAGCACTGACTCACAGGAATGCCTGGGATACATTTTATGCTGTCTTTATGGTTTTATATGACAGAGCTGGAAGGAAGACAGGGGGAGGAATGGAATGAGTATGATCCAGGAAGACAAAAAGAAAAAAGAGAGGAAGAGACAGAGAGAGAGAACCTATGATGTTTCTACTCCTATTTGAATTCACATATTTCAGTAGTTGCCTGCAGTGCTAAAAGGGAAGCTAACCCTTCTCTTATACTATTTAATATAAACTATCTCTGCATATTTTCAGTGACTTTAGCTGAGAGACAAACAGCAAGTGAGCTGTAGCAGAGTGTAAGGAGGATGGAACCTGTGTCAGCTCCTACATCCTGAGTTGGAATCAGGGAATGTCCTCTCCCTGAGGGAACTAGAATCTCACAGTCTGACTTAAGGTTGGCTTTTTCAAATGTATCCTGGATGTTCATGAGCCAACTACACTCTCTGGTGAAATGGCAAACAGGAAATCAAGTCAAATCAACCCCAGAGTGACCTCTGGGTATACAGACCCTAGCTGGGAAAGGGGCCCTTGCCCTTTTCAGATTGCAATCAGTCTTATGCTAAGATTATGATGGAGATGGTCATGACCTACCAGATGACTAATCACTCATCTTCTCCCAGCAAGTGACTAATCTACAGAAACTGTAAGAAACCTGACATCACTGACTAGAAGCTTTGAGAAGCAATGTATCTTGTCATTCTGTACCTATGATCATGGGGACAACAGAGCTGGCTTAGAATTTAATGATTCTGTCTGGGTGGGTAGACTAAGATGCTGTTCACACAGCCTGTTATTACACTCAACTGAGCAGGCCGCTGACTTCCTTCCTTCAACCTAATGATAGCTCCACTTGGTGAATTCTTAGAGTGTACCAGGCTCCTTCAGCATGGCTTCTCCCTCACCACTTCCTCTGAGGTAGTGGATGGTAATAACTATCATTAGTCCGTGTTACAGACAGGAAGGATGCTTGAGAGAACAAGGACTTTGTCCTAAGCAAGATGGCTGAGGGGTGCTGAACAGATGGGATTTGAACCTACTTATTTGGGTCTGAGAAGCCCCTCTGTTTATTGATCTCATTCACTGTGTTCTAACATTAGAAAAAGACATTTTCCACTCTGACAAAAAGAACAGAATGGAGCCTATCAGTACGAGTTTCTGCAGTAAATGCAGTGAATTGGTCCTTCCTTCCGGATGAATTCTGATCAAGATTTCCTTGGGCATCCACACAGTTTCTTTCCTTTCTGCCTCCTAAATTCTACAGTGATTATATTTTTTCCTCTCTGCAGAGGTTCTCTGGTTGAATACACCAACAGAAAGCAGTGAGGCGAAATGATTTCGTCCACCCACCAAAGATAGGTGAGTCACTCACTAGTTCAGTCTACAGAAAAACAATGCATATTTCAAATTCTTTCCCTGGGCAGCTGAAGACTGCCATTTCAGCGAGATGCATGAAAATGAATTAGAGATGAATACCACATGGAACTGCCTATACATACGTACATACAGATTCAACATGGGTATTTGTCTACATTGGCCAACACATTTGTTAGTAGTAGCAGAACTCACCTTGGAATGTTCCATGTGCTAAAATGCTTGTTCCTTTAACCTCTTCCAAGGCCCTGCCTATGGTAATGATGTCGGTTACCTCACTGAATTCCTGTTGGCTGCCTCTAAACAAAACCAATGAGCTGTGCAAAATCTAAAAATTTAGAGGTGAAATCATAGAACTGGTTAGTATAAATGTGAGCAGGGTCCCTGTAGAGAGCCTCAGAGGAGATTCCCAAGTCTTGCCTATGGATACTCTCCTTTCCCACTAAAGAACATGATAACTCAGGCTCATGTAGCCCTGTGATGTCACATGGACGGCCACTGCAACAGTTGAGATTCACTTTTGGAAGATTATCAGGATCTTCCAAAAGACAAATATTTCTTGAAATGTCAGAGTCAAATCTGTATAGGTTTCTCCTTTTTTATATTTAGTTCAGACCACTACATTTAAGAATATGAGTTTTGGGCATGGGAGTAGAGAACATAGAATTCTCCAGAGGGAAAGGGAAGGACAGGAAGGGAGGTCTAGGGAGATAACCATAGAATAAATAATGCAATAGATAATGCACTCCTGTTCTCAAAATGCTGTCCTTGTTAAGCTGGATACAGTAAAGAAAGAACCCCTCCCCTCATCTTCCTCCTTCAAGTTTCAGGGAAGCAATGGACTTCCAGATCCAAGCTGGCTCTCTTAGTCTTTACTCCATGTCAGCTTTGTTACGATTGAGGAGCTTTCTGTGAGCTGGCCTGAACACGAATTCCAAATGAAACATGATTCCAGAGGAAACTTTACTCTGAATTTTAGTTTTGAGTTACAAATCAACCTCTGGGACTGGATCCATTTGAAACCAGAACTGTGTGGTTCTAAGTAAGTCATCACCCTGAACCCTGCTACAAGTTCACTAGACACTGACTGTTGGAGCATGGAGATGTACACTACAACAGAAGGCTTGAATGTGCAGAAGGCTTTGCCAGAAAGCTGGAACATATGGATGGATATAGACTAGGTACACCATCCAGACGTTTTAAAATGTGTTGTAGTATAGGTGATAAATTTAGGTGATTAGCAGTTTCATTAATTTTTTTCAGGAGTTGAGAAAGTTCTAGTCTTTGTATGCTTAGTACGTCTTGCTAAAACTTGCCTTAATTTCCAAAAAGTGCGGTGCTGAACACAACGGGTACATCAGACACTGCAAGGGATTAGAGTTCATGTCTACACTGTGGACTTGGCGTGAATCAGGTGAACTGGGGAGTAGGGGTAGTGGCCCAGCTACACATGTAATTCTTTTTATCCCTTTCCTCTCTTTTGAAAGGATTTTGGCACTCTGAACCAGAGGCTTGATTTTAGCTCTGATTTCAGCTATTTTAAGCCTCTTAACTTTCCTATCTTCTTTCTTAGACTCAAAAGCAGGATGCCTCTATTGTCATTTTTCTCAAACCCCCATTGATAAGCCTCCAGGTACATGGGATATTGAATGTAAATACAGAACCATGGTCTCTCCTTAACCTCTCTCTGCATTGGAAACTGTTGGAGGATGAAGTTCTGAGAATCTCTTTTAAATAAACTCCCCAGGTAAGACTAATGCATACATAAGAGAATCTTGCTGCAGCGTAACCTTATTCTGGGTCATAAAACCTTCACTTTTCAATTTTATTGACCTATAGTATCTAAAAATCAAGGAACATAAAAAAGTTATGAGCCTAAGTATTAGGGTGCTTCTGAAAATGTACTGTAAGCAGTTAGAAACTTGATAACCATTCATCACAGACGTTCACTCTCAAATCTGGTCTCAAGCATGGCAGGCTTTCTTCCTGTCTGAAATCTGATTTCCACAGAAGATCAATAAGAGAATACATTGCCAATATGGTAACCATTTATTATTTGATTTTTACTGAATCCCTGCTCTGAGCAATTGACATTTGAAACAAATCACTCCTTCATCAGCTATAATAATACTTTATTGCCTTTGTTCTCAAGTATCCATTTCATTTCCAACCTCCTATTGTGTAAAGCAGCCATAAAACTTTCGAAGTCTAGTTTATCACAGTGCAAATTGAGTGGAGAAGATGTTATCTAGGGAATCTTCCTCAGATTAGCAGTTAGGAACTCATCTTCCTGAGAGGCCCCAGATTGGTGTGTGATGAGGCAGTTTGAAAAGACGTCTGCAACAGAGAGTAAAGCTTTCAAAATCATAGGTGAACTACTTTGTAACAATTAAAACAGTAAGCAAATGATGGCTTATGGGAAATCAAGACAAAGCCTTCGGGAAGTGCACTCACATTTCCACAAGAAGGGAAGAAGAGGATTGTGAAGATGGAGGAGAACAGGATTCTTTTTCAGCAGAGACACGCATATTCTGGTGCCTGACTTCCCGTTATGCATGGACTGTGAGAGGTTCAGGAAGACTGCTCAGAGGTCCTCCTGCCTAGCATATTAGTCTTTAATAGCTGGCTCAGGTTTAAGTGACTACTAGGGGCGTGGTTCTGAGTAGTAGTTTAATAGGGACAAGGGTAGTAGAGGACAGGGCTATTATTTTAGTTTTCCTGTATTATTTTTCCTCATGCAAGGTAAACGTTGAGTGTATCTGTTAGGTTTCAAATATAGCTACATTATTGCATTTGATTTTCCAGGATCTGTAACAAGCACTCTACTCTCCAGTGATCTGCATGCAGAGGCAAGTTTGGACAGGAATTTGTATGGCTGTTTTCTTCAGAATCTGCCTAGGACTGCAGGTAGGCGGCTAAGATGGGTCTTCTCCACCCCTGTTTGGATTTGTCATTGTTCAGGCTGCCGAGTAAAGTCAGCACTATATGCGTTCAGTGTCACTTCTGGCTCTCTTCAGCTCGCTTTGTTTCAGATCCAGTTTCTCTACATTTACAGCTCAACAGCAACTCCCAAATATAGTTGCCAAAGAGTCACGGGACCTTCTGTCCTGTCGTGTCCAAGTACTGTGAAATCCCAAGTCAGAGGCTTTCCTTTCTTTGTCTTCTGAGCACATCTTTTGCCTGCCGTGTGCGGATTTCTTGGAACCACAGTGCACTCTTCCTTCGCGGCACCTTCTTTACCTAGAGAAGCAACTATCTGTGCTGACAAAGGGGAACTGTTTACTCTCCACTTGTGGTAGAGCCTGCATTCTATTTAAAAAAAGGAAAAAAAAACCAAACAGAAGTATCTCCTTTGGAAAGCCTACAATGAATATGCATAAGTGGCATACAAAGCCACACAGCTCATCTCCTCAGACAAGAAAAGCAACATGCTTTACATTTGTAGACCTTTATAGACTCATCATCAGGCACTCCCTTCTACGTTCATTTGTCTGAAACATGGACATGCCTTTGGCGTTTGAAGATATATGTTTCCATACACATATTTCCATATGGAATGTGTGTGTGCGTGTGGTTAAAAGTGCCGTTCTCCTCACCTAAAATTATTCTGCATGAAAACAGCCCACGTCAACTCGAAATGTCTACCGTGTGTCCCACCTATTGTGCTCTCCTTTGTTTCCTCTTTTTCATCTCAAAAATGCTTCAGTTTTCAAGTTAAATTCTCAGAGCATCTCAAGCTCTCTGAACAGTAAAAAGTTCTGTATGTGTCAAAGAGGCTGGCAGTATGACTTTTAGAAGATAAGACTCACAGAACAATGAAGTATTAGACATGGTGTCTGATTTTCATGTGGAGGTATAAGTGAGACTTTATAAAAAAAGAGTTCATTTTAGGCTGTCACAGCTTTGTCATATGTGAGCACAATGGCTTCGGCTCCAATTCAGTAAGTCCCTGCCTGGCTCTTGGGTTGCTATTATCTTCCTCCTCTGTTTCTGCTGTATCCGCTGACTTCGCCTGGCCTTCTTGTTCTTCAGAAACTTGGTCACAGACTCTAGAGGTGGCTTTATTAAATGCTGCAATATTGTAGTGATTAGGAGGCCTGGGAAGAACTCAAGTGACTAAGCAAGCTACCTATAGCACAAGTTTCTGTGTTCCTGTGGAGTTCCTGGAACTTGCCTTGCTTGCTGTATAAATCCAAAATCTGGTTAAGGAAAAAAAAAATTGCCACAAAGTTTGATTGAATTTTAAGCAAGCATTTTTAATTTCCTACTTCTGATTTTTTTGAACCAGGCTTTCTCTATCGGAGAACTCACTCTGTAGACCAGGCTGGTCTGGAACTCAGAGACCTGCCTGCCTCTGCCTCCCAAGTGTTGGGATTAAAGGTATGCACTACCAGGCTTTTAAGCAAGCTTTTAATACTGATCAGTGAGAGTGGAAGCTGGCCAGGACCACATGGCAGCCCCTCATTGGGATCCCTCCATAGTGGCCAAAACTATGTGGCGGTTTTGCTAGGACTCTTCCATGATAGCCTGGACCACATGGGGGCTACTCTATGATGGACCTGAGCTGTAGCTCATAGGAGTTTTTAAAGGCAGATCCCATGAGGTTATGTGTTTCCCATTAGGCCCAATCAGGGGTGAGCACACATTTTGATGTACTTCCTACCTGAGCATTTCCTACCTACTTGTTTCTTGTCTGGGCATTTGTGCCTCCTCCCTGGATATCTCCTGCCGATCTAATCAGGGTGAGAATATATCCTGTGACATTAATTAAGCTTGGACCCAGACTTACATTTCTTATGTTTTTAGTTCCCATGGTTTCTCAAGCTCATTCCTACCCAACACATATGCTTGCTGTCAGTTTTCATGGAGTCACCTGAGCGGCAACTATTCCTACTAGTTGAGTTTCCTCTGTGGGCCGTCTATGAGGCTCACACACCACAAGTCCTGCATGCATTAGTGCTTGAATGGATTCTTCTTTCTAATGGACAGACTGAAAAGAATATCCCCTATTCTAATCCTTAGCCAGACAGCCTTCTCTTCTCCTGCTTCAATTTGCTTTACCTGATATAATGAACACTTGGCAAAACGTAGTGGAATATAATGGTTGGAGATCTCTGTCATTAACCCATCTGGTCCTCTTCTGTCCTTTACCCCAGAACTTGGATCTTAGCATTATGCCAGTCTTGAACAAGGGCATGCTAGGGTTATGACAGAATTTATGTACACTGTCAAAAATCTAAGGAAATTCTGACATTTTCTCTGTATGAAAAGGTCACGGTAACAAATATAGTCACTATTTATTTATTTAGTAATGTGCGAAAATATAACCATGCAGGAGATAATATCTTTTACTAGGGACCAGCAAACTATGATTCACAGGCCAAATAAATCCTACCACTGTTTTTACAAATAAAGATTTATTTGAGTATAACTATGCTTGAGTAATTGTGGCAGGGTTGTATTAATTCTTTTTCTCCTATACCAAATACCAGACAAGCAGTTTTTGATTGACAGATTGAGGCTACAGTTAATGAAGGCAAGCAGTCATAAGACTGCCCCCATGCACCCACCTCCTCCAGTTAAAACCCTCCCTTGAAGGCTTCACAGACTCCCACCCAAACAACAACAACAACAACAGTAACAACAGTGTTACCACCACCACCACCTCACTATCTGGAGACCAAACACAAGCCTATAGGGGCCATTTCACATTCAAATTCTAGCAGTATTTCTCACAAAGCTGACAATACGTATACCTGGCCCTTGACACTTCAAAAAGCCCTACTACCTCCATATTCTACTCATACTTCATCTCGCTACTTGTTCCTAAACAGACTCCTGCCTAAGAGGTTAGGACCGGGTAGTCAGGTACCAATCCCAAACTATTTCCATATCAAAAGGATGAAGCATATTAGTGTTTTTGAAACAAGCAAACACAAAGCTAAGCTTTTTAAAATTTCCAGAAGAAATTTTTGGAAAGAAAGAAAGAAAGAAAGAAAGAAAGAAAGAAAGAAAGAAAGAAAGAAAGAAAGAAAGAGAGAAAGAAAGAAATAAATGAAGAAAAGAAGGAAGGAAAAGTCAGCCCAGAGAGGAATAAACTTGAGATAAAATTTAAATAGTTATTGTAATCTGATATCTATACATTAACGTCAGGTCTACTTCTTAGTGGATGCTTGCCCATGTGCTCTGACCACACCCTACCGCTATATAGCTATATAAATTCAGCCTTACTGGATTGGGGAAAGAGTCAGATTGATTTTATTTTATTTCATCCCATTAGATAAACTTTTTCAAAGACATGCACGTGACTGTTTATATTAGCTATGTTTACAAGAGAGAAGATAATGGTTTTTTCTCAACCTTATTTGTTAAATTGCTGCTCATAGAACAAAAGGAAAACCTCTCATGAAAATCAAATGATAGATTGGCTGACATTTAATGTCGCAGTCATTCTACAAGGGTGTATATATAAATCCTACAATTTAAAGTGGTTGAAGGAAGGGGTTTTACACTCTATCATGCTATTTTACTTTTTCTTTTGCACTCATTAAACTACAGGAGTCCTCACTGTCAATGAGCAGAGCCCATCACTGCTTTTATCAAATGCAAAGAGGTGTAAATACAAACTGTTAAACAGAAGTGAAAGATCATGACTCATTGTCTGACAGTGAAGCTATTAAACATAATCAAAGACTCAGAGTGAACTCATGCTGCCTCGCAACACATTGCTAAGGAATCCTTCCCACTGTAAAGCTAAGACAAAATGTCAGAAGTTTCAAACTGTTGTTAGAAAAGCTTGCTTTTCTTATTTTAAACAGATTCCAGGCTTCAAGAGAAGATTTACTTACCATAACATAAATCGCATTGCATTTAATCTGGACACAAGGGCTTCTCAAACTGTAAGCAATAATGGATTAAAAGATGATTCTTCAGGACATTATCATCTGACGTCTCAGGACACTTATTGGTGATTAAAATATATAGTCTATTGAACGAACAAAGCTTTACATATGTTAACAACAAAGTCGATGTTTGTTGTCTCTTACGAAATTCAAAGACAGTGATTTATTATCAGGAAGTCAGTTGGGCCATGACGTAAGATACATGGTTCTATATTGAGAAGTGAAAATCCGGTGCATGGAACAAGATTCTGCCATCTTGAGTGAAAGGAACAGATGGTTGGGCGTGTATGTGCAAGAGAACAGATGTGGCGATCCCAAAGTTCCCTAAACGTTACCTGAAAGAGCTTAGTTACGTTTTGTTCAACTGTCCTTCAAGATATGCATGCTCATTGTAAAATTGTTATAAAACATCTGTCTCCAAAAAGGAGACAAAAGGGCTTTTGTGATTAATCTTATGGCTTCTATGGAAATCTTAGTCATGACTATTTGAAAGTTGAACCTGTCGTCTAACGCTAGCCCTTGGCCAGCCAAATGAAAATAGGTAGAATTTAGCTCTATCTGTATTGTGTTTACACATTTATTTTAGGGCTCAGGTTCTGGTGCCAATTGTTTCTGCCCAAATTTCTGTGGACACTCAGCATGGAACCTGGAATACAGTAATTGCTTAATAGGTGTATGAATGGCCAGAAGAAGAATTTTTACCATTTATTATTGAGCAGTTAGGAGCATAAAGATAGAGACTCTGTTCTTCCAGGGGAGGCTCAATATTCTTAGTCTTTTGCCCAGAAAAATCTGACCTCATTCTCTTTTCTCAAAAACTCCATAAAAGAAACCTCAAGGTTTGACATTATAGCTCAGTGCTATAACATTTGCCTAACATTCTTAAGTCCCTTGGTTTCACTCCTCAGCATCACTCACACACACACACACACACACACACACACACACACACACACACACACACACAGACACACACACACACACACACACACACACACACACACACACACACACACAGACACCAAATCTCAAATGCTAACATTTATATTAGGGTTGTCTATAATTGCCCAGAATATAGGCTTTGGTGATCTGTAACTTCAAGAACCTGTAAACTATTATGTTTCTTCTGACATTCTGAATCATGCATCACCACATTAACCTACATGTCTTCTTCTATATCAGCTCAGACCAGTGCTTTAGCCTCTAGCAGGTTGGTGATTCTCAGTGGCCAAGTCTATGACAACAGAGGTCCTGATCTCAGAGAAAGCTTCAAGGATTCTCAAATTTTGGCTCTGAGGCTTTGTTAACTGAGAATTTTTGGCAGATGTGGGGATAAACTCTTTGTCAGTAGTAAATTTTTTTGTATGTAGCTCTCATCTGAGTGGATATTTAACATCTTACCTTATGTGATCTGCATGAGAGTACATGTAAGAGAGTAATTTCCCCAATTTCCAGCCTTTATGAAGATGACTGAAAGGCTATTTACAACTAAAGGGTTGAATATTATTTACCATTGTGTTTTATTTGTACTTCCCATAGAGCCTACATTAAACTCTTGGTAGGCATTGTATTTATTGTTTTATTTTTCTCTTACATTTCTTTAGTATCTACACAGTCTTTTGTATTTTTTATTCATTGCATTCCAAGAACACTGGCAGTGAACTTGTGAAAATGTAAAAAAGAAAATGTGAGCTAATGTGAACATACCCAATTCTAGTTTGATAAAATGAACATTTAACTGGCAGCTTGAAGTATGATTTCAGGACAGTTTTGTGCTTCAGTTTAATATTCAGGATCAGAGTTACATATGCATTCTAAAATCCTATAAATGCAATGAGGAGCCCTGTAGTCTACCCTTGACACTTCTGTGGTTTTTATTCTCTGTAAGTTAATGACTATGGGTTCTCTCTACTCTCTGTAACTCTTGTATAATGAGATCCAGGATGAATGAAATTGTGCAGAACATGATGTCCTCTGGGTTAGACTCGTAGAGTATTCAGGTATATTTGTTTTGTTCATTAAAAAGTACCACTTAGGAGTAAAGACAGGGGAAAATAAGAATTAGATTAATTTCTTGTCAGCCTCAATTGTTCCTGCTCCCCTACCCTTACCCCATTCCCATCTGCCTGCAATGGCTTCTTAGAGTTCTCCTGATGGCTTGTGGCCTCATTCAATGCTGAATCTCTTTCACCCTTGATCTCTCTGGATACCCCAAAGTTCCTCTGGAAAAAATATCTCAAAGTGAATGGTTGTGGGATATTAAAAAAGGTCTCAAGTGAAGGTGTTTTCTAGCCAAGAGGGATTTGCATTTTAGTAAAAGACAGTGCCCTGATCCAAAGGAAGAGATTGCTATTGGTAGGCTTTACATCCTGGGGAATGGTATCACGGGTCAGGAAGTCTTCTAACACCATTGTGTTAGCTCCAAACAACACTAGAAACTGCCACTCCAACAACACTGCCCCCTTATTAGCATGAATAAACAAGAGATACAAGATGTTAGATATTAGATATAAGCACCACAAGCTGGCATTAACAAATTTGGAACCCATACAAAAAGGGAAAGAAATCAAGACAGAGTTCCAAATTATTTCTGTGTTGGGGTGGGAGAATTGGTTTATAGGACATGGAGCAGGGTAAGAAGGAGAACATTAGAAACATAGAGAATAAACAAATTATCTCTTTACTCTTAACAATACTATAATAAATTGCTAGATATATAGAGACAACATTGGGCTTAATAACCTCTTCTGAGATCATATTATACATATTCTGCTGTATGCTCATCTGCTTGGTCTATAAAATTTGTAGGAACGGGGGACTGCAAATATACAAGTAACTATAGGCTACATTGCAGATTACATTAAAATTCAAAACCAGATATTATAATGGTTAACATTCTAGCTTAAGTTTGTATACAACAAGGAATACTAAGTTTTCCAAACATGTCTCTGGGATTTAATTAATATTATTAATTGAAGGATGTGGATATTTAATAGTAGAATAAAGAATCTGTGGTCACATATTTTTTAAAAGGAAGTTAATAATAAGTATATTTTTTCCATATCAGGGCAACTCAGGTACATATGACGAACTTAGGATTTTTTCTTTCTTTTTTCTTCTTTCAGAACAATAAATTACTGTCTTACAGGACATGGAGCTGGCCTTTGATTCAGTCATGCGTGCTGCTTCATAGAAATGAGGAAAGGCTGGAAAGGACTTGTGAGCTGATTACACATCACACAAATCAAGGCAATGTGCTGGCAAATGCATCAACTGCATTGACTTTTAAGTTCCTAAACTGATTTTTGGCTTTTGAAATTTAATAAAGATCTCATTTTTTTTCATAATAAAATGGTTTTATATTTTACTTGGAAAATACAAGAGCTGAAATTAATTATTCTAATTTTTGTAAAGTTTCAAAAAATAATAAGTTTTATGGATATCCTCTAAGAAACTGGGTGGAATGTTTGTGAATGCAAGTTTTCCAATATGGAGTTAATGTCTTCTTTAGCTTTGAAATGGCTATTTGTTTCCTCATTGCCTTTAGTATCCATTTCTACCCTCAATCAGTATATCAAACTTAGCAAATTAGACACAAACAATACGTAAACCTAATAAAATGACATAGATAAAAAGAGGTAGAAATAATTAGAACAAAACAGAAGATTTAGGGAGAAGTATGAGAGTATTGGTCATACTTGCACAAATGCAGTAGCAATAGGTAGTCCAGGGAAATAGAGGAGGAGCAATTTGAAAATTCAATATGGTCCTTCACTGATGAAAAACATGGACCTTTAGACAGGGAGGCACAACACATGGCAACAGAATACATGTGCGGGAACCCAGACCTGCACATAGCTGTTGACATTTCTGGGTATCAAATTATTTAATGTCCCTAAAAATGTACGGATAGAAAGTGTAGAAAACTAGAGGATGAAAAATTGACAGCAAAGTCCTGAAAACATTGATCAGTTAATAATGACATCAAAGTACTGAGGGGAAAAAAATTCAGTATTTGTATCAAGTTTGTTATCTTGAGGAGGAGGAGATGGTTTCCAAAGCAACACAGGTTTGTCCTACATCGTCACCAGGGGCTACAGAAGTTATATCTTCATAGAAGAAAGAAAATGATCTGAAAGGATAGGTCTCAAATGTAAGAAAAAACAGTGGGGGAGAGACTAGTGAGTAAGAAAAAATAAAAATGAACACTGTGCATATAAATGCAAAATGTAGCCATGTCTAACTGAGGCAATTAAAGATACAGCATCATATGAATGTTAGTAAAGGACTGTGTCAAGATCCTTGTATTATTTTAAGGTAGGGTTAATGCACTGAGTTACAATATAACTCATGCATGCATTAGAGCACATGCACACAAAAATGTCTAAGCCAAATTATATGTTAAGAAAATAGAATTATTCTCAAGAAAATATAATAACATAAATAATAAAGATAATTCTAAGTGAAATAAACAGACTTTTCAAAAATTGCTAACAGGTTGAAGGTTCTTCTTTAAAGAAACTATTAAGATGTGTGAATTGTGGTTGAATCAAGAGAAAAAGATAGGATATACAGATAAGAAATACTTGAAATTTAATGAAGAACAGCAGTACGTATGTGTCAGACCCTTAAATAATCATGAAATGATATTCAAAGAATAATTGGCAATCATCTAAAAATTTGACAAATTGTACAGAAAGCATACCTTAACAAAATATGTTTAAAATATAGAAAAGTGAAATAGTTCTGGAACTGTGAAGGCATTTTGACTGAAGAATAGGAAGGAAACAAAAACAGGCATATCCTAAAAGGAAAGAAATAATATGTAGAGAGAGAGTTTCATTAGTGGTCAGGGATATTCAAATTGGTGCTAAGGTCATAAAGATCATATTGATTTTGTTTCTTACTGATTCCCACCTGTTTGGCAGAAATAGAAGAAGCCAGGTAACACTAAAAGCTAATGATATGATAAATATAGTATACTATTTTATAAATTTTAAACTTTTAAACTATAACTCTAATTAGTTCCTCTCTTAGATGCACCTGGGAAATTCTTGTTCATTTCACCAGAACATGTGACATAATATGATGTTCAGCAGCATGAATTTAGATGAACACAGTAGTACATTCATACTGGAATTTTGGGTAGTAGAAATTAGTGGACCATAACTATAACACACATGAACAAGTCCTTTAAGAATCCACAAAAAATCAAATCATGATAACCGCATAGAAGAATATGGTTTGGATGAAGTACCAAATCAAAAATAAAACAACCCAAACCAAAGCAACAACCAACAACCAAGCATCATATTGTTCAGGGGTGTAGATATGACATATCTTTTTTATAAATAGCAAAGATGCTAAAATGGCACACCTTAAGTTACGCTGACCAATCTGAGAAAGAAGAATCAGAACAAAGAAGAAGCAAAGCACATACATAATTATGTAAGAATTAATATGGTTGGGTGGTAGTTCCAAGGATAGCAATTGTTATTCATAGCTTATATAGATGACTGAAATATACTGCTGTAGATTGAAGAGATGGCTTATCAGTTAAAGCACTGGCTGCTTTACCAGAGGACCCAGATTCAATTCCCAGCACCTACTTGGGAGCTCACAGCTGTCTGTAACTCTAGTACCAGGGAATCTGACATTCTCATGCCAACACATATAAGATATAATTAAATAAACTATATAGAAATATATTTTTGCAAGTCATGTATTCTAGCATACAGGATTGATGTACTGGCTAGTTTCATGTCAGCTTGACACAAACTAGAGTCATCTGAGAGGAGGGAACATCAACTGAGAAAATGCTTCCAAAACATCAAGCTGTATGAAAGCTTGTATGATATTTTCTTAAATAAAGATTGATGTGAGAAAGTCCTGTTCCCTGTGAGTAGGGCCATTCCTGGTCTGGTGTCCTGGGTTCTATAAGGAAGCAGGCTGAGCTAGCCATGAGGAGAAATTCAGGAACACTCCTCCATGGCCTCTGCATCAGCTCCCCCTCTAGGTTCCTTCCTGTTAGTTCCTTTTGTCCTGACTACCTTCGATGATGAAGGAAGAGTAAGTGAAATAAACTCGTTTTTCACCAAGATGATACTTTTGGCCAAAGTGTGTCATCATAACAACAATAACCCTAACTAAGACAATTGAAAAGCAGAATTATATAATTGATGCGAAGGCAATTTTAAAAATTATCATCAGATAAACTATGTAGTGGCATGGAGCTCTAGAGGGAACTTCTTTCTGCAGTGGCAGGTCATCTTTTGCAAAGTTAGATCACAGGTTGTCTTACCTAACCTTGTACCACACGCCCACTGTTGACCCCTGTTGCTTCCCTCTCTTTTAATGAACATATATGTTTTATGTTCTTGTGACTTTTCTTAAACTATCTCTTTGGCTTTCAGTCCTTTCATTTTCTTAAAGGATGCCCCATGATAACACTTCACATCTGGTAGGATCTAGCTTTGTTTTGTTTCCTAGATGAGGATGAAGTTCTCCAGCCTTGCTCTTCATGTTATAGAAGTTGTGCCTAGACTACAATGTACTCCACACTCACTGTTGGAAATAGCTAATCTACAGCAGTGAAGCAACAGGGTTTCACTACACAGTCTATGAAGAATACCCTTAAATATTGGCAGGTGCAAGTATGTCATTAGAAAACAAGACTTTAAAATAGTCCATTAATGGAGCATGGATAACTTATGGTCATTTTGCAATGAGAAATAATATACCTTGCCAAGCCACGATTAGCTGCCAAGAGTCTCTCAAGGAGGCATGGGGCCTCATGAGCCCTTTCCCCTTCCGTGTCGAAGACGGGTGGGATCAGTCTTGTGTAGGTCATGTTCAGGTAACTTCAGCGGCACTGAGTAGAGAATCTCCCACTCAGGCCCGTGCAGGCATCCGTGTTTAACTTAGTGCGTCACCAAGTAGGGAGGGGATTGGTCGGAAAAAGAAGCGTTTCAATAGAAGATGAAAAGAGCTGAGCAACGAGGAATGAGAAGGATGAAAATTCATTATATACAGATGTGAAGCTATCAAAGAATAAAAATTAGATAAATTTAAAGACTAAAAAACCTCTCTCTATTGATATAATAAAGCAAGCTTACAGTAAATCCTAGGAGAGGCAGACGTACAGAAGAGCATTGGTAAATTAATTTGCTGTAGGAGAATATTCTAGAGTCATTCAGATTCATTAGTCTTCTTTTTTTTTTTTTAGGTGTACTTGGTAGAGAGATATGATCCTCACCCCAGTAAAGACAAATGAACCCTCTGCTTTACATCATTAATTTTTTGTGGCATGTCATTTCCCCGATCCTATTATGTGCTTTCATCTAGTCCCAATAAGTTCCTAAGTTGCTTTAATACGGTAATCAGTTAAATACTTCCGTTGCCAACATTATAATAGCTAGATAGCACTACTCCATCACTGTAATCAAATTTTTGGCTTCTCATTTGATCAAAAAGCAACATTCTTCCGAAGGGTTATTTCTTTAACAGATAAGCTTCAAGGCACAATGATATTGCTATGGTTCGGATGAATGTCTCCCCAAGGTCTAAGCATTAAATTCTTGGTCTCCAGGTTGTGTTAATAAAAGGTGATGGAACCATTAGAAAGTATGGCCTAGAGGAGGTCTTTAGGTCACTAAGGCATGGCCTCATTGGAGGCTAGAGGTTTTATCCTTTATCTTTGTCTCCTGAGTGATGAAGTGATTGGTTTACCTTTGCATTCATCTACCATGATGTGTTGTCCCAGCTCAAATTTGCCAGTCAGTCATGGATTAGAATCTCACAAATACTCTTCCAAAAGAAGCCTTTTCTTACTTAATTCAGTTATTTTGCAGTAAAAGAAAACTGACTAACGAACTATTAGTTTGATTCATAAAAAAGGGTATTTAATGTTGATTTACCAAAATTAGGAGTCTAGAAGCTCTAGGATGGCTCATCTGGTTAGGGAGAAGTCTACCACTGACACTGAGCTTGGAAGGGCGTGATAACATGTTAGTTGGTTTGTGTCTCTCTACAAAGCTTTGTAAGCATGTTCCCCAGATCATTCTCACTACATCACCACCCGCCTTGGCATTTTCTTTTTGGCTTGTCTGAAGCCATAAACGATTGTCTTAACCGTGTTTGAGTCCAAACCCTAGCACTCAACAGATCTATAATACAAGCTTGTTGAGGAAAAGAATATAATGTATTTAACCATGTATGGCTGCACATTATGAAACATCTGACTTACAATGATATTAATAATAAAAAGAGAAGTGTTGATTCAGGATGGAGGCTTGGCTCTGCAACCTAACTGAATCCTTAACACCTGCATTTTCCTCCTTCCTTTCCTTCCTTCCTCCCTCCCTCCCTCCCTCCCTTCCTTCCTTCCTTCCTTCCCTCCTTCCTTCCCTCCTTCCTTTCTCCCTGTCTTACCCCTGTCTACCTTTCCAGTGTTATCTCATCTACATAAACAGTCTGACTGCTAGCAGCTAGGGTATTCAGAAGACCTTGTCTGTGGTGGTGAGAGATAAGCAAGCAGGATCCCAGGTGCATCCTCAAAGAAGTAGAGAAGCATCTTTTCAAATCCTGTGCTCTGTTCTCAATGCAGGGAGATCCTCCCTGCCCTCCGAGACTGACACAATCCCCATGTTCATCAAGTGAGGTGGGAATGGAAGTTGAGATTCCATGACAGTGCACAACAAGAGAATAAACTGTGACTGGCTGTGTAGCAGGGGTAAGGTTTACACTTGGAAGCCAGACTATGAGTATCTCATGGACAAAAACTAAAACATGTCCCAGTATCCATGAGCTATTTATAGAAATTGCATTATTTGCTAAATTATATGAATAATATTTTATATTTGAGCATTTATGTGAGGATGACTCTTATTTGTTCCTTTGCTAGCTCCAAAGAACTATTTAAGAAAGGTATTTGTATTCTTGACTTTTATTGAAAACTATCCTGTTATACATTTACAAAGTACCTACAAATGATAAAGCTGTTCTGTAATAATATCATTTCACTTGTCACATTTGATTTGATTAAAAGAAGGTTTTAAAAGTTGATTTTTTTTCAGTATCATTTTGGATCCATGTCAAAAATAACTGTCTAAGCCACTGGTGATTAGGGGCAGTATGCCCTAATATTCCTGCAGAGAAATAGGTCAACAAACTTTGAAAACATTTACTTACATTCTGTAGTGTTTGCTTCACTTCCTGCCTGAGACTCAAGAAGCTGTAGGCACTATCTACCTTCATCATTGCAAATGTAGACTACTTCCAGGGGCTACTAAGTGTTTTCCATTTATGCCAATCTGAGTAGGACCCAATTGCAGCTAGATAAATTCAACCAGTAAAACTGCTTTAGAGAGGAGTGGACTTTAGCGAAACAACAGTGCTGTCTCACTGTACACTAATTCCTTTATATTACAAACAAAGATAGCGCCCAACTGATGAGTCTCAACTTAGAATTTCCCATTTGTATAATGTCACACAATTTATATCTATTTAACAGAAACCATATTTTTGAATTTTGACATTTTCCTGGGATAGAAATATGTGCTCTAAGTGTTTCTCATAATGCTGGTCAGCAAAAGAGAGTTGAAGCTTTCAGTTAGCTACATGGTCAAGACGGCAAACAGTTGATTTTCTGGGCTGTGTGCTGCTGTAAGATGTGAGGGTTCACAGTTAAGTGTATTGAGCACCCATTAGATTTATGACATGATGGGTTCAACTTATGGTGGAGTTATTGGGGTGGAACCCAATTGCAAGTTGAAAATATCTGTACTTATCGATCTACTATGGGGTACTCTTCAGAATAATGGGAAGTCTGTAGTTTACTGAAATGGAGGCTGATAATGAACAAAAGTATGTTAGGGAAGAGAACTATGAGAAGATATATTAGTCTAACCTTTAAAAAGGAGAGAGCTAAATTCTAAATACATAGAAAATAAATAGTTGACAAGGATACAAGCAATTTCCTTTACTTCCTAAAACAGTGGCTTTGGACCATAGTTCTTTACATAGCAGTCCCCAAGAAAAGTCTTTGACCTTGGAACTGTGGACTAATGATTCACTCACCTCCCCTCATGTTCGCCTTTGAACCAAGTGAGCTACTACATATTTTAGGTATGCTTGGGATCTTTCATGATAGGAATTAATCATGAAAGTTTGGGAGCCATTTGGGAATTGTAATTTAGAAATGACTGTTACATGGAGAAAGTGAAGATCAACAATTCTATTAAAAACATCTCCTTATTTCAGAGTATGGGTTAGAAACATAGACAATTTATTCTTTTCTAGGGACTCTGTGTTGTTATTGGTTTAGGAAGGTGAAAAGATAAATCTCATTTTGAACAAGAAGGGTGAGGGGTTGGAATCTAGACGGAAGTTAATCTCTGTGAAATTGAAAAATACAGTAGAACAGCACAGGGAGACAGAATATTTTAAGTCTGTACATAAGGGAGAGACTGTTTTTGCTGCTGTCTTTATACTTGTACATTTCAATCCAGAACTATCCGGGGGAACTTGGGAAGATACAGCATGTCAGCAAATAGAAGATTTCAAGGATATATGAAGTTTAAAATTCAGTTGTTTCTTGCTTTCAAATATAGATAACAGCTAGTCCCACAATGGAAATTAAACAACCCAACCAATAAAAATCGTGTGGTTCTTTTGAAAGGCTAAGACTTTTAGGAGGAGTTACTTGACATCCTGGAGGATTGCTGTAGTCTGAGTAGCATACTCAACAACGCTTGTGTTTGTGCTTCCATGTACATGTGATCCATACAGAAGATACCAGTGGAATTTGAGATCAACGTCAGAAGAATGTGACTGGTGACCTCTCTGGAAACTATGTGTGATTTTCATTGGGGGAAGATCACTTCAATAAAAGCTGAAATTGTAACTGACTCTGCCTCCTAGGTCTTTGTTAAACGGGTTACATCTTCTCATTGTGTTTGCCATTAAGACCAAACTTCACTGCATTTTAAAAATGAACTTGATCTTTCAATTAACTATTTCAAATTCTTTCCACATTGACTCACTCCATAAATAGCTGCACAATGACATTTAGCCAAGAAAGATCCTCTGTTAATTAGAACTGTTGCCTCTCTAACTTGTGATACTCATTGAGTTTTTTTTCTGTTCAAAACATTTTCATTAATTCTTGCATGTGTTTTCCCACAGTTCTGTGTCTATCATTTTAGAACCCCGTTGCAGAACTGAAAGGCTGACACTGTCAGACTCATATAGCCGTCACTCACAGCCTCTGTTTCCCTTGGAAGGTTGTCTTCATTGCTATGTTAAGACACCATGAAGAAGGCAACTTATAAAAGAAAACATTCATCCTTGACTCACGGTTCCAAACGCTTAAGAGTTCAGGATCACTATGGAAGGGAGCATGGTAACAGGCAGGCAGGCATGACACTAGAGAAGCAGCTGGAAGCTTACATTTGGATCCACAGGCAGGAGGTGGAGAGAGAGGACATAGGCTTTTGAAACCTCAAAGCCCACCTCCAGTAACACACCTCTTCCAACAAGGCCACACTCCTAATTACTCCAAACAGTTCTACCAGCTGGGAACCAGATGTTAAAATACATGAGCCCCTGGGGGCCATCCCCATTCAAACTACCCACAAGGCTTCTCAGGAAGAGAAGAGGAAAGATGGGCTCTCACTCTGTGGGAAATCTTAGCACAGTATTTTAGCATGTCGTAATCATGAAGCATTTGTGTGTTGACTGTTGGTCCTAAGAAAGGCATTGAGTTTCACATGGGTATTTCCATATTTAAATTTTCTTCCTACAGCACCTTATTGGTGTTTCTTTTTTTTCCTGGCCTACACCAGAAACCCGATAGGTGATTTAAATATACCTTATGACAGCCGCCATCAGATCGCACTAACAGAAAATTCACTCTCACGCTCATCTCTCCATTCACTCCTAACGGCCCCACTTTCTTTGAGTTCTGAGGAATGTATCATAGAAACAGTCTGTCAAAGAATGGTGAAGACAGTCTCTGGCAGGGCTCTCCATTCACAGGCTTATTCACGTCGCCCAGCACAGCTCTTCAAATATATTACCATTGAGTAGCGAACCTTTCCTTCCGAAGATTGAATGTTGCTAGGCTACAAGATCCTCCTTTAACTAAGTGGCTGTGAGCCCTCTACATCCAGGTTGCTCTTTTCTAGGCATATTCCAATTTACTTGTATTGCTTGTAAACTGTAGGACTCAGAGTTGAAACAGAGAATAGCCCTTCCTTACTGACACTGTTCTTCCAATATACTTCCTCTGAATGTACTCATCGGACCAGCTGGGAATTCACCTAACACCATTTCTGAGCTCAAGATTTGCAGTCAAACCATCTGAGTTTGATATGGAGTTCATTCTTACTGTTATGACTCCAGAAATATAACAGATGTCATTTTGCCAGTGTCCTCAGCCATTTAAAAAACATCTAACGGTACCAGCCCATATAACATTCTTTAGGTAAAGAACCGGCAGGAAGCCTGACACGGAGAAGATATTTTGACCCCATATTTTTTTTTTTTTTTTTGCCTTTTTAAAATTGACTTTGTGAGGACAATTGAATCTAAAGGGTTAAAGAAGAAAATAACTTTTGGGGAAAAAATGTTTCTTCTGCGTTCTATGGAAGCAGAAACAAAGGGAAAAAAAATAACCGTCATTAATTGCTTCTGGAAAAGGAATTTATTATAATGAGTTCACTGGTTGAATTCTGTGGAGTCCTAACATCTGGAGTTTATTCTCGCTGACTTCCTGCAATCTTTTGAATTTATGAAACCAGCTCAACAGTAGTCAAATTCTACATGAGTGATGGGGCTTATTACACTGCTGGCCTTGCAATTTCCAGGCCCCACTCTCCTTCTCCAACCCACTGCTATCTTGCACCCCTAATTCATTCAGAAGGAGTCCTGTGTGTGCTGTAGTGATGACAAGATGTTGAGGAACTGGGTGGACATCTTA
Organism: Cricetomys ansorgei; assembly: GCA_026225945.1. NCBI lineage: Eukaryota > Metazoa > Chordata > Mammalia > Rodentia > Nesomyidae > Cricetomys > Cricetomys ansorgei. Next base: position 20,543,329 of record JAMJFZ010000716.1, on the reverse strand, counting down.
GGTTGTCTTTTCACACAGCCTTGTGCCATGGAGTCCATTGGCATTCTATTCGTGTCTTGAAGGACCCAGGAGTTTTGTTATATGTAAAGACAAATGTCAGTTTCTTAAATGAAGTTGACAACTCTGTGTTAAATTCCGTTTTTGAATGCATCAAGAGACATATTTACATATGCGAAAATATGAATTCAGGGTCTTCACTGTAGGGTATGAAGTCAGGTGGTTCAAATTCTTGAGTTCCTATCCAGTAGCTTTCTAACTGAGATACATTTTTACCTTTGCTGTCCTTTGGTCTTTAAGCAATAAATTGAAGGGAATGATGTTAGTGCAAATGCGACAAAGCATGTGAGATGCTGATTACAAGCTTTGAATCTTTCTCCTATTCTTTGTCTTCATATGCATTTATTTGGGGACTATTAGCAAGTCATTTAATCGCCTTGCCCCTCATTTTTCTCTTTGTAGTGTGTGTGTGTGTGTGTGTGTGTGTGTGTGTATGTGCACAAGTGGAGGCCAGAAGAGGACATTGGGTACCCTGAGCTATAGCTCTCCATCTTATTCTCTTGAGATAGGGCCACACACTTAAGCTGGAGCTGGGATGGTGGCCAGCAAGCATCAACAATACTCCTGTCTCTACTTCCGTAGTGTGGAGGCTACAAGCACATGGAGCCTTCCTGGATTTTTGTGTGAATGCTGTGATCTGAACTCAGGTTCTCACAGTTGTGTGGCAAGTGTCCATACCACTTACCAACCGAATGATCACTCTACTAACTCTCTCTTTTCATCTTTCAAAACAGACATTTGTAAGAATAAATATGACAGTATGTTGAAGACACTTTAGACAGACTGGGGATTCAACGAATCATCATGTATTATTTATTTTCATATTTTTAACCTCTTTTTCATTCCTTACTGATATATATGCACATATCTATATATCTCTCTCTGTATGTATATAACTATACACCTCCTTGTTTATGTAAATAGCAATATCTCTCTATTTATGTATACACACATACATATATGTATTTACATACACATATATGCATGCATATATATACATAGATACACATATATTTACATACACATACATACACACATATGAAAGATATGCTTGCCTATTTTTGCACAACCTGATTTGAGCCTTTTGGAAAAGTTTCTCAACTATATGCTACACATTATCAAACATCAGCACTCCCTGCCATGACAGCAAGGGAAGAAGGAAAGAAATGGATTGGAGTTTGCCAGTCTCATTGCTCTTGCTCAGTGGCTGGCCCATTGAGATGTTCAGCCGCTGTAGGAGCAAGGGGACTCTAAACAGTCTACTGGAATTTCATCCTGCCAAATGCTGGAGTTAGCAGAGACCCAGGAAACGTATTAAAAAGGCATGACTCTCAGATTTATTGGCAAGTCCAGAGTAATAAAAAAGGAAAATTTGATATAACCAGGGGCTTTTCACATTGTCATTTTTCACCTTTGCCATATTCTCTGTAGCTGGTCTCAGCTATTTCTCAGCATGTTTTTGAAAATAGGAAGGGGGATTGAATGCCTTACTGGAGCATGCTTTCACTTGGCTCAGGCTGATTTATATTTAAGATTGTATTCCTTCCTCCTGAGACAGTTGGGATATTGTTAGACTGATTGTTTAAAAATATAAAACCATGCACAAAGCCAGTTATTTGAGTGGAGTGAGATACTGGCAGCCCAAGCAAAGCAGAAAGGGAAATAAAATACTGAATGTGTTAAAAATGAGAGAGAGGCAGAAAAATGACAGTCATGAATGGGCTATTTGAAGAATACTGGAAATCAAACAAAGATGGATAGCATATATATGTGAAAACCTGGAGAAATGAGAGATCCAGACGAAGATGCAATTTTAAAAAAGCCAGCTGACTCTGAGCACGTCTCTCATCCTCCACTTTACATCATCTATTTCATTTAACAGACATGTAATCCAGGAATGATCTTGGAGAAGTAGATTGTTTGATTGTTAGAAAGTCATTTTAAAAGAGAAATACTCTTAGTTTATTCTCTTTTTTTTTTTGGACCCACATATGAGAACTTAAATATATGACCACACAATCTATTGAGATGGTTTTCCATCTTTGTGTGCCTCAGGTAAAAAGGATTACATTTCTGATTTCTTGACCAAAGAGTGTGGAATGCTTCCTCATGTTTTGCTGTCTGAGTTGTCTATGCAATGTTCCCAGGCATTCAGACCATGTTCACAGCAACTGAAAATCTGTTCTTGCCTTAGAGCAATAATGGGCTGGAAGCTGGAAAGAAATCACTTTAACTTCATGTTATAGTAGCAGTCACAAAGAATAAACTTACAAATTGAAATGAAATGAAATCAAAGACTGCTACTTTTTTTTTGTTGTTGTTGTTTGTTTTTTGTTTTTAAAGAAACTTTACACCATGGTTAGGATGAATAGTGACTGGGCCAACATATGTTTACTTCCTTACTAATTTGTTCTAAGAATCTGTCTAGGGAGCATTTTCTAGAACATTCCCAAGACTGGTTCTTTGGAATCTCTATAGCAACTGACAGTTCATAGAACTGTAAACATGACTCTCAGATGTCAGGAAGTCCTTTAGTTCAATGACCTGCTTTTCTGTTGGGGGTGGATGACTTTTCTCAGAGACTGAACAGTCTAGAATCTTCTCTGATTCACTCTGTGTCCTTCAGCCCACATTGCCCAATTCTTACTTTTCTGAACTTAGAAGCTAGGTAATATTAGCCAAAATCAAAGCATGGCAAAATGCCTGTTATACCCAACTGAATTTAGTTCATTAACACTTGGGCCACACCTACTACACAGATATTGCATATCATGTCCTTACCACATAAGATTTTTAGACCACTAGAGACATGATGAAGCATCCCCACCAGCTCATTTGTGGCAACCTGAGACAAACATTGATGTCTTTGGACAATGGGTTTCATGGCAAGTAAAACCAAGCATAGAACGATGGATCGAGTTCTCCCAGCAATGTTACCAGCACCTTTGTACATTCAATAACTCATCTAAAACCTATCTGTGCCTCCCCTGGTAGTCTGTGAAATGAAGATGATGTGTCTGACATATTTGTTGAGCAATCAAACTACATTCATTTTGTTGTTTAAAAAAAAAAAAAACAACTCAGAAACCACTTGAATAAGAAATGTAGAAGAGGGCAGCCTGCAAGAGAATTATCTCAGTTCCATCTTTGTAAGTGAATATGCAGATGCCATAAGCTCTTCTGTTGCTGTCTGGGTCCTGCATGAAATACAGATCAAGGTGTCTCTAACTCTGTTCTCTAGCCATAGATTCTCCTCAAGCTTTCCTTAGGGTCACATGTAAATTCCCTGTGTTAGATGCTGCTTATTCTTCTCAGATAAGCTGTGAAAAATTTCTCTACCTCACTTTCCTCAAGTGTAAAATTCAAATACAAACAGTGTCTATCACACAAAATGTGAGGATTAAAACGGTCACAATTAAAGAGCTTCGCACCAGCCTGACAGATACACACCTGAAAGGTATTCATGCTTGCAGTATAATTTCATAAGCCTAAAACAAAAGTTACTTCTTTTTTACTTTCCTCTCCATTTCATTATTTTGATAGTTAATCTTGATGATGAATTGGATCAGATAGAGGAATGCCTAGGAGATTAATAGAGCACACCTCTGAGTGTGTCTGTGAGCCTGTTCTACAGATTATCAGATCAGCAGAGCCTTACTTAATCACTGGTTTAATCCATGGATTCAGACAGGCTTGGGGTAGACAATTGGGAGGAGTAGAAACTGTAGAAGGTAGGTAATGGAAGTAATTCTCTCTCTCTCTCTCTCTCTCTGCATGTGTGTGGAGGTATTGAAGGGTATTTCTTGCTTGGCCTCTTCTTGTCTTCCTCCCTCTGCCTCCTGGCTACCATGAGATGAACACATTTGCTGTAATGTCCTTCTGGTGTGGTATTCCACATCACCATGACCCAGAAATGTCAGTCAGCTGACCCTGCACTGAAATCCCTAAAACTAGAATCCTTCTTCCCTTAACTTGTTCCTCTCAATTATTTAATGACAGTGATGAAAACTATAATTATCATCAATATAAATATAAGATAAATGATTCTTACATGCCAACATAGTACCAGTACCAAGCATATGATTTGGTCTTTCCATGAAGATTTTGTTTTCCCTACACAAAATAATCTATTCAGCAGTTTTGTATACCTCCATTGCTGCATTCCTCCCTTGTTCAGTAATGTACTTACCATCAAATTAACCAAGACTTTAGCTCTGTGCAGAGAGCCTTAGAATTCACGTATGAAAGCAGTTAGCCTGTCGATGTTATAGACACCACTCTCAGATGCACAGTTTTCAGCTACTAGCATATTTGCAGGTGAAATTAATTCTTTGCCAATGGTCTGTCATACTGTGTGCTGGCTTCATCATTATGGAAAAAGCTCACCAGGACTTAATCCCAGCCATCTGCTAAAAGATTAAAGATGTGATTGTCTGGAGTGAGCACTATGAATCCGAATAGGTTCAACTCCTAATTTGTCAGCCCCGCTCACAACTTCTTTTTATTTTTAATGCAGTGTTCAAAATGAGAAAATTTTCATGCAAAATCTTACCATAATATTTTACAATACCAATAAAGCTCATCCACATGTCTGATTTATAATTTTATGCCTGTTAATGTATTCTAATTTTGGTTACATTGGTTGAATGGACTGAGTTTACAGAAATATTCAGATCATAAAACGTCTGTTCCAATTAAAGGCATTTCAAATTTGTTTTATCACAATGGTGTCAGGCTTGACATTGGGCTCAGAGCTTTGGTTCTTGGCCATATTCACAGGGGACATGCAATTTAAGTCATGATATTGTGTATAAAATGCTGCCTTGTCTAAATGAGGTTTCATGGAAGTGTGTTACCACAGCACTGTAGATCAAAAGCAAAGTGAAAGTTTGTCCAATAAGATTTAAGGGCTGAGAAAAATAGAAAGCAAAAATCTTGGAGAAAAACAGTGGGTCCTTAGGGTTGGGGGTGATGGTGTCTGAAAACAAATCCCACTACATGTAGAGAACCATCAACTACCACTCCCCTGAGCTGGAGGAATTCATCCTTGATCCAATCTATCAGCAGGAAAGAAGATGGACTGGGAAGAAGAAGTGTCTTTGCAGAAAGCCTCTGATTTAAGATAATGGAGTGGAGGTGGGAGGGGACTGTGGTGAAAACTGGTTTCTTTCATGCATGTAATAACAGCACGCTGAAAGAGTACCACAAAATAATCACATGACTTCAGATACCTGGACAAAACAGCGTGCTAATGTGCCACAGCAACTGCCGCTGTAACTACAGCTTCATTTGGAATGGCAGCGAAAAGGCCAGGTAAAAAGACAATGGCTCCATATATGGAAACAGCTGTTTAAATACAGGGGAGAAGGGAGGATGGTTGGGTGGCTGTGGATGTTAGTGTTCAGAGAGGGAGCTTCTATAAACCCAGTGAGCAGAGTATGGCACAGAGATCATGTATTCAGGACATATCCCAGAAAGAAGGGCAGTCTCCATCAGTCGAAGGCTAGTGGACAAACTACTGACTGGGCACTGACGTTTGGAGCATGTTTTATCATATTACAGAAAGAAAACTAACTTCCAGAGAGTGAAAATATTTTCCATTAATGCTGCCAGTAAATGGACCGCTGAAGTTATAACTGAAAGGTGATTATAGAGCCAGAGTCTTCTTATCTCAACAGCTGTAGTTGAGGAGTGCTTACTTCATGTGTACTAGACTCGAGTCCCCATCATAGGACTTTCTAGCTCAAGTGAGCTGCACAGCCTCTTACAACTAAGTTTCTCATTTAGAAAATGAGGATGATCTTGACACTGCTTTCATAGATTCATCATTACACTAACTCTGGTAGAAAGTTTGGAAAGCACTTTGTATGGAGTGTGGTGCATTATTATAAATAGTAAATGTCAATTGTTAGTATCTGTAAATTTCCTGGCGCTGGTTTTGTATCTTGATTTCATGTTGACAAGAACATATATTTTTCTTTTCCAAAATGTCTTTTTAAATACTAGCCTTTGTTTTATGTCTTGTTAGACAATAACCATTATGTTTACCATCAATAGACAGGAGGGGCAATAAAGGAGGCAGTATTGTGTGACAGACTTTGAGTATCTGGAGACAGGTGACCAGCGTTAATCTAGTATCTGTATGAGTATAGCCTTTGACAAACACAAACTGCATAATATTTTTGTAGAGGGAGTGATGCTAATAATTGAACCCAGGGCCTTAGTAGTTGCTAGGCAAGTGATCCACTCCTGTCGTACATCCCCAGTCCAAGCCAGTTAATGTCTTCAAAGCTGTATCTGCATCGGGAAAGAATTCCTAATAATATCTCCTTTCTAGAGATGATAGGTTTGAAAGTATTTTGTAAACTGTAAGGCACTGTACAAATATTAGTTATTATGTTAACACTGTGAGATGATTTGAAAAAGCAAAGGAACAACACATTGCTGGCGAAGTTTGAAGAGCTTTCTAATTTGGGAGTTGTTACAGACACCATTAAGAATCGAGACACACAGTACTAAATTTAGTTTAAAACAAACAAGAAAATGAAATGTGATTCAACCTTAAAAAAAAAAGTAGCTTGCTGTGTGTGAGCAGAGGAGTCAGAGAAACTTAGAGAGCAATATTGTGGATGAGTGACCCAGTGGTTACAGTCAGTCAGAAAACAGATAGGGGCTTTACAATGTCAAGCAGTATTGAAAAGGGCATTTCTATTTTGAGCTTATATAGAGAGACAATGGCTCCTTTGTTCATTTTGGGACAATGCCTGTGGAGCATCTTTCAGCACACTGCAGGTCAGAAAGGGGGCCATGATACTTTGTCCAACACACACACACACACACACACACACACACACACACACACACACACACGCAGATCCTATCTATAAAGCAGAAATGAGCGTAACTGGAGGAGGAATGCCTGCAGAGTGCCACATTTGCAGCTTTGTGGGTCGACAAAATGTCCCTCAGCTATTTCTGTCCTGTGTCCTGGGGTTTAGGACATGCCACCCCTGCACATTATTTAGGGTACACATGCATAGAAAGGAAACTGAGAAGAGCTCATAGTGGAAAATACAGGAGAAAGGATAGAAGAATTAGTAATGAAGGAAAGTGACTTACAAAATACCTGCTTTATATATGTAGGTTCTGAGACAGAATCTCTACATATTGCCTAGGGTGACCTCAAGCTTGCCTCAGCTTCCTCCTTGCCCCAGCCTCCCTTGTGCTGAGATTATAGGCACACACCGCCATACCACATGTGGCAAATAACAAAGTTTGACAGGACAATTTGTTAAAGAAAAAAAACAAGATTTCATCCATTAAAGATTTAAATAGGAGACGTAAATAGCAGGAGGAGGAAGAAGCTATGCATATAATAGACAAGCTTTTCTCAGCAGTAGGTCCTACCCCAGATTCTGCTGATGTGTAACCCTGGATACATTTCTAGACTGTGACTTCCTTCCATGCCAAGGAACTCTTGGTCCAGGGGCTGACAAACTGGCTCCATTTCTTGCTCCCTTCTCTCTTTCCCTGATACCTCCTAGCGCATTAATGGCTGCCCTTGCACAGCAGGGGCAGGGTAGTAGGAAGCACACCAGACTCTGTTCGTGGATTAGCTCTATCAGAGAGTGAATAGAAACTCAGAGGATGTCTGTCTTCCATCAGCCCCCCTCAGTGTTGCTAGAACCTGGGCCAAACTGGGCATCCAGTAAGCTGGTCCCCTAATGGTGTTCAGAAGCCCATTGGAGTGGGCAGAGTACCATTGACCCTCTTTCATGGTCTGAGTTTTCCTCCTAATTTCTCTTTTCCCATAAATCACTTGGGCAGCATATTCTTCATTCAGGCATCTGGTGCACTGAAATGCATCCACAATAAGCTATGTAAATAAGGCATTTATGATTGATAATGAATGAATGGGCTGCTCAGTCAACACTCTTAAATGTAAAACTTATAATAAGGGCTAAGACAAAAGCAAATCAGAAACCAGGAATTAAAAATGTCATTCGATGCTTATATATTAACCCCAAATTATGTTTTATATGTTTTTTATATTATTTTATATTATATTATATTATATTATATTATGATGTTATAATTACATCATTTTCCCTTTCCTCCATTCTACCCCTCTCATGTAGCCTTCTCAGTCTTTCTCAAGTTCATGGCCTTTAAAAAATTGCATATATATATGTATATATATATATATACTAAACATATAAATATTCCATGTATGCATAATGTTTCCTATATTTATATGATTTCAGGGCTGGCCACTTGGTATTGGGTAGACAAGCTATCCACAAGGTAAAGTTTTAAATCCCATTAAGATACTTTATAGGACAAATGTTAAAATGTCTGAACTCTATTTCAGTATAAGGGTACAGATGCAAACTCCAATGAGATAAGTACTGGAAATGACTAAAATGTTCAGTACTATGGTGGTATGAGTGAGAATCTTCCATAGGCTCTGATTTCAATACTTGTTCTCCAGTTGGTGGCTGTTTGGGGAGACTTAGGAAGTGTGGCCTTGTTGGAGGAAGTGTGTCAGTGGAGTGGTTCTTGAGGTTTCAAAGACAATGTGCCATTCCCAGTTCATTCTAAATGTTTTTAATATGAGCTCCCAGCTTGATGCTCTAGTCACCATGTTTGCCTGCTACTATACTTCCCTGACAAGGTGATAATGGACTCGTATCCGACTGGACTATAACTCCAAATAAACCCTTCCTTCTATAAGTTGTCTTGGTCATGGGGTTTTATCACAGTCATAGAAAAGTAACTAATACAAATAGAAAGGCACTAGTAATGCATAAGAAAGCAGTGTGCATACATTAAAATGGCATTATAAAAGAAGAGGTATTTATAGAGAAGTGATGTAGCCAAGTACAGAAGTGATTTGTTTTTCCAAATTAAATAAAATACATGTCTCTGTCTGTCTGTCTGTCTGTTTACCCGCCTGTGTGTGTGTGTGTGTGTGTGTGTGTGTGTGTGTGTCTGTGTCATGGAACATGTGGGGTGGGCACAATACAACCACCTGAGGGAGTCAATTCTCTTCTGCCAAAAGGATTCCAGGAATCAAACTCAGCTTTTCAGGCTTGGCAGCAAGCACCTTACTTATTGGGCCACTTTGCCAGAGCCCAATTTTCTTTTTAAGGACTCTGAAATTAGGGGCTATCTTCCAACCAAGTTCTAAACAGTTCATCAGCCACTAAGTAGATGAGCCAGTTGTGACATAAGATTTTGCCTGAGTGGACAGATATAGTTGTGTATAGAGAGAAAGGTTTATGTTTATCTCTTTGCCCTCTAGTTGTTTGAAATGTCACAGCTGTATATTGAATTTTCATTTAGGTTTGTACATTTCACTGTCATTTTACTGCTCGATATGATTATCTTAAAATATACTTGGAGGCAACTTTGACCCAGAAAAAAATAGTGCACCAAGAATATTTTATCTCTCACTAGGCAAAGAATGGAATAAAGGCCAAGGATTTGTAAACTCTTTGGGAGCGGTGTACAGAACCGTCAAAGTCAGAAGCTAGTGTGACTGAGTCACAGGCTGTGAGTGACTTTCCTTGTGGCCACCGACACATGGAACCTTTCAGGCTGGCTTTCTCGAGGAGATGCTTAACTTTACTAGTTTGCAGTAATAATCAAGAAACAACCTTGAACCCAGGTACATTTGTTTTAAAAAGCCAGATAGGCTTTTGGGGTTCTTGATTTCCCTGAAGGTGCAGAGATGTCTAGAGATACCTAGATAAGGACTCTGGGTCACGAAAAGTGACAAGAGAGGAATCTTGCCCCAGGATGGACTCCGCACAGCATCTCACAGTACATGGTGTGGGTGGTTGTGGAAACAATGACAGAAGGGACTTTAGGTGAGACCTAGATGGACTTTGAATTGATGCCGAGGTAGGTTGGGATTTGGGACATGCCAGGATGGAGGTGAAGGGGTTTTGGACATAGTTCAACATAAATCTGTGGAGAGCAGAGGGTGGGCTATGTTGGCTTGAAAATAAGTTCCTCTCCAATATCTATTTTCTTTCTAATTTCTGTAACTATTTCCTATTACCTAATATGACAAGCAGTATTACTTAACTAAAGACCTCGACAGGAAGTGGTTATCTTGTCTTATTAACCAGCTGACTGGTCAAGGAAGTATTTGGCCCAGGGTTGGTTCCCTAAGCCCTGGAGATTTAAAATTAGAAAACATTGAAGATTAAGTCAAACTAGAAAGAGTTCTAAAAGTGTGAGCAAAAGCTGATGGATATAACATATATCTCATGCTCTAAGGACAAACCTTGCATCCATCACTTGAAAACATTCCTTTGACTGGCTGTAGGGCATTGCGGTGTTAATGGTATCTTTAAGCTAAAAAACAATAGGTAAAAGTGCCTTGTCCTGGTCAGTGAACTTCTGGCCTGGAGCAAATCACAGTGATTTAATTTCCTATTACCTGGCAGGGACAAAAAGGGTTAGAAGTTGCTCATGGGCAGCTTTACTCCTCCACTCAATCAAGCAGTCTGTAAAGAACATGTGTCTGCCCTACCCTTGGCCAGGCATGAATGAACACACAACCTAAAAGTGAAAAGGTGCTTAAATCAAAGACATTAAGGGAAAATGTCAAACACTGCTCACATGTAAAGGACAATGAACTTAGGGATCCCCAAGGTTCTTCTACACTATTCTGTCAGGTAGAATACCCTCAGAATAGAAGATTCAGACAGATTGAATTATGAGACTGCTTGTACTGTATCTCATTTGAGTTAAATTGGACAAGCTATTAACATCTTTGAACTTTTGTTCTGTCAACTATAAATTGTGGATAATAATATACATCTCATGAAGATGCTGTATCTGTGAATTAGACAAAATACATATATCCAGTGTATTCACCTATATATAAATGTCAATTTGTATATAAATTTAGCCATAGCTCTTCTGTGACAATACATACCCAAATGGGAATTTTGTCATACTATGCACATCTAAGAAAAAAAAGAAGACATTTTGGGGTGGGGCATTTTTTTTCAGTTATCTTTAAATCATGCTCACTATTAACTCTTAAGAGCAATCATAGGCATTGCTGTCTCAGCCTGATTCAGTGGAGGCCAATCCAGAAACTGAAGTATATAAATTCCTGTCAAAGATGAAGCTACTTCAAAGAGGAAGAGGATCTGGCTGGAGGTAAGTGTGGCAATGTTGACCCCTGGTATAGCATCTTTAGGTACAAATGATAGGCAAAGATTTGAGAAATAATTGTGGCAAGATTCGCAAATGCTTGATATTATCTAAGTACTTGGAAGCGGACAGATTAAGCTGGCCTGGAAGGTTGAAAAATTATTACCTGAGATGAGCACCATCAATAGCTCCATTGAAACCCATTTCTTCCTTCCTGAAAAGAAGGCAATGGAAGGTTATCCAACTGATCTTTACGGTGCCTTATAGGACTAAAATCTAAACGCATATTTGACCTTCAGTATCAGGGTAAGTTTTTTATCCATTTAATAATACTAGTTACAGATCAGGAATGACATATTTGGACAGAACTGCTCAAAATGAGGTCTCCTTTACAGAGAGCAAAACCTACTGACACCTTGATGGCTTGACTTAGGTGGGGGGATCCTGAACTTATTGATAGTTTTCTCAGCAAGCTTACCATCTCTCTTAACACTATTGTGCCGTTGGAATTTAAGACTGACTGAGTCAACTGGGATACCTACCTAGGTAAGTCCATGACTGTGGAAGAGCGCCCTAGATACATTTTTCTGAATCTCCATTGATCTAGTTTATTATACTAAGTGTCCTTAAAGAGATGGTTGTAATCTTTCCATATTTTTACCTCATGTTGGGAAAATCAATCTTTCCCTCTTACTTTTCTGTTTATCTGAAAAAATAAAGGGATTGAGATAAAAATCTAAGGAGAAACTTCATTATCAAGAAGAAAATAATATGGAGCATTTAGTATAAAATTATTAGTTCATGAACTATAAGGAGGGAAATTTTATCTTTGAAGAAAAAAATTGCAGAAGTATATAATCAGAATTCATTCGAACAACAAAGGAACCCCCCCTCCCCAACACACACACACAAATCAGTGTGCCACTGGCAGGGAGAAAGAATCAACAAAATGGATCCCATGTCAATACGTTAACTGCCCATCAGGGTATCAGTAAAGAGCCTACCTCATTACCTAGGCTAGGAATTGACATAAACATAAGCTTCCAAATGGCTATGATTGGCAGTTATATTCTCTAAGTTTCCATACTTCTAGAGGACGGAAGGTAGTGTTTTATGAAATCCAGAATGTCTAAGGGTCAGTACATCGTAATATAGGGCAGTGTTATGGGCCAAAATACCTTCCCTTAGAGAGTCATGCATTGAACTAAATAAATCATTCGGAAAAACTTAGTGCCTCCCCGAGTAACCTTTACGTTCTTCAGGCCAAAAGATTGTCTTTGTTTACTTCGGAATAATGAAATCAGGACTCTACAGTGCTCATGTTTCTTCAGCAAGTGGGTGGTTAGGGCTTTGTGTGAGAAGAAACTTTGATTTCCGAAGCATGGTCATTGGACCCTCGTGGGTCTCTGACACCATATAGAAATCCATAATATCCTAACTTCTCTAGTTACGTATCTGAATTAGATTTGCCTTTCCTCTTGTACTTCAACCAAAATAACAGATCACAACAGACTGAAAAAGCATATATGAGAGTCCAGTTGTTTCCTATCTAGTAAAGATATTTGCATAGACATAAGAATGTCAGCTCCTCACTAATATGTATTGGACAATGTTGTTACTTTTCCTGTAAAAAGATGCTATTAGTTTGAAAATAAATCAATTAATTGATTCTTAAAATTGTTTAAAAATTAATGGTATTAACATTCTCAGATATATTTTATAATGTTTTAAATGCTAATAAAAACATAGCTTGCATACTAAAAATAGTCCTTTAGGTTTTCAAATTGAGTGTAAAGGGTTCAGACTTCAAAAATTACTATTACAGATGAATATGAATTTAAATCTCTCCGAATAAGCAATCAGATATTTAATAGCGGAGTAAAGTCAAACAAAAATATTGGTTTCTGACTTCACAGATGTTAATATGATCTGGGAGACAGAGGGGCCACTTTCGAGGATTTTAGATTATTTATTTGTTGTGGTGTGGGCTGGCCAAACAGGAATGTAATGTCTACTTTTTAGAGTTCTGAATCCCTCCACCTTACAATGAATTTGAGCTCTGAGTAAGACTTGACAAGTAATCAATACCAATGGGCACCACTCTGTTCACCTCCGCTTCAACCTCTAGAGTAACCCAAGGGCCACAGAAAGTGAAGTGTACACACACATTTTTGAATGGAATGAATAAAAATTGAGACAGATACAAAGAAGATCCTCTATTATGTGTTACATATTACAGTTTGAAATATTATCTCTAGGTTGCTGGTTGAAATTTCATCAGTTAGAGGTATAAAGTGTTAAAATATCTCTTGGTATTTCATTGGAGTGCAGTTTGCCAGAAACAGTAAACGGGACAGCTAAGCTTCATCTTCAGAGCAAACATATTTATAAGTGTAGGCCAATTTCAGTAAACTAGGCTAATTAAGACAAACTTCGAGATAAATCTGTAAAAAAAAAAATCAATTGAGAGCAGTAATACTTTCAAATGAAATATTAAAATAAATAAAATATTGACAATTTATAGTTAATGTCTGATTTACAGTTTTATATAACAGATTTTTTTAAAGTACATGTATTATTGGATTTACTTAAATGATAAAAAGACACATTATTTGAGATCCTGAGCAATTGATAGTTTCCCATTTAGTTTTCACATTAAATTAAGCAGTATAATTGTCAGTGTAACCAGCAACTTAGCTTTCCGCACTGAGTTACCTAGAAAGGGCTGGTTTCCCAGATGAAGCCTTGAAATGTCTCTCTTTTTTTAGTCTAATACGTCTCTTCCTGTGTTATAGCTAATTGGGGGTACATTATAAACTGTGTTTGCTATGAAGTTTAGAAGTAATTCACTGTGGTAGAGTAGATCATCACAGAACAATGAAGGCTGATACCAGGTAAGAGATACTCAGCAAAGGATTTGAAGACTACCTTCATTGAGGATTACCGTATTTCAAGTAAGAGTCGAAGTTTCTCCACTCAAGAATTTGGATTTTTCAATACGCTAATCTTTGCTCATATATCACTGTGTTGCTTTTACTCTAATCTTAAAAATTAATTATTATTTTAATTGTCCATGTTTGTGGGGTATGGTGATTTGACACAAATATTGAATGTGCAATTATTAAGGTAAGATATTTAACATTTCCATCTTCTGAAATATTAAAAAAGAGTTCGTCACACTTTGTCAGACTATCTTGCGAAGAGTCAATATAGAATGGAAACAGTCATGCTTCTGACATAAGTTCAACTTTATCGTTTCTCTGTTTCAATAGAATTTGTACCACTTGATTAACGGATTTCAGCATTTACTACTTGACTTTGTGAAACTCCAGATGACTCTGCCATAAATGATCTCAGTCCAGGGCAGTAGAATAAAAACTTTTCAAAGACCATGCTCAATTATACCCATCAGCTTATAGCTTGTCTACCACACTATTGCATTTTAAGTAACCAATTATTATGTAAAATTCTAGCTTCATGACACCAAGGACTTGCAGGAGTCATGAACTCTGTATGATTATAAGAACTGGAATCTTCATTAAGGGACACAGAAAGTTAATTAAAAGATAATTAAAAGAAAGGAGGATTTTTGAATATCTGATATCCTCTACTTATTAAGTACATCTGGAATGCTAAAAACTATGGTCAATGCCAGGTCAAAGATACTAAGAATTTCTCCTGAGGCAGTTTTAGCCTATTGGCTTTGTTTGAGAAGTCAGTTGTGTATATAACTTACAGTCTTCTGACATTGTTTCAAGAGAAGGAAGGATCAGTCGGTCTATAATATATGCATATATTCATTAAGTCTACACGATCTGTGCATGGAATTCTCAACTACAAATGGAATTTATATTTACATTGCAGTGCCTTGAGAAAGCCTGGATGGAAGGCTCTGATCATTACACACAGGTACTACGTAAACAGGAACAGGTTCTACAATTATCACTTTAGAAATTTAATTAGTTGACTCCTTCATCCTTTTTACACAAAACAGATTTCTCTGAGAATAAACGCAACAGAGACAAGCACTACAGTCAAAGGGGAGATTTTGGAAATGAAAAAATAGGAATGAATACAAACATATGATTGATCATTAGGAGAAGATTGCTGGCAAATGGGCCTTCCCACCAAAGACGTCAGAAGTGTATGAGAAAATATATTTCTCCAACAGGGCGATGCCTGATGCTTTCCCTTTCAAACTTTATTTTCCTATTGGACTGGGTTTTCTCTACTTCAGGACTGGTCCTGTCCGGGTGGAGAGTCACAGCTTAATGGGCAGTGTTAGCTGGGAGCCCGAGGCAGCTGTTAGTCTCTCAGATGTGCCAGTCCCAGTGAGACTGCTGAGATCCACCTGGCCTTCTTCTCACCTGAGGTGCATCTTTCTCATTTGGAAACAATGGCTTGAGCTGAGGGACTTTGCACACACTTCCTTTATTCCTTTGGGGATGCATTCTTGTTCTTACAGGTTGAGCACCCAGAAACCATGGCACCACTCCACCTCTTTTAAAATATATGTGATTTTTTTTTTTTCTGACAGGAAAGGAATACTGAGTGATACTACTATTGTCTGCTCCTGCCCTTCTTTATGTATGAAGAGAGCTTTCCAACAACAGGACATGATCAAAAGCAAATGGAAAAAATGATTTACAAATCCTCACATCTCTGGCTAAAGCCTGCTAAGGTCTCCCCCACTTAGCTCCTCTTGCTACAGTACAAGCTGTGGTTAGATACCAAAACTTCCTGGATGCATTAAATAAATTGTCTGTAACTCTGCATTTGTTGGGGCCCATAAACTAAATTGTCTGCAGCAGAGCATACTTCCAATGATAAATAACATCCCCATGACATTTTCTGGCAGAGAGAGAGATAGAGAGAGAGGGAGAGGAAAGGAGAGGAGAGGGGAAGAAGACAAAGACAGAGAGAAACAAGAGAGGAGATATGTATATAACATGAAACATCAGTCATATAGGATGGCTCATGTTGAGAATTCAGTACATATTTCAAGTGGGTGAAGCTTTCTTACTAAGGACAACTTCTAAGACAGTATCCTAGAGCTGGGAGTGCAGCTCAGTGCTAGAACACCTACCTGACCTGTTGGAGCTCTGGTTTGTTCTCCAACAGAACAACAGTGCAAAAAGTAAATAAATAAATGCCAATGGCATAGAATAATATACTGTATTTTCATGCATAAATGGAAGGAATTTATGTCTCAGGAAAACCTCATATAATATTTTCACTCAAAAATTTCAGCCACATATTCAACAATATTTACAAAGATGGTAAATTTCCCTTTGAAGATATTTGGATAATGCCATAGTCCAATGCATTGTTTCCAAAACTAAAATCCTGCTTCAGCAGCCCTGCATTTGTAACTCGATGACTCACTGGGGGAATTAAGCAGTTAGTTAACAGTGGTGTGGTTTTCTTTCCCCCAAATCCTTCCTTGGTGGCTATGCAACTATTTAGCCATCATCTTTCTGCGAACACTTGAACTGAAATCTATTTCATGAATGTCTTGAGAGTGCTGTTTCTGTTATTCTTTTCACTGTTGTTGGATTTTTTTTGTGAGATAGAGCCTCTCTATGTAGCCCTAGCTATCCTGGAGCTTGCTTTATAAACCAGGGTGGTTTTGAACTCACAGAGCTCTATCTGTCTCTGCCTCTTCAGCGCTGGAATTGATGGCATGACCACCATATCTGACCTTCAGTTATTCTAAAGTAGGAGTTGTTTTTTGGCCGTTAGTTAGTTTGGCACTACATCCAATCATCCAACTACAAATAGAAGACAGTCCCGTCTATCCAGATGTTTGCTGTGATGTCAATAGGGCGCATGGTTGACTGATGTGTCAGCTGGTGCCCTAATAGCACACCCTTTACCAGAAAACACTAGTGGATAGTAACAAGTGAAAGAAAAAAAAACAAATAAAAACCAATGCTGTCATTTTGCAACTGAAGAGAAAATGTTATCTCAATAGTTACCTGCTGATGTAACATTCTGAAATCATAAACTAGAGTTCTTAGGGTACTATTGATGGGGTTTACAACATACTATCCCAAAATGACACACTGGTCATGAACTGGATTCTGTTTCTCCCACCCTTCTTTTCTCTTGAACTACCCACAGAAGGCCTCTCTGATTGTCCTTTTCTCCTGTGCTTGAAATCCTTAAGTGATTGTGCCTGACCTTATATCAAAAAGGAAAGTCAAGAGGCTTTAGAGCAAATAGGTTTATGAGCTACCCAAGTCTGTTATTGACAGACTGTACCTTCTATTCTCTAACCATATCTGGTTCAAAAAATAGCATAAAGGTGCCACTTCTTTAGGATCTCCTTCCTGAAAGCTCCCATGTCACCCAAAACTTACATGGAGAGAATTTTCCTGCCAGTCTTTGACTAATCCATCTTGTTATAAGGATCTCAGCCATGGACCATGAAAAGTATTACTTTTATCTCTTACACTAAAATTCAATTGACTACAGAAACTAGCATTGACGTTGTAAGGCAATGTTTATTAAGGACACATTCAACGTTTGTGGAAAGGCTAAAATATTTTATGTCAGCTCTGTCCTGGAGAATAAGGACAGATTTAATTATTGCATGAGTCACGAGGAAGAGAAGAAATGGAATTTACTGTTGCTTGCTTAAACCAACCTGGATAAATCCTATCCAAAGCTATTAATCTACATCTGACATGGCACTCACAAGAAAAGATCCTTGTCTGGTTGAAGAAGTTCCCATTCCTTTTGTTCTATGTTCTATATGCTTTGCGTTTTTATATTTTGCTTTGCCCACAATCCAAACAAATGGATATCCTCTACATATCCACACTTGCACCTCCACCTGCTCAATTGCATATTGAAAAGGTCTTCCTAAGACAGGACTCATTGGAAAGGCTATATCAGACCATACGAAGACAACATATGACCATTCTCTACCATGTTGGAATTATCTCTCCGGTAATCACAGAAATGAAAATGAGCGCATGAGAAAAAAAAAGCCTTTTTTTAACCTTAATATTACAGATTAGATAGATACACTTTGCTGGTGAAACTGAGGTGAATCTAATATCCTCACATGCAGCTCAAGAAAGAATTAATTATGGTCTTTGAATAATAAGTTGGCCAAAGTATACCAAGAATTATAAAAATATTCAGGCTTAGATTTAAGATTTTTTTTTGTGTATTTATCTTAAATATGGAAACAAAAAGAGGGGTAGAAAATCCTAACTAAAAATTGTCCATTTCAGATATTACTTTTAATATTGAACGGAACTTAGATATCAGTCACTAGTGGGGATAGTAACTAAATTTTGCTAGCAGAAGTGGAGTGTGGCCAGCTGTGCACCTGTAGTCCCAGTAACTAGGAAAACTGAGGTAAGATTACTAGAGGCCAGAGTTTTCCACTAGCCTGGAATATACAGCATCTTCTCCTTCTCAATGTTTATCATACAGGAACCTGACAGAATATTTTGTTGCAATGGAAAATGGGAAATCATAAGGACATGTGTAGCAACAAAGGAGAATAATTTCAATAATTTAGCCGGAAAGGTCAAAAAGGAAATTCTACATATCAATGTAAATCCAACAACAGAAAGTATACACATGCAGAGATATGCTTAAAATAGAAAACACACATAAGTTTTTTTTAGGATGATGATATTATGTGTTTCTGTACATACTTCTCAGATATAATATTTTTATGCCTTTTATAAAATAATTACCAATTTGTAGTGCATTTTTAAATCTCTCATTTCAAATAACTTTCTTTCTTGTAAGAAAAATGTAACATGGTCCTTATTCATATATCTATTTTGTAGTTTCTATGTGTTCTTGTATCATAGTTATTATTGAACTTGTAATAAGCTGTTAAATGATTTGGTCCTAGACTTTAGAAATCAGCACTAGACAGTGTAATGGGACCTGGGTTGTGACTAGTATTTGAGAACATATACTCAGTTTTCTCCCCTGCTAACAAGCAATAGTGGTTGTCACATGTGGATCTCAAAAGTTCGTAGGAACTCCTCAAATTATTAATTATCAAATGTTTTCATGGGCATTTCTACTCAGAAGTGTCACAAGGCTACCCACGGAGCCTTTCGTCTGATAGCAGAAAAACTGAATACTCCTATTAAAATTAACTTTGAACACACTGATACCTATTCTCTTCTATTAGAGAGGAGACAACATTTTTTTTTTCTTGAATTGGATGGAGATAACCCCTCCCTCCACTTCTGGCAGTCTTCTTCATGGCTCAAAGAAGTTCACGGGCAATGGAACTCATGTTGTTACTTACAAGAAGACAAGGAAAAGAGCCTTGTCCCATGTCCAAGCTCTCCCAAGCAAGCACAGTGTAATCCAATTTGCTAGAGATTTAGTTCAATACAGTGAGCTAATGAAGGGAGGAGGAGGGAGAAGGAGCAGTTGAAGACTGAAGAAGCGAATATGCATTTCAAGCATGGGGCAGCTGGGGATTGAGCTTCTCAGAGGTGATGCTGACTTTGCTCTCCCAAGGCTGTTAGCTGGCTGTGTCTGTGGCATGCTTGTCTACCGGGAAGCTCTGGGCCTGTAATGCTCCTTTTAGGCTGGTACACTCACTGGATTCTACTTTATTTTTGTCCTTATTTTTCATCCCAGTATGGTATGGGTTTGCACTTTGGAAGTTATCCAGTAGCCACTGTTGCTATTCATCCTGCAGCCCATTTAGAGGCTTTCATGCAAATAAAAGTAGAGGTTATATGGAGGAGGAAAATTCAAGTTTGGGAGTCAGACTTATTCAATTCCTGTCTGTTTTTCTAATGCTACCTTGAAAAAAGTTTGGATTGACATTTGGAAGTGAATCCACACTGAATTTGGGAAACTCACAGTGAATTTGAGAAAAGTTCATCTACTCAGAAAGAAATGTTTCTGGAAGGCTTAAAGGCTGAGGGGTGACACTCTAGAGGAAAAGGCAGGAGGATCTCTGTGAGTTCGAGGCCAGCCTGGTCTACAGAGTGAGCTCCAGGACAGCCAGAGTTACAATAGCGAAACTCTGGCTCGAAAAATAAAAGATAAAAAACAAAACAACAACAATAATAAGACTGATGGGTGAAAATTATGATCATAAAAATAAACCGAACACAGGAAGACTAATAGATTTTACATTATATATCCAGGGAAATGGTGGAAGTTACTCCTTACCGTTTGTACTTATGAGACTTAGGAATATCCTACTATTTGGAAATTATAATATTAATATTCTGTTGGGGAAAATTACTGGGTGACATAACTGGAGCCCTTAAATCAGAATCATGTTTGGTGCAGCAGGTGTATTTCTTGCATGCTTTTGTCAGCTTCTGCCTCTTTTCAGCGGACATTTATGTACCACTTTTGCCACCTATATGCCCATTGACTCTCTTCTTCTTTGCATACATATATTTATTCAACATCTCCTAGTGTCATGAATTGAAACTAGGGCTGGAATTTCTATAAGTCAAAGGAAATAAGACATAGAGGTATTAGACACTGCAATGACAATAAGATGGTGATATAAGAATATTTGACTGGCGGCCCTGTATAGACTGGGTGGTTTGGAAAAATATCCTCAGGAGGTGAAATGGAAGTGGAGTGGTGACTGAGAAGTTGTAATTATACTTGGAGGCATTGGTAGAAAAATATTCCAAGAAGAATTATCACATAAGACTCAAAGATGGGAATGAACTAGAAGTATTCAAGGAATAGAATAAAGGCAGTACAGTGGAGAACAGGATTAAAGTGGACATAAGTCAGAGGTAACTGTAATGAGGAAGACAGGGACCACATCACTGGGCACTGTGCCCAGGGAAAATCACCTAGACATTATTCTAAGCACAGAAATGTTTTCCACAGGTCCACTAAAAAAGATTATCATGACAGACCAGCTGAAAGCAACAAGACCAGATGTGAAGATATTGACTTGACTCAAGTCAAAAGATGCTGGCATCTTGGACCAGAGTGTCAGATTCAAAAGGCACATTCATCAGGGGCTCACTGGCTATTTTGATAGGGTGTGGAATAAAAGAGAAAGAAAGGAAGCAAGGATGATCAGGTTAAATAGACTTAAAATCACAACAAAAATAACTTCCAGTTTTAAAATAAATGGAAACCAGAGATGCACTTGAAATTCTAGTCTGGCAATCTCTGCATTGTTTTAAATGTATGTCATTTCATCTGTAGCCAAGAGGTAGGATGTGCTGTCCATGAGGAGGAACCCCAGATAAGACCTTGAGAAGCACACCCTGTCCCACAAGGCAGGCAGAGCAACAGTTTCACAGAACCTTACCCCAGATTTTTTAGTATCTCATTGGTAGCTTTAGCACACAGCCAGGAACTTCACTCCCCAAAAGCCCAGTTTCAGTTTCCTCTATAAAAAAGAAAGAGTTTTGATATCAACTCTCAGTTTGGCTCTTTCAAATCAGAAATTTCATTGTCTTAATAAAGCTAATACTTCAGTGGGTCTATTCCAGGGCTTTAAATTCTAAGCCATAAACTGTAAGCAATTCATTAAAGAAGTCAATGCAGGTGAGTTGTTTTCTGTTCATTCCTAAAATTGGTTTAGCATTTATAGTCCTTCTGGAGTGCTAGCAAGTAATGTTGGTTTTGTTTGAACACCGAGTCTACCCTTTGTACTTATGGGGTAAGCTATTTTCTTTAGAAGTATATAAACCCCAAATATCAAGTTACCCTATATTCTAATAAAGAATATTTTTGCTTCCATAGCTGGCTTGCAGAGTCAGCTCTCCTCAATAGAAAATATTTAATATATATGTATACACACACACACACACTCACACACACACACACACACACACACACACACACACACAAATATACATACAAGCATTTGTCATTACGTTCTATGGTGCTTCCTTGTGCTGTGGTGAGAAAATTTTCATATCTGAGAAATGGTGGATATATTTATCTCCTTTCCCAAGTGAGCTAACTAGATCTTAGCATATTATAGAGCTGGGGCTGCAGCTGACTCCTGCTGGATTCCTGAGGCAGGTTTGTATCCTAGGAAATGAAGAAAACATTCTTGTTTCTTGCTGTGAGGCTTAACTAAGTTGATATGATATGTGAAGATCACTTGCCACCACACAGTGCGTGGCCCCAGCTGCTCTGTGAAGCATCCTGATGTTGGGGATCCCTGTGCCTTTGGTGCTATTTGACGCTGTGGCTTTTTCTAAAATCTGAAAATATTCATACCTCTGCCCAACTCCAATTTTCTATCACAACTGAATACATTGAGCTATACAAATATTAACAGTTTCAGCATAAACAAAATCAACATGATTCCCAGAGCCTCAGGCTGTTAGAAACAAGGCTTATACACACCTGTGGCTGTCCGTCTGTCCTTTGAGCCACCCTTGTTCCTCTCTCTCTCACCTCATCCAGGACTCAGCAGAAGCCCACAGGGCGCAGAGTTCAGTCCAGACGTGTAATCTTGTTGTTTTTAATTTTCCTTGGAAGTGCTGGAGCACTCCTGTAGACTCTGGATGACACCTGGTTTGTCAGCTGCAGCCTAAGGCATCATGCTGCTCTGGGATGAGGCCAGCCCTTGGCATGGATGCTCCCTCTTGTTTCTTAAGCACACATTAACAGGTACTTTGCCCTGCTGATTAGAGGTGGCCACTACTTTTTGGACTGTGGGTTAAAAGGGGGTAGGGAGTGCAGGAGATAAAAATGTAACATGAAGAAAAAAATACGCAGAAAAAAGCTTGCTCCAAGGCCTCAGGCCTTTGCATTTGCAACATTCTTTAAATATCAAAGCTACATAAATAATTTTCTTTATGTTCATATAACTGAAGGGGAAACGACATATTAGCCCATCAGAGACAGTGACCTTTTCTACCTTCTCAGGAAGATAGAGGAAGGTGGTGGCATTTCTCATACTTGTCTGGGGATAAGTCTCTCTCCCTCTTACAGACACTGGTGAGAGAAGGAAGCAGGAGAAGCAGGGGACAGCAATGAGATTTCCGTTCGCAAGGCTGGGACTGCAGCTAGGCTGGGGTCAGAGGCATCAAGCCACTGACTCATTCTTCAGGAAGCAACGGGATACTTCTACTTTCTCTAGGTTTTCTCCAGAGCCTTGGAGGGGCCTTACCTGGATTACCAGCACTGTCACTCACCGGGAGTGGCCAAGGGCAACTTTGTGCTGCTCTTGTTAGACGTATTCCTTCTGTCTCCTCGCAAATTTCATAAAATATGACTGTGGGCTGTATCTTTTATTGTATCTGGTTTGATTGGATTAGCTATTATGTGGCGACTGAGGAAGAACACAGTTATATCTCAGTGAGGTGTAGTGTAGAGCAGGGACAGAGTGGGATGGTGAGAAAAATCATAAATGTGACAAATTGTGAAGATGAGAAAATGTAAAAATAGAGACTGAGTACAATGTGAGCCATTCTGTCTCCAAAAGTAATGCCTGAAATGACTACAAAGAATGAGAAACCCACCTTATACCTGACATTTGTACCATTTTCACCAGTGATTCAGGGGACCAGATGCTTTGGTGAATATCTATAGATCATCAACCAATTTTAATCTTACTTTATACTATAATGCTTCTATATAATTGCTTCTAGCCATTGTGATAGCAGAACAGTGTTCCCACAAACATGTATGTCAAGGGAGTGGAAGGTTGTGGCTGAATTCATGCTGCTAAGTATGTGGCCTGCCATGTTCCCTCTCGTACATGGAAAAGGGAGATGAAGGAGAAGTTGAGAGATGATACAGGAGGGGATCCATGCCATTTCTTTCCAATTTTCAAGAGTACAATCAAGCAATGTGGGCTGCCTCTAGAAGACAGCAAAGGCCAGAAACTGCATATTCTGACACACCATGGAGATGAAGTTGTCGTGATTTTAGCCCAGTGTGAATCACACTGGGCTTGTAAACTTCAGTACAAAAAGCATGTAACATGTTATCTTCATATCTGTTACCTACTGCTACATATTAAACCATCTCAAAATGTAGTGGTCTAAACATCAACAATCTTTGTCCAGTTCGTGAATCTGGAATCTAGCAGGGTTGAACAGAGCACAGTCTCAGTTCTATACACCATCAGCTTGGGTGTTCCTTTTGGGGCATGGGGCATCTATTTTTAAGAGGGGTTATTCTCATGCATGAGAAGTGTGTACTGTGTGCTTTGTGGGTGGTCAGCTAGGAGCTCAGCTGGTTTGTAGGCTCGGGAACTCACTCCCTTTCTGCACATCTTTCCGTGGGTTATTTGTACTTCCCCATAGTAATACAGACTAATAGCAAGATCAGGGATGCCAAGGGGAATAACAAGGCAGAAGTTTCCTGACCTCACTGTGACGTTTGAGAAGTGCAGTCACGTTCTGCTGCATAAATGGTGGTTCAGCCAATAAAAAATATCACATCTCCAATGATAGCTCCATAAAATTAAAATGTAACTAAGAAATTCCTATCACCTAGTGACTTAACAGTTTAAGAGTATGTATGGCACATGGAATCATGTCCATAAATGATTTGCTGGTTTATGTACGATTATATGATATCTTATCATTTTAGAGTAAGATCCCTCTGCTCGGAACGTGTACCATTCCACATTTTGCTGAATCATTCTGGCAGCAGTCTCATACATTTCACCATTGTTCTGTCTCCTGATTGCATCATTTTCTCTTGCACTTGATTTAATCTCATGTCGTGTTCTTCATCATGGACCTTAAATATAAAATACCCACTTCTAGTCTTTCCAGTAAGAGATCATGCCAAGTGATTGACCTGGACATGAGATCCAGAGCTATTAAAGATTGTGAAGGTGGGAAATCAGTATTGGGTGTCTCCCCCATGTGAGGAATGTTCCATTCCACCACAGCTGTGGTCTTAAAATATGAGAATGCAGTGATAGAATCTGTTAATCTACATTACTGAAGACATTGGTACTAAAACAAATTGGGGAAAGTGTATATTTGTAGAGGAACAGGCCTGTGTGAAGCTAGGAAGGGTCTATATTCCAGAGGTCTGTATGAAAGAATCATATTTAGAGGCCTGTGTGATCTGGATGGAATATGGAAAGAATATTAAGAATATTTGCACACACCTTTAATCTCAGCATTCAGAAAGCAGTGGTGGCAAACACCTTTAATTCCAGTATTCAGAAGACAATGGTGGTCCACATCTTTAATTTCCAAGACAGAAACAGAGTGTGGAAGCAGAACTCAGGAGTTAGTGTTGCACAAGAAGTGACTTCTGATATGAGTCAGTGAAGGACAGGGAAAGTGACTAATCAGAGGAAGAGTTAGCAGAGTGAGTCTGAGTGAGGATACACTCAACTCCCATGATATAAAAGCAGGCTCTCAGCTGAAAGCAGAGTCAGTTACAGTCAGTTACAGCAGGCGGTCTGAAGCAGGCAGACAAGGGAAAAGCACAGAAACAATGAAGCAGTCTGACTGAGGATAAAACAGAGAGGCTGACTGAGGCAGTCTGGTGCAGTGAGAGATCATAGAGACACAGAGGCAGTTTGGCAGAAGTCAGTGTCAGAAGTGTAGATTGAGTTAGTTTGATGCCAAGCAGAGCAGTTCAGTCTGAAACAGTCAGAGAGTCAGCCAGAATCTGCTTGAATCAGAAGAATTTGGTCAGAAACAGTCAGCTGGCTCAGAAGGTCAGTTTGAACCAGTCAGCTTAGTGAAGAGTCAGTACAGTTCTGAATTCAGAAGGAGCAAGTCAGAGTGGCTCAGCCAGAAGTAAGTCTGGAAGGTTTAAATGTTCTAGATTGTACAGAGGTTTAGATGTTCTAGATTATATGGAGGCTGAAGCCTTCTAGGTCTAGGCTTAAGACTAGATTGTCTGGAGGTCTAAATGCTCCAGGGTTCCAAGACTAAGAACCAGATTGAATTAGGTAAAGAAAAAACTGCCTTAAGCCTTGTGTCTATGACTACATATATCAAGCATGAAGAAACTTCTAATGGACTGGATTGAAGACCAGACATATCACCATGACAGTCACAACCAAAGAAAAATATTTGTATGTACTATTGTAAAGCAAGTATGATATACTCTGGGTGGTTTGAATGATTTGATCTTCCTTTATTACATAATGTAAAAGTGAGAGCTTCATATGAGTATGTTGTTATGAGGTCAGCTGAAGAATTTTTATTAAATTCCAGAAACACTAATTGGGGGAGATGTTTCTTTCCAGAGACAAGACTTCAAGAGTCTTGGGGTGGGGGCATAAAAAAGAGCACTGATGGCAATAGCTCCATAACACTATTGAACCTGAAGACCTTCTAGTGGGCAAGACTTGAGGTGGGAGGCAGTGACAGTAACGTTTCTTAACTTGTGCATACCTCTGCTAATGTGGGTATCTATATCAAAGTTTCTACTAAACATTCAAAAAGTAATAACAAAAATTTTAAGTAGAAAAATGCATAAGATGTTTAACTGAATGGTACTACAAAAGAGCCAAAGAGTGGAACAAAAACTACTCTAAAACATTCATAATGTACAAATTAGAGTAAACTGAGGTTAATTTATCACAAGTTTTATATATATATATATATATATATATATATATACACACATATACACACACACATATATATGTATATACATATATATGTATATACTTACATATATTTATGTTTTTATTATATATAATATAGTATTAATTATTATATAATATATATTTATTCATAAACATTATTATATAAAATATTTATTAAAGAAGATATATATATATATATATATATATATATATATTGCCCAGGGTTTGTCAAATCTACAGCAGTGTGGAAATAATGTCCTGGGTCCCTATAGTCTCTTACCAATTACTCACTGATGCAGCCAGAACAATTTCTAGTCCTGCTAGCTCCACCCATGGTATGGCCCTGAATGTGTATACTAGTTTTTGTAACTTTCACAATGTATTTTTTTCTGTACCTTTTCTAGTTTGACATACACACGTATCACTATGCTGCAGGTACGAGCATTATTCAGAATGGTAGTGTGCTGTATAGCTTTGCAGCCTAGGAACAATAGGCTATGGCATCTAATTTTGTGTACGTATGCTATGTGTTGTTCCTACAATCACAAAATTGCCCAGAAATGCTTTATTAAATACATCCTTACTGTTAGATGATACATGACTGCGATATGATTTCATTTCTGCCATGCTCTGTCAATCTGCTCAGGTCCAAGAGAAGCAAACATGGATCCCAATTTGTGATAGAAACTGGCAGGTTTTGGTAATGTGTGTAGAACTGGGTAGATGAGTGTGGCTATCTTCGGAAGGTATATTCTGCAATACTCACTTATGGAAAAATCTCCCCACCCCCTTTGCATATTATCTTTCAGTATTATTCCTCCTAGACTGTATCCATTACTTGTGTCATTGCTTTGACATAACAAAGGCAACTTAAGGAAGAATGAGTTTGTTTTGCTTATGGTTCAAGGGGACACAATCTATTATGGTGACAAGAATAAAAGGCAGCTGGTCTCACTGTGCCCACAGTCGGGAAGCAGAAATAAATGCCTATGCTTTAGTAGCTTTCTACTTTTAATTCACTACAGGACCCTAGCCTATGGACTGGTACCATCCATATGCAGGGTGGATCTTCCAACATCAATTAACCTGATATAGATAATCCTTCACAGACTTGCCCAGAGGTTTATTATCAGTGCCATTCCAAAGTCCATAAAGTTGACAGTCAAGATTAACCATTACAGAGACTATAAGGATGCTCTGTGTGCACTTAAAACTCAGCTCTGTGCTTGCCACCTGTGGGATGTGGTTCTCATCCTCATCCTGTCTCCCACTTTTGTCTCTGCACAGTTGTGTCTTAGGTACTTCCATTCTCTACGTTTGTCGTTATTCCCTTTAAACCTTCATCATCACAGAACAACCAAATCTCTGTTAGGTTGAAACAAGAGAAGAATGGCAGCTCTTGATCTGTCTGCTTTTGTTGTTTGTTGAGAAATAATGAATAGGATGCTATTTCTTTAGGAAGTTTCTCGGTCTCTTTTGCAACTAGCATTCTGAAAGATGAGTCTTACCTGAAGTAAAATGCCTATATTTAGTCAGACTCATGATAACAAGATTCAGATTTCTATAATTTTTTAGCTAGTTTAATTATTTAGTCACATGAGCTGCTATAGTTACACCTGTCAGTTACAAAGATTAAAGTTTACTTTGCCCGGTTGCCTTCTTTACTTAATATCTTTTTCTCTGTCTCTTCTGGGCAGAAGGATAAGTCAGAATGCTTGCTAAAATAACAAAGTTTCAATTTTCTGTACCTGATGTCTTATGCATCATTTAAAATAGTTTCAGTGTGTTGATCTCGTAGTCGATAATTGCCTCTTTTGAGTCTTTTTTCTCAAAGAAAGGTCTTTAACTTCAGAAGACCTTCGGTCTCCTGTAGGAGGTGATGACTACGGGGCTGGGCCTTTGGTCTCTCATCAGTGCCATCAATGGAAGTTTTTATGAAAGTGAAAGAGTTCTGTGTCTCTGTAGTGCAATGTGTCATCTCCCTGCCCATGTGGTTACTGATCCTTTAGAATATGACTGCTGTGACTAAGGGAGTGATGTTTAATTCATTTCATTGAAGTGAGAGTTAAATACTCACAATATTTAGTGTCAACCACGTTAGCATTACAACACTGGTTTGGAATCTTAGCTTGACGTCCTTGTCCATCATCCTGTTCTGAAAGTCCCTCAACACTAAGGATCAAAGTTTTAAATCATTAGAGTTCTCAAGAGGCATGGTTTAACGGGACACTTGCTTTCTACTGTAAATCATTTAATTTTATGAGGTTTACCTCATTCACTAAAAACACGGCTATGCTAATCACTTGGTCATGGAAAATACTTAGCCATCTTGATTTTTACAGGCAACAGATCTTGCCACAACATTAACAACGCCGCCTCATTCCTGTAAGTCAGCTATTTCAATAATAATTCTGTGTGACAAATCACCATAAAACTAAGTGGATCACAAGTCAAAGAAGCTTAAGTTGTCTGGGTTCAGCTCATCTTGGCTGATTACAGGTGAATTTGTCTACAGGTTCCAGGTTCAGATCTGCCTGTGTCCTATGCCTTGGGTGTGTTCTAATAGAGATGTTAGATGCTTAAGTAACTCACATAGTGAAGCCTAGAGATAAATGGTAGAATACTATAAGTATGTAAAAATAGGTCATCATCTATCTTCACTGCAGGGGAGTGAGGAGCTGAGAATCCATCCTCTGTCTGTCTCTATCTCTCTCCACCCACTGAGTGTGTGTCTGTCTATCTATCTTTCTCCTCATTCGTTCTCATCCATGTCTGTATATGTCTCATTTTCTTTTCTGGTAATGGCAATAGAACCAATGTTTTGTTTTTTTTTTTTTCTATTCCTGGAAAGATGGTACTTCAATGGTTTGTTATCTCTCTTTTTATTTCCATCTTTGAGAAACTGTTTATTAATCATACTTTTTAATGGCAAATAAATTAGCTACAGTGGTTTACTAGAGATGATATTACTAATTCTGATCTTAACTTAGTTGGTATTCCGAGGACGCGGTGGAAGAATCGGCCTAAATGCATCAATTTTGTTATCTTTTCTCTTTCCCTTAATGCCTTTCATGTTCATTTACTTAAAAACACAATAATTTCACATCAATTTGTCTGAACCTATCCCATTTGGAGTTCAGCAGTATCTGTCTAAAGTCATTAAAGCTCACTGTAATCACTCAAGATTCTCAGAAGCCAAATCTTTAAAATTAATGGTGCAAATTTTCTTTCTGTTAAAAAAAGTACATTAGAGAATAATGTGTGTCCATGTGCCATGACGCTACTTGCACAAGTAAGTGCTTCTGGTTGTATCTGTCCAGAGGAAGAGTAACGGTGCTCCACCTCTAGGAAGCAGTGGTTGTGCATGACTTCATTATATCGATTTTGAGCATTTAGCCTATTGCTGAACCTTATTCAGAAATTAGCATTATTTTTATAAGTAAGTGTTAAAAATAAAGTCAACTAATAACTGTACTTCAAATATTTTGACACAGCGTCACAGTTGGCAGGATAGAAAGAAACACCATTTTTCCATGACTTTCTAGTTTCTAGTTGTGAGTTCCCATAGCAGAAAGAAGGACACAGGGTAACTTTGGGAGGTCAGTAGGAATATTTTAGGGCTCAGGAGCTTTGTATTTTTTTGTACTTCTCAAATTTCAGTTGTTTTCTTGGTCCTTCATTTCTGTGCACGTCATACTCTAAAATGATCGACTCATATAATGAGATAAAATCATTCTACCTTTAGTTTAGCTTACAGTAAAATATGTCACTTAGAGGAAAAGTGACTATGCCTTCTCACTAAAGCTTCATGGTCTCTGTAGCAGCATTTCATGTCATCCAAAAATGACTTGTAGCTGGGCAGCAGATGTCATCTTTTCTGATTAACAAAGAGTTATTTTAGCAATGCCCAAATCTTCCTGATTTTACCTCAAGATAACCTAATGTACTGACTGTCAGAAAAATAAAAATTACAAACTGTCAGTTTTCAAGTATCAGTTTCCTCCATTGTCACTTTAGCATACATGGGTGAGAATGTCAGAGATGACATTCATGGCCACTTATAGAAGGGAGTCTTCCTACTTGAACCATTAGTCTGCCTTCTGGGTTTCGAACAAAATGGTCAGGGCAATATTTTGGTTGCTGAGTTTCGAATCTGGATACTAGATCAGCAATATGGCTCAGTGGGTAAAAGCACCGCTGAGTTACCAGTCTTGATCTGAATTCCATACCTGGGACTCAAAGAGTGGAAGGAAAGGACCAACTCCCACTAGTTGCTTTCTGATGTTCACATGCTTCAATCCTGACATACTTGTACACATGTGGCATGATGTGAAAAAAAACACAGCAACAACTTTGATATCTTCCTGACTGTGTTACATGACATTTACCAACTTAATAAAGTCTTCTTGAGTCTCATTTTGTTTCTTTACTAGGAATAAAAACATGATAGCAGCTTCATTGGGTCCTGAAGGGTAAAAGAGGAAATATAAGACCATCTAGGACAGTATTTGACATGTAGGGAACTCAATGTACCTGAGTAATTTTGCCTTTAATGCTCTGGGAGTTAATGTGAATATCATAGACTATGCTATAGTTTCCAGGAGCAGGACAAAAGGTCACTGCTTTATTTTGTGAGAAAACCCACAAGTGACTAAGCTTGAAGCCAGATTCACTTACAGAGCTCATGACTACATTTTCATCTAAAGGATGCTTAAAAGGCAGGCTGGCACTGCAGCAAGCACAAGAGCACATCTGCTTTGTGGTGTCGCTTTTGTAGCTTCTCTCACGTTGTTACAGAGTATTATAGTGTTTGACAGCATGGGAGAAAGAATCCCCTGTTTCTGACATCAAATCACTTTAAAAGTCTGAATTAGAGTACCGTAAATCATGTAAAATTGTTTCAATTTTATTGCAACGCACTTCGGGGAATGAATTTGATTTTCTGAAGTATTTCAACAGGAATCACCTTATTATTCACTTTCTAGAGTTCTAGCTATATTGAATAACATGTTGCCATACAATATTACTAAGTTTTATTTTTATATTATATATTACCCCTCTGGAATCAATATCTGGAACATTTAATTCCTGTAAATGGGAATTTCCTTATTAAAAATGCATAGGGTATAAAACAAACCGATGGCTAGTCCATCTATACTGTACGATGCCACCCATTGATCTTCAGCACAGATACATATTATTTTAATCCCACTCTCCTAGAAATTAAAGATGAAAGAGTATTGCTTCCCTGAAAATTCTCAGAAAAATATAATATAATCCAGGGACAATATATAACATTTGTCATGTACAGAAATGACTCTGACTCAGGATTGACTGTACAGTAATGGTGCTCTTTCTCTTCTGTTATTGCTGATAAATATTGCTCAGGAGCAACTCAGGAAGAATCTATGTTGCTGGCATACTGGTGTGTGAGTGACATAAGAGTTTCTTTGGTCACTAGGGAGTAAAGACAGGACTGGATCAAATCGACATAACTTATAAGCTATGACTCTGCAATTTACTGAAAGAACTGCATTCTTCAATGTTGTGAATGCATACAATTTATTGTGGAAATTATTTCAGAAAGCCCCACCTCCCTAAAAACTCAACCATGACTCAGGCTGATAATTGAGATGCCATATTTTGGTAGGCATAATTTGAAATGGCTGAAAATGATCACATGTGTCAGGAGGTCTAAGTGCAGTGCAGTAAGAGAACTAAAGTTCTCTCAGGGACTTAAGGGAGGCTTAATAGGGTGTGTTGATGCCTACCAAACAGCATCTGCCCTCGAAATACTGTCTGGGAAGCTTCATACCAAATTTGAATCCTTATCTGAATTTTAGTCAAAGAAAAAGATAACCTGGCAGACTGAACTAATGCTATTTGCTATCATCAGAAAGTCCCATGGTTTTATATTGTAGCTAATTAAGGACATCTGTTTCAGTAAAACAAAGAGACGTGAAGAAGTCATCCTCTCTAAGCACTTTTTTCTCATTTGACAACACTTGGAGGAGGAAATCAGAATCAAGACTTAATTTACTTTTATTGCGATCCAATCCATGATTCATTTCCCTGCCAATGCACTTAGAAAGGTAACTTCATGACCGGCCTAGGTGTCTTTGTAGGAAGCGGATCTTTTTCCTAAAAGTAAATGTTGATGGCTACCGTAACCGGCAACGCCTTTGGCATCTTTGCTCTGGGTCGCTGAGTTGGAAGCCTTCAGCTAGTTATCTCGCCATACTCAGTGCCAAGGCAGCCCTCCCAGTCTTCCCAGTATGAGAACCTTTCATCCTCTGAAACCAAGTCCAGGATCCACTGAGTTAGCACCGTCTACCTGCACCTTTTCCAAGCCCAGATACTCTGCGACCTTAGTCCCGGTAGAACCCATTTTCCTAAGGGGGGTTGTCAACCTATATGAGACAGTTAGTTTCTCATCATGATTTTTATTTTTGTTTTTCATTTGTAAAATAAAGATAAGAGTAATGCTTATCTCATAAGTTTGTTGTGAATTTTTATGTGTAGTGCAAGATGCAATCCAGGCTCACGGCAAACATAACAAGATGATTATAAGGAAAGAAGGCACTGGGACCTCGGTTCTAGGAAAGGACAGGTTGCTGAATGATCTTATGATGTGTGTGACTAAATTTCACTTCCTTTGAGATTTATGTCCCCAGAGACTACCCTGCATCCAAGTAAAGCTCTGAGATCATAGCCAGCTTGATTCCAGTTTGGATTGATGTTTAGCCAGTGAGCCACCAAGGTATTGTCACATCTGGCTGGCCCTTTAGAACCCCCAACCCCCAACTCAACCTCACATGCTTTCCCTTTCCTTTGTCTTTTTATTAAGGATCCCAGACACTCTTTGGAACAATGTGAGTTGTGACAGTAGAGAAGTGTTCTGTTAATTTATGTCCTTAGCTTTTCTTTGAATAGATAAATGTTTATGATAATAGTAAACTTTAGAAATTCATCCACTGGGAATTGGGCTTTAAAATCTCAGGGGAAAAATACACTTTCTTTTCTAGACAGACCAGCTCCCAGGGTGATATTTCAAAAGCTCAGCTGCAGACAGGAGTGCAGTACTTGCCTAGCATGTGGGAGAGCCTTGGTTCAATCCCTAGAGCCACAAAAAAACAGAAAGCATACCTGAATAGACTGTATCTCTTTCACTGCTGACAGAACAGGTTTTCTTTTGAGTTATTTCCTAGACTGTTTCTGTAGTAATAAAAATTTAGGAAAACAAATATCCCAAATGATCTAGGAGAGACAACCTGTCCTAAGTTGATTGCTTTACAAACAGTTATACTTGATGAACTATATAGCAATAACTATTAAATTCTGATTTAAAATCTGTGTAAAATATACTGTTCCATACTCTCGTGTTTGTAAGTTAAGTATATTCTAAGATCCCTAATATTTTAGTTATGATTAACATATTATGGTGACTAGAAGTAGTTTTTCAAGAAATTCAAATAATATTTAAATATTTAGCCATAGATATTATAGAATACTGAAGGGGGAACTGTTGAGATGGCTCAGTGTTTAAGAGCATTGAATGTTCTTGCAAAAGGCCAGGGTTATTGATTCCCAGCACCCAAATAGTAGCTCACAACCATCTATAAGTCCAGTCCCAGGTGATCTAACACCCTGTTCTGGCTTCCACAGGTACCAGGCACATATGTAGTACACATGTAGGCAAAACATACATTAACATAAAAAATTTTAAAGTAGATTGAATAGGAATTTGCATTGTTTTGTTTGAGGAAGTATTTATAGAAATTTGTATTCATTATTTTTGGTCATTTGCTCTTTCAGCTAAAACCTGAGTGATATTTTTTACAATATTTTGATTTACTGACATTTTATTTGACAGATTTTAAAATTGGGTATAATGACCAAACAACTCCAAATTATGTATCAAGTATATCCTGGCAACCTTAGTAAGCTATATTTCATAAATGATGTTTACACATCACTCCATATACAACTAGGCCTCTGTCAGTAATTTTTAATTGTGTGAAAAACAAGACTTTTATTCATTATCATAACATCATTAAAAAAACAGTGAATCCTTCTGTCTCGAGAGAGAGAAAAAAAAAACCTTGCAAATGCATAATGAACCCATAGAATATGATTTTCCCCATATTGGAAAAAGTGAGAGGTTTGCTTCTGATGCCTAGTGATTCTTTAAATACAGAATACATACTCTGAAACTTATTTTACAGCAAGAGAAACCACTCTTAAGATGTCTTTACATCATTCCATTTCTATTCTGAAAAACGAAGATGACTTCCCTTTGGGAATGAAAATTCCACAAGCAAGATCTCTGAATACTACTAGGTATATGAAGCATGAGGATTAAGTACAGCTGTTGTTCAGGGAAGCTCAAATACCAGTCTCAGAGCAAAGCCTGGGTCTTCAGGGTCAAAGCTGCAAATGCTGAACCTCCAAAAGCTACGGTTACTGACCAGCACTATTTGTTAGTTCATTATAAAAAAAAATGCTCTACTATTTTTGTTTCAGTAATATTTTTCTTGGCAGGGTTTACCCTTGAATGAACTTGTCAAAGTACTCTGGTTTGTGTAACTTCCTACACTTCAAAATTAAAAAGCCAATAAGTGCATTTTACTTCTCAGGAACACTGATTTGATGTGGAGAAAAGTCCAGAGAACTTGAATTCTGGTGACCTCCGTATTTCTACTTCTGCCTCTGCCTGAATGGGTTTCTTGACCTTGAATTGCTGTGATAATGTATAATTTGAGATACTTCACAAAGATAATCTCTAACATTCCATTTTAAATATCTTTTCCCCCCCATCTAAATCCATTTAAACACTAATGGATAGCAGAATGGGAAGCTGATGACCTTAAAAGAAGTGCTTAAGAACCATTTTCTATTTTTTACTCATTATTTCTTGGACTGTGTTTGGACCTGAAGGAATGGCTGACCTGGACCTGTTTGGACCTGAAGGAACCATAGGCAAAATTCAAACCACAAAACTTTTAATTGCTTACAAACCCCGTACGACAATGACAGCATTATTCAAAGTACTTCCCTTATTTGCACAAGACTAATTTGAAAAATTATAACACTCTATATAGTCAAATTGTCAAGTTTTCTAAGAATAGCCCAGCAACAGGACAAAGGCATAAACATACTTTTGAACAAACTTCACTGTTATGCGGTGCAGACACACAGTGCCTAGCAAATAAATGTGTTTTCAATGCTGTAAAATTTAAAAGGGTTAAGATGAAGAGAAGGAAAACCAGAACTATTTAAGGTTAAAAGTAGATGCAGAAATACCAGTTCAACTGGTAAAATGGAGTGTCTTCCTACCTAGTTAACTCATACTTTCTTTGTTTCCAAGGATCACCCTAATCAATCCCTTCAAGCATTTAGCCCTGCTGTCCTGAGGAAAATGTGTGGCTTGCCTCTGAACATTGTTTTTTTCTCTCTTCAAAGAACCAGAACCTTCCTCTTGGGTCACTTACGTCATAATTTCATATTAATTAACACTGAGGTCACTGTCTCGTATTAGTTGATTTTATGATTAGCTCTTCCTCTGTCTATAAGTGTCTTCTGAACTTTAGAAGCAAAAACAAAATTATCAATACAGGTGGTTAAATCAGGACACTGAAGAATATAGGATGAATGAAGTTGTTTGGAAGAGACTCTCAGTACAGACAGTACATCTGTCCAATTGAAAAGTAGAAACAGGGGTCTATGTCATTGGAAAGGACCAGGAATTGCCCTGCACAGTTGTCATGTTTCAATGCAACAAACAAACAAATAAACAAACCTACGCTAGGATGTGGAGTTTGGGATTCAGACAGAAGAGGGTGAGTCTTCCAAATTGCACAGCATGTGTGACTTTCCTTCGAAGACTCATATATTGTTCATTCATCTATCCTCTGATCATAAAAAACTTCAGTAATTATATTTAAAGTTTGAAAATGGGCACATAAATCTGAAAACCATTAAATTTCCTAATATAGCAGTTTCTATGTAATATATTCAATTTTGTTTAATTCAAGGCAATTCTTCAAATTTCTTCAATACAGCACAGCCACTGAGTCACTCAATCAAGGTAATATTTGTCTTAAGAGCAGCAGAAGAAGAAAAACAACAGCATCAACAGTGACTGCTAAACATCACTAAGCCCTTATTATATTTAAGCAACTGTACAAAGGCATATGTGTGCACTTTGTCATTTAATCTGCACAACACAATTATGTTCTAGGAATCACTATTCCAGTGATTTTTTTTGTAGATTGAAATTCTGTAGACTGAAAATCAGAGGCTCAAGAGTGTTGGGGTGGTAGTAGAATGCAGGGGTTCTAGATAGGGAAAAGGAAGAAATGAGAGAAGTTTAATTGGGAGCAAGTAGAGTACCACAAGTGAGGGAGGAAGGAGAGATAACCAACAACAAGATTTTTTTAAAAGGCAAGGAGAAACATTATTTTATAAGCTTACACAAAAATATAAGAATGGAGTACAAAATACATATTAAAGTGGAATCATGCCACATGGTGTGATAATGGCTATCTATTATCTACTATCTAACAAATAACTCCAGTGCCAGGTAAGGGAAATCTCCCTAAAAGTTGCCAGTCAGAAGGTTTCAAGAGAACGTTAGTAAAATATAGCCATTGCCCTTGCTTGCTACCCAGAACTTGAAGGTAAGACCCTACTGATGAAGGCACCACAATTTTTAGACACAAGACCTGGTAGAATCACACTGGTTCTGGATACTTCCTCACTGAGGGATACTTCTCATAATATTGGAAGGTGCTATGCAAGCTGCCAAGTATTCCCATCTTGCTGTAAAATTATCAGATTGGCAAGATATCTCCAGTGGTGCAATAGAGGCAATTATGACCTAGATGTAACCAACAGCCAACTAATTGGACTTAAGGCCCACTCAATAGGAGGTAACTCATGCCTGGTACTATATAACTCGCCAATTTCTCAAGGCTGACCACATACTTTAGAGAACAACATGCTACTGTCCTTTTCCTAAATAAACACAGTTTCTAAATGTATTCTAAGTATCTATTGTTATATCCAAAGATAAATGTAGCTCTGAGTCCTCATCAAAAATAATTTCTTTATGCCACTAACAGAGAATACAGAGAATGAGTAACTGGGGTAAAAGTCCAAACTGGCACTTCTATAAAACTATCCTTATACCCACAGCTCAGGGAACATGGTGGAATAGGTGGCAGAAAGATTTTAGGGAGCAGAGGACAGGATTCCTATTCTAAGATGGTGTCTTCTAGATACCACAGAGATGTTAAAACCATTGAAATAGCAACAATATGGTTTTCAAAATAAGACATGAATGATGACCAACATGGAAATGGGAATTGGGGAAAGTTCACAAGGCCCCCATCCTTAGATAAAGAACTGAAGGCAGTGAATGTCTGCTGAGCGAATGAGGTATCAGTCTTCCCCAGGCCAGAGCCTCTGGATAAGTTATTCAATCCCAAGCTTTTAGCCCTGAAGACATGCATGCAGGAGTACCTCTAATTGAACTCTTCAGATTATATACATGTATGTGCTGGGGTGAGGCAGATGCATGTATAATAATAATAATATATACTAATAATAATACTACTACTACTACTACTAATAATAATAATAATAAAGCTGTAAAAAGCTACTACTACTACTAATAAAGCTATAAAAAGTCAGAAATTCAAGAGGGAATTAGGTGGTTGGAGGTGGGAGAGGTTTAAAATGATGTAAATACAGTGTGCTCTTACATGAAATACTCCAAATTTTTTTTTTAATCATAAAATCAGAAACCTAAAGATTAAGTAAGCCTCCAAGGTTACACATAGTAACTGCATTAAACTTAGATTAAGAAGAGAAAAATTCCTGGTGGAATTTAGTTTTTGATAAAAAAGATGGGGAAGCGTTTTCCAAATTGTTGATAGCCATAAAAATCTGAACAAACATTTCTCATGTTTACATTTCCAGGTATAGCATGATGTGTCACTGATGACCTGGCAAACTGTTATTGTACGTGACATGCTTTTTTCTAGATACTCGCATAACCTTACGTATACTATTACTTATTATCTGCGGGGTTGGTGAGTATAGAAATTTTAGAGATCAAACAATTGACACAGTTTCTGTTCTTTGTTAGCTAGAGACACAGAAACACTACACAGGAAACAAGGGAAGACATTTGATGACATTGACTTGCTTGTTTTTAAAATCGGGTACTGCACATAACAACAGTGAAGTCCTTGGATGATAATGCTGCCAGCAAGTTTTGCTTGTTTGTTTGTTCTTTTTTAGTTTTCCGAGACAGGGTTTCTCTGTTGTAACTCTGGCTGTCCTAGAACTCACTCTGTAGACCAGGCTGGCCTCAAACTCACAGAGATCCTCCTGCCTCTGCCTCTGCCTCTGGAGTGCTGGGATTAAAGGCATGTGCCACCACTACCCAGCACCAGCAAGTTTTTAATGAAAGAAGGAATGCATATACTCACCTAGAAACTATCATTTACTGACCCTTTCTTACTTGTCAGCTATAGTGCTAGGTGTTCTATATGCATTATTCATACTTTGCTAATGAGAATGAAATGGTAAAGAGTCAGATCAAGGGTTTGAGTGTTATCCTAATTTCCCAATACAAGATAGATTTTGAAGAATAAATACGCAGATACATAAACAAAAATATAAAGATAACTTTCATTCCCAACATCCATTATCTTCTTCAAATTTCAGTTGGTCACATGAATACCAGTTTTATATCATTTTTTTTCTTATCTTTATTTATAGCAAGATGTTTATAGCAAGATGCCCTCTGTCTGCATTCTAACAAGTGAATGAGAGGCAGTCTGCCATCTTCCCTTGGCCAACTACCTTGCTCTGGCTAGAATGTAAGCAGGCCACTGTGCACTAGGACATAGCCAGCTTAGGCCTTGATAGGAAGGCTGTGCTGAGAACCGGAGAGCTTGAAGTGTCCACTGTAGGGTAGTGATATGGACCCTGAAGTTACTGTGCTTTGTAGGAAAAAAATAGCTTGCCCTTGCTTAAGCCACTGCCATTTCATACTTTATTTAGAGTCTACCCTGTATCTCAGCAAATCATTTAGTGAGACATCAGAGCTTAAGAGGCAGACATAGTCATAAAACAATTGTGCTGGGGAATAAAGGAAAGCAGGGAATATTCTCCCCAAATGAACAGATATCCAATTGTGAAAACATGTCTTTGGTTGAGTTTATATGAGGCCCTTGGGATTATAATTTCTCCAGGAATTCCATGCAGAGGTGAAGATAGGCATCCAGGTAGCCCTGGTGCTGGGTGAGGGCTTTGTCTCCCCAAAAAAGAAATGTACACCCCAGGTCTGATAACATGGATTAACAGCTCAATCTCCATATGTGTATTTACTGGCTTTTGTTTCATCTCCTTTTATAAACCACGACTCTGCTATAAACATGGCAGAAAGTAGTAGAGAATTTCTTTTCCCCAGTTTGGCAATTTCCTTTGACCAGTTTTTATCTCTTAGTTATTCTGTAAACCAGTAAGTATGAACAAGCTGTAGTTTCTCATAACATTTAATAGTACAGATTTGAAATTTAGTATAAGAGCAGTGTATGTGTGTTAGAGGTGAGCACAAATTTCTTTACTAGTTTATTAGGTTGCTCAAGCATCAAATGTATATTGACTACCTAGCCTAAGTTGTGTTTAAGAATACTGTTCTTCAGTATTAAGCCCGGATGTAAAATAGCTACCTAATCATTTGGGGGACATGTCTGTAAGAACAATCCAGGACATGAAAATGAAATTTAGATTATTTAATCATTTATATGTGCAATTGTTAAGATACATGTTAGAGACTTTAACTAGGATAGATTGAATTAAAAAATAAGACATTAGAGCGGAGAGTAGAGCTCTAAAACAAACACTTAAAGTACTCTAGGTTCTGAGTTGAATCCCCTACACACAAATAAGCACACAGGAAAGTCTTAGAACAGCAGCTCTCAACCTGCGGGTCACACCCCCTTTGGGGGAGGAACAACCCTTTCACAGGGGTTCCCTAACACCATCTGCATATCAGACATTTATATATGACAAATTTTACATATTACAAATAGCTGCATCAGATATCAGATATTTACATCATGATTCATAAGAGTAGCAAACGTACAGTTATGAAGTAGCAATGAAAATAATTTTATGGATGTGAGTCCCCACACCATGAGTATTAAAGGGTTGCAGCATTAGGAAGGTAGAGAACCACTGACTTAGAAGGAGAAAAACAAGAAGATAAAATGCTGGTAGAACCCACAGAGTAAAATTTAACTCTAACGTAGATGATCACTCTAGAAGTGAAGCTCAATTTAAGGACCGGCAAGAGATTAATTGGAAGCAAACAAGAAGTATCTAGATTACGATACAGAATGTATTGTGCAGAGACCAAATAAGAAAGCACAGTTCAGCCTAACTACAAAAGCAATACAGAATACTTAGATTTTGAAATGTGAGTGGATACTCAGAAAGTGGTCAGATGAAGTTTTCTAAGCACAACAATTAAGAAAGAGAAGAGAAAGTTAAATTCTACCTCTTCAGCAATAGAAATGGTTGCTGGCTGGGAAACTGAAGAGGAATAGACAGACATTAATTAGGCTACAAACTCTTTGACACTCTTCTCATTAAGAAGTAGGGTGTGTGTCCCCTCATCTTGACTCTTAGGGGTCCTTTGAATTCCCAGACATGGTTTTATTATGGGGCAGAAAAGATTCTCCCCCATCTTGAACGGTACGGGGTTAACTCATAAGGCAATAGTATGAGGAAATTGGGAGGTATGTAATAGAACCAGGGTTCCCATTTTTGCAGAACCTATGGGTGTGGGCAGAGCTGTGAGAACCTTCCAGGCTGTGTGCATGAGCAGCTGGCACTCGTGTTGAAACCATGTCTGAACCCTCAAACTTGTAAACCTGTATTGGAATAGAACATTGATGGCTCTGCTTATTCTGTGGACTGCATATTCACTGAAGGAACCAATGGGGGCCAGGCCACAGCTGAACATCCTATGTGCCCAGTGAAGAGTATAAGAGAACATGAGGGCAGGCAGTTTGAGCCAGAGGAGTGCAATTCCATGTCCAGTCTTCTGATCCACCCCACAGGTCTGTAAGTATGGGGTGGGGTTGGGTGGGAGAATATGTGAACAACATTGGAACTTTTTCTGAACTAAACCTTGGATGCTTTCACAGATTTTATTCCTGTCATCTTAATAGGCCTCTGCCATGCTGGATGTTCTGATGGAGAGAAAAGATGAGACAAACCTAACTTCCTTCATTTACCATAGCTTCTACAAACCAATGAGCATTGCTGTCCTGAATGTTCAATTAATCTAATCTCACAGTGACTACAGCTTCATGGGAAGCCCAAAAGGAATCATGGAGAAGAATCAGGCAGCTTATAACAGCCATCCAACAGCTGTGAAAAGTAGAGAATTGTTGTTTCAAGCTCCCATGCTTTGAGATGGTTGCTTACGCAATGATAGCTAACTGGGAGAGTGGAAGAAGCGCAAATCTGAATGGGCAGGAAAGGAATACGAATCATGTAGTGTTATGGACAGACGGGGAGGAGGACATTTTAAGAGGAGAACACTCTACAATGGCAGATGTTGTAAAGAGATTTGATACCATGTCAGATTTATTATGGTCATTGTTTATATTGTCAGTTAGCAAAGTCAATATACCAACTTGTCCAATTCAATGAAATGATGCTATAGGGATTTTTCTCCCTTGAACTGTGATTATACTCACAAAAGAAACTGTACACTGGGAATTGTGTAGTGCAATCCTTGTCTTAATTGATCACTTGTCATGAGGTTGGAACACGCTAAGGTTCCCTTGATTCTCTGTCCATTGTCCAAGCTCCTTGTGTGGTACATTCAACTGTGCCTTAACTTGTCATGTGTTGGGAACGTGGTCTTCAGCATGGTGATGTTAAGAGGCAGTAGGAATT
The DNA here is from genome assembly GCA_026225945.1 of Cricetomys ansorgei. NCBI lineage: Eukaryota > Metazoa > Chordata > Mammalia > Rodentia > Nesomyidae > Cricetomys > Cricetomys ansorgei. Next base: position 20,500,590 of record JAMJFZ010000716.1, on the reverse strand, counting down.
TAAAGGAGTGGGATGGGTAATGGGATGTCCTCAGGTCACTGGAAGCATGCTCTCAGGAGGGAATCATATAGGTACTTTAAGAGCCTTGTTTTATCTCTGGCTTCCTGTCTCACCATGTGATCTCTCCATGGTCCATATCTTCCTGCCATGATGCCATCTCCCATGTTGCAGCACAGCCAGGAAGGCATTTCGCCAGCCAATGGCATGCTGTTTAGATGATTAGGCTATAAAATTCGACTTAAATAACTCCCTTCTCTAGATTAAAGTTCTCAGCCCCTGGTCATCAGTTATCATAGCCAGAATGGAGGAACACCCTTTCAGTCTTGCACTAAGGGGCTTAAATAAGGGCAACACACGGGCGTCTCTGCCTTTTATGTCAGGTTCTTACTTCCTGGCTTTTTTATTTTCTTTACAAGTGTCTGCTGTGTTCATTAACATCTGTTGCAACATCTACCATCTCTTTTTCTTTGAATATCCCACTGATTTTTCAAGTTGCTATTCAATTGTAAGTCTGGTTCTTTTTTTTTTAAAGGCCTCTCAAAATAACTGAAATTAGGTAAGCACTTACCCATATTTTCTACAGGGCATTGCCCCAGGACCCTGGGCACACTTGTGTTGTGAATTCTCATTCGGGACCAACATTGTAATGCTCCCACTGAGAGCCTTAGCAGATTCAATCACAAGTTCAGTCTCCCCTTATGTTGCTCATTTCCTTAAGGGCTGTAATTTGACTTATTCAGGCTGCCACTCTGAGTTCTGGCTGTCCTCCTTTCTTTGCCTGGCTCATCAAAATTGTTGGAAATTGGCCTGAACCGCAAATGTAGGGAACTTGAAAGAAGAGCTCATCTCATTAGTTTTCTCTCCGATTACCCACAGGCCATGATGAATTCATGGGGTTTTAAGAAAAAAGCATAGCCCCAAATGATTAAGATATTATTATTTTCTTTCAGAGTCATGTATCATTATGTTATCAAGTAGATGACACTTGGCATTTGATTTTTATGATTTGGGGTAATTTAAAAACTCTTGAACAGTTCTATTATTCCTAAGTTATTTTTAATCAGAAAAAAAAAATGGAACCCATTGAAGTTAAAATATCTGTTTAAGTGCAAAGAAGGACATAAAATTTAAACTACAGGGCACTTACAAAGCTGGTACCAAGTTAATAAGGAGTGCACTTTAGTTCTCAAACCAACTCATTGGGAAATAAGTAAAGGAAATTCTGCTGAGCTCTAGAATTTCAGAAAATGAACAAGCACATTCTTTTTATTATAAAGAAATACATATTTACATATACAATCATATGATGAAAATTATGCCTCCTGGGATGCGATGCAAGGTATATTTTACATACATGATTAAGTAAATTACCCCAAGGCCAGGGAAGCAAAGACTAAATTAAGATACTTTAAATCACTTGGTTCATTAAATCAATTTAAACACATAATGATAAGAAAGAGGCGAGAAACAGGGCAGGGAAAGTGCCAACAGAGAAATAGGCTATTATTGGAATTCTGGCTTGTGCAGTGTCTTCTATTTTATCTCTCTCTCTTCATAGGTAGCTGTGGTCATGAGAACCAAAGCTAAGGTATCAACAAAGCAACTCACTTGAAGAAAGAGCTACATGTGCCTGGGCACAGCTAAAGGCAACCAGTTAGTCTGTTGAGACAGACTGAGCTTCCTTTGCTAGTAAGAAGTAGGCAGCCCAAAACACATCAAGATGGAGCACCCAGCAGCTTTCATGTATTTAGCTTATGATTTGTGCTAGATACTTAGAACATACATGTTCTCCTCTACTCACTATTAATTTGCCTCAGAGGTTGCTAATGACTTACTATGATAGTTAATTTTAGGTATCAACTTGACAAGATTAAGTAACGTCTAGAGAAAGAGTAAAATAATATTTTGGGGTGTCTGTGTGGAATATCTCCAGAGATTTGTGGTGTGTGAGTTAATGTAGTGAACAGAGAAGATCTAGTCTCAGTGTAGACTGGTGTCCTCAAAGAGAAAAACAAGCCAAGAATATTTTCTTTTTCTTTCCTAAAGCTGGGACATGTCTCCTCTAGCCCCTAGGTCCTCAGGCTTTGGCTCTAGTGCTGAAAATTATACCACAGGCTATTCTGAGTCTGGGGCTTTTGAGCTTGTGCCATCCTATGCTCCTGGCACCCAAGGACACCCAGCTTACACACGGCCTGTCATGAAACTTCTCATGTGAGCCCATTTCCTTACCAAATTTATTGTCCCATACCCATACCCATGTCTGTCATATTGGACTGTGTCTAGAGAACCCTAACTGATACACCGAAAGAGGACACATAAGCTCTGCATGCTTCAGTAGCTCCTTGTTTATTCATTATCTTTACCTAACACAGCCCATGAAGTTTTCCCATGCATTGTGAAGTATTAAATTATTCAGTGTCAATGCTGACATATTCATTCTATTTCCCGTAATCCATAAGAGAATTAAACATTCCGAAATACAGCAAAATGCACACTACATTTTTTAATTCGATGTAAATTGAACGTCTACTGCACAGTGGACAAAACCCGAAGGCTGAGGACACAGCAGAGAATAAGACAATCGCCCCTCGGATCTTCTACTGAATTTTGAGTCATAAAATTCTCCATTCACGGTGATGTTCTCATATCATTTTAAAAGTTTTTTCTTGTAATAAGTTAATGTTTTAGGTTTTAGGTATTAATCTTTGATGTTAAGGAGGAAAGATTTAGGAGCCACCTTTTAGTTCGTTGTCATGGTGAAAATAAAGTGATGACACAGTGAAGATAAGCTGCCCCTTTTAATACAGCGGAAGGCAGTGCAGTGAAACAGCAGCTGTAGAGGGGGATGTTCAGCAGTGCATGAGGAGGGATTTTCCCGGGTAGCAAAAATTAATGTTATTCAGTGTTTAATTTCAATATATTTTGGAATAAAGGTCATACTAAGTACACACAAGGGTAAGCCCTACTAGTGCAGAGGAAGCTGAAGTGGGAGAGGTGTTGGGGGGGGAGAAGGAGAAGGGGAGAGAGAGGAGAGGAAGGAAAAGAGAGAGAGAGAGAGAGGAGGAGGAGGAAAAGGAGGAAGAGGAGGAGGAGGAGGAGGAGGAGGAGGAGGAGGAGGAGGAGGAGGAGGAGGAGGAGGAGGAAAGTAATTTGTAAGAACATTAGTTCTTAAAAACTTGGTTATAACTGCCTAAGAACAGGAGAATTAAAGTACAATTATCACTGGCTATTAAGATTTCATTTCTATATAAAATAATATAATATTTCTGCATTTTGCACTATTTTAAAGAACTAGAATGCTGATGCTTTCAGTTGTATCTCTCTCTATTTAGCTCTCTCCATTTGTCTTATCTGAGACTAGGAATCAGTCTGCAACCCTGGCTGGTCTTCAACTCATGGAATCCTCCTGAATTAACCTCCCAATCAGCTGCCACCAGCTGCGGCTACAGGTCTGAGACGCCAGGTAAATCCTCTATTACTGAGTCACGTCCTCAGGTCTTCATTCATATATCCTGAACTTTATTTTAGATTAAAGATATGAGTATTAATCATTTCTCTCTTATGATTCAGTCACAGTTTGAAACTCCTTAAAGTTTCACACGTAGTGTGCCCGCTTAGATAGCATTCTCCTGTATGTAAATAATCCATAGGAGGGAAAGAACAATGGAAAGCACTGGATCAGAGCTTCTCTACTGTGCAGTTAATTCCTGTTTTAGTTCAGTGGCTCTGAAAAGCAAGCTTCCCATCTGCCGGTGATAAAGCAAAGGGGAGATAAATTGGGAGGATATTCTTTGAAACACGAATTTCAGTTTTCACTTGAAAAAATCACTGCAGCACCTGCAAATAGCAAAGTCTTGTTAGCAAATGCTCTCCAAAGACGCCAATAAGTCAGAGTTACTAAACAATATAGGGAGACAGGGACAAGTTTGGGGTTGTTTGATGTGGTGTCCTCATTCATCGCCTAGCCTTTTTAAGATCAGAAAGACATTTTTTTTCAAGAGCTAGAAAAACTTCTCCACAATGTACTCAAAATTCATCAATGACAGTCTTAGTTTGCAAGATTTCACTTTGCAGACACATACATATTACTGGCCAGTTTTCCTCTACTGTTTAGTGATTTTTCAAATGTTTTATTTTGAGGGCAATATTCATATGTTAGATATGAATATTGTAATGATTTTTGAGTATTTCTCTTGAAAATTTGGCTATGCTTCTCATTCACATTTTATACTTGTTTTCGGTTAGTTTTGTAATGTCTGTATTTTTTAAACTTTATTTAGCTTGGTGTTTTGACATTATGTCATTTCCCCCTTTTCTTTACACCCTCCAAGCCCTCCCATATAACCTTCCTTGATCACTTGCTACTTCATAGCTACTTTTTCATTGCTATTACACACACACACACACATACACACACACCCTATTCAGTCTATATAATGGTACTTGTATGTATTTTTTCAGTGCTGAGCATTTGATATTGATACCCAGTTGGTGTGCCCTTCCCTGGGGAAGATGCTTTCTCCCACTCTCAGCATTTCTTAGTTGTCTGTAGTTCTTTGTGTAGGGCTGAGGCTTCATGGGCGTTCCCCAGTCCACTTTAGCATGTCTATTGTTGTTGTCCTTGTTCAGCTCATGTTTAGGCAGTCATGTTGGTTAGATTTTATGGGTGCAGTTTCTGACATTAGTAGGAGACCCAGTATTGCATCAAACTTCTGGATCCTTTAGATCTTACAATCTTTCTGCATCTTGGTCTGCAATGTAAGCTGAGCCATAGTGGAAGGGGTTCTTTTGCAGCTGTATCCGATTGGGACTGGACTCTAAAGGACTGCATTCTGATTGGTTGTGGTAGTCTGTAATTGTATCTGTCTGTTGCAAAGAGAAGTTCCCTTGATGAGGGTGAAGACTACGTCTAAGGATTATACTGTCAAATATTTAAAATATAGTTAGGGTTTATACTGCTTTATCCAGTGGTTGTTGTAGGTTCTCCTCCAATATCTATTACCACACTTGCCCTGGATATCTGGCCAGGTGTTTCGAACCAGTTTTCTATTGCTAAAATACCATGTGTTTCAGAGACAAAGCACATATGTCTCTGAGTGGGAATTGTCTGAGAGTCTTCTCAAAGAGGACCAACTTCCATGGCACCATGATGTGACACATAAGCTTCCAAAGGAGGAAAGTAAGCAGCAGTCCTGTCTAGCCATGATGTCTACAGACTACAACAAAGACCAGCATGACACAATAATCCTAACATTGTACATATGCAACACGTAGAGCTAGTCTCTAATGGGATTTAATGCATATATTTTAAAATAATTATTTGCCAAATTTTAAATATGATTTCTACACATTTTTTAAATTGATATTTTCTCTGATATTGAAAGATGGTGGACGTGTATCTCAAAACATATTTAATGGCTTTGTAGTTTTCAAAATCTCCCACATTAGGTGGTACTAATATACAATACTTAAACATGGCTTCATGGATGCCACAAAATGCACGAAATGAAGGTAATGAGATGATGTAAATTTTCTAAATATTATTTCTCATTGACTTATTAAATTCATGGTTTTCTCTCCATTTTCGCTCCACCAGAATCCTTTTCCATCTCAGTGGATGCAAACATTTGGTTTCTAGCTATTGAAACTGAAATTTCTGTCTAGCAGATATTTGGGCTGAGTTCTCTCTCTGTCTTTCTTCTCTTTCTCTCTCTATCTCTGTCTCTGTCTCTCCCACCTTCTTCCTTCTCTTTTCTTTCTGTCTTTCTGCATGGCATACTGACTACCATTTCCAGCAGTGTGGCATCTTTCTTGTCTAAATATACACTTGGTTATGAGACCCATATGCCTTGTGTTTATTTGTTTGTTTCATGTAGAGGACTTATGCTTTGCTGGATCACAAACTTCATCTTGGAAAACGGTGCTGGGAGCAGAATCAGTTCAACTGATCAAAGCAAGCAAGGCTCTTAAACTCTCAATCCACAGTCAAATACATATAGTGCTATTCTATTTTTTATAAGAAAAATGTACCGCTAGCTATTGATTGCTGAAACAGAAAGAGGAATAGGTCTGAAAATGTGAGCTTGGATTTTAATGACTATAATCTGGATGATTTCCATTTTTGACTCTGTGTGTCCCAAGTAATAGACTAAAGCTCCAAACATCTAACTTTGTTCTGTAAAGTTGTGATTTAGGGATTTTGTTTCTTGTAACAACAATCACAAATTATGTCCTTCAAAAATAACCCATTTAAATCTTAAAGACATACTGATGGTCCTATTTCTAGACTCTTATAAGAATTAAATTTAAGACATTTTTGCAAGAAAGCAATTTGTTTTATGTTTCTTTCTCATATTCTTTAACTTAACATCAATTTTGGTTTTAGTTAAATTGATTTAGGATTTAGATCACATTATTTTCAAGTCAGTATTTTCCTAATAAATATTAAGTGTATTCCATATCCTTCAAGTCTCTCCTTTTTATTTTCCCTTTTCTGCAGAGAGTATTCAAAGTACAACAAAAACCTTTGGAATGATAATTTCTTATTTCTAATAGACTTGAATGACATGGTATATTTTCACATCACGTTGCCATAGCTACCGAACCTTTTAGTTCGTCTTCATTTAAATATGCTCACTATTAAATAGAAATATGACTTAAGCAACTTGAAATGTTCTGTAAATTTTTGTTTAAAATATGTATGTGATCAGTCTCAAGTTTATTCTGTCAAGGAGAATAATTGCAAGAGACCTGATGGCTGTGAAGTAACTCCCCAAATAATTCGTGTAAATCCAGTTTCTTTAACAAAAGGCAACACTTGTCTAAGAGAGTTTCTTATGTCTGTGTAGGTATTTGTTCCACTGACTCACAAGGAATTATTTTTCTATTTAAACTCTAAGATGTCTCGACTGATAGTGAGTCCTTTTAAAAACATCCACACACCCACATTAGAATACTGAAATACCTCCATATCAAAGCATCTTTTCTTTATTAGTGTGCTCTCTCTCTCTCTGTCTCTCTCCCTCTCTCTCTCTCTCTCTGTCTCTCTCCCTCTCCCTCTCTCTGTCTCTCTCTCTCCCTCTCTCTCTCTCTCTCTCTCTCTCTTTCTCTCTCTCTCTCTCTCTCCCTCCCTCCCTCCCTCCCTCTCTCCCTCCCACTCTCCCTCCCTCCTGAACTCCATGTTGCCTTACAGGGAGGTAGCTGGCAGCTAGCTGACTTACAACTCAAGAGTGGTAAGCACAGGGAGAGGAGGTAGTGGTGCTACACAACAATGATTATCCAAAAGCATATACTGGGTCACCTCCATCTGGGAGCCTTCCACTCTAGGGGCTGTGGTTAGGAGTTCCCTATGCGTATGTGCATGCACACATGCAAGGCACGTCAAATCAGGACAGAATTGGACCCTCATGATGAGTTTTTACATTCTATGTTGCTTAAATACTCTCTATAAAAACTTGACTGGCTTTGAAGTAGAAGACAATCATCCTCAGAGACTGACCACTGAAAACAGAAGCAAAACCCTTGAAGTAGCAATGTACTTTGTTTTTCATACCTCTTAACTTTTCGGTAACTTCTCTTGAACTTTAAAGATAATAACTTCAATGTTATGGAATTGGAAAGCAGAGTAAATAGATCCATATTCCTCTAATGTCTATTCATGTATAAAAATATACAATGCATAAGCACTAATGAATTCTCTAAAACCATGCCTCATTCCTTATTAAAAATCTTCATTTAAACTTAATGAATGAGGTTTTACTAAGTCAAACTATCAGATCAGATTCTAGACACGCATAAAATGGCAATGCCAGGTAAATACCATGGATGTTCATTCGTGTGGTAATATGGCAGTGACGTGTAAGGTATTTCTATCAGTAAACATGATTTCCCACAAAATTTTAAAAATCTTTATTAAAAGAATCAGCTGTTCACAAATCTTAATTCACTGCCTAATCCTCCTACCTCCAGCTATTCCCCAAACAGAATACTCATCGAGGCAGTGAAAATTCAAAATATCTTATACTTTGAATGCTAGGATCACAGAGTGACAGTCACTGCTTATTGCAAATGACTCCTGATCTTATTTCGGTCTTCAGAAAGGCAAACCAATAATAAATAAATTAAAATTGACCTTTGCATCTAAGTGAAGCTGGGAAATAAAATATTTAACAAGTGTAAGAAAGAAAGCAAACAAGACAGCGAGTGTCCTTAGGTTATTTAAAATTTCCAGAGAGGTGTTTTTCCAGCTTACCCGCTTAGCTCCTTCTTTAAAAAAAAATAAAAAAGAAGAAGCTTAAAGAGCAGTAGGTTGGAGCCTTGTGGACTGCACACACCTGTAATTGTGTAATTCTGGTATTAGGAAGGCTAAAACAGGAGGATTTAGTCTCAACTCACAGTGAGACCCTGTCCTTAGAACTTCTTAGTAGTCTCCCCACAACCAATATTAGGAAATAAGAACTCTTGGTCAGTAATAATAATAATAGTAATAATTCTTATTAAAATAATTGCATATACTAATAATAACATAGTATATATTATGGTAAAACATATGTAATAGTTATTATTATTATTAGAAAAGTAGGTCTTGCTATGTAATCCTACCTCTTGCCTCCCAGGGAGCTGGAATGAAAGAGGAGTGCTGCTTTACCTGCTTTAAAACCCAAACTATTTACCTTGGTCCATAAGGCATCTGTCCATGGCTCCTATTTCACCTCTGTACATCACTCTCTCCTCTCTACCTTTCCAGCCTATTTCCAGATCATAAATGTGTCAAGTGAGTTACTGTCCCAGTGTGTCTTATGGTTACTATTGCTGTGATGAAACACCATGACCAAAGCAATGTGGGGAAGGAAGGGTTTATTTCACTCACAGTTCCATATAACAGTTCATTATCAAATGCAGCAAGGGCAGGAACTGAAACGGGGCAGAAACCTGGAGGCAGGAGCTGATGCAGAAGCCGTGGAGGAGTGTTGTTCACTGGCTTTTCTCCCATGGCTTGCTCAGCTTGCTTTCTTATAGAACCCAGAACCTCCAGCCCAGGGATGGCACCACCCACAATGGGCTGGGCCCTCCCTCATCAATAACTAATTAAGAAAATATCCAACATGATTACTATAGCCAGATCTTATGGAGGCAGTTTTTAAATTGAGGTTCCCTCCTTTCAGATGACTTTAGCTTGTATCATGTTGACATAAAACTATCCAGCACACACATCTGTTCATCAGATCTTCAAAGCTCTCAAGTCAAATTGTAGACCTTTTCTGAACTTCTATTAAGCAGCCCTCTTAGAAGTGTTGAAAACAGCTTTAACGGTTTACATAGTTATTCCACTGTGCTTGCTTTCTGCTTAAGTCTAAGGAGTGTTGGCGTGCTTCTTTTAGAACTATGACAGGTGCTTCAGAAATAGATCGACCAACTGCCAATTTATTTGAAGGGGGAAACTCCATGGCATGAATTTGATTAAGAACTAGCACTGCATAGTTTCTGTGCATAAGATCTTCTAGGCCTAGACCCTTATATAGTGTGTGAGGCAACTAAACTGGGGTATATGGTGTTTGTTTTCAGAGCTTAAAGTCAGAATTGGCCATGTAGTGACACATATCCAAATCTGAGGGACTGCGGTTGATGGCATTTTGATGGCCTTCAATGTCATTTGCCTATTTTTCTTTGACCCAGATGGCACTGATTAATAGATGGACAATAACATATGGACTGCAGATAACTGTGGACTCAGAAACTATCCTTTAGCACTTGGCATAAATGCCACCTGATCTGACCACCAAGACACTGCCATGACCAATGGGCACAAGTTATCTGTTTTCTTCTCCTGTGTTGCTATGTGGCTCAAACATTGTATTTTATTTTATAAAATTATTATCATAAAATTTCTGTTATAGTCTAGAAGATAAAATAAAATAGATACATATATTGTCTAAGCTGGTATTTTGTCTGAAATATGAAGTCTTTGTTTTAGAATTTGGAACATCTTTGGAGAAGAAATCAGCTCTTTCATATCAGGAAAATGACTTCATAGAGTCATCAAAATCTGAACGTGATGATTTACACAGTTAGGGGAGAGCCAGGATTGGCCACATGGATTAACACCTTTCCTCACCTATCATTTTGTACAATTTATTTCTGTGTTGGTATTAAACTAAACACTGGGTAGAGTCTCAGGGATTGAAGACATCAAAAATAGCAGGTACTAATTGGGTTACATGTACACTGTGGTTATAGTCAATGTCCTGTATTAAATAAATGCAAGTAAGCTATTGACTAACTGGCAAATGCTTGTCTCATGTCTTTTTTGCTGTAGGTTGTACTCTAGACCCTAGAAGTAAATGTGAAAAATGACAGCATTTCTCCTTTCAAGAATTCACAATCAAATGGAAAGATGAATAGATAAATGTTCAATATAATTTTACCTTATTTTAAAATTTTGTGAAACAAGTTCTTTCTATGTAATAAAGGCTAACCTAGAACTTCCTTTCGAAGTTCCTGCTGGCCTCAAACTTGTGACTTCAGCTTCTTGGGTTCTTGGACTACATGCATACACCATCACGCCTGGTGGACTGCATATATTTGATACATTATGTTATGTTATCAAGATGGCAGTAGGGAGTACAGAGAGGTGGCAGGTAGTCCAAAGAGAAGAGGTTTGCTGCGAAATGCAGCTTCAAAGCTGATATCTAAAGGACGAACATGAGAGAGCTGGGTGAGGAAAGAAAGTGTTCTGAGTAGGGCCAAGAGCTTGAGTCAATACGGATGTGTTATTGTATCCATCCACTGGGTAGGGCCAAGAGCTTCAGTCAATACGGATGCATTGGTGCTTCCAGACACAGAGCTAAAACAGAGATAAGAGATTTGCTGGTTCTCTGAGGTTCCTTTGAAATACAGCTTTCTGTGGGGTGGCATACACAGAACCGCAGTAACTGAGTCATTTTAGATGCTTTTTTTTTTTTTTCAAATTGAACGTTTGCTTCATAACAAATCCAGCACCTTAGAAGAGATCCCACTGGGTGGAACTGGGGACAAATAGTGTTTCATGGAATTTAAAAAGCGAGGTTCTGTTCAGTGTGATCATCCCACATCTTCCTTGGAGGGTCTTTGGAGCCTATGGCCTCCATGTTATTTAAAGTAAAAGCAGTAAGGAAGCCTGATGCTTGACAATACCAATATACTGTAAAAATGGGACAAAGAACTCGCATGCTGTAGCTACTGAAAGCACCCAGAGAGTCTGCTCCTCTATAAATTAACAGTTCTGAAATTAAAAGCAAGTGAATTGTTTTTCTAAATGTTCTAGATGTTTCTAGATATGCATGTTTATGAATCATCTTCACAATAATCTTAATAGTCATAAATTAGAATTTTCTCACCAAAGGAGAACCAGAAGCAAATGTTAATCAGGACTAAAGTTGAACACTCCTCATGCTGCATTCTTTTTCAGTATTATTACAGCTGGTGCATTCACTTAAGATAGTTGTTAAAATGTCACAAATTTCTAGTTTATTAAATCATATACAATAATGTTGAGCAATGCTTCCTTTCTATTTAAAAATAGTTACAGGGAGCTATTTATTCATTTCCTAAGTGAATTTATAGTGTTGGGGACATAGAGTGAGTCTGAAAGGAATTTATAGCCAGCGAAGAGGGATGGATACCAGGAGAAGGTAGAACTGGAGGAATTCCCAGGAACCAAAGAGCCTCAAGCCTTACTCAGCTATGTATCCTAGAACCACTGGACACCCTGAGACACCCAGGAAGGTTTGATTTGAGAATGTATTGTGTGTGAGTGTGTGCATGCATGCTTGCCTCTGTGTGTGTGTGTGTGTGTGTGTGTGTGTGTGTGTGTGTGTGTGTGTGTGTGTGTCTGCATGCACCACATGATTGCTTAGGAATCAAACCCAGGGCTTGAAGACAACTAGATGGGTACTTTACCACTGAACTATAGCCCTAGCCTCAAGAATTACATTTTTACAAAACTCATGCAGTTATTCTTGAACTCCCTGGAGTTAGAGAGCCTTTGTTTTGATAAAGGCTGCTGTAGGATTGGAAGCAAGGGTGTAGGGTGAGGGAGTAAGTGCTTTAGGAGTGCTCTGTTAACTCTGTGAAGGAAGGCAGGATATTTTCATTACATAATGCAAACTGAAACATTTTTGATACAATAGTCTTAGTTACAAAATGAAATAAATCAAGACTCAAAGAAATACAACAATATTTATGATTTAGGTTGGCAGCCTATTTGACAATTTCAAATTTAGTTAGATGGACATTATTTTGCTTTTTTTTTTGGTAAGATTTTATTCTATTGGATCATAATTTATACTTAAAATTTCAGGTAATAAAAGAACAACTGACCACTGCTAGACAAGGATAGTGACGAAAACTCTGTAGCTGCCTAAACAAGACATAACGAGGATAGAAGTTGAAGCAAAGTAGAAGCAGGAGAAGGGAATCAATAACACCAAGGGGAAGATGAAAGGGTGTGGCCTCCAATTAAACAGAAAGACGAGAAGCAGAAACAGGTGTGGCAACACTTTAGGCTGAGAGAAAGTCATTAGTTTGGACTATGGATCTGGCTTACTACGGTTTTACTTAATGAGATCACTTCATGGGAATGTTCATAGCAGACCAGTCCAAGAAGAAAATAAATAAATTTAGAAAGCTAGCGCTAAGTATAAATTTTCACTGTTCTAAAAAGGACCTGAGGTGCAGTCTGTGTATCACATTTGGGTGGACTTAGTTCCTCTGCATTGGCTCTCACACACTGTGTTGAAATTTTATGCTTCCCTGACAGACACTTGCCCTATGCCACAAGCACCCCAGTACAGAATCTGCATGCATCTGGTAGTGCCACAATGATTTGTACATATGGTTTCAGGTATAATACACAATTGATTTATTAGTATTTATTCTGGATTTGAAATAGCACTTTCTGGTTTTAAATAACATTCAGAGAATCTGTCAACAGAGGCCTTCTGGTTTGAAGCAAAGTCATACCTAAAGCACCTACTGAGAAATCAGTTGTCCTCTGGCAGTGTTCTTCACTGAGGAGTAGAAAGGCAAGGTGCTCCCGTCAGTCACACAATTATTTAGGACACTGTATGTCATAGCAGGGAATAGAATTGATTCTGAGAGCCCTAGCGTGAACGGTAGCAGATGGCTTTCCAGATGTTTTTAATGGTTAACAGCAGCCGTCAGTTTGACTTTGGAGAAATGACCTGGGTTTGCCTGCGGTCTTGCAGACTCAGTTCTGAAAAACCTTTGCACAAACAGAGGGGAAGTAGTGTTGTATGTAAGGACAGCAACTATACCTACTAAATAGAATTTTAAAATAGAGATTTGGAGGTTTAAGCCCGGGGATTTACCTCTAAGGTTTTAATGGCCAAGGTTGTCTAATTAAAGCCAATTGTAAAACAGAACTGAGTGAGTCCTAGTAGATGATTTTACCTAGCCTTGTCTTATGACTGAGGAGAGTTAGGCTCATGAAAGTTCTGTGATCTCTGAGGCCCCTTGGTCATGGGCTGAGGCTAGGCCTACAGTTCAGTTCATGGGGCAGTGTGGCAAGCGTCTGAGGATTCTCTCAGGTTTGTTTTGCCTATGTTCTCAAGTCACTCTCTCACTTACACCTACTGCTCATTTCATTTAAAAAATAATTTCCTTTAATTCTTTGGTGTTCCTTACTATTTATTTTATTGATAATCTGTGATTAATAAAGTTTTCTCCAGTGAGGTTACTTTGATATAAGGCATCAAAAACTACTATTGGTTATTTGGCGAACAAGTCCATTTCTATGAAACCACCTATTTATTATGTGAACCAATTACTTCATGGTACAATTGAGAAAGAAACTTCTGTTGTCAAATGAAAATAACTACACAGTGAATCTGTGCTTGAGTTAGTGAAAGCATTTGTGCCTACTCTTCGTTTAAGCATAAGCACTGAAGCCAAGCCTGGCAATTTTTTCCCCCTTAAGTAGTTCTGGGCTGGAACCCAGGGCCTTGCATATTCTAGGGACGTACTCTCCAGCTGAGCTACATACCAGCCTGTATGCCAAGCCTTCAAAACCCTTATGGTTAATATATGAGGTACAATTTTCCATGTTTAAAATTTAATTGGAGGTTCAGAAATATCAAATAGCTTGCTGAGAATCAAACTACAGAAAAGTTAGAGCTTGGAATTTACGCTGAAGCCTGGATCTGTGTGACCCAAAGCTCATCTTTGCCTACTCCTGTCAACACTCATTTCAAAGAGGAACTCCAAGAGACCCCTTTAAGAGTCTCATTGGCTGCCAAGAACTCTTTTCTGAGGTTCCATAGGATTCATTAGGGTAGAGAGGCTAGGAGGTAACTCATTGTGGTAGTTTGAATGAAAATATATCTTCAGGCATTTGGTCTGCAGTTGATTTGAATGTTTGGGAAGGTTTGGGTGAAGTGATATGTCACTGGAGTCAAGCTTTGAGAATTTAAAGGCTTACAGCACTTTGAGTTCCCTCTGTTTGATGTTTGTTTTATGCTGTCAATAAACGATGTGAGTATCTTGTTCCCATTACTTGCTGCTATGTTTCTCTACCATGATGGACACTCACCCTCTGGAACTATAAGCCAAAATAAACTCTTCCCCCTATGAGTTTTCCTTGTGATGGTATTTTATCACCTATCACAGCAACATAAAAGTAACTAATACATTTACCATGCAGATGGTTTCCCAGATATCAGAGCGTTTAAAAAATCAGAGAGTTTTTTAAAAAATAGATAGGGACAAATCAATTTGATTCAAACTCCCTGACTTATATACTATAAAATCTTGATTTGGGGGACTGATAGAAAAATATAACTAATGGCTACAACTTCACCTCTTTGTAACAAGACCCAATTTATACAGGTTAGTATTTATTTATCCTATGGACCTCCCTCTAACTGTGAGCTTGCCACAGAGTAGGAAGCATGGTCTTCTCTCTTCTCATCATTCGATACTCTTTCCAGCCTTCTTTCTGGTTAAACTTGGACCCTTGTCAGAGGGTTTGTTTTATATGTTATGGTTTCCAGTTAAACTATGACAGCAATTACAGCAACTTTACACTTATTAGTACAATATAAATTGCTTAGTCTTAGAATTTGTTAAATGATTGTAAAAGACACAACACAAAAAAATATGAATGGCAAAGATAGCATCTTTACCATCAAACCCAACAATCCCAGAAAAGAATTCTTCAATGGGAATTACCTAGATGGATATCAGAACAGAATTTTAAAAAAATCACAAATGTTATCAAAGAATTTAAGGGATTGAAAGCAGACATGAACAAACATTTCATTATACGTCAAGAGGTTAGCAATGAATGCTGAGTGATATCAAGAAATACAAACACATGGCAGAATGAAATGATAAAGACAAACAAGTATTTGAAATCAGAATTCAGGAAAGAGTTAGAAACGTTAACTAGAACTCAAGCTGAAATGAAGATGGATTTGAAAACCTCAATGACCAAACTAGAAAACTTAAGAAAAAGCCTTACAATTAGATCGGATCAAGTAGGTGTGTAGTATAAGGACTTGAAGATAAAGCAGAGGAATTAGAGAACAGAAGGAAAGAATGTATTAAAAAGTAAAACATAGGAAAGGAAGATTCAGACAATGAGGGGCAGCCTGAAAAGACAAAATCTTCAAACTATAGACATGGATGAGGGAGAAGAATCAATGGCGTAAACAAGATCAATGGCATAAGCCAGACCTTCTACAAGACTATAAAGTAAAATTTTCCCTAATGAAAGACACCCATACAGTTACAAGAAGCACACACAACCCCAATTAGACAAAGCCAGAAAAAATTTCCCCACAGAATATCACAAACAAAACACCAAATACATAATACAAAGAACAAGTATTAAAAGCTGCAAGAGAAAACGGAAACAACAAAATAAAACACAAGTCATATAAAGGAAAACTGTGGAGGAATTAAAGCTACTTTCTCAGTGGAAAATTTCAAAGTCAAAAAAGCCTAGAGCAACACATTCTGTATTCTAAATTACCATGACTGCCAAGCTAGATGACTGTACCTAGCAAAACTATCTTCTACAGAGGACAGAGAAATAAAAACTTTACATGATACAAACAGCATAAAAATTTCATGTCCACCAAAACAACTCTATAAAGAATACCGGGAGCAATACTTCAAATGGAAGCAAGGAAAATCACAGCCAAGAAACTTTAGAATGGAAACACATGAAGCTATAATTAATGAAATAGAAAGTACATATTAATGGCCTCGATTCTCCGATCAAAAGACGGGCTGATTAAATGGCTTAAGAACCAATATCTATCTTTCTGTTGTCTACAAGAAATTCACTTTGACCTTAAACATATGTACACCTTAAAGTGAAGGGGTAGTAAATTATTCCAAGCAAATGAGATTAGGTGGCAAGAAGGCATTGCTAGCCAAATATTTGACAAAATAGACACCAAATGAAATCTAATCACAAGAGACAAAGAAGGGGATGCAATTTAACCAAAGGATCAACTAATCAAGAAAACATTACAATACTAAATATATATGCACTAAACTCTGATACACCCAATTTCCTAAAAACAATAAAGTGTACCTCTAGAATTAAAGACACAGTATAATACCAATCTAAAAATAGGTGATTTCAATATCCCCTTTCTTTGACAGGTCATTTGTATAAGAACTAATCAGAGAAATTTCAAAATTAAATGTCATTTTTACGTCAAATGGACTTAGCAGTTATCTATAGAATATTCCACCCAAATACCCACTCCCCCATACTAAAATCAGCATTCTACTCAGCAATCCATGGAAGCTTCTATAAAACAGACCATATCACAGGACACAAAACAAACCTTAAGAATTGCAGAAAAACTGAAATAATTCCATGTTCCCCATTCAACCATTATTTAGTAAAACCTGAAATAGTAAAGAAATTTCTACTAAGTGTGTAGACTCATGGAGATTGAAATATTTGTTACTGAATTATAAATATTTGAAATCAGGAAAGCAATAAAAAATCATGGCACTAAATGAAAATATAAACAATACAACAAAATTTCAGGGACACATTAACAGTAGCTCCAAGAGGAAATTTTATACCTCTAAATACCTACATTAAAAAATCAGAAAGAGTACAATGCATGACTTAATGATTCAATTCAAGGATTTTGGAATGACTAAATAAAGCCAAATCCAGTAGCCAAATTGAAGCAAGAAATAATAAAAACAAAAGCAATTGGAAATGAATAAAGTAGAAACAAAGAAAACAATACAAAGACTCAATGTGTCCAAGAGCTGGTTCTTTGAGAAGATAAATAAAATTGAAAATATAAACAAGATGGGACAGATCCTTGGCTCAACAAAAGAAAGACAGAACACTAAGAGAATCTAGAAAGAACAAGGAGACATTATAAAAGACACCAAAGAAATTCACCAAAGGATCCTTGAAACTTCATTAGAGAAACTTCTTGCAGTGGACAGTAATTGCAGAGAGAACCAACTGGATAATGTTTTCAAGTTACTGATTTTTGTTGTTGTTTGTTTGTTTGTTTTGATTTTTGCTATGAGTACTCTCAGTCATATGTTGAATGTCTTTATTAAACCTCCCCTCAAGGCTCAGAAATCTACGTGGAAGAGGAAGTAAAAAGGTTTTAAGAGTCAGTGGTGGATGACGTCAATGACACAAGACTGATGCACATAACAACCAAGAGATGGTGACAGCATTCACAAAACCTGCAAAAGTTCAAACCAGGCAAAAATCCCAGGAAGGAGGAGGGAAAGTGGGCAAAAAGTCCTATACCTACCCAAGAAGCTATTTGTCAGTTATAACTGCTATGAAAAGGAAAAT
Source organism: Cricetomys ansorgei (assembly GCA_026225945.1). Lineage (NCBI taxonomy): Eukaryota > Metazoa > Chordata > Mammalia > Rodentia > Nesomyidae > Cricetomys > Cricetomys ansorgei. The sequence continues at coordinate 20,482,736 of JAMJFZ010000716.1, read as the reverse complement.
CATTTTTTCCTCAAAGAACTGTCATTGGCTGTATCAACCACATGCTAGGGTACACAGCATGCTGAGGAGCAGTTGGCTGACATAAAACAAACTCCAATATTTATTATTAGTGTTATTAATTATTATTATTGATGTTTTGTCTCATTATTTCTTTTTTGGCTTGCTCTGACTTGCTTTTTGTTCTATTTTTTTGAGAGGGGGCAGTAAGGAGGGAGAGAGGAATGCAGAGAGAGGGAAAGAGAGATAACATGAAATAGGGTGGGTAGGGATGTGGGTAGGATCTGGAAGGAGTTGGGGAAGGGAAAATGCAATCAAAATATATATAAAAGATTGGTTTTCATAAAGAAAGTTAAAAAGGCTGCAGGCCGAGCAAGGCACGATGAACAAGCCAGTGAGTAGCATTCCGCCATGGGCTCTGCATCATGTCCTGCCCTCTGGTTCCTGCCCTGATTGTCCTGGATGACGGACAACAAGCTGTGAGACAGAGCAAACTCTTTCTTTCCCATGTTGCTTCTGGTGTACTTACTCATTATTGGCCTCCTGAGCTGTTGGAGCATGTCCTGAGCTTACCCCAACATCAGAATCTATGACACATATCTGTTCTCCTGTGTCCTGCATCTAAAATGAAAATGTAACTTTTGGTGTCATTTCTATTCACAAAAATGTTTATGAAGAACAAATTCTACATCAAAAGTATGTGTTTGGAATGAATTTACAGAGTGAGAAAACAAAACAGTTAGTTTTAAAAAATGACAAATTCTAAGGTTTCACCAAAGAACAGTGTTCACTTTCATGTCTAGTAGAAAGTTGAGACATTTACTCTAAAAGCAGCCTTTGACCCCAAAATGCAGTGAAGCCAGACATAAACTTAGGCATTTTACAGATAGTGAAATAATTAAAAATCTTTTAAAGGCAAAAAACTGGTGCTCAGAAATGGTGACATCATTCAATGTTATTTGCCTAGTAAAAGGCAGATTCACATTCTTAGTTATCTGAATCTCAGGAAAACAGACCAAGGAGAAGAGATTATAAATGTCATGAATTGGTAGATACGAAGAATAAACCTAAAAGTCTAGAAAAATTAAATTTAATTCAGATTTAATGCTTAACTCTCTCTTTGGAAAATGGAAATAGAAATATACTCATTATATTTTATATTTTAAAGTTCTTTTCTATTTTATATTTTTATAATTTAAGATTATTTTATAATTTAAGATGTTTTATACAAGCTGGATGTAGTAGCATGTACCTGCAGTCCCAACACTCTGGAGGCTCAGGCAGGAGGCGAGCCTGGGTTACATACCTGAGAGTCTGTCTCAATTTTTAAAAAAATGTTCCTTTATAGCGGAAAGGGCCTGCTTAAAATAACTCAAATATAAATGCATATATTGAATGAATAGATCTCTATCACATGAGTTTTTCAAGTTTATTCGAAATAATTATAAGCATGCTATTTAAATGTTTTTAAATATTTTCCATTTCTGTTATCACTGGAGCTGCAAGCTGCTGCATTGTGATCTAGCATTCTTAGGTTTATCAATTAATAAGGAGTGAGAACAAAAAAAAATAAGAGAGAAATTATTATAGGAAAGCCATTAGCCCATGTTTTGAATTTGTGCACTAATCTTGCTTCTTTCAATAGCACTTTTTGAGTTTGTTTGGTACTGAGGTAGGGAACAGTGAGTAAGAAAGAATGAGTGGATCAAGCAGGCTGCACTATAGATGAGGCTAGCTAGTGTTAAATTTAATTTTCAAAATGCACAGTGATCTCTTTGTGCATCTAAATTCAGGTACTCCTACCTCCAGGTTATTAGAGTCTATAAAATGGGTACAATTAATTCCTATTTCACAGAATTACTATGCAGAAGACACATGTTAAAAGAGAACTGTTTAGAACTGTTGTTGGCAACTTGCAAACTGGTAGTCAATGAAGGTTGCCATGGTGAAACCTATGCTAGATTCTTTCAGAGTAAAGTGAGATGGAAGATGAAAGGTTGAGAAGAATGTCCTAGAGAACAGGAGATGGGTAGGTACTTACCTGGATGGCAGGTGATAAGAGAGTCATGGAAAGATAGAAATGGAAACACAGGCTCAGAGGCCAGAGATGCTTGAGACGCTTAGTGAATGTCTGTAGCAAGGAATGGCCAGATGCTGCTGCATGAGTGAGCTCTTTTAATGGAGAGACTCGAGAATCAGTGTCTGGCTGATGTACATTATGCCAAAGGCTTGTTATGAAAGCTGGAGGCAAAGTTTTCTCGTGGGAGAAAGTTCTGAAGAATTACTGCAGGAAGTGCCACAGAGATTTGGGCAAAGATGGCACAGGACTCACCCAAGGCAGAGAGATTTTTGATTCCTTCATGCATAGGCAAACATTGTTTGATTATGAGGGTACGTGTCAAGAGATGTCTTATTGGTCCATTTTGTTCCCTATATGATGATCTGAGATCCCTACTGCAAAACTTGGTCATCTGGCCTACTACACATAGGCCATAGGTTACTACACATAGCCTATTGCTCCTAGGCTACAAACCTGTACTGTATATTACTATACTAAATACTGGAGCACAGTTGCGACATAGCAGAATATGTTTATCTAAAGGTATATGAATGCATGGAAGGCAAAGTAAAATTTCAGCTCCATCATAAGTCTAAAAGACTATCATTATATGGGTGTGTCCTAGTTAGCTTTAATTGTCAAGTTGACATAGCCTCCAGTCACCTGATAAGTGATGGCTCAGATCAAACTAGTCTGTGGGCATGGTTGTAGAGGGCTGTGGATTATAAACTGATGTTGGAGGACACAACCCACTGTGAAAAGTACCATTCTCTGGGAAAGTAGTCCTGTGTTACATATGAAAGCTAACTAAGCAAGAATTTGTGAAGGAGCCAGCAAGTAGCCTTCGACCATGGTTTCTACTTCAATTTCCTGTCTGAGTTGCTTTCCTGACTGCCTGCAGTGATAGACTGTGACCTGGAACTGCAAGCCACATTAAATCACCCCCCTTAAGTTGTTTTGAGTCAGAATGTATTATCACAGAAATAAAATGAAACTAGAACAATGTGGCTTACCATTGACCAAAATATTGTTATGTAGCACAACCAGTACTGTGTCTTCATGTAGATTTTTCCTTTGGTGGATCTGTTCCTTAAACACTGAACTGTAAAGGAGGAGATGGCTGAATTGGTAAAGTATTTGACACATAACCTGAGGACCTGTGTCATCAGCACCTATGTAAAAGCCTAGAGTGGTGGCAAGCACCTGTAAGCCTAGTGCCAGGGAAATGGAGACAGATGGATCTCTGGAGCTCACTAGCAAGCCAGCCTTGCTGAGTCAGTGGGTTCGAGGTTTGGTGAGCAACTCTGTCTCAAGAAGGTGAAGGAAGATTGAGGGAGATACTGGACATGCAAATGTAGTTACATACGCACATGTGCACACACACATAGGGACAGGAATAGATACCAAACACTTTCAAATAAATGCTATTGCATGTATTTAATGCACACAGCGTGCCACAACATGTGCATATTAATATATCCAAATCACCTCATATATTCATAGGAAAGGCAGTATAATCTACTCATTTAGTCAAAATTGTGGATACAAACATGCTATTGTGGCCTGTTTTACAGCAGATCTTTCTGCTTCTTCATATATACAACTGCTAGTCTGTATCCTTTCACCCCAATTTCCTCCCCTGCTACACTGTTACTCTGGTAACCACTATTTATTCTTTATCTTTATATTTGATTTCCTTAAAATATTTAAATTCAAATTCAAAACCTACCAAAGCTTTTTAATCAAGGAAGAAATATTGTTAGGTTTGATTTCAGAATAACTTTGAGTGCTTATTTAATTATTTAACAAACTTACAGCATGCCAGAAAACATTTCTAAACATTTCATGAATATTAATAAATGGGAGTTGGATGAGGGGAGATGATGAATAAAATAGAGATTTCCCCACTCACCGGATGCATCCGTGGTTCTGAAAGCCTTTATATACTCACTTAAAAATGTAAGCCCTTCACTCTGAGGACTTCCTGCTTTTTTGAGACTTTCCATTTCCCATCATATGTTTTTGAGAACAAGTTTTTTTTTTTCAAAAGATCTTTGGTGATAAAATTTTTTACACTATCTCGAAAGGTGGATTTGTGAGTAATGATTTGTCAAAAGGAAAGAATAGAAAAATGTGTATAGAGCAGAAAATGGTCTTCGTCCATGTGTTCCTGTAGCTCCCCAGGATCTGTGAGGGGGACCAGGCAGCCAGAAGAGATGCTCAAGTTCTTGTAGGCCTGGGAGTGGTGTGAGTGTGCCTTGGTCATGCTGGGAACAGAGCAGAGCTGAAGCCTGTGTGATGAGGAGGGGTGATAAAGTGCCAGAACAAATTGCAGGTCTAGCTCTCAACAGCACCTCTAGCTTTTGTGACTTGGGAGGTGCTGTGGGATTCCTTGGACATGAATTAATTGCCATAAAAATAGAGAGATTGCTGATGGGATCCTAGACACACTGCAACCCAAATACTATGACTCCTGAAGGTGAATAACCGAGTTATAATCACAGAAGTTGCAAGCATGTTTGTTCATAGAAATATGTGGTTTGGCATTAGCACATATTGCATTTCTCAAGAACAGAGCTTTTGTGTGAAAGGGGAGGTATTTTCTTCAGGGATTGTTGTATATTTGTGAGTTGTTCACTGTTTTTGAAAATATCATCACAGATAATGATGCCAGTGATGGAATTTGTGACTGAAACCAATCTATACTTGAGCCTGCTGAACTGACAAGACCATTTCTGGGCCTTCCCCAGTGCAGTGCCATGTCTGACAACTTCATTGTGCCTTTGGTATAGCCCAGCCCCAGGCAGCTTGCACATTTCTTTTATCACATGTAGGGCATTATATTAACTTCATTGAAATAGTCAGTGCAGCTGGTTGAGTCCCGAGTTTCTTTGAGGAGAATAAAGATGTCTCATAAAATATCAGCTATAAAAATAGGGCTTTGAGTATGACAATGAGCCAAAGTAACATAAAACTGTTCTCAAACCATTCAGCTCCGTATGCTGTGGTGAATTGGGAATCGGGTTCCTTTCTTCATTTGACCATAATTTTTCCAAGCAGAAACCATTTTAGTTCACATGCTGTAGGAAATAGAAGATGATGAAGCATGCCAGAAGTGAGAAGACCCTTCCACCCCCATTACACAGGAGCCCAGCCATCAAGGTGCACAGGGTTTGCTCTGGTAGGTCCAGACCACAGTCCTGGGCAAGATGCTTGAGGCAGTTTTGTGTCTGTAATTTCTGAAAATACACTTTCAGCATCAGGTCCCATGGCAGCTGCTTATCTTGAAACCCAGTCAAAAGTAATTTCAGGAAGTGATGTAGAACAGCTTTGCCTTATGTATCAGAGGCAAGGTTTTATAAAATAATTTTGGTAAACATTTTACATGTAATATGTAACTATTCGTTAAGTTTAATGTCCCATTGTCCAGTATGTCAAAATAGCTAAAGATCCTAATTATGTTTTTAATATCAGTGTGTTTAAAAGTGAGAAAATCTTAGTTCTCTTCTTGAGTTGATTTCTTTGGTCTAACATTTTATTGCTATGTCCAGTATATCTATAATGCACTTCCTAAGACGTGATTTACATATGTTCAGAGAAGACTATTGTAGACTCTTTTCAATCAACCTGGCTCTACATAACACTGAACAGATACACTCCTGATGGGTTATTTGGCTAATCCAAATATTTTATATTTGTCAAAACCTTCTAATCAGATTGTATCAAATATTTTTCACTAACTAGCCATTCTATGTCACTAATACATTTATAAGAGTTATTCATTGGATTACATGAAATACATGGTAACATTTACTAAACTTAATTTTCTCAGGATAATGAGAAATATGTGTACCTGGAATGAGCTAGGAAACACAGGGGACAGAGACTGTGCTCTCATCTCATTAACGTCCCACTAACAATCATAGATAAATTCTTGCTTTGTAATTCTGGTGGGTATTTCTGAACAGATTGTTGGCAGGTACCATCTTAATAAAAAGTAAAACTATTGATTCATACTTGTGGAGTACAGAATATGAATGCAAATTTCCATACTCCTTAATACCATTATTAGAAATACCCAATATTTAAGTCCTGGCAATTTGTGGTTCACACAGATCCCTAGACAACTTATTGCTTGTAGAGGAATAGCCCTGCATGAAAGCTAAGGTCTCCATCCCAAGGGATACATTCAGAGGCCTGTGTAGTCTGGATGGAATATAGACATGGAATGCATTCAGAAGGCAATGGTGTTCCAAGCCTTATCCCCTAGAAAAAATAGTGGAAGCAGACACAGGAAGCAGAACTCAGAAGTAATCAGTGACACACAGGAAGTGACATCTGGGATAAGTCAGAGTGAATGACAGACTAACCAGAGGAAGCATTAGCAGAGTAAGGACATGCACTCCTCACAAGAAAAGGCAGGCTTTATTCTCAGTAAAAGAGAGTTACGTAGGAGTTAGACTTACTCAGTGAACAGAGTCAGTTAAGAAGAATCAGTAGACAGAATGAGTCAGTTGAAGTATCAGTAAGAAGAGTCAGTTGAGAAGCAGTTTGAAGAATCAGTTGAATGAGAGAAGAGTTAGAGTTCAGAAGGAGCTAGTCAGAGTGGCTTAGTCAGTAGTTGGTCTCAGACGGCTAAGGCTGAAACATTCTAGGTCTAGGCTAGCAATTTAAATGCTTTAGATTTTACAAAGGCTGAAGGCTTCCAGTTCAAGGATTAAGGATATATTGTAAAGAAGCAGAAATGCTCTAGGGCTCCAGGTTGGGCTAGAAGCAGTGATTTAATTATACAAAAGAATAAACTGTCCTTTGCCTTGAACCAAAAACTACATCGGGTGAATCAACATCCACATCTATATCAACATTCACAACTACAACTACTAGTTAGTACAGCTATTTAATCAAAACAATAATTTCGATGGGAAAAATAGAAAGAAATAAAAAAGTTTAACTGAGAATTCATTAATATCTAACTTATAATTTATCTATGAGGATTACTCTTGTATAGCTGATGTTGTAATGGTCAATAATTACTTTTTTATCTTTATTTAGTAGTGGACTGGGGCATTTTCTGATTATTGAGAAATAATTAGAAATAGTTCATTCAAAAGGTTTTTTTGGACAACAATATTTAACTATATTTTGAATTCTACACATCTAACTAGACAATTCTGAAGTGGATAAATTTTGTGACTGTTATAACTACTTATTGGATAATTGGTGGATTAATGCCATCTTTAAAAATTCATTAGACTATTTGGGGCAATGTTAAAATATTGGTGTTAATTTTATAAGTATCTACTTAACTCTTCACTAAGGACAAGGCCTAAGGCACAATACTAGCATGTTTCATTGCGGTCTCTCAGTACCTGGTTTATTGGGCTCAAAAGGATGGAATGAGGGGATTTAAACTGATTAGCCAGGATTACTTTTTCCAAAGTCACAGAGTCTATCAATGAGGATTGCCTTGATTTTTTCTGAACAGGAGAAGACATCTTCTGGCTCTCAATTGTTTTTATATTCCAATGAACAAGGGCAGTGACTCACTTCATCATTCCTGGCTCATAAGAAATAGTTGGAAACTTACTTTCTTGCTTTTTCCTCTTCAGCCTCAGACCTTTTGCTATTGCTGTCTCCATAGCTCCTCCTGTCAGGCCTGTCAGTACAAGGGGATCTTTGTCCAGAACCCCATGGCATTCTCCTGTGCCTTCTTATAACCCCTCAGTCTACCTAGCACTCAGGTTCTTTACCTGTACCTGTACCTATACCTATACCTATACCTATACCTATACCTATACCTATACCTATACCAATTCCTGTACCTGTACCTATACCTGTACCTATACCTATACCTATACCTATACCAATTCCTGTACCTGTACCTATACCTGTACCTATACCTATACCTATACCTATACCTATTCCTGTACCTGTACCTGTACCTATACCTATACCTATACCAATTCCTGTACCTATACCTGTACCTATACCTATACCTATACCTATACCTATACCTATACCTATACCAATTCCTGTACCTGTACCTATACAGGTTCTTCTCATTCCTAATGTTTGTTGCTTTCTGGAGACTTGGCTGTTTTATTATATACTTCTATCATATACTTCTTAACACACATCCCAACACACACATATAAACACATATTCTCTTGGTACATTCTCAGTAGAATATATTCATTCTCAGTAGAGTATATTTATAGACCTTCAATAAAATCTGAATAATTAGCAAAATGAAAACAACAGAGTTGCAGTAAAATAGTTGAACAATTATTGAATTAGACAATCTTAGTCTATTCTCCATATTCATATACTAGGGACTTTTAGCATCTTGTGACCATTTCTGAGTTTGTAGAATCAATTTCTCCACAAATTACAAAAATTTGTCATCTAGAAATCTTAATACAATAGTTACCATGTGCATAAGCTAAGGAATTTTCTCCTATTTTTTTTTAGGTGGAAAGATTTAGGCACAAAGGACTTGGACTTTTGCACAAGTGCATATTAGAATTGAGACTAGCATTTAATTATTATATTGTCTCTCTTAAAATCGGCAGGCTTGCTCTTCTCATAGATCTCAAGAGTGTACTGTTGAGTCAAGTAGAAATAAGGAAGACATGTTCCCAGGAGGCTGTGAATTTCCAGGGCTAGATTTGTGTGTATAAATCCAAAGTATTTCACAATACATGTTTTATTTCACTATAGCATTTGATATTTTTGATGAATTATTTTCCCTGTTCTTTTCTATCTAAAAAAACTAATTTATGATTATTATAATTATTTTGTAAGTTTGGCCCTTTAATTTCAATTGACAGTTATTTCTACAATTCATAGGGTTAACATGACTCAGTTTTTGAAGGATCATTGCAGGCCCTGGGAGGGTGCCCATCAAAGGGAAACATGGCAGGTTTTCACAAAAGGGAATTACAAGTTTTCTGAAATATTATAATAAAACAACATGGCTGTTTCAAATACAATTTGTCAACAAAGCGAACATTATTATAAAACTATCACATCCTCAGAAAGCACTACCATAGAACATATAAAATTACACAAATTAAATGATATAGTAAAAGTAAACATTGCATATTAATTATGGACATGATCAAATTAGTAAATAGCCTCAGGTTCTTATCTAAGGTTCTAAAATTCTACTACTGATCCCTATGAACAACCTTTTACTTAAACTCATCACATCTGTTCTGGTACTTACTAGTTGTTAAATATTTTGAATCTTACCCTACACGTAGCAACACCTGCTTGAATGTGAAGCTCTTACTTCATCACTGTAATACTTGATGGTATTGTTAGGCAGCTATTTCTCTTTAGGATATTTCTCTTTAGGAGAATCTGTGTGAGAGCAGCTTCCAGTGAATCTTAGTCGAAAGAAGCTAATGGGAAAATATTATTAATTGATAGATAGCTACAAGCACCGAAGACAATGTGCTTACATGAAGTAGATCTTTCTGTGGCTCTTAAAAATCAGAGCTCTGAGAATCCACATGATTTAAGAATTGTACTATTTCACATATGTTATTGCCACTCTTTTAATAAGAATAGTTTTCTTCATTGGTGTAGCCACTGATAAGTTGCCCATGTTCCAGTAAACAACTTTGCACTCATATGCATGGAGGCAACTCAATTAAATTCATTCAGTGGATCACACACACATGATACATGAAAGTGGTAGCTGGGGGACCTGTTGGGGAGAAACATATTTCAGGGGGAGGAGGGTAATAAAGTGTCACACACACACATACACACACACACACACAATATCAAAGGATAAAAAGTTAAAATGTGTTTCTGAAACTTAATCATAGGGGTAGTTAATTTTTTCAGCTTTATTGAGAAGTAATTAGCAAAGAAACATTGTAGAAATTTAATATTTTATATATATTTACAATAAAATGAAACAATTAGCACAATCCAATTATCGCATCTATCCTTGGCCACAAACTATAAATATCTTTGGTTCTCACCTGGCCAGAAACCAGATTGCCAGAAGACTCTCACTCCTGTTCTGGTTTCTTGTTATATTTACTCCCTTTTTATAAAACCTAAAGAAGCCCCATCACCTGGAATATATGTGAAGATATGATTGGAAGTCAACGGTACCTGGACTGGGCACGGTGGTCTGACCTAACCCTAACCCTAACCCTAACCCTAACCCTTATAAATAAATAAAACTTGTTTATTCCTTAAGTCTTAGCAGTTCAATGTCTCTTCATTTCTGGAACCCACTCTTGCAATACTTCACCTGCTTTCTTTCTGTCTCTTGCATCCCACCGATAGTTCTAGAATAAAACTCCTTTCTAATCTCCCCCTCCCATTGTCTGTGAAGTTTATGCTTCAAGATTATAAGACAAAAGACTCAGAAGCCACTGGCTTGGGCTGGCTTTGGTGGACACTGATTTCCCTGGCACTTTAGTTCTCGAAGCTATACACACCTGAGACACTCGACCTCCACCCCTGTCAAGGAACACTATTGTCTCCTGTTTCATTGGCAGGTTATATGTTTGTTATGCTTTTCTTCTGGATTTTACAATTTGTTAGCATATAATGGTTCAAAATAATCTCTTACAACACTGTATATCTTCAAGATATCAGTTTATAGATTTATATATTTTTAATATTTTCTAAATGAACTTAGCTATTTCTATGTTTATCCATCTTATTTATCTCTTGCAAAAATCAATGGTTAACACAGTTTTCCTATACTGTAATTTATTTTTTTCTCTAAATACCCTTATTTCTTTACTTTAGATCAATGCATGCTTAGTTTATTGTTTATCTATTTCTTTGAGGTGTTGAGTTAACTTCTTTATTTAAGATCTTCTTTTCCTTTTTCATATGGTTTATTACTATAAACTTTCTCAGAATTGCTTTTGCCACATCCCATAATTTTGGCCTGTGTTATTTCTATTCTATCAGTTAGCCTTGTTATTAATATGACTTTGAGAGACATTTAACTTTTATGTGGATGTTCTTGCTCCCTTTCTCTTGGTAATTTGGGGTAAAGGGATTATATGACCCTTCTCAATCCTGAAAGTCCAACTGGATATTATGAGACTTCTATTTATTTTATCTAGTGCTTTAAACATTAAAGTTTAAGTGACTTTTTCATAAATAGCAGAGTTCAGATAAATGTTTCTTTGAACTGTATCCAATCTGTGAAATCTTATAAGTACCATCAGTTAAGTGTCGGATGGAGAGGAGGAGGAAGGAACCTGTGGAGCAATTGGACTTGCTGGGTGATATATTCAGGGAATTTGTCCTTTGAGCTTTTTAGATGAGCCTTTGTATAGGTATGAGGTGGTTACTAGAATCTATGACCCATTTTAAAGTCCACCCCTTGAACGTGAGGAACACTGCCTCTGTTCTCAGCTACTAGCTGCCTATAGCCTATATCGTTGTCAATCTCATATGATGTCTAGGTAAGAAAAGAAATATGTGACCTTCTTGAGAAATTAGTCACATGGCTGGGGAAGCCAGTTACTTGCTCAGTATAAACTCACTTTCTCTTATGGGAGAAACAAGGGGATAGGGAGATGTCTCTTATATGTATTATCCATGGATGAAATAAATTGATTATCTGCTCATAATATGTTTTCCAAAATAAAGACTAAAACTCTATTCCAGATACATTCTATTTCCTTGGCTTTTTTCAAAGTGAAGTGATAATAATCCATTGATGATATTTTCCAGGAAATTGTATATGAACTTCAAAATCCCAGTTATAAAATGGCACTTACAAACTCTATTTGGCATTTCCACAAGGGGGAAAAAGAGCTTTCAATTACTTCTTTCTTATCTTTGAATTCTTTGTTTCTCATGTAGTTAAAAAATATAAAGACCATAAAGCAGTGGGGAAAGGTTAAACAGGTATTGAATATAGTTAGTACATGCTGTATCAATGTATGCAAACAGAATTTTCTTATTTCATATGAATAGTATATAATAATTAAAATAAAAACACTTAAAATCAGACCATACTAACGTTATCTGGTGTTCATCAGATGTTTTATAAGGAGATACCATGGAACTTCCTGAACTCTGAAATCTGATTCTTTGAAAAGAAATTTTATTTATATTATTTGCTAAGTATTTTCATGAACTTCAAGCTATATCACAAAACCTACTTTGATGTTTGTCATAGATGTATGTAGTGAATTATATATATATATATATATATATATATATATATATATATATATATATATATATATTCACGCACACACACACTCTTGAAAAACAGCAATAAAGCATAGGGCAAAATAGTAAAAGAGATACATCAAATTTCTGATAGGAAGAGTAGAGGATATGGAACAATCCGAATTTGAAAACTTCATAAATTAGTAGGTGTCATTAGGAAAATTTATGAGAAAATATGGATATTGGTGCTGGTGTTGGAAAGGCATGGGAATTTTGTGAATGCGGACAAATGGTAGCACATCTACATGACTGAGACTCCAGGTTTATAAAGTGCTGAAAAAGTCAAGAGAGGATGAGGAAGGGCCCAGTAGAAGACAAATGCTGGGAGATCTGTGTCAAGCTAGAGTTCATAGGGAAAACAAACAGAAAGCCAAAGGTCTTACTATGCATCTTCTGGAAAGTTTTAAGCTTAAGGAATGGTTCAAGGAAGACATAAATGATAAACAATGGAAATGAAAATGAATAATGCTTATCTTAGTGTTGGATAGTAATCTTCTCCGGGAATGTAGTATATGCATCTCCTCACAAGAAAGTCACTGAAGGTGAAGATTGTTTACCTAGCCTGGGACACTTTCAGCATCCAGGTTGAGCCATTGGAAACTACAGGGTTACAGTACTGGTGCAGAACCTATCAGAACTGGTGACCTGGCCCCAGCATCAAGCAGAGAAGACTGGAGCACAACCCTGATTACTTTGGGACTGAGCCTCATTAAGCAATGAAACTTGATGCAAGAGTATTATAGTGGGAAAATGCACAGGAGACCTGCACAGGAAGCAGGATTTCAGAATGAGAAGGTTGGACGGATGGCTCATGAAAATAGCTTAGATTTGCATGGTTATTTGGTAACATACCTCATGAATGCTGCAGTACTCACTATTACTCTGCTGACAAAACAACTGATACAAATGAGATCTTTTTTGTGCTGTATGGAACCCCGATAACAATTCTGTTTTTGGTATCCCTGTAGCTAACGCCAACTGGTGTTTACTTAGACTAGACAAAATTGAGGTTAAAAGAATCAAAGAACTTTCCTGCTCTCTGTAAAAAGGGTTTCAGTATATAATGTTAACCTTTGAGTGTCTCAAAGATCTGAAAGAGTATCTGGAAAATAGTAAAACTACCAGTTAAGGACTTTAGATTAAGGCATCACACATGCACAAGCAAGGGCATTTCCAGAAGTCATAGAATAATTGAGTGAAAAATCCCATTAACTGGGTTGGATTGCCTCTCTGAATTTTGGACTGGTTCCTCCCAAGAGTCTACAAACCATAAGGACTACTGTCATTGCTATTAGTTATATCCTAGAAACTGTCAGCTCCTGTTGCGGAAGACACTGCATACTCTAGCTGCAGGTCATAGAGAAATCAAGCTGAAACTAAACTGGAAATTCCTTCCTTGCTGACCAGCTTCATAGAGACCAAAGGTGCTGTAAAACCTGCTATGTGTCGTTGACAGTCCATCTGGGTTACAGACTTTGTAAATTATACAGCCAACAGCCAGCCGCGCCCACTGGTGAAATAGTGGAACAACCGTTGTAGGTGCCACCGACTGCTTTCTAGTTGGCACTTGAGGTCTGCAACACAGGAAGCAACACATATCTAGTATTGTGAGGCAGGGTTAAAGTCCATAGCTAGGAAAGTAGTAAGCCTTAGTGAAGAAGCAACTACTACTATTTAGCTTAGTGGACATGATATGCCTGTCAAATTGCTTTTGACATAGCTATTTTAAGCTCATAGGTTACGACTGTTGTAGTCATGCAGAAAGCCTTTGTTTGCAATGAGAAGTATATGGCAGAGACCAATAACTGGTCTGAGACTGTTGCTGTGGCACAGTGGCAGAAGCCAATATGCAGTCATAAGTGGGGGAAAGTAGTCAAACCTCTACAATACCTTCTTCATGGTTCAAAGATCACAGAAGAGAGTGTGGAAAGAATGACTAGCTAGAGGAAGAGGAGCAGTGTGAGGTAGCTATTTCCTCTAAACTACAACGTTGTTTTCTGGAGGGAGAAAAGGAACTTACACTTCTCAGAAAGCAAATGAAACCTAAGACCTTGGAAGTGAGATATGGGAATCTCAGAAGTCCCTGAAAGTTTGAAGATTCACACGGCCCCTCTCTTAGTTGTTACAAGTATTAAAAATTGGTGGGGAAGCAGAGAGTTTTCTGATTGGCTGAGCTGTCAGCAAGTTATGCGAAGAGCACTAGGGATATAGCTTTCACAAACCATCTCCCATGCAAGGATGTGTCTCTGTCTCTGCCTCTCTCCCCACCTCTGTGTGTGTGTGTGCGTGTGTGTGTGTAATAAAGCTGCCTTTGAGTCATTGATACTCCTGCAAGTAATCCATTACTCAGATATCTGTAAGTGTCTCCAATACACTCACGGCTTCTTAAAGCTAGACTTGAGCAGAATCCTTTCTTTGGTTTGTTATCATTACCTCAACTTGAGAACATAGATTTTGTTAACATCTACCCAAGAAAAGTCATTCAGTATCACTCTTCTGTTTTAATTTTATGTGATTGTACATCTATACTCTTGCTTGCTGGTATGGGAGAAAATTTGTTTTATTTATCTTTTTGTGCCTGGCTTATTTTGCTCATTATGATGAAGGTTTAACATTATCCATTACAGAAAATATATGAGGAGAGAAGTCGATGCCATATTTCCTGTCTTTAAACCTGGATCTGATGAGAACTTAACCAAGAGCATAGTTTCATGTTGTAATGATGGCACATAAAGTCTGAAAGCCCCTATCATTCTGACTTTAGGGACTTTATCTAGCCCATTCTCTGGCATCTTATCTGATAATCATTATCACCTGGGTGAGAATGGATTCACTGAGGGCATTTTTTCCAGTTTGACAATATTTCTTATTTCAGGGTTGATTTGGGATTACTAGGGATTGATTTTATAACCTTGTACAAGCAAGGTAGGTAAGCACTGGATCATTAAGGTGAATAATTAGCAGTGATTTTACCTTTTATCATTAAGTTGCCCAGTATGGATACGACTTATTCTATAGTTTATTTAGGCCTTAATTTTGAAATTGTTTTATTCTGCCTCATAAGCAGCTGGATTACAAGTTTGTATTTAGGCCCAAATTGAAGGCATTTTTGTTGGCCACATTTGTGCAGTTGTTCCTGGTACCCAAGAGCTAAGAATTATGCTAAATTATTATGCTAGGCATATCTCATAAATATAAAATTACCTTGTCCCAAGTGTCAGCAGGAAGGAGAATAGGAAACCATGTTCCAGAGACACAGTTTAGAATTATTGGAATGGTGTATGAGGCCCTCCAAACAGACAGAATGTTCACCAGTTTGAAGCAATCAGTCTGCACTGATTGGTCTTTCTGGGGCATATGCTAATTTTGTTGTAGAATGAACTTTTCCATAGAGTTCAGCCGTTGCCATAGTATATTACAGAAATGGCCTTCGGAGGTAATGAAACACAAAGAGCCATAAAAGCATCTTCAATAAAATCCTAACAAGATTTCACACATTGTAATTGAAGGATAAGAGGGTGACAATATTGCTTTCCAGATTTAAAAGAATATTCCCCACTTATTAAATCATCTTATTTTGTAGAGTGAATGACGATGGTGACTTTCTGTCATGCACTGTGAATTTAAGCTTCATTGAACTCCAAAGAAAATACAGAAATTATAGTATATCCTTTTCCTTTTTATTCCAGTTGATCAAACACACATCTAAAGCCTACAAATTGTATTCGCAATGACAAGCTATCAGGAACAATTCTTCAGAGGCTATTTGTCAAATTTGCAAATGTGATGGGAACAGTTCAGAAAATTCTCCCTTTTTTTCCTTATATCATTGATTTTTTTCCAGCTACACAGATTTTCACCTTTTTAGACTTTCTAAAATATCTGTCTTGCAATGCAGTGTGCACATGGGATCAGTAAGCTAGCTAGACACCATGGTGTAGTTACGTGAAATCCATGTGATCTGCAGATAAAGAAAAAGTTGGTGTCAGTGGATCTTACAGTCAGTAAGGTGGTTACCTATAAGAAAGCTCACAGGGGTATAATTAACATGTTTTGGACACATGAGACTCACATATACAATGAAAGAAAGGTCAAGGCCCTCAACTCTCACTCTATATTTTGATAGACTCTTCTATCAAATATAAATTCACACCATCCCCTCAAGCGTTATTCTAGAAATAGTATGCAAGCAAATTGGATATGGTACTCAGGCTCCTGAGACCTGAAAAGGTAAATCACAATACAGTCTTGTCTCCAGATACCTTTGCATTAGAGAACTTCAAGCTAGTTCCTTATATATCCCTTGAACTATTTTTGGACTCTCCAAACATGGACCAAGTACATACCGTAGTATCCATCATCCCTCTCATTTTCATAAACACAATGAACAATAAGCGGGAAAGGACAAATATACAAATAGAGACTGCTTCCTGAAATAAGTCACAAGGTTTGTGTCTTTTTCTAGGAAAATATGTAATAAGGGAGCACTCTAAATACTCAAGTGGCAAACTCTAGGTCCTGAACATGCATAAACTTCACATTTCTCTGCCAAAGATTCCCATTACACTTAATGAGACGCTGCTTAGTTTACAAGTAGTCACACCTTAGAGTTGTACCAATGATGGAGGACAATTGTAGGCCATGGGATCTTTGCAGGAGATAAATTTGGTGGAGACCAGACCAGATTCAGGTCAAAAGCTCCTGAAATTGGGGTAAGTATTTTACTCAGGGAGCAGCCAGAACTAATATTGATATAACCATCACTACTGATTCTTGCTCACTAGCAGAAGCAGACAGGTTGTTTTCCACTCTAGGAAAAGAGGTGGGCAGAGGAAGGGATTACTTTTCCTCTGAAATGCCCCGAGACTTAGTTATATCTGATGTGGAAAGAATCAGAACAGCACCAGCGACACTCCAAAGAACCCTACAGGAGCAAGTGCTGGACTTCAGAAATCCTGTACACATGGGATGGTTGAAATGGTCTCTTTACAAAAAATTCTTTGCCTTTACCATGGAGCAAGAGAGCACAAGCTGATCTGTTAGGATTTACACCTACTCTCCACCATCCATATGGAATGGGATGTCACTTCACATCATTTCCTCCTGCTCTGTACAATTTGGGTGGATACACACATGAGGAAACCATGTTGTTGCAGATGCTGTTGGTCAGTAAATTAACATTTCTCAAAATGTAGGGGAAAAAAACCTTCTAAAACAAATACTGTCAAGTATTAAAGTTTTCTTTTGTTTTTAAAAATTGCAGGACAGTTTTCGGCTTTTTTTTTTCCTGAGACAGGCCTGGCTGTCCTGGAACTCGCTCTGTAGACCAGGCTGGCCTCCAACTCACAGAGAGCTGCCTGTCTCTGCCTCTGCCTCCTAAGTGCTGGGATTAAAGGTGTGCACCACTGCCACTAAGCATACATGATGGGTTTTGCCTGCATGCATATTTCTGTATAATATCCATACACTGCCTGTGAAGTCCAGAAGATGTTGGAGCCTCTGGAACTGGAGATGCAAATGTTTGTGAGCCATCATGTGGATGATGGGACCAGATTCTGGGTCTTGCTGAAGAGCAGGCAGTGTTCTTAAACATGGGGGAATTTCTTCAGTTCCGAGTTTATTGTTTCTTACCATTCACTTTTATAATAAAATAATATATTCTCAGAGTGAGATAAGACTACTCCACTGTCTATTTCAAGATGCATGATGCCACACTGCTGGATGTGACCACATGACCTCCAATGTCAGTAGCCATCGGGTGCTACTCATCTGTTCCAAGCACCTAAACTACCCTGCCAATAATCTTGCTTCATCCTTCATAGATTTCAACAGATAACACCAGGCAAAAAAAATGTTCTGTTGTCCAAAATTAAAATGTGTCAATTCACTCCTACATGTGGGCAGTGATGTGTTACTTTGTACAAGACAGTAAGCCTCTGATTTGTGCCATTTCCCAATTCCCATACTGACTTCAGCTACCAGAGTGAAGTCTCTGAAAGCAGAGTTGGAAAAAGCTGCACCTAATCTGTTCCCATTTCTCCAACAGTCATTTTCTTTTGTTACTCTAATGAGGCTCTTCTGTCACCGACAATCTCTGGTTAAAATCTTCACTGCTACAATTAAATGCTCCCTTCCTACCTCATCAATTTCTTCAGTTTTGGAGGGCTTTCTGTCAGCATTCGCTGGTCACACTGTGAAACCTTTAAGATGCATAGCAACCTATTTTTATGGAACCTTGTACATGGTCAGCTGCATCAAGATGAAGCTGAACTTTTCCTCCTTAGCTACCAGCTGTCATAAGCATTGCAGTGGACAATGTAAATGAACTTCAAAAATTCTATGAGATGTCCGTGGTCACAGGAGTTGCTGCTGATGTTCTAGGTGAAGGATGAAAGGGATATGTAGTATGAATCAGTGGTAAGAATAACAAATAAGGTTTTCCATGAAGCGAGGTGTCTTGACCCATGGCAGAGTACACCTGCTGTTGAGTAAGGGGCATTTTTGTTGTAGATCAAGAACTGGAGAAAAGAAGCACAAGTTTGCTTGGGTATGCATTGAGGATATCAATCTGAGTGCTTTTAATTTGGTTACTGTAAATACGGTGGGAAATCTACTGAACTGAGATATACTACTATGCCTCAGTGGTTGGGATTCCCAAAGCTAGAAGAATCTTCACACTATTCAATCTTTCTAAAGATGGTATCTGCCAATATGTTGTCAGAAAACCCTTAGACAAAAAGACAAAAATTCCAGGACCAAAGCACCAAACATTCAGTGTCTTCTCACTTCACATGTCCTGAAACATGAATGCCAACACATTGCTTTAAAAAATTAATGTGGCAAGAAAAGCAAGGAGGAAGATGCAGAATGTACTAAACTTTTGGCCAAGGAGGATGAAGGAAGCCAAAGAAAAATGCCAGGAACAGATTGGCAAGCGATGTGGATTTAATTCACTAAGAGCTTCTACTTCTAAGTTTAAATCTGGTTAATAATAATAATAAATAATAATAATAATAATAATAGTAATAATAATAATATTTGAGAGTAACAAATAGGGGCTGAAGAGAGGTCTCACTGATTAAGAGTACTTGTTCTTGTAGAGGATTTGGGTTTAATTCCCAGCACACAAATGACAGCTCACAATCATCTGTAACTCCAGTTCCAGAGGATCCAACACCCTCTTCCAACCTCCATGGACACTAGGCAAACATGTTGTTCACATGTATACATGCTTGCAAAACCTTAAAGCACATAAACATTAATTTTTTTATATAAAATAACAAGACAGCGATTGAATCTTAAAAACAATGTGCCCTAGCGAGAGAGTTTAGTTGGGAGTAAATATGATCA
The DNA here is from genome assembly GCA_026225945.1 of Cricetomys ansorgei. Classification (NCBI taxonomy): domain Eukaryota; kingdom Metazoa; phylum Chordata; class Mammalia; order Rodentia; family Nesomyidae; genus Cricetomys; species Cricetomys ansorgei. Next base: position 20,463,100 of record JAMJFZ010000716.1, on the reverse strand, counting down.
TGGTGCATTGTAGACACGTACGTATAAGTCTTGAAAGGGTAAGGCAAGAAGTGGGTTACTAGGTATGGTTCCTGAAGTTGACAATGCATTTTTTTGGTTCTGTCCATACTGTCTGACTCAACACCAACCAAGATGTTGGAAAAGCAGTGGCTGACGGTTCCAGATGCTACAGACTAAGCTATTTTTGATGCTATGCCTGCCCCACCACCATGAGCTGAACCTCAGTCATGTGAGCCCAAATATACCTCCCTCCCTTATGCTACTTGGTCAGTTGTTTTCTTTTATAGGTATGTGCATTTAGCTTGCATGTATATCTGTGCATCATTTTGTGCCTTGTGCTTGTGGAGGCCACAAGAAAACGTCAGATCTCTTGGAACTGGAGTTACAAATGGCTGTGAGCCACCATGCGGGTGCTGGAAATAGGAACTCCTAACTACTGAGCCATTTCTCCAGCACTGTCTCAGGAATTTATGTCAGAGTAACAAGAAAAGTAACTAACATAGTATGTGATTTAATGTTATTATTTATTATGGAGTTAAATCTGTGGTTATTAATACATACATGTCCTATCAGTGCTCCAGAAGGGTTAAAATAATTCTGTAACACATTCTTTGTTCCTTCTTTGTAGTTTCTGGTAAACGACTTACCAAGTATTTGTCTAAATTTACTAAATAATACATTGCACATGACTCTAAAGCTAATCAATATAATTTTATATATTCTGAAAGTAGATGGCCTTAAATATGTTAATACATGTCTGAATAACTCACCCAGGTAGGCAATCCTTTCTTTCTTCATGTTGCAGAGACATGCTAGCATATGTTTTCAGCACTGATATTATCCACTTTAAGGTTGTGATACAGTATTCCCTGATCAAGTTCACCCATAAAAAACCATAAGATTTCTTTGTAGACTCTACTTTCTCACTATGTATAATCTCTTCTCTTGATCTCGGCCCGTCTTGAGGATTCAGTGACCAATAGCTGACAGGTCTTCAGATCTTATTCTCCAGTTCAAATATCTCTTTTGCAATTCAAAAGAAATTCAAACTAAACCACTCACCACATGTCTCCATTTGAATATCCTACAGATATTTCAAAAAGACAGGTACAAACTCAATATGCCTTCTCCTACTCTACATTGGTTACGTTACTATTTCTCAATTTTGCCTATCTCAAAGAATGGTACTATCCTCCGTCCAATTGAGAAACCATTTCTCTCCTGTGTTTTGTTCTTTCTGAGGGTTCTCTTCCCATTTTTCTCCCTCAGTAGTACTACTATCTTTGGCATGTAGCACTATTCAAGAATGTAGACGTTCTTGTGATTTCTTGTATCCTGGCCTTTAAGGTACTACTGAAGGGGTCTGTCCATACCTTTTAGTTTCTAAAGAGACTAAAGGCATCTTAAAAAAAGAAAACGTTATTTGAGCTTACAGATCCCGAAAGGGAATACATGATGACAGGAGAGGCATAGCAGACAGCTAGAGCAGGAGGCTGGGAGATCATACCTCCACCAGCACATTTCAAGCAAAGAGGGTGAGCTAGAAGTGGGGTAAAGTTATAAACTTTCAAATTCCACCCCTAAGTGATGTACTTCCCTCAGCAAGGCTTCTTGTCCTAAAAACTCCATCATCTTCCCTATCAGGACCACAAACGAAGGGTCAAATTTTCACATACATGAGTCAATGAGGCACATTCTTCCTCCATAACACCACTGTTCCTCTCTAAAATTTAAACACTACATCTATTAGGGAGGTGCCAAAATTCAGCATTTATTAAGTGAATGTGGACAAATTTGGGACAGATTATACGCTGTAATCAGTTTTCCCTTTGCTGCACCAACAATAAGCTTTGGATGGCTAATCCAGGATAAGTCACAACTTTCAAATATGCCAGCTCAATGCCTGACTGCCTTGTCATTATTCTCATTTTTGATGCCTTTTTCTTTCCAATTACATGCTTGAAGCACAAGTCACTGTACAATTCTTCTTCCTTAATAGCACAGTGGCTTCAAATTAGGTTCCTTAGAGTTTTAACTGAAATTCATATAGAAAGGATTCAAAAAGTTAATAGTTTGCTGGAAAAAATCACGTCTATCACATATAATTCTATACTGAAAAAAGTCAGACTAAAGTTTTTCAACAGTCAACTTCACGTTTACATTTTTTGTAGCTACTTTGTTAATTTCTAATTTTTGTCTCAATATCTTCCTGGATCCATGTGATGAGATCCAAATAATGAGAACCATGGGCAAGAGTTAAAAATGACTAATTTCTCCAAAGAAGAACTAGACAGTACCAGAACTTGGGTCAGGTGGGACTGCCTGACATGTACATGGAACATTTGGTCAGTAGAGCAAATATTAAGTAGTTTTCTGTCTGGATACTTCCACCAATGGAGAGATCCTGACACTCTAGAGGCACATTTGTGTGGTAGATGTCCACTGGAGGAAACAGAGGGGCAGTAGTACTATCTTCATCTACTTGACTTCCAAATAACCAAGCTGACAATGAAGCACTCTGTGTCACCAGGCAGAGGGGCATTCAGAATAATTGTCCAAGTACCTGGAATACTCTAGCAGTTTCCAAACCAAGCATAGTACTCACGCAAGTGAAAATATTTGTGGTGAGTGAGGTTGGATATTTATATTCCCAGACATCTCATTAGTGTGTTAACATTTGATCAAACAGTTTTTAAGTCTTTTGGAGGGATTAGTTCACAGGCCTGCATTGTCAATTTTCACAAAAACCCAACAGTATAAAATCAGTCCTAATAACAGTTTTGACAGAATTTAATAAGGCACACAAGAAACTTGTAATTTGCACAGGCTAATTTACACATACGTATAGCTGAGAAATGGATTTGGAAGATGATAGACTTCCATCTGTACCACACAGAGAAAAATGAGGAGCATCACTTACTAACCACCAATAAACAGTTCTAAACAGATTTTCATATTCTCATCTCAAAATAAGTTTTCAGTGCCCCAAATATATTTTATGAGCTCTCTGGGTAGGAATGATGTCTCATTTCTATGTGTTTCTACAATTTATATATGTGTTATGCTAACTTTTAGGACTTGAACTGCTGTAATTAAGTCAGTGACTCTGTGGCTAAGGAACGGAGAACAGTGAGCCATATTTGGACAAATGCTTCCATTATTTTTCAGGTATTTTTCTTCTGAGCTCTTCAGTGTGTGTCTTTTCCTTGAGGTAACTTGTGGGTTTCTGAGGTGTATTGTCAGATTCCAATAAGTACTACTCTGTGCTTGGCTTGAATTTAGCTAATATTCCAGATTATAACGCTAAAGAGTATCATTCTTAATCTTCTTACTTGTGTTAGGATTCATCTTAAAAATATGTGTAGCCAATAATTTTCACTAAATGGGATTTGTATATCTTCCTGAATGATTAAGTAGATTTGAAAAAGATATTAGTATAAATCTCTTTTTAAGTGTAGTTCAAAATTTATATGACAGGATATTGTTTGGAAGAATATTAATCAATTCCCTTGCTTTTCTTTACTGATAGAATTTGTTGATAATTTGACCACAGGGGCCTTCTCCATACACTCTGGACCATTAGATAGCAGCACTGGCTACACGTTACTGATCTAGTGGTTAGTCTCTCACACTAGAGGGAATATGGAAGAGGTTGTTGATAGAGAACTCAAGAGTCAAAAGAGGACAGTGTAAAATTAAGCTGAAAAAAAACTAGCAGAAAGTGTTGGTTTGGGGAGAAGAAAGGAACTTTGTATGCAGACTTGTGGAACTTTGGCCCCTATTCTCCTTCAACCTGGGGCTGGAAGGAGAAACAAAGATTCACTGAGTCTCAGAACTCAGCCTTAACAGTCATCTTCAGAGCCTGTCAACAGAGCAGAAATGGCAAGAAACCCTGTGGTTTGTTCTGTCCTTTCAATGAAGCTTGAAGATGTTACTATTGTAACTGAATATATTCTAAGTCCCAAGTAGTCTAAGGGCATTATAATATAAGTATTATTTCATTCTCACCCCAATCCTATGCCCCATATAATTACTTGCATTTTTAACGTAAGGATAGAGACACCGAAATTAAGATGCCTAAGAACACAATATAACCACTCAGTATTTAAGTTTGAATGGCACTACCCAGCCATCCCAAACTCAGAGACTAGTTGACAAGCATTCCAATCCCATTTCAGAATAGTTTTTCAACAGCCAGCCTTGTATCACCAGATTCTTGTTTAACAAGACTAATGCCCAGGACTTTGTTCACCAACCCCCTCAAATCAATGGCTCAGTACGATTGCCTCTCCAAAGAATGAATGGTGAGACTTTGGACAGCTTGTGGTCATGAACTGAACAAACAGAGTCTAGATGAAGCCATCTGGTGCTCTGTCATTCTGATGATGACAGTCGTGGCACAAATAACAACACGTCACTAGGAAAACATTTTGGAGCGTTTTAATTTTTTTAAGGTTCATGACATAGATAAAGTATTTATTTTATGAAGAAATATTTTAGAATATAAATGTCAAAAATAAGGATGGGAATGGTGGTAGACTTCTTAAATTCTACCATTTAGAAAGCAGAGGCAGATCAGCTTGGTTTATGTAGTAAGTTCCAGGTCACCAGGGATTCAACATGAGACCTTGTCTCATAGAAAGAAGGTGAGAAAGAAAGAAAGAAAGAAAGAGAAAGAGAGAGAGAGAGAGAGAGAGAGAGAGAGAGAGAGAGAGAGAGAGAGAGGAGGGAGGGAGGGAAAGAAAGAGGAAGGAAGGAATGAATGAAAAGAATTAAAGAATGTTAATACAATAATAAACCATTAGGATGCCTGAATGTACAGGACCTTGGGTAAAGACTCATACTTCTTCCAGATGTTGTTTACATGATGATAACCTAACTTCCTTCCTCCCAGTGATCTAGAGTTTGCCTTATCAACTAACCCTCTCTGCTATTTCTTGGGAACCACCCTAGAATTTCACTCAGTTTCCTTAGCAATTTGTGAAGACAAATAGCTTCAAAACTTACCAAAACATACATAAGACTATTGTAATGACAACAAAATCATTCCCATATTTGAGAAGCCGACTTCTATGCTCTCAGGTAAGTTTTACTTTTTTCTCAAGTGTCTCATGTTCTTTTAACCTCATGCATAAACTCTATATTAAAATCCTTTATCATTCAAGCAGAGGCAGCTCAAGCCTTTAATCCCAGCACTCTGAAGGTAGAAGGGTCTCTGAGTCCAAGGCCAACCTAATCTACAGAGGGAATCTAGCATAGCCGGGGCTACACAGAGAAACCCTGTCTGAAAAAGCAAAACGAAATGAAACACCATAAACTCAAAACAACAACAACAAAACCAATAAAATAAATCTCTTTTAGGGGATGAAAGATGGATTAGTAGCTAAGAGTGCATATTGTTCTTAAGGAAGACCTAAATTCAGTTACCAGTACCACATCAGACACTAACAACCACTTCTAACACCAGCTCTTGGAGGTCCAACTCCTCTGGCCTCTGCAGGCACCATCATTCACACACATGTAACTAAAAACAAATCTTTTAAAAACCTCTATTAACAAACGCTAATAAACTCTAACTCTGCTTCATATAGCTTGTCCAGAAATTCTTTTCTGGTTTTGGTTTTTGCTTTTTTTTAAGTTTGTTTTTTGTTTATTTGTTTTCAATATAGGAGCATCTTATTATATAGCTCTGGCTGTCCTGGAACTCATTGTGTAGACCAGGCTGGCCTCAAGCTCACAGAGATCCTCCTGCCCCTGCCTACCAAGAGCTGGATCAAAGGCATGCATCACCATACCCAGCTAAGGATCTGGTTTATCTGAGTCAAGGCCCCTAAAAGATTAAGGGAATGAGCAGGGCCATGGTGGTACAGACCTCCAATCCCAGGCAGAGGCAGGTGGATCTCTGAGTTTGAGGCCAGCCTGGTCTACAGATCAAATTTTATGATAGCCAGAGTTATAACAGAGAAACCCCGTCTCAGAAACAAACAAGCCAACAAACAACAACAACAACAAAGACTGAAGAATGTCTCCAATTGCTATAGGTAATACAATAGCGCTGTGCCTCTATCACTGCTAACACTGAACCCAGGATTCTTCACAGTACGAAAATACATTGAGGGCAAGCCAGTGTGAAGCAGGGTTGTTGTTTATTAAGAAGAAGTTGGCTCATCACCATCTATATACTTTTAATTCTTGTGGCCTCAAGGAGACTCAGGTGTTGGTTCTTGACTTGGATGCAGGTTTTGCTCAGCAAATGGGGTCACCCATTAGGATGGGTCTGCAACATCTCCTGTGATTGTGTAGTGGAGAGTAGCACGCAGCAGGGAACATGGAATGTGAGCCTATTGACTGCTGAATGGTCTTTGCTCTGGAGCTGTGGTAAAATCTGTGATCCAGGGTAATGCTTACCATTCTTTCCAATATTCCTGTCTGTAACAACACCAACTCAAATAGATTGTGCAATGCTTGGAGAGAAGCTACATATTAAGAAATAACAGCGAGATCATCATAGATCATGTGGAGGTCAGTAAATGAGCTCACGAGATTTCCTGCTTTTCAGAACCATTATCTGTAAGCCTGAAGGCTAGCAACAACAAAGGGACATGAGAAACTTCGGTGAGGGTCCACATTGACTACAACCAAGTAACTGCCTACTGCTTCAAATCTTCATTTCTTTGGATCTTTTTACATTAAGTACTTTTTATATAACACATAGACAATTTCCCTTAGAAAATGAATGACTGTCTTTGACCTGAAGTACAACGGAGTAGTCTTCTCATATATATGTAATGTTTCTAGAAATTAACTTACATGAATACCTGTAAATGTCTCATTGTAGGTGTCCTTTTCTGTTAACAGGAAAGGTACCATCATCTACAAGTCTTGTGAGGTCCTTCCAGACACACACACACACACACACACACACACACACACACACCACATACACACACACACACACATGCATGCACACATGTACATATATAAAATCCTGCAAGGTTTTATTTTAAAGTGTATAACCTTTTAAAACAAAAAGAAAATGTAAATACATGACAAAGTCAGTAAAGAAAAGCATACAAAATATTAAATATATATTAACTGCCCACCATGTGTAAAAATATGACAGTCATTAGGAATAATAATAAATGAGTGTGTCTGTCTGTAAAGAGTTCCTAGAATTGAGGGACAGGAAGGAAACAGGCTAACATGGCTGCTCCTCACTCTCTTTTAATTGGGCTCTTTAGCTCTTAGTTGTTGAGGTTATTCCGGGTGCAGCTTTTCTAGATGGCTTCAAGGCTTTGCTTTCCCCAATATGTTCAGCAAAATGTTGGTCTCATGCCTTCCTGTTTAACCCCTGGTGTGGATCATGTTGCTTTGGTTACCCTGCAGCCTTCTGCAGATGTGAGCATGCAGCATTATCTGCTGATCAGCACCTCGGGGTATGCTATGGCAAAGGGAAGGTTTATTCTGCCCTCTTTAGCAGGAAGAATTGCTTCTTTGTCAGTGTTTAATTTGCAAACACATGCCCCTTTGTGCTGTTCATGATACTTCCTGGATAACACCATTTACTGTTTCCTGAGCCAAAGAAGCATAGGGTCTTGGCTACATTATCCATTCTACATGAGCCTCTAACTGTCTTGCCAAACTCTATTGTTGAACCCTGGACATGATAAACTGCAGATTCCTGTCACCAAAATCTTTGAAAAAAGCATTCAGAGATGAATCTGTGATAAAACAAACCTGTGTCATTCAGTATCATGTGTGTAACATTTAACACAATGCCTGCATGGCATAGGGTAAATGTTCTGTTAATGTTGAGGGAGTGAATGGACTTGAGAAGCAACTAATGTGTGTGTGTGTGTGTGTGTGTGTGTGAAAGAGAGAGAGAGAGAGAGAGAGAGAGCATAGAGACAGACACAGAGAGACAGAGAGAGAGACAAAGGTGTAATTTAGCCTTTAGATCGGATCAGCTTAATGATCTGTGTTGACTGTAGAAGGTAAAGATAGTTTAGCTGAAACTGAACTTAAGAAGTGGTTCTTTAGGCAAAATAATGAAGAAGCAGGTAAGATCAGAAGATCTTTTTGAGGTCTAAGTAGTATTTCTTGATTAAACTTTTTCACAGACGTTAATAATTACAAAGTATCTACTCTGCATCCCTGTATTAGTCAGTGTTCTCTAGAGAAACAGAACTTAAAGAATGACCCCCCGTCTTTATATATATGATTTATTAAAATCACTTATAGTCTATGGTCTAATTAGTCCAACAGTGGCTGGCTGTGAACCCAAAGTTCAAGAATGCAGAAGTTGCTCAGTCCACAGAGCTGTACATCCTAGCTGGTTTTCATTGGAATTCTGAAAAAATAGGCTCTAATGCTATTGAGTATACTGACTTGCTAACTAGAGCACATAGGCAAAGAGCAAAATCTTCCTTCTTCCATGTCCTTATGTAGGCTACCAGGAGAAGGTGTGGCCCAGACTATGGGTATGTCATCCAGTCTTAAGTTGCAGATCAAAAGTGTGTGTCTCCCTACCTCAAAGGTCCAGGCTAGAAATGGATTCAACTACTTCAAACCAAGCAAATCCCTCACAGATGTGCCCTCCATTTCTGGACTGATGTTCATTACATATGTAGTCAAGTAGATAACCAAGAATAGCCATCACATTCACCTATGCCTTCTCTGATCTTCCAGATTTGGATATACAAACAAAGCAGATAAACAATTTCTAGGTATGGGAGCATGACAAGAAAATGACAAGTAAATTATATTATGAATTCTATAGCAAAATTTTATTTTTATAAATACTGAGTGTTTTTTCCATCTGGAGGCTCAGGACAATCTTATATGTTAAGGAAAAACTTAAGTCTAGACTAGTCTTTGGGAAGTCAAATGAAATATTTATTTCCTTAGGAATTTTGTTTCAAGGTACAGAGAATATAATTGGGAGACATTTATTATAAAAAAAGACAGAGATTTCCTGTCTCCTTTGATTTGTTTTGGGGAGAAGATTCTTAACTTTGTTAACGTATTGCCATTCAGATTTACTTTTAAAAAACCAACATCTTTATTTTGATCCCAGCTTTATATAAACTCTGATGATGGAAGGGAAAACAGCATGTGATTAAAAGGAAAGAAATCTTAGAAACATGGATGATATCACATTTGCTTAAGAAGAAATAGAAAATCTGAATAGACTTATATGAAGAGAGTAAATGAATTATCAAAACCCTCCAACAATAAAAATCCCAGGATCAGTTATTTCTCTGGCAAGTTCTAATGACTAATAAAGAGATATTATTTAAACTCTTTTGAAAAAGAAAGAAAACTTTCTAACTCATTCTATGAGACAGCACCACTTGAGGGTAAATCTATATAAAGCCACTGCAGGAAAGGAAAACTATTGGCCTACATCATTTTGAATAAAAATTCTTAATAGAATTAAGAATTAAATTAATAAAATTAAGCTAAAATTCTTAATAGACTGTGGAATACTTAATAGACTACTAGTAAACTAAATCTGGCAACCTATTAATGCAAAGATGGTTCAACTCAACAAACTTAATCAATGTAACGCATTCACAGAATCAGCTGAGAAAATGTATGCACATCTTCATTGATATTTAAAAAATGAGAAGATCCAACACTGACTCACAATAAGAAAACACTCAATAGAGCACACACAGAAATCCCAAACCTGGCTAAAGGAAATTATGAAATGTAGAGAATAGGACTGTGTAAAAGCTAGGAAAGTTCTACATTCCAGGGGTAAATATGAAGGAATCATATTCAGAGGCCTGTGTGGTCCAGACTGAATGTAGAAAGAATGTTAAGAATGTTGGTACACATCTTTAATCTTTATATTCAGAATGCAGTGGTGGTTCACACCTTTAATTCCTAAAGCAGAAACAGTGTGGAAGCTGACACGGGAGGCAAAGCTCAGAAGGAATTAGTGTCAGAATGGAAGTCTGAGATACCTGAGATTAGTCAGTGTGAAGAACAAGCAAAGTGCATAATCAGAGGAAGAATTAATAGAGTGAGTTAGAGTGATGACACGCTCAAGTCTCATATTATAAAAGCAGGTTCTCAGCTCAGAGAGTCAAACAGTCAATTACAGAAGAAGTGTGAGGTGAGCAGTCTGAAGCAGGCTGATGTGGACAAGATAGAGACAATGAAGTGGTCTGACTGGGGATAAGGCAGAGAATCAAAGAGGCTGACTGAGGCAATATGTGGCAGTGAAGGCTCAAAGAGACACAGAGGTAGCTCAGTAAAAGAAGTCAGTATGAGACAGGAAGAGTGAGTCAGCCTGAAGCTGAGCAGAGCAGTTCCATCCATGGCAGCCAGAGAATCAGGCAGAGTAAATCTGAGTCAGAAGAGCTAGGTCAGAAATAGTAAGTCTGCTCAGAAGATCAGTTTGAATCAGTCAGTTTGGAGAACAGTTTGAGCCAGAATAGTGATTGAGTTGAACCAGAAAAGTCAGAGTTCAGAAGGAGCTAGTCAGAGTGGCTCAGTCAACAGTAAGTCTTGAAGGTTTATTAGAGTGTACACAGGTTTAAATGTTCTAGATTGTATGGAGCAGAAGCCTTCCAGTTCTAGGCTTAAGAATAGATTGTACAGAAGCTGAAATGATCAAGGGCTCCAGGCTAGAACCTTTGGTTGAATTAGGCAAAGAATAAACAGCATTTTGCCCTGAATCAATGTCTACATGAAACCCCAGAAGTAATGTAATACTCGATGAAAGACTGAAAAGAGTAGGAATAAGACAGAGACACCTATGTTGATTATGACAGAAAGTTGTGTTGATAATTCCTCTTCAAGGTTGTACTATACATTCTGGCAAAACTGATAAGCTAAGAAAATAAAAAAGAAAATGATTACAGAGTTCAAAGGCAGAAGAAAAAAAGTAATTAAACAATCTAATCTATAGATCAAACAAAATGATTCATTAAAAACACTATGGAAGCTAACAAATAAATTGGATGATGTTTTGGAATATAACCAACTATACTCCTATACAAGAACGATGATAAATATAAAAATTAAGTTGAGAAAATTATTCCAGTGATTCATATCCAAGCAATGGAATATTGTTTTCACACCAAAAGGAAAGAGGTATGGGTACATGGATTCTCTTGGGAGTGACAAAAATTCAGAACTTGAAAACAATGAAGACTGCATATTTTAAATGAGTTAAGATGCGTTTAAATTACACACTTTAAGATGCTTAATTTTATGTTCTGTTGGCTTTTACTTCAGTAAATTCTGTAGTGTATTTGGTTACTTTTAGAGTATAACAGTACAGAACTGGATGCTCTTTATCTTTATTAATTCAATGAGTATTTTAAAAAGATCAGTCAACCACAGTGAAAAGGAAAGGAAAGGATTGTCATTGTCAAGGGACAGACTAGGGCAGTGAGGCTCTGTGTGCTGGAATGGCTCACAGGCCCTTGGAGTCAACTAGCAGACATGCTTGTTTCTACAATGTCCATCGCATGAAGCCAGGTTGTTTGAGCAACTGAAAAACTAGAAAAATCTCCTTTCACTTATTCTGCAATTGTCACTTTGGTTCAAGAGTCAACCATATGCTTGAAGCCTCTCTAGACAGGCAGACATCACTGTGATTGACCAAGGAGGAAGGGCTAGTCTGAGTCTGAACCAGCAAGGGATCTGTGCATAGGGGAGCTAAGAAGATTTTTGCGGCAATCTGATGAAATGCAATATCTCCATGAAGTAGTGCTGGTATGTATGTAGAAATGGTATTTAAAAATGATTACAGAGCATTTGTGTACTCTTTGATGACTAAAGCAGGATTCATTACATGAAACCACTTAACTTTAACAAGAGTACATGGACTGGGCAGCCCAGTGTTGAATTGTGTAAGACTTTATCCAAACACAGGAGAAATGTATAGATTAGTACAGGTTACAGATGGATGGGAAAGCTCAGGGATTAATCCTAGATGGGATCGTATAATATTCGGTACTGAGGGGAAGAATGAACATGGACATGGACGAGGAACACTCAGGAGACGTTGAGAAGTTGCTTTTGTGTAATAGTTTCCTGATACAGAGAAAATGTCATTGAGTTTGGTTATACAACACAAGACCAGAAGACCAAAGTGCTTAATGATGGTGATTAGAGAACACACACAACTATATTAGAGTTTTGAGCGAGGTTACAATGTGATACGAAAAGAAATTTCGAAGAACAACTGGATAATATTTAGGATGAACTGGAAGCATTAGAGTTCATAATGCGAGGTAGGCTGTTATGATGTAGTACAACCAAAAATATCATGAGGCTAGGATGGTTCCAGGAGAAAAATAAAATAGCATCAGTGAGGTAGCTCAGCAGGTGAGAGTGATTGCCATTAAGCCTGACAATCTGAGTTTCGGTTCTGGGACCCACATATTGGAAGTGGAGAACTGACTTTCATTAGTTGTTCTCTGACATCTGTACATGTGCCACAGCACCAATGACTACAGACACACACACACATACACACACAGGCACACAGACATGCACACACATGGAGACACACACATGTACACAGACACATATGCACACACACACACATACATGCACACACACGTACACACATGCACACACACACACGCTCTCTCTCAATATATGTATATATATTTTTTTTTAAAGAAAAGATTAGCTTATATGGTTGAGAAATATATAATGTAATGTTAGATCAACTATAAAAGATGAGTCTGAACTGAGGAGTCACATTGATTCCCAGGTTGATAAAGTGAGAACTACTCACAACAGTACAGTGCCAGGGAGGAGAACTGACTTAGAGCATGGACAGTGAGTCTGGGTGGGTCTCCTGAGCATCACAGTGAGAGTTCCTCTGGGTCAGGCATTCAGGACAGGAAATTAGAGTGAATCCAGCCTGGGAAATATGGATTTGAGAGCCATTGCTTGGCCACTCATTATTCTCTTCAGGGGCTTTAGCATCTTCCAGATGCTCTGTGTGAATGATTTAAATAGCACACAGCTCATCAGTGCATCCTGCATGTCTATTCTGACAAGAATGATGAAGAAATATACTTATTAGGAGATGGGCAGGCAAGCTAGCATGGGGTACTGCTCAGTAGTAAACTGTTTCCTCTACAGAAATCTGCCACCTTGCCCTTTCCCTTCTTCCCTGTTCACATTCAGCTCAGTGTTAATGCCTGGTAATAGCTCTCTCCTGTAAAATGGCGATTGGTATTTTAGGAAACTGAGCCAGGTAGAAATCATAGTTCACTGTATATAATCTAGTTCTTCCAGGAGAAGTTGTGCCTGAGTGTGTCTGCAGTCCCTCATCACCCCAGCATGTCAGTTTCCTCAGATATAAATGGAAAGAGGCTGCAAAGCTTCTTGTGCATCTGAAAGTTGCTCAAGGAGGCGCAAGACAAACCTATAGCAATAGAAACTGTTTTCCCGTATTGAGGATGAGATGAAAAGAGTATCAAAAGCCAAGTGCCACAGTCTAGGCCAGAAACAAGTGCTACACTTATATTTTCCTGAAGACATTGAGAACACATACATGAGGTAGTTTCTGTTCAAGTTCAGAAAAAAGAAACGACACTTGCACTTTAAGAGCTCCCAAGTGCTACAGACTGTGCATACAAATATATTAATAACTTCACATTTCAAAATAGATTGTCAGGGAAACATTACATTTGGCAAGCCAAAGATCATTGACTATCCTGATGTTAATAGATTCTTTTGCTGATATCCCTTCCCCCTTTTCTTCTCAAGAGACTGAGGAGGTCCTCGCACATGCCAATAGACGAATAGCTTCAGAGCTGGGTTGATTGAGTTCAGTTTGCTGGGTGCATTTTTACAAGAATCTAATTTTCCAATGCTGTGGCTATGAGTCTAATTGGATCACGTGATGGTAGCTGAGGCAGGCGGGGAAACAAAGGAAACAGACAAACAAACAGAAAACACAACCAGAAAGCACACAAAAAAGTTAGCTTTGGCTGTGTTAGCAACTGTATTGTTGGGTTAAGCAACTCTAAGTGGCATGAGGGGGAAAAAGTGAGAAGGTATAGGGTAATAATAAAATAATTGCCCCCCCTCAAAAGAGCCTCTTCTAATTAAGATAACTGAATGGAGGCAAGTTTGGCAGAAACCACAAGTTCTACCCACAAGCAATGAGAAGTCTAAAACAAGAGGCCTTCTGTTTCTGTACTCAGGGAGCCTGGTTGTCTTGGAAAGGCTCTCAGATCTTTTCAAGGGTGGTTGGACACTCACAGTAGCCACTCAAGCTTATCTTCAGGAAATTTGATTCACTATTTATACCTGGATTGTCTTTCTAGTCATGCCTCTGGTACCTTTCTGAGAAAGGAAAGGTCAAAAGAGATAAACTCTAAGCTTTCCTCCTTCTTATCATTATGAGATTTCAGAAAAGGTATTGAGAACTCTTCACTAGTAAATACCATTCAGGATGATACAGTTTACCCACAAGTCACTGATCCCTTTCCACTCACTAGCACTGAATTATTCTCTCAGCAGAAAGTAGACATGTCCCCATAGCACACACACCAATTATAAACCTTTATTGTCAGTGGCTGAGGGTAGATGAGTTTAAATGCATCTGCATTTAAATGCACAGTTTAAATGCACTGAAGATGATCGGCCATGTTGACAACTCAATCTTTAACACACCAAAGCTTAAGGCACCACAGTGCCCATGGCTTTCTATCCTTGAAGTCATTATTTGATCATTAGATATTACATCTTGTCTGCATAACCTTGTTTTGATGGAAAAAACATTTTCGGAGAAGAACTGGTAAGCATTTTATTCTATTACTGCAATTCACTTTTGATTTTTCAGATATTGCTGCAAAAATTCTGGAAGAGTTCTGAGAAATGCATCAGGGTGCTATGAACACAAGTGGCTAGCTTAGCGGGTATACTTTCCTAAGCCTCAGTAGCTGGCTGAATTCATTTCATGACTAGGACCCTGTAAACCTTGTTGTTTTGAGTAAAGGGAACAGGAATATCAGAATCTAGCAAGAAACAAAGCAAGTCCCTTGCAAGAATGCTCAGAGGAGTATACTCTGAAGGGCTGGAAACACAGGAGAACATTCTCATTGTGGACTTTTGGGGTTTCTCTAATAAGTATTCAGTTGCAATGAAGTTGTATAGTATGACAGGGTTCTCATGTTGAAGGATACTAAAGCTTAGATATCAACTCAGTATAGAACATTCTGGCAAAAAAATAAAAAGGGCTCTTGTTTGGGAGTGCAAAAGGAAACTTACTAAGGATTTATCATTTGGAATAAAAGCTGATAAAATATTTTGATGATCAATTCAGTAGGTGAGCTTAAAAGATGTTTCTCTCTCTGTCTCCAGGCACAAGGGTTTTCTGGACCTTCTATAGGAAGAAGATGTAAGTCAAATCAATGAGCACACTTACTTCCAGTTTTATAGGGAATGGCACCTGCCAGCTTTTACTAACCTCATTATGGTGTTTTTTGCTGTTTTGTTTCGTTATTAATTAATTACTAATTAATTACTTTATTTGTGTATTTATTTTTGCAAGTTGGGACCTCTCTTTCATCGGAACAATGTAATTGGGCACATGTAATATTGCTGCTTTAGGCACAACATGTCTGCTTTGAGACTTTAAAATTGGCAGATTATGATGATTTCCAGCATCAAAAAATACCAACATTGCTCTAGTATAATAAATGTCATAACAATAACTACTGCTAATGATTATAAACACTTTCATCAGAACAGTGAACAATAAACCCCTAATAATTTTGTTCGCTGTTTTATTGTTCTCTACTTTTTTATTTTAAAGTATCTTGCTATTCACATTCATTAACAAACGTTCACTGTGTCCACACATAAAAGAGAGATATAGCTGATGTAGTTCAAGAATCAAGATACAGATTGCCAGTATGGTCACTGTCAGGAGTATAACCACCCTACAGATCAGGGCTGCTTTAATGTTTCCAGACCCTTCTAAATCAGCATGCCAGCTCATCTGTGCCTTCAACATTTGTAAATAGGAAATGCTCCATTTCAATGAACCTCACAAAACGACAAACTTTGGAAGAATGTATTATGTCAAGAAGAGTAGATATGTGTGCCTGTCTCTCCAGTCAGCATGGCTGGTATGAAAAAAGGCTGTGGGATGCTTTGAAAGTCTGGAGTAATGAGACATTGTGACTCTTCCTTTCCTTCTCCTTTTCCTATCCTGGGTAGAATTGGGCAGCATACTAAACTCAGTTTTCAGTATGATCCCAAAGAGTTCCTATAGACTGCTTAGCTTTTCCGTTCTTGACTCTACTACTTAACTGAGAATCTGGTCTAAGAGCCTGGGCCATGCCCCTTTACTTCCAAAACCAGCAGTGCCCTTGGTTGGGCATCTAAAATCCATAGGTGTCATGGATTTTGAACCAAACTCAATGTGAATGACACATCAGTCATAATCATGATTGTTGACAAGTGAGACAGAGACAAAGTTCCATTTGTCTGTATTGCATTTATATCCTGCACTTTGGGCATGATTGACTAGAAACCACCATTTATTCTGGTTTCTTAAAGTGTTTCCACTCTTTGCTATTAGTAAACAGTTCTAGGTTATCAATTAGGGTGTTGATTCATTATGAGTTGATTTTAATCCAAGGTGAGGGATACAGGTTTGGTGTCATTGTTCTGAGTAGAGATTTTGGTTTTCCCAACATCATTTATTGAAAAGGCTATTCTTTCATCAGTGTCCACTTCTGGTAGCTCTGTTGAGAAGCAGCTGGCTTTGGATGTACTTTATTCTGAGATCACCATTATTCTCTAATGGTGTTGGTTTTTATGCCAGTATAAAACTGTTTTGTTTACTATGTTTCTAGAGTATGTTTTGAAGTCAGGTGTTGTGATGCCTTCATCCTAGTTCTTTTTGTTTCAGACTGCTGTGTGTCTCAGAGGTCTTTTGTGCTTCCGTAAAGATATTAAGATAGTTATTTTATGTCCTAGTTGTGAGGAAAAAATGTCATGGCATTTTGATGGGGAATACAGTGAAACAATAATAACTTTGAGTACTGTCTTACTTAGGATTTCTATTTCTGTGAGAAAATACTATGAACATAGCAATTCAGGAAGGAAAGGGTTTATTTGGATTACATATTCTGGGTCATATTTAATTCAGGGAAGCCAAGGCAGGAACCTGGAGCCAGGAACTGAAGCAGAGGCCATGGAAGAATGTTGTTTAGTGATTTGCTCTTCATAGCTTGCTCAGCCCACTTTCTTATCCAACTCAAGACCAACTGCAAAGGGGTTGAGCTCTCACACTTCAATCATTAATCAAGAAAGTGCTCCATAGACTTACCTACAGGCCAATCTTATGGAGGTATTTTTTTTTCAATTAATATTTCCTTTTCCCAGATATGTCTAAGTTTGTGTTAAGTTGCCAAAAACCAACAAGCATAGATACATTTAATGACATTTGTTCTCCGAGTCCATAAATGTGGGGGGCTCATTTCTCTTACGTGTGTGTATTTTTAAATTTCTTCATCAGTGTTATTAAGTTTTCATTACAACACCATTGATTACAGTTATTGTTGGGTATTTTAATTATTTTGGTTTTCTAATTATTGAGAATGGGGTTGTTTTCACAATTCTTTCCCAACAAAACTGTTCATAGGTTAAAATGCCACCAGCTTTTGTATGTTGTGCTCTTAGTGTGGAACTTTATATAATATCTTGATTAGTCTAACAGACTTTTGTAACCTTTAAATACTTCTCTACATCTGACTCAAATCATCTGAAGACAGGGAGAATTCACCTTTTTATTTTTTTTAAGCCTTTTAATTTCTTGTTTTCCTTAACTGGACTTGATAAAGTTTCTTATATTATATTGAATAAAATCAACGAATGTGTGCACTCTTACCTTAGAGAAATGCATTCAGGTTCTCCCTATTCAGCATTGTGGATGTCTGTAAGACTGCTATGTATTGCTTCTTTTTTTGTCAAGATATGACTTTTTTATATTTATTCATTCAAATATTTTATCTTGAAGACATGTTGAAGTCTATCATGTACTTTTTTTGCTATAGCTATTTAGAAGATCAGATGATTTTATCTCTTATTGTATTGGTGTAATGTATTATATTTATTAATTGGTGTATATTGAGCTACACACCAATTGCATTCCTGGTGTAAATTATAAATTCCCACACAAAAGGAAACAATCAACAGATGGAAGAAACACCTGTAGAAATATATATATATATATATATATATATATATATATATATATATATATATATATATAATCATTCATCTAAAATTCCTAGTATTTGGAATATCTAAAGAAATCAATAAAACAAAAATAAGTTATTCAATTAAAATGGGTAAATAAATGATCTGAATGGACATGTTTCAAAGGAAGGAATATAAAGTGATAGTAAATACATTCAACATATGCTCAATGTATTTAGCCATCAGGGAAATGTAAATCAAAACTACAATGATGTATCTCACTCCATTCAGGATGGCTATTATTGTGATAAAAGTAACAGTAAGTATTAATAATGGTGTGAAAAGAAAGAATTCTTGTACTCAGTTGGTAAAAATGTAAATTAGCATAGCCACTATGGAGAACAGCATGAAGGTTCCTCAAAAGCCTAAAAATAAGTCAGTTATATAGTTACCCTACTTTTTGATATTTATCAAAAGGAAATTATTACTTAAGAGATGCCTCAACTTTCTATATTTCTTGTTTGAGTATTTGTACCTGCTAAGGTATGAAATCAAAGTAAGTATCCTAGTGAAGAAAGAAAAAAATGGGTATATTCAAAGAAGAATATTTTTAGCCCAGAGTAACACAAAACCCGTCACAGGAATATAACTGTAGGAGAACATGCAAAGAAATAAGCCTCACACAGAATACAAACTGCAGTCATCTCCTCTATATATGTGGAAGATACAAACTGGTCACCCTGAATGTTGAATAGTAATCATTAGACGTTGGGAATTGAGCTTTGGGGATATTAATTAAGGGATGCTGGCTATTTGGTACACCTAAACCCAGTTAGATAGAAGTTCATTATTTTATGAAGACCTAGAGGAGAGGAACTCAAAGGTTTCAACTTTAAAGCAATGAGAAGAAAACTAGGGTTGGTGACCCACATCTATAATCCCAGCAATTGGATAGCTGTGACAGAAAGATCAGTATTCATATGCTTGGCACACACATAGAGACCTTACCGAAAAGGAAAAAAAATATACAGAATGAAATGGCAAAGGTAAGGAGAAGAGGGAATGGGAAATGTTAATCACCTTGATTTAATTGATGCACAGTGTATGACTGTGTTAAAATAATATCATAGTGTACCCAATTAATGTGTACAATTAGTACTTGTTAAAATTAGAAGAACATAAAATCTCCAAATTATTTGAACAATCAACTAAGATTAAAAGATGCTCAAATCCCTTACTGCTAATGTTGCTAAATCATTTTCCCCTAAAATCTACAACACTTTATGTAGTTTATACATAATCACAGTCCTAGTCTTGAGTGGTGCAATGATGTGCAGCATGTTACATGTTCATTCATTCATGCATTTCCCACCTTCTCACCTAGTGTCTAATTTTAGCAAACTTTGCAGATCCCAGTCCACGATGGAAACACAAACTAAGAATCCAGTCTTCCCGCAGAACTTATATTCTTGAGGAGGAAATGAATGACAATATCAACTGAAACAGCATATGCTGGGATACTCAAAAAAGAAATATTCAGTATGTTAGAAGAAAACTAAGCTAGGTTTGGGGTTGAATTGCCCTCCCCTTCTTGTATGGGTGATTGCCAAGTAATAGAACATCAGCTGAAATCAGTTCCTTGGTTTCTCCGATAGGATGACATTTGTGCAGATACTAAATGCTGGTTACCAGATGGAAAAGCGCGAAGCTTACTGAAAGATTGGTCTTCTGTTGTGCGTCACTAGTGGAAAAGTGCAACCAGAAACATATGAATCAGTCTAAGGAACATGGACAAAGCAAATGGCTTTGAAGGCTGCATCTGATGTGCATTCTTTTGTAGTTTGTTTATTAGCAACAACAGGATTTGAACCAGGGAGTCTTGCATTCTGTCTGCTTGCGGTTTGCTTATTGGTAGCAATGGGATGTAAACCAGCATCTCTGACGCTTTACACGTTTTTCCCTCCATGGTACTTGGATACAAATTAAGAAATATTTTTTGAGTCATTACATTTTTAGAGTGATATGAAATCCTTTCTTGAAGCTTCATATGGTGAAAAATCTTTAGCCACCACTGCTGTTCCTCTTCTACAATTTCAGTAGCAAGTTAAAACACCAGGAAGTTGGTGGAGAGTGGTGGCTGTTGAGCCTCTGTTTCCCCTAGTCTGCAGTGAGGGTGCTTGTCACATACTAGCACCGTGCAGTGCGCATGACAGTCAGTCACTGCACAGTTACTCTGGATGATGAGAAGCTTAAGAGAAAACCATGCTGTTATTTTGTGGGAAAAGCATCCTGGAGAGAAAGACTCAAAATGAGAGGACAGAATGTGTGGAGAAAACCAGGAATCTGAACTGGGGACACAGCGAGAAGGTACTTGGCTATACGAGTTTGGAGTTTAAAGCAAAAGTCAAGGAAGGGAATATAAGTGTAATAGCCATGAGAGCAGCGGTATCTTCTAAAGCCATGGATGATA
Source organism: Cricetomys ansorgei (assembly GCA_026225945.1). Taxonomy (NCBI): domain Eukaryota; kingdom Metazoa; phylum Chordata; class Mammalia; order Rodentia; family Nesomyidae; genus Cricetomys; species Cricetomys ansorgei. The sequence continues at coordinate 20,442,429 of JAMJFZ010000716.1, read as the reverse complement.
TATAATTACTGTGGTGAAGTAGTAAATAGAAAATAAAAGGCCAAGTACTGAGCCCAGCAATACCCCAGCATTTGCAAATCTAAGAAGAGAAGGGGTTAGCAAAGAAAACTTTGCCAATCAATAGTGTGATCTCAGGAAAGACAAACCAAAGGACAAGGTTCAAAGTAGGGAATGATCAGCTGTGCTAACAATGTTGTCAGTGAGAACTAAGCAGAAATACTGCAGGGATAAACACTAACATGTTTTGCACCATCATCTGCCAAACATTGTTTTCAATATGTATTTGAATTACTCTGCTTAACCCTGGACAGGACTAATATTTTGATAGGTGAAATTGTTATCAAAATATTACACAAAATGTAATTATAGAAGAGAATAATCATAATATATCCACTGTATTCAGTTTACCTATTGAAGGCTGAGAAAATTGAAGGCTTAATTAGAACTATTTCTGTAGTAAACTGTGGAATGGGTTATTGTGAATGAAAAGAACAAAGCGGGGATGTGAGGTGTACCCACATAAAGTTACTATGTCCAGAATGTGATAATTGATGGATCATGTGTGTTATTAAAATAGCAGTGGTAGATCACTTCTAACAGTCTTCCAGGTGACGTTATTTCCTGTTGAATTCTAAACGCTCTAAGGATGCATTTGTATTTTCTATTTTTAAGTTTTTTATGTACATTGGTGTTTGGCCTGCAGGTATGCCTATGTGAAGATGTCAGATTCTCTGGAATTGGAGTTACAGACTTTTGTGAGCCATGTGGGTGCTGGGAATTTAACCTGGGTCCTCTGGAAGAGCAGACAGTGCTCTTAACCACTGAACCATCCCTCCAGCCCTACATTTGTATTTGCCATTTCCATTTTAAGCCTCACTCAGGGATCTAACTTAATGTTTATTAGGGACTGGATTTGGAATTTAATGAAAAAAAAGTTAATTTGGAAATGCCTTTACAAATAAGGGTTGGACATTCAGGGTCAATTTTCAATGCTCAGACATTGCTCAAGGTACAGAATCTTATAAAACACTAACTCAGAAACTTGTTAAAAATACTTTTTCATGGAGGCTGGGGAGATGGCTCAGTCAGTAAATTCCTGAAGCACAAGCATGAGGACCCAAGCTGAAAATACGGACACTCATGTGAAAGCTGAGCATGGTCACACACACGCCCACATTTATAACACTGGTACATGGAAGGCAAAGATAGCGGGATGCCAAGTACCCCTTGGCTAGACAGCCTAGTCAAGTGGTGAGCTACAAGTGCAGTGAGAGACCCTGTCTCTAAAGGTTAGGTGGAGAGTATTAGTGGAATACACTCCATGTCAACCTGCGCCCTCCAACCATACATATGCACACATAAAATACTGAAAAATGTTCATTTATGGTATGTTGGTCTTATCTGTTTAAAATGAGGTTCAAGGTTCCCAACTCTAGAGAGAACAGGCTGTATGTGATAGCCTTGAGGGAAATGAAGCTTTTTAAGGCTTTTGTATGAGAGGATTGGAACATCTCAGAGAAAAGCAGGAATTTGAAATTTTTATGGGAAGAATGCGAGATTTAAAGTAATTAATTAAAATTAATCCAATTATTTTGATGATATTCTTCAATATAAAAGAACATTTGTTACATAAATCTGGTCCAAAGCCACTAATTTGTGATTTCTACTTTGTATAATGTTATCCTAACCAGGAAAACAATTGGTTCTTGGAGAGAAAAAAAATCAAACCAGAAGTAAAACAAAGGTTTTGACGCAGTTTATCAGAACTTTATACAGCAATTGATAGTTTAAAAATAAAAGCCGTTAGAGAATAAAATGTTTGTGTTTCAAGACCATCAGTGAAACAGAAATGAAAAGTACAGGTTATCTGCTCTTGCTAGTAGTGGATACAGAGGTTGTATAGGAAACGATGTGTGGCAAGGAAAACCCTGGGCTGGGAGGGTGAAGCATAGCTGTGACGTTCAGACACATACCCCCATGCCGAGACCCAGGCTGAGCCTACAGCCTTGAGCCACATCCATGAGATGGGAGGAGAGGCGGTCAGTTTATTCTAAGGGAAAAAGAAACTTCCAGAGTCAGGTAAATATTTTATCACTGCTTGGCTCATCTCAGAGCACACTGCTTAGATCAAAAGAACCCATCTAAAGAGGTGCTATTTGGAACATTGTTTTATACAGACTCATGGCAGTTGCAGTGCTGACAAAGAATATCCTAGTTTATCATTTAATCTTAAAATGAATGTTCTTCCTCTTTGGTGTGACAAACAATTTCAAATAAAGGTCTCTTTCATCCAATGTCATATAGTGCACACTTGTCCTGGTTGAGTCTCTGGGGTTTGAAATCAAGGGAGTGTGGAAAGGAGGTGTTAGCCACATACATGGACCAGCTAATTCTTCAATGATGTGGATGTCAACTAAATTATTTCTCTGGATCAGCAATGGCAGCAGGCTACTTTTGTGTCTGGATCTGGGGAATGAGACATCACTTATATACAGATGGGACAAAGAGAGCTTGGGTGTCCTTCAAAAACTTGCAAAGGAGACAGCAGAGAGATTTTAGTGCACTGGTAATGCAAGGTTATTTTATATGCATGCGTATAAGTCGGAGGGAAGAGGATCTGACAATATAGTCTCCCAGCCCCTTGTTTGTCTATCGGTGTAAGTCTATAATGACTACTTAATACATAGTTTGTGGGTTAAATTAAATTATATCAATACAGAAAAAGGTAATGGAATTCAATTAATCGAAAATTTACTATGAATGAATAATTTTAAAGTTTGCCAAATGAATCATTTCTTGATGTGTGTCTGTTTTGAATAGATAATTTTTAAGGCTTGTTACTTGATATTCACATGTAAATGTTTTTAACAAGAACATAAGTTCATTAGTAAAATGTAGATTAATTATGTAATCATAGACAAGCCAGGTATCTAACATCTAGTATCGTGCTTATTGTGCTATGGAAATATTTGGTTTGCAAAATAACAGTAATGAGTCCTGATACTACATACATTGACCCATATAATTTAGGATACCCATCCCTCTCTATCTCAAAGATCCATCATGGTTTATAATGACTAACTTTATACCTCTCTCTCTTTCTCTCTCTCTCTCTCTCTCTCTCTCTCTCTCTCTCTCACACACACACACACACACACACATACACCTCTCTCACACACACACACACACAAAAGAAAAGTTGGAACTCCTCTGGATACTCATACCTCTAATCACTTATGTCTTTAAATGTTTAAAAAAAAATTACGTATATGGGTGCTTTACCTACATGTATGTCTATAAATTACATGTGTGCAGAACTTGCAGAGGCCAAAAGACAGAGTCAGATCCCCTGCCACTGGAGTTACAGGCAGTTGTGAGCAGCCACATGGTTGCTGGGGATCATACTTGTGTCCTCTGGAAGGGCAGCTGGTGCTTTATAACCACTGAGCCATGTCACCAGCCCTCATCATTTATGTCTCAATGAGAAGTTTAGATTTGTGGAACTATTAGCTGAGCATAGCATCTTTCTCTTACTATAGACAGGTCAATGGAGCTAAAAACTGTATTATCAAACAGAGCATGTTGGAACTGAATTATTAGACCAGGAAATCAGAGGCCAGAAAAGTAATTTGTCTAAAAGTTTACACAGTTAATCAATGGCAAGGCTCAACTAGGATCCTTCATTGGTGTTTTTTCTTTTTTTAAATTCATAATATATTCTCAAAACGATATCCAAGAAATACTGAAGGACTACAGGTAAGACTTTGTTTTTGTTTTTTTTTTTTTTTGTTTCTTTATCAGCTTAAAATACTAGTCTATCCTTTTCCCTAATGAAGGAAAGAAAATAGTCAATAAAGTCAAAGAAGGTCATAAATCCAATGTTACTTTCAGAACATTTGTGTTTTTATCTGAAAGGCTGGTTAGACTCTAGCATTGCTGTCCTTGGATGATGGGTTCTTTCTTCCACTGTGAGCCCCAATAGTCATTCTGCCTGGGAACCCCACAGGTCTTGATCTTTTCTCTCCTTCCCTCTGATTTGTAAGACTGCAATCACAAACCTCACTGCAGATGCAGCAGACACGAAGAAGATGGCTCGCTAACTATGAGACCAGGAGCCCTTTACTTACTGCAAGCAGCGTGATTCAGTTTAAGTTCATAAAACGTCATTTAGTTAACCTGTGCTTTCATTTATGACTGCTGTTCTAATGCTGTTATGGTTTAGTAAAACAATGTGAGGCATGCATAATGCAACATCAAAAATACGTTATTGTTTATGAAATATATGAAGTAATGGCTCTCCAGGCTTAAATGTGAAGTTATTGGACAAAACTCAGTGGAACAGTACAGACATAAACCCATCTCACCAGCACATCTGAAGGTCTGGAATTTATACCACTTTACTTGTTCTGATTTTTCTTAATCCTAAGAAGCACTATAGAGTGACATATGCCTGGTAAATATTTGTCTCAAGTCCAGAAAATTAAGCAGCTTGCTTGATTCTGACCCCTGGCCTTGTTCACCATTGCCAAGTGTTACTGAGTTATCATTTAATTTACTTTCTCTACTGGTTTAGTGACTGTGGGGAGTGACTCGCTAGAGGGGAATTATAGAGTATATGAATACAGTACACAGGCACATGAAGCCTTCAGGGTCCAAAAATGATATATCTGACTGCTCTGGGTTTCAGTATGGCAGTGGTGCAGGGCAGTGTGACATTAATGACAGCGGAACTCTCATAGTGCATTTGTGTCCTGGAGACTAGCACAGTTACCACAAACAAAAAATTGGAAGCAAGAAAATTACTACTTAATTCAATATGTGAGTGTGCAGTCTACAGACATAGCCAGTTATGACAGGACAAACAGCAAAAAACATGGACAATGACAATTAGACCGGTGAGCAGCAGCCACTGGAGCACATTGTAGAAGAATTACCATAGAACCCCATTCAGAACTTACCCTAGTATCTATCTCCCGGACTCCAAATATGCTCTGCCCTGGTCTGCCCCCACCAGAGCAGGCCTGGGAAAGGATGGGGAGTTAACAATGTCTTGAGGGTCTTAATCTGTTCAGCCACTGATGAAGTTGCTATTAGCTTGCTCATTACTACCTAGTTGAGGTCAATTTATCCTTTAATCACCTCAGGGAAAGAGCACTGAAGGTACAGCGAGAAGGAGAAAAAGGCCCAAGAATAGATGATGTAGACATTCCTCCCTAAAAAAACACTACAACCCAGCCAGAATCATACCACAACAGAACATTTTAAAGTTGTAACAGTGAAAGAGACAACTGAATCAAGAATGTGTTTGTGTGTGTGAAGATGGGTGTGATATTCATGGAGTGTGTGTGTGTGTGTGTGTGTGTGTGTGTGTAAAAGAGTTACCTAGATACCTTTTCTACTATGATACATGGAAAATATGCAGCATATTATCTCATCCTCAGCTCTTTGTGTCTTTGTTGACCAGTGTTTGCTTCATGACCAATTCACTGTGGCCAGATGGTGTTTTGTATGAAGCCATTTCTTTCAGAGTATGTGTCCTATCATATTTCAAGATAGTTTCTACTTCATAGAAACGCTAATAATTTGGGGTAAAAGGTTAAATCATGATTAATTCAAAGAAATTCAGATAGTACGTTAGTATAGACATTAGAGATAAAACTGAAGCTACATATAATTTTGCACAAATCAAATTAATACTGAAAAAAATCATGAAAAGGAAATTTTCTTTTGTTGTTCCCCAAATCCTACTAGTAATTCTGAAAAAGGAAATAAACCAGAACTCAGATTTTATTATTTATTTATTAATATTTTATTATTATTATAATATTTTAATGTTTATTATTTCTTATTCCAAAATTACAAAGGTAACTAAAATTCAAGGGAGGGAAATACTCATAATAAGACTGTCTTGTATACCCATTGGCCTTTTGTTTTAGTTTTCTCTATGTTGTTTGGACATCTCTGCTTATCAGTGAATGCACACTATCTAAAAACTATTTACATGAGAATTTTAAAATGGACAAGAAAGTATAAAGCTTGGTATAATAAACACCCAGAATACAATCATCTGGGTGAAAATTACTAATTTTTTGCCTTAATTGCTTATTCTATTCTCCTTTGCTCTCTCCTCCTCTTCCTCTCCCTTGCCGACTCACTTCACAATAAACTGCAGCTGTGCTGGAATGGCTCTGTGTTCATCAGTACCTATATATCTATCCAACACGCCTGATGAAATTGGCAATAATTATCAAATACAGACTAATAGACACTGACTAGTGAAACATCTCCAAGTATTTTCCAATTGCTATCAATTGATTGTTCTGGGACTTCTACTTAATTAAACACAATGTATTGAATTTGGATATCAAGATTTTTAAATATCTCATTAGAACATTTCCTTCTACATATTAAAAAAAAAGTACTTTGACTTTCTGAAGAAACACATCTTGTTAGTTTCCTCCTGTTATCATTTATCTTTAGTTTTATCTTTCTTTGCACTTATTATATAAGACTCACCAATGTTTCCCACATTGTGGGAATTATGAACAGCATATATCATGCATCCAGTGTCATTTCATTCTTAACACAGAGATTTTAACAAAGCCATTTTATAGTAAGACATACAGGTAAGAGAATTTACTCTCTGAAGTCAGGCGCTGTCTGTGTTTTCTCCCCTTTATTTGCATCTAAACCATTTCTTGTCTAGTAGTATAGAGTTAAAGTTGGAAAGTATTTGAATTTAAATGTGAGAAATAAAGTTTTAGACATATCAATTATGTAATACTTAATAATTTCTACACATGGAAAACAATTGATGATCTAGTGTTACAAAGAAGTCAGCTATCTTTCACAGGTGGGCATCATGCCTTTAACACCTTTTATAAGGGGTGATCTACAGAATGACTTTAGTCCTTGTGCAATTTCATTTTCATAGGTATCCACTTTTATGTATCTTACTTAAGTGATGTGGATAATGCAACATAACCAATTTTGATAATCATTCCTTATATTAATTTTTAGTTAAAGCAAAGGTGAGTCCATTTAAAAGCAATTTAGAGAAAAAGGCTATAAGATAAAGATATAACATATGAATAAGAAAAGAAGGGAAAAAAATCATGAGGATGGAAGGGAAGGATTCCCCTTGGAGCTGTCTTAGGGTTAACTCACGTTAATGTAACTCATGCGTGAAACAAACTGGAGTATAAATTCATCAATTCTAGGTGTGAAATAGGAGCCATGGCATTCTCATCCATGTGATGAGTAAATTATCTGCCTGTAGACAGACCTTGAAATTAAAACAAGGAAATCTAAATGATCCCAAGGTTTAATATCTTCAGGCCAAGTCTGTACAGCCATCCATCTTCAGAACAGTGTGGGCCTTGACACTGGGACCTGTACAATGAAGCACCACCATCTACACTCTTGTATTACTTAGACTTCACAAGATGTCCCATCCACTATTCTGGTTGATTAGTTCTATTCAGAGTCAGTACTAGAAAGTCACATCGGACCAGATATTCTGTTCTTTAAAGAAATATTAACTATATCTGCTGTAAGTCCTTATCTCTTGGATATAGAATTTAATACAGTATGCTGTTTTCATTTCTCCTATGTCTAATTCATGGCAGGTTCCAGATAATACTAGTATTGGATGCTAGGGACCATGCCTAAATCTCTGTTCTATTGTCTCCTCATTATATGTGATTTCTTCTACACCACTTAGCAGTTTGCTCTGTCTCAGAACAAATAAAATTTGACACATGAAGTGATGTGGACTCTGTGAAATCTCTGAAATAACAGACTACCACATTACTCCTCTAATAACCCACAGCCCTGGGCTTGTAAACAATCCTGGCTATTGCTGGTCCTGTCTCACCTTCAGACCTTCACTCCCAGCTACTTCATGTAGCCTCCAGCTGCTCTGCTCCAAACAGTTGCTTAGGCATTAGAATAAGAACTATCTTCTTTAAGCTTTATCTGTGGCCCCTGAAGAATCTTCCAAGATACTCAGTGCTCTACCCAGTCTTATGTTTCAGCTTAGTAAGTGAAAAGCTGATGACAAAAGACAGCCAGCATGGCCTGGAGAGAAGACTCAGCAGTGAAGAGGATGTACTGTTCTTCCAGATGCTCTGAGTTTGAGTCCCAGGAACCATATCAGGGCCCCACAACCACCTGTGACTCCAGCTCCAGGGGATCTGATCCTTCTGGCCTCTGTGGACACTGTACTAACACACTCAGACACACACACATACATACATTATGGCCTATTCATCTAATGGTATATTACTGAACAAGTGACAGAGTAAACTCCTAGTATGTGTAGCAACAAAGATCCATCTCAGGCACACCATGCTAGAAGAAAGAAGCCTGACTCAAAAGATCACATGTCCATGTGATTCCATCTATATGTCCTTCTGGAAAGATCAGGATGACATGACAGACAGTAATTATTGGTTCACTATGCATAGGAGAAAATGGACAGTAGCGAACACTTCCTAGACATGAGTAGGAGGAAGCTTGGATTGAAGTGAAACCGTGCAACTATATACATAGGTTGACTGAAGTTTCTAGAATGGTATATATCAAAAAGGGAAAGCTATAACATATAAATGCTAAAACAATAAGCAAGCTTACTCCCCAATTAATAAATACAATTACACTATGAGACACGAGTTCAATTGACCACACATAGTAGTAAAGTCAGCAGCACCTGTGTACCCTACACTCCACTGCACTGGAAATAAGATGAGGAAGAACAGGACATAAACATATCATCTTCCTGGAGCTTCCACCTAGTGGAGATATGTGGAGAGTCGGTTCTAAACAAGAGACTAGAAAATAGAGCCAGCTCCCAACTTAATTATGAGTCCATGACAATATATTATGAAAATCATCTTTTTTTTTTCTCTTGAAGAAAAAGTATACAGGTAGTATTCTATTTATTATCCACCAAGGTTCTGGAGACGTTGAACATAGTGTCTCCTGCTTCCTGATCTCAATTCATTAGCATGTTGATGTGTGGTAATATGTTACAAAGTAAGGACTCCAAGAGTCACCACAGTGACTGTAAGTAAATGTATTTTGTTGTGAAATAGTTTTACTATTATTATCTCCAGAAATGCATTTTGTAAAGAGACACAGGGTTAATTCTTACCACGCTGTTGTTAATGTCCAGTTGTTTTAACATCCCTCACTAACAGTCAAAGAAGGAAGAAGGAGACGATTGTGTTTTTATCAGTATATCTCTGGTTTTTGGTCCTTGAATAAGAGAAAGGACCAGGAACTGAAAAGAACTGTGTATTCTCTTCAATCACATTTCTGATAAACATTTTCTATTTGGCAACATTTTTAGCCCAGTCTAATGATATTGCTTGAAGGAGCAAGAGTGACCCATGAAGGAACATGAGCAATTGTTTTTAATCTATTATTTATATATGTATCACTGAATTCAAAACCAATATCTTGATATGTTTAGGATCCACTTCCATTTTAACAAGAAAAGGAAAAGTTACAGTACTTACTAAAATATTTTTTATTCTCCTCCTGACCAACTTTCTATTTCTTTTCAAATCCTTTCTTTTTCTTTTCCTAATCCCATTGCTTTAGTTTCACCTTGCTGAAAACTGTTCTCTTCAAAATGAAATTGTTTTGGGATTTCCCACAAGATTTCCATGGTTTCAATTTTTAAATTTCTATAGTAAAAATACATACATATGCACAGATCCATAATGACATAGACACCCCCATACACAAAGGCATCCAGGTAACACAGAATATACTTTTACCAGTAAACACATTCGGGCACAGATGCCTGCCTGTCTTCTGTTATTCAGTGTGGTGTCTTATTTACACGATCTCCTTTCGAGCAAAAAGCAAATAGTACCACAACTATCCCCACACTCATTGATTACCTCGGCGCACCTTTGTCATATGCCCAAAGATAGTTTTTAAGTCGATGGGCAAGCATTACAGAATTTAAATAGGAGTCAGAAAGAAAAGTCAGTGTCCAAAGATTACAATAAAGGAAATTAATTACAGACAAACGCTGAGAAGCTCCAGTACCTGGAATATATCATGTCATGTGTTTAATTACAACACTAATCTAAAATCTCTTCTGACAAGGAAAACGGTTGTTAGTGAATTTCTTCTAAATGTAAAATAGAAACCCCTGCATCCCTGTGTAGGTAGCTTTGATTGAGTGTTTAATATCAAATTCTTCCTCTGTTTATTCGTTCGATGTTTTCATTTTACCTTTTAGATAGTCATGCTGTGTGCGCAGCATTATGTTTCAACTGCAGTAAGCACTGATTGGTTGGGGGAACTGTTTCAGCCATTGGGTAGTTACTTAAAAGCATCCCACTTAAAGGAATTCTAAAGCTGTTGCAAAAAGGACTGAACTGTACAGGTCAGAGTGAGTGCAGGCAGACTAGACGGACTCAAAGGTCAGCCATCCACTCTTACTTCTGTGGCATTTTGTGGCCTTTGGTGTTTCAGACTGGTCTACACTTAAAAAAAAAAACTTTAAAGTGCATGACCTGGGTTTTAAATTATTTCAAAGGAAAAGACAGATGGGTTCATTCATCTCTATTTTACTTGTATTATTAATCTGTATAGTTAAAGAAACCTCTCTGAAATCCAGGGTACCTCCATGACAAGTTACTTGTAGAGAATAAAAATCTATATGCCTCATGACACATCTCCGAAATTAATTACCAATTAGACTCAGTTCTTTCTTCTTTATAGGGAGAATTTTGGCCCAAGGTAACAGTAAATACTTTAATATGATATGAAGTCACTGGCTGGCTGATCAGTTGGGATTGACAAACCTTTATGCAGCTATTCAGTAATTAAAAAAAAAAAATAAAACAGCTGATTATAGGTTGTTTCCTAATAATAAATATTGGATATTTCTCATGAATATTCTTCATCAGGTATAATGCAAATAGCTCATTACAGAAAATAAACTGTGGCAAACAGAACAAAAGAAAGGAAAAATACCTCTAAACCCATTTCAGTATGGTCAAACATGGAATCAATCTCAATGACACTGGGAAGCAATATTTTATACTGGGTATAAACTTGAGTTTGGCAGTGAGACAGACCTAGAGACAAATTAATTTCTGATTTCTAGTTGACCTTGGGCAAGGCACACGCACACTTGTTTATTTCATAAATACAATAATCCTAACTTCCCCAAGATGTTGGTTTGAAAGTCTGATGAAGTCATATAACTGCTCCGAGGTGGGATGTAAAATAATTGAATTATTTTGTCTTCCCTTTTAATTATGAGGACTATGAGCGTTCAGTTGCAGTTTTCAATGATATTGTCTTCAGTGCCTTGGAAGAACTATCATGGGGCAAATTATAGACATTTGAGAGCCAGGTCCTATTTTTGTGAGACTTCAATGTAAATGCCAATAGAAAGGTGATAATCTTCAGGACTCAAAAATTAGAATTTTAGGACTGAGGAGTAGGCTTAGTGGGCAAAGCCTCCTGTTGAAGCATGAAGACCCAAGATCAAACCTCCAGAACTCATGTAAAGCAGGCTGCAGCAGTGTGTGTCTGTAATCCCATTGTTCCTACTATTAAATGGAAAGTGTCCAGGCAGGAGACTCACTGAAAGCTTGGAGTCAGCTAGTCTGGAGTATGCAGTGGGGAATAACTAACAGACCTTGTTTCAAACAAGTTGGAAAGTGAAGATTGGCATATGGGGTTGTTCTCTGCCTTCTGTGCATACACTATGTCACATATGTATGCCTAAACTCTAACCATATAGAAACACACACACACACACACACACACACACACACACACACACACACACACTCACTTTTTACAAAGCCTGGAAGAAGGATCCTGGTGATGAGGGTACATCTAGCCCAACTCGCCTCCTTCTGTTTTACCACTGTTGGGTTCTCATTGTCGCTGAAAGACACTGTGATCACTGTAGGTTCTTCGATTTTGTTGGAGAGGTCCTTAGCTTAGTCTAATGAATCTATATTGTCTAGTAGGTCTTTATAAACTTATCTCAAATGAATGTTCCATTACTTTCTGAAAAAGAGTCCATTTTGCTTCACTGGTGGTCTGAGAGCACTTAATAATAACTATCACTATTAAAATTCTGCTATGAATTATCTGTATAGATGTACTTATCTTCATGCTCTATCTTCCCTAAAAGGTGATGGATTAACATAGTACATCCCTCATTGCCAATGAACCTTTTTTGCTAAAAAATGTTCATGGATGGAATTCAATGATTTGTAGTCAATCAATTAGTCTTACGTATGCTAAAGTTTTCTTATGTTTGCTGAATCAAAGATGCTCTCAGTTTTAAGATGCAGTATCTTTTCATATGTGTCAATCAAATTTATAAATATATATATTTTGCAACCAATAAAGGATGAAAAAAAGACATATCCTAAGTGGTGACTCATACCATAATGTTTTACCAGCAAGTCATAGGAGGCTCAAATCAAAATGGCTTAAACAATACTAACTATACACTGCAGATAAAAAATATTTCTGAATGATTCAGGATCATTTATTTATTGGTCATTTAACATACTCTCTTAGGGCATTAGATTTTGACCTCATGCTTGCATAGAAGTAACTTTAAGTGGCCTCTGCATCTCCGGGCCATATTGGCACACATTGTCCTAGACTGAGAGATGCGGGTTTTTTTCATATGTCTATTTATCAGTGTATAATCTTTCTTGATACTTACCCCAGTAGATTACTCTTCAGCTTCTTTGGCCAATTGGTCCACATGACTTTTCCAAGTCAATCCTGGGAAGAAGAGATGAAATAGCTTGCTGGATAAAGTGGCTCAAGTTCCAAATCACTGGGGTGGGGCACAGTTGTCTTTCCCAGGACATAGGCATTTGAGGGAGATATGTACACAATACTGTGTTGGTGCTAAGCAGAAAGGAGCATCAATTTCAGTCGGTAACCACACTGTACTCTATATTCACTTACATTTCTGCTTATGTCTGTGATTGTTTAGTCAGTTCTTTGCTCAAGTAACATATTGTGTTTTCACAATTCAATCTTTGTAACTAAAATGTTCTTAGATTTCACTTGAAGTTTTTTTATTTTTTTAAGTCTCCAGGATTAGTGACCAAAACATTCATCAATGACTACTTTCTTTTTAGAAACCTCTAAGATCAAGAAATGCAGCATTAATTTAATTGATTAAAAATAGAAGAGGGACACTTCATAGATGCCACATTTGAAACTAAAATTATTTTGCTTAATATACTAAACTTTCCTCTCCGGAGAGGAAAGAATCTTTGGCTTGATGATAGGAAATTGATTATCTGTGCAAGGTTGTTAAAGAACAGGGCAAAATCTTGCTAGCATAGGCTGGCAAACAGCAATATTACAAGTTAGGGAAGAAGATGTGCCTAACACAGGATTGTTTAGTACCCATTATGAGCCAATTAAATATGTCAAAAGAATAAAGGAATACAGACTCCACTAGCAAGGTAATACTAACCATAGTCTAAGTGAAACAGTCAGTGTCAACATCAGTCTCCAAGGATTGTTAAAGAAAATGGTCGTAAGTATATATGAATTAAATAAGTAAGTTGTAAGTATATCATATTGTTTCATAGCATAAGAGTTATATATTTTGTGGGCATTTCAAGAATGTGAAATAGCAACTGACAAGGTCAGAAAAGGAACCAAAGAAACTTTCCCATGTCTTTATGTCTGGTTGGCCCTAGCCCCTTAAATTCGTCTATCTCTCTATCTCTTTATCTCTCTATCTCTATTTCTATCTCTGACTCCACCCTGAGCCTATACAGGTTGCCTTTATCTTCACATTAGCTACTGAGAATTAGGAGGACTTCCAGCTTTTTCTCTTATCCATACTGTACTGCAGGTGGCATGGAAATGTATATGGGCACGTCTCAATATTCTCTGTAAACAAATCTTCATAAAATTACCATAAGGTATGAAGGATTAGCAAATACTTACCCAATATTGGAGGGGAAATGCAGTTATGCACTTGAGAGCCTTTGGTCACAATGTTTTCATCTGCTAATCAATGTATAACCTGGTTTAGAGGTACCTTATTTAATATATCATTAGTTTACTAATGCCAATGGCTAACAGACTGTAGTTCACACCTGCGCAAAGTTTGGTGATGCATATTTTCTTAGAAAGTCATATCATTCCTTATTACATTCACGAGCATTAAATAGCCTTCCAGCACTTCAAGGGAGGACCATTTAAAATAGAACATTTAACAAAATGAAATAGTGCAAACATTTGAAAATGTGCCACTGACTAGATCAGGAAACACTGAAACCCGAGATCTAGAGAAGGAACACAAGTGTCACTTTGTCCCATTTCAGCTGGGTGTGGGCGCATCAAGGTGACCACAAAAGGGACACAGCACCAATTTGGGAGTTACAAATAAACACCTGCAAGTCACTATAGGATCCTCAAAGAAGGAAGAGTATGACTGGCTCTGGTTAAAATTAGTAATGATTCCTCAATGTACTCAGAAAACTGTAGAACCCTAACCCTTCCCACTTCCCTTCCCCCCCAGTCTAGATGCCTGTCTCTCCGTAGACACTGCCAATCACACATGGTGCATTAGCCACATGGACTATTAGTCTATTTTGTGGATGTGCCAGGTTGCCCCTCCCTGTAGGCACGCACACTTTTTTTTTACATTTTAACCTCCATATTGAGTATTTTAGTTTCTGTCTTCTGTGGAGTGACTATAAATCTCATTCTAGGAAGAGACACCACCGTGTTCTCTTTCTCTATTGGTATGGTTCATGTCTGAAATATGCCCAAGGGCTCTTGGCTCTGAACTTTTGATCTGCAGCCAGTGGCACTGTTTTGAGAGGTTGTGAAGACAGCAGGAAGAGGGTCTTTGCAGGGAGCAGTGGATAATGGGACTGAGGGTACTTAGGAGCTCTTAACATTTCCTCAACTCTGGTTCAGTTTCTGTTTCAAGATGCACAGAGATGTGAGCGAGCGTGCATTCTTTTGTTCCTGATGACCTAACCTCAAACCGTGATGCCTTCCTTGCCATGATGTGCTATACATTGGCAAACCATGATCCCAAATAAGTCCTTTCTCCTGTAAGTTCTTTCTTTGAGTATTTATTATATTTTCTATATATTTCTACGTTATTTTAATTGAAATAGAATTACATCACTATCTCATCCAAGCCCCCTCAGATGCATGCTCATGAGCCCTTCCCAAGCACCCGCGCTGATAGACTGTTTTATCTGATTACTGTTTTATATATATATGTATGAACAAATACATGTAAATACAATATACTGAGTCCATTTTTGGGTGGTGTGTATATGGCTTTAAGGGTGAGTGCTCTGCATTAGACAGCCAATAAGGGGCTCATGCCTGGAAGAAACTAATTCTCCTTCTTTAAGATTTTATTATAGTGACAAGAAAAGTAGCAAACTCATCTTTTCTTTCTACCATGCCCCACACTTCCTCCTTTCTTTTAATACACTAAGAATACTGGTTTTTTTTTTTCTTCTTCTCCAATCCAGGAAGAGGGTCTTCCTCAGTAACTGAATCTACCAGATCTTGGATTTTAGACACCACAGCCTCTGAAACTTCAAGTAACAAATTTATGTTATGTAAGCCTAATCAAAAAGACAAATAATCAAAGACAAATCAAACAACCACCCCCAACAAAGAACCTCTTTATTTCAGAGATGATGCCCTATATAACCAAACTAAAGCAGGGAACTCCCTGATAACATTCCTCAGAATACCATTTTTCTGAAATTAAACTGATTAATAGACATATTTTTTATTTTTAAAATATCTATCATTTTCAGTGGATTTCTGTGCAGGGAGGAACCACTCCTTTTTGATCACCAGTGTGTATTTACTCTTCACCTTGTGCCTGGCACAATTAATTAATATTAATTAATACTAGCTGCCCAATGACACGGACAGATGATGTAAAAGATTAATTACTTCTTGCAACATAAAACTTCTCACAATAGATAGTTAATGCCTGAAAGAAATCCCTTGAGAAAAACTATTCATCAATCTTTTACACAGCCTAGGTATGTAAACTAGTGACATATGCAAAACATAGAGACGCAAATACGGTGGGTATCAGGTTTCTGCCACACAGGTATCACCTTAGACTGGCCTTGTCTCATAATTAGTAAATATCATCCCTGCTAGTAGCTGAGATTAAGATTTTCTGGGAGAATGTGATAGAATTTGCTTGATTTCACCATCCAAAAGTTTTATAGAATTGCATGTAACCCTCTGGGAAACAATGGTATTCTGTGTGTTGGAGGTTGCTCACACAAGCATGCCATAAAATATGAAAGATACCTCTTTTTGTCATCACAGAAACTGTCCAAAATGCAAATTACTTCTTAATTTGTTCTCTTTATCCATCAGGATAATTTTCCCTTTACAGTTACAATTCTAGGGGCTGGAGAGAATACATTGCAATGCCCATGCAGGTTTATGTCCTTACAAATACTTTTCAGATACAGAAGTGTTCTTTTCAAAGCAGCTATTATAAGCAGGCACTCCACCGTGTGTTGAATGAATGGGGGACCTGGTCCCTGCCCTCATGCACTTAGTATCTAGTGCTCTGTAGTGTGAGGTGATTATACATGATTACACATAATTACACATAATTATTTAATTGCAAATTGTGATGTGCACTAGAACGTAAGGTAAAAGTGCTAAGAGAGTATTCTGTAAGGGCGGGGCAGGGAAAAACAAATATATTTCTGCTTTAGAGCTATATTCATGAGCATCACCAGGGCTAGGTTTAATTCAAAGCCACAGCAGAGTGTTCATTCTGAAGAACCACACTTACAGATAGAACAGAGGCAAAATAAAATCTTCTCACATATACTTATCATTTACACACTTACAGAACAGAACAGAGGAAAAATAAAAACTTCTCACATATTCTCCAGAGGATTGTTGCTAGGCACCTACAAGTTGGTTATAGTATTCTGACACTATCTTGTTCTAAAACTCCATGAGTGTATACAACAAGAAGACACCAGCTTGCCCACTTTTTTAGAAGAACTGCCACTCATTTCAATCCCATTTCTGCAGAAATATTTTTGTCAAAAAGTAACAATTAGTGTGCGTTTTTGAGCATCTTCAGGGAGCCAGGATGGTTAGCATGTGGTCATGCTGCTGAGTTATGACATTTGGAGAAGTGTTAGGTGCTGTATGTACTGAAATATTTTCCATTGGTTGACGTGTCTGGAGTTTAAAGTGCCTATGTCATTGACTTTGGGTACGTAGCCCATAAAGACCACAGCTGGAAAGAGTACACACATGGCTTCTTACAGCATGAAGGCATTTCTGTTAGTAAAATCTAGGATGAAAATTTGAGGGTCAAAATAATAAAGAGCATTTTAGAGAGTAAAGTAAATATCTAGGAATACCTCATAACAAAAAGAAACAAATCAATGGTATGCAAAGAAACACGACTGTTAAAGTAGGATACCTACATGGGTAGGCGGCAGTTAAGAAACCATTTGTCCTCATCCTGATAACTTAGTGGGTACAAAGGGTAAAGTGAAGTAGTGGTTCAGTCCAAGAGAAGCAGAATATCGTGTCAACGTATTTCCCACTGAGATTCATAAAAATGAATAGCAGTAAAAATTTAGTAACGTATTCTGAATCAAATTATCACTATTAACACCACTATTTAAACCCCCAAATGGTATCCTTTGTTTCCTCATGCACTGAGAAAAGTACAATTCTGCTTTATAGCTAGAAAATTAAACTAGAGTCCAACTTAAAAAAATGTGGATAAAAGGAGAAAACAGCAAACCAACCAACCAATCACAATGGAAGACCCATGAAACCAAATACAAAGTTATTACTGGATTGATCTAGACCACAAAAATATTATTGTTTAATTAACAATACTGAAATTTGAAAAAAATTTGAAGATTATATAACAAAGTGAAATCCCTCTTGGTTTTTTGTTTTTGGTGGCATTGGAATCAAACTTGTAAACGTGAACTCTGCTACTGAGCTTCATCCTAACATCAGCGGCTTTTCTTGATTTTGTTCACTTGATTTTTAAGAAACTGTTACCTGACCTTGGGACCCATTTCCTCCAGCTGGGTTCACTAGTCCACATGCAGTGTAGGAACTAGCACCTGGCCTTGAACCATTTGTTCTGTCCTGTTTGAGCAGTAACCCTGGGAAGACTATTCTCTTCTATACAGAGAAGTAGGGTGGGGATGTGTGGGTAGGGTGTAGCCGGTATATAATAGGAGGAGAGGGAAGATGGGGGGAGCTAGGAGGAATGGAAGGAGGGTAGGAGGGGTGTTGATATGTATTTTATGAGAGAAGAAATATAAATAAATAAAAAATAACAAAATAAACCATCTTGAAGGAAAAAAATAAAAGAAACTGTGCCCCGACTAGGACCCTGGCCTGCCCTATGGCTACTCTCTGCTGCAACTGCTCCATGTGAGAATGAAGCACTGATGAAGTGACCTTGTCCCCACCATCTCCTGGCCTCTGATCTCCTTTGCCACATAGGCTACAGCTCCAAATGTGCTCTCTATAGTCTAATTCCACACTGGCTTTGTGTGCCACAGCCTCTGTAGCCACTGTATGTGGTCACGCCAGCCATGATCCTAGTAAATGACGCTGATTGTGGCCTCCCCTCCGCATCATCAGACTTGTGCTCCTCAGTCTCCAGCCGCTCTGCTCCAAGCAGTTGCTCAGGGATTTGATCAGGGCCTAGATTCTATAGAAAGTCTGCCTCAGCTCCTGATGGCCTAGCCTTGTCTGTGAGCCCTGTAGAGCTTCCTGAAACAACCATATTTCTATTGAGTCTTGTGATTGGCATGGGAGGTTAAAAACTCACAACAAAATACAGTCAACACCTTGAATCCAGATATCCAGTTGTATTTGCAAAAAATACAAACCATATGAGAGTCAAGATAGACTGCCTCCCCCTCTAAAATGTCATCTAAAAAGAGCAATTCAGACAAAATACACATACACTGTTGAAGAAAAAAATTATAAACATGCTGAAGGAGTTCAAGACATTAAAGAGGAGGCAAACAATTGAATACAAAAATGGACAGGAAAAAAATGAAGGTCAAAAACCACAAGCAAATGGTTGACTGAAATAATGAGAACAACTCAGAGTATGAAAATCAAATTCAATATAAAGATAGAAATACTGACAAAACCCAAACACAGATGAATCAGAAAATTAGCTCACTAAGTCTAATAAAGAGCTCTTTGGTCTCATAGTGGATTACGGAGAAGGAAGAATATCAGGGCTCAGAGACAGGAAGAAACTAGATGGAACTCAATAAAGGAAAATGACAAACATGGCAATGGAATATGCAGGGACTTGGACACCGTGACAGAACCAAAGCTGTGAACAATGGGCGTGGAGTAAGGAGAATTTCAGCAACAGGCATAGTTAATAACCTAAATAAAGAAGAGAACGCCCCAAAACTTAGAGATAGAGATACTTATTCAGGAACAGGAGGCCATAGTATATCAAATAGGCCCAGGAAAGAATTTTCTCATGACCTATTAAAATTAAAACAGTGAAAACAGAGACTGAAGTGACTGAGATCTGTCAACTCTCATATAAAGGCAGATCCGTTGTAATAAATGCTGATTATTCAATGGGAATGAGAATTTTTTTTAATTTTTGAAATATTATAACTACTAATCCTGCCTATTATAACCAGCAAAATCATTTATTAACATTGAAGGTAAATTAAAAAATTTCCATAAAAGTCACATTAAAAGAACATATGACAGCTAGCTAATTCCACAGAGAATACTGGAAGGAATATTTGGGACTAAAGTGGATAAAGAGACCTAAGAGGCCAAAGGGCAAAAATAATCAACACCATAAGAGTTAATTGAAAGAACTATGTGAAAACACCATAAAACTAAAAAAAAAGGCATGAATAAATACCTTTCAATGATATATCTGAATATTAATGGTGTCCTTTCACCAGGAAAAAAGACCTAGACTGAATTAGGAAGCAACAACCTTTTTTTTTTTTTAATTTTCTTTTTGGCTACCTTGAAGAAACGTACCAAGATAAATGTGAGTATAGTAAGGTATAGTATACTAAGGTATAGTATATTATATATTTTATAATTATAATATTATAGTATACTTAGGTATAGTAAGTACTAAAGTGAAAGAAAGCCAAAAAAAGATCTTAATCCAGCATCAAAGCATCAAAACTATCTTATAAAACAATGTAAGGAGAATTCTATTATAACATTGCTTTCAATATTCTAAATTCAATTATGCTAGATACAAAAAGCTGGGAAGCCTTGCATAGAATAGGAAATCTAGGAGGGCTACTTGACTTTTTAGTTACAATCATGTGATCTGGAGTAGAAGACAAGGTGATTGAAAATTTCTGAAACTGTATCTCCCTAAATTACAAAAATGATTTAAAAAATGCAGCTAACTTGAAATGTGAGGCAGCAGATTTTATTAAAAATTGTACGTGTTTTTTTTATGTGTGTTCTGTTTCCTTGTGTTAACAAGAACATTTGGTTTTTGTGTCAGACATCTTTTGTGGCCAATACAAAGCCTTCTTCCATCCTCCAGCTAATGGAACCCTGGTTTTGTACAGGTAAGAGCTGTCTTGACTGTAGTGAGTGTGGAGGATAGAACCCATCCCAGCCCCACAGTGTTTCAAATCATTGTAAGCAGACAATGGAAATCTCCTGCCTCTTTGCCAATGATCTATTTAAAGCATGAGCTTGAATTTAGGCTGCGATAATAGCAAGTTTGCTAAGGCAAGATGACTCTGGGGTAGATTTTTTTTTTTTTTTTTTTTGTGGGAGCAGTCAGTCATTCTCTCTTCATTTTCTACGACTTCCATGCATGTAATGTTGCTGTTTGGTGAATGTTAGCGCTGAGACAATTATCATTGATTATGCGGTATTAATTGTAAATTGAGAAGTCAACATACTGGGGTTGGGATAGGAAAACAAACTATTTCTCATTATCATGTCTGAGATGCCTAATGAGTTAAGAGCCAATACTGTTCTTGCAGAGAATCTGGGCTCAGTTCCTCATACTCATATGGTGGTTACAACCACCTGGAACTCCTCTTCCAGGGGATCTGAAGTGTTCTTCTGTCCTCTGCATGGACCTCTGGTCCATGAACATAGTACACTGACATAAATGTAGGAAAAGTAGTCATGTACATTTTAAAAAATTAAATTAAAATATTTTCTCATTATTTTATAATGCTTAACTTCTAGATCTAATCTGGAATCTCCACTTTAAGCAGTCAAGTCACATGATGTAATCAAATACTTTTATTTTATAGATGACAATGTTTGATTATTATAATTTATTAGCATAAAGCATTATTACTAATTCATTAATTGCTTTAAAGCATTACAAGAATACTGTGGGATAGAGGAAATTTGAGCTAATACAAATACTGTCAAGAAAATTGGGTCTCCAGTTTTTTTGATTGTATAAAATGTATATACCAATTTTGAAGTATGAGGAAAACACACAAGAAAAAATTCATAAGTAATAATGATTAACATTTTTGGTGTATTTGTATTTTACTACATACACATGGGTATACAGAGAGAGAGAGGGAGAGGGAGGGAAGGAGGAAGGGGGGACTTGCTTGATAAGTATTATTGCTCAGGGCAATAATTACTAGAGCAAAGTATGTGTTAAGAAAATATTTTTATGTAGTTTACAAAGGCACTCTGCATAAATTTTACATAGTTTCAGGACAGCTTAAGAGTTCCCATTTCTTTGTATCAAAGTCTTTTGGAGATTTAATTAACATATTAATCAGTACTGGTTTGAAATATTAGATTTTTAATTCCTTTTCTTTTTCTACTCTTTGAAAACAATTATTGTTTCTCATTTTTAAGAGCTTAGTGGCTTTCATATAACCTTTGTTGTAAACTGATTTATTTATTGGCCTCTTATTCCATTTGCCACTTATCTATATTTTACTGATTATAACTCCAGTATTAAGCAATGTTGATAAGTTCACTTCATAGGTTTATTTATTGGGAAATTGGTCCCTAGTTGTTTGGTGCTTTTTTTGTGGGCGAGTATGGAACCTTTAGGAAATAGAACATTGCTGGAGGAACCATGCCACTGAGGGCAGGCTTTGAGAATTCATAGCTTTGCCTCTCTTCCCTTTCTCTGCTTCCTACATGTGGACAGAATGTCATCGTTCTGCTCCCTGGTGAGGCTGGTATGTCACGTCTTCCTTGCCACGAGAGACTATCCCTCTGGAACCATAAACCAAAACAAAATCTTTCTTCCTCAAAGTTGCTTTTGGTTTTGGTCATGGTATTTTATCACAGCAACAGAAAAGCCATACATCCAGTAAATGTCAAATGGGAAGAGAATTCAGGCTCACCCTCTTACTTCAAGGAAGTTCTTTGAAGATGTGGGATATTCTAAAGGGAGTTTAAACATTACACCATACAAGGAAGATCATTAAGTTTAGGAAGTAAACAACTCAAAAGTTTCAGAAACTTCCTTAAACTGAGCAGATCCAGCAAGTTACTCACTGTTCAAGAATGTTTAAGCAGAAAGGAATGCTGAGAGTCCTGGAAGATGAAGAGACTAAATGACCTGCCTGCAAGAGGCAGAAAGCAGCCAAACTGTCTCAGAGAGGCAAAGGCCAGCTAAAAGCCCTGAAAGAGACACTCTTCAGCCTGTCAAGTTGTGCAGTAAGCTCCAGGTTCCCAAGTTTCCTTATTTCTTTGTTTTTCAAGAACTCTAACTTCCCCACTACTCCATGAAGACTTCTTTAAAACTGCAAATGGAATAACGGGAAACTAATAAATAGACTTCCTCCCTACCTTTATTTTACACAATTGGACTCAAAGATTTCATCATTATTTTAGAGAAATTTTTTTATTTTTCTTTTAATTATCTTATTTTCATCATATAACAATTACTTTAAAATTTTTCTTTCTTTCTCTATCTCTCTCTTTCTTTCTTTTTTTGGCTTTTCAAGACAGGGTTTCTCTGTTGCAACTTTTAACTTGGCTGTCCTGGAGCTCACTCTGTAGACCAGGCTGGCCTAGAACTCACAGAGATCCGCCTGCCTCTGCCTCCAGAGCGCTGGGACTAAAGGCGTGCGCCACCACCGCCTGGCTAAGAATTACTTTAAACAGAAGTGTTTTCCCCCACCAATCTCTTTCTAGTGATAATGAAGGAAACAAGTTTTATAGGTGCCCAATATTTTAAAAATCAGGTACAGACAAATTAATTTTAAAATAAAAGTATGTATTTACTAACTTCCTTGGACTTTTCTCAATAGACATGTAATACATAAAAATTAATAATTTTATAAACTTACTTATTTGCAATATTTGTACATTCATTTTGTTTTATTTAAGTTTGTGGAGCTTCAGAAGCAGATTTAATGAGAATATTGCTAGTGGACTTAGTTTTATTTTATACTTTAAAATATGACATTCATATTTTTTTTGTTTCCTAGGTTCTGATAGATTGAAATATCAAAAAAAAATAGTTTTTGTTCTAGTTCCCTAGAAAATTGTTAAGTTTAAAGTAATTCATTAAAATTTGCTTTGTATAAAAATGTTTTCTTAGAGTACGACATAGTTTCTTGTAATAATATTAAAGATATTTTATTATTTTTACTTTCCATCATATGTATATGTGTGTCTGTGTATGAGTATGTGCATATGATTTCTGGTTACTGTAGAGGCCAGAGTTGTCAGATCTCTGAGGAGATCAACTCACAGGGGGTTACGAGTCACCTGGAGTGGTTCTGGGAACCCAATTCTGGTCCTTTGCATGAACAGTATGCACTATTAATCTCCATTCCCCAAACTTTTATATAGCATACATATTTCCCAAAATAAAATCATCAGTGTTTTTGTAATAACTTACCATTCTTTTACCTTGGCATATACAAGGTGAAACACTGAAAAAAAAAACTAGGAACTGACAATTGTCAATTTTGAAATATGACCTTACTATTTGACAGATTCAGGCAGGTACCTTCATATGGAAAGAGCACAAGAATCTTTTAAAGCATTATTTTCTTTACAGAAGATATATATATATATATATATATATATATATATATATATATATATATATGCATATTATATTATACAGATAACTGGCACACTTAGCATTTATTTCATATATTTTTTCTTTTTCTAACACATATGCATAATTTTTATATCCAGAAATGTTCATATCCATCATCTTTACTTAATATGTGTGCCATAAGCGACATTCTATATCATAAGATGTTTCATGATAATTTCACAGCTATGTCCTCATAATATTATACTCTATGAATATATTATACTTCATATGACAATCTATCTGTAATTGGAAATTTTTGTTTGTACAAATTCCTATGTTACAAAAGCCTTTTATAAACACTTTATTAGTATAAAAAGTTTAAAAATATTTATGTAGGATAAAATTCTTTGAGGTAAAGTGCAGTTCTGATGTGTGATTTTTAACCTTTGTACAGAAAGCCAACACAAATTCCCCTTTTCTTCTCTTGGGGAATACATACTCCTTTTCTGTCTCTCTATTACCTTTTAAGAAAAGGCCAGATGACCAATTCTCTATTCTTCACATAAAATAAGTCTCTTGATGCTTGTCAATAATACCTTTTCACTCCAAGAGCTGTGAAGGGAGTTGGGAACATCTAACATAGGACTTTTTATGATTGTTTTTTCAAGATTCTCTAAATGGTTACCCTTTTTCTGAAAATATATATAGAATAGGATACATTTCTTTAAAGTATCACATTTATTTTCTCTATATTATAAAGATATATTTGTATAGTAAAACAATGTAATAACAACATAAATTAATTTCGACATCCCAAGTGGGATGTCAAATATTCAAATATTTCAAATATTCTAATCTAGTTTTCCATTTAAGATGAAAATAGAAGTTATTACAAAAAGTATAAATAGAGGTGAGGAATTGTTATTAAATCTGTATAATTTCCCCATGTTTTATGTTTACAAGTTAACATTATTACTAATACTATTGTGTTATCCTTCACCATGAAAGGGCTGAAAACATTTCTATTGTAAAGCTTATGCATTAGCATTACAGAATATCTGAGAAAATATAAAATGCATTAAATACTTCTCAAAAGGAAACTAAAAGATGTCCAAATATGAATAATGTAGCACTTTAAGACACAAAGAATTCTCAACTACATAGTCTATAAACACAGATCCCAATATTTTAGTAAGAACTGAAACAAGATATTCGCAAACCTGACTGGTTTGCTTTATAGAATGTTATGTTGATATATCATGCAAAAGCACAGCAATTGAGCTGTATTAGGAAGTGTGCTTCACCACTACACAAAATGAAAATAATAAAAAAAGGATCTAATAATATCTGGTAAAAACATTTGACTCTTGGTTTCAGGCAAAAGCTTTTAAAAGGTTAATGTCACATTTACTGCAAACGTCTTACTGCAGGGGAGAAAATACTGGATTTTTTTAGGTCCACTCTTCATACATTAACCGTCTTGTGCTAAAAGCCACAAACTAGATCATTCAAAGAAATTGGCAATTTTCTTAACTGCCCTTTAACAGTGGAAGATGGATCTGCATAGTACTGTGCAATGAAGTAAGTTCGTTTCTGTTACCCACAAGCTGCGGCCAGCCTCCTAAAAAGACCTGCTGTTAATGACTCCATATGAAGACTTTTTGATCAGCTGTCTCCCTCTAATGCTGGGGACTAAAGTGATTTATCAACAGACCGCTTGTTCTGCTTCTCACAGTCGACAATCCATTATGTGTTCTTTTTCATCAAAGAAGAAATATGATGTATTTTATTTCTTAGCCCCAAAGTGATTTTTGAGAGCCTATGTTTAAATATTTTGGCTTCTATTTAATAAGGGGGAAAACTTTCATAAGGAAAAGTCATCCTTAAAGGGGTGTTTAACTTTGAGTGCACTAATTTAATTTACCACCTCAGCAATACAACAGGAAGGGGTAGAAATTAAATGCTCAGTTGGAGGCTCATTTTGGAAGCCAGGTGTTTGAAGCCTGGCAGTACTAATTTTTACAAGACAGTGGAGATTGTCTTGAAGTGCACTGTGATTCTGTAACTCTGCTGTCCATCCAGTATTACAAAGCTTCTGCTTGCTCAAGCAAGAGGGACCTGTGTGGCCTGGAGGAGCACTTCAACTCAGGAAGTGATTGGCACTCAGTAATATGTCCATCACTTCTCTGGTCCTGTAGGCAGGCCAGTTTTTAAGTAGAACTCCCGGGCAATGTTTACACACACCGTTCATAGTCCACATATGTGCATTTTTATAAACGAGATATCTTGCCAGGTACTTGAAGAAAATTAATTTTGTGCCTTTTCAATGTTTCTATGAGTGAAGTTCTATCATTAAACTTAGATATGTCCAGAAAGAGAATTCTGTGAAAGTGAAAGTAAATGATGAAGGGCCCCAGGTAATCTCCAGAAAGCCAATAAGACCTGTACTTAATAGGCATAAAATGTTCTATTATAAAGGACTGAATTAATTAAAATCAAATCTGCTTTGAGAAAGTATGACTATGCCTATGATTTTGATACATAAATAATATGATGGGGAACTTATATAGCAAATTCACCTAGTACAAAAATTAATCACACCACTGGGTTCTGAATAGCAGGCCTTCCTTTTCTTTCCCTGCAAGTAAACCAGGAAGAGAATTTTCTGAAAATGTTTGTCCTAACGTTGATGGTGTCATTGAGTATCTGACAGGGTAGTTAGAGATGCAGAGCCTGGCCTGTCGATTCTGTGTGATTTCCTCATTGGTCCCATTGCTAGGCATAAACAGTAGTTCCTAGCACTACTAGGAGATTTTTAAGGTCTAGTATCAGCTCATAACTGAGTTTGTTAAAGGCATCTTGGAATGATACCCATTTTGGGGGTATGATTCTAATTTCCCACTCTGAGGTCACTGGAGTAAATCTTACAGATGTGAACATTGACCTATGGCCTCTTAACTCCAGTGCCTCACCTGAGAAGGGAGACTTATCAGGGTCATTATCCTGCATCCATTCACAGCAATAATGTCCATGTGAAGTTGGTAAGTGCACATACTTTTTTGATTATGAAGTGAGAATTCTCTTTCTAAAAGGGGAAATCCAGAAAAAGATGTGAAGATAGGGTTTTCTACAGAAATAAATCTCTTAATGTTTTCCAATATGTGCAAGAGCTCCTCCATGGGGTAGACTACTTAGGGTTAGGGTTAGTATTGGCATTAGTTTCTTGCCTGTAGTTCTCTGTTTAGAGGTGAGGCTCATGAGTTTTTTCCATTCCACAATAGCTTGTCTATTGATATTGTCCTTGTTCAGTTCCTGTTTAGGTGGTCATACTGTTGAGGTATCATGGGTGAAGCTTCCTTGTCATTTCTAGGAGATAACCTACAGTTGTCTAATTGGATTTAAGGCCTACTCAGCAAGGGCAAAATCCTGACTGGTACTGGAAACCAAGCTAACTATCTGGACCTGATGAGGTCATTAACTTTAATTTTAAATGAAATACTTCTGACTTTCCCATAATTTACCATTTGTATTCTTAACTCTTTTGCTTGGTTTATATTTCTCTTTTGCAAATGGGTTGTCTGTTATCCTTTTAGTGCATTAATTTCAATGCTCTCTCTCCATTTGCTCCCTGTTTAGTTTTCTTATTTCCTACTGCTAAATTTTGCAGTTGGCATCATAATATCGATCTCAATTATACCAATCTCAAGTCTTTGCCATAGGACAACAAAAATTAATTGGCGGAACTAAATTTATACCAATGAACCTTTGGGGAAACCATCTTCTTTGCCTATAATGAGTTTAAGATTAGTATTCAACACAGTGACAACAAAAAACAGATGAGGTTTTTTTCTTTTCTTTTCTTTTCTTTTCTTTTCTTTTCTTTTCTTTTCTTTTCTTTTCTTTTCTTTTCTTTTCTTTTCTTTTCAACACATAGGAAACTTTACCCTATCCCCTGGAAGACAACAATTGAAATTGACTTCTGAGCTTCCCTCTAGAAATAAACAAAGGAGCATGACTTAGATACTGGCCTTTATCACAAATGAAACAATCTCAGCATAAAGACAATGATCAGTACAGTAGAACAGACAGATAGACAAGCCTCAAGATTTTGAATCATGAAAGAGGCACTTACGTTTCCTTATTGCTTAAACAAGTTTAAAATAGGCCTTCTATTATGATTTGTCACCAAGAAAACCCAAACATACGTGATTTTCTTAACATTATTCTTGGTTAGAACAGTAAATGTTCTCATATTGTCCAAAATGGTCTATAATGGTAGTTAGGATTTCATTACTCTGTGGTCTCTCTTTAAGTGCATGTCATGAAAATACAAAGGGAAATAGATTCTTACTGGTCTCTGTGTCTAAACACCCTGAATATTGAAAATTATATAGAGGTCAGGGCAATGGCTAGTTTCTGACTATATTAACAGCAATAAATAATACAGTAGTCACAGTTATAGAGTTACGTGGTTACATGGTTACACAGTTACATGGTCATAGAGACCAGTAAGTCCTAGGTCCTATTTTCAGGAAGGAACAATATAGGATGGTAATGAGCAACAAAAACCTCCATCAGTATGACAGATGCTTTCCAAATGATGAACTAGTCTAGAATCCCAAGGAGCCGCTTGCATCCCTAAGTCAATAAGGGACTTTCTACTTGCTAGATGGCACCCAAAGAATCTAGAGAACACACTGATATGACATGAATCTTTTAACATACTAAAAAGTCTGCCATTTTTAGTACATCTAGATATTTCTCTTGAATACCTCCCTTTTTTATTTTAAGCCAAGAGTAACCAAGAAAATATTTAAATAAAGAATTCCTCTTGGCCATTTAAGGACTACTATAACCATCCAAGATATGACTTGCTAGTCTGTTTTCTGTCACTTTGAATTTTTCATATCATGTCAAGTGTACAAAGGTTGAAGAGTTCAATAAATATTTACTTTCATAAATATTCTGCTAGAATGCTATACTTGCCTTCACATTGGTTGATGCCAAGCTAATGTCATAGCTTCAGAGTAAAATGCCACTTAGTAGAATCAGCATTGGACTCTTATTTTGAGTAGAATTATGCAATATAACTGTTGAGATACTAAGCATAAGAATCACACAGTTACAGTTATTTTAATTTAATTGATCAGGGGTTTAACCTCAAATGCTAGAATTTCAATTTCAAACTCCATGGGATTTTATAACTTACATCAAACTTATTTGCCTCCCCATATCTACTTTGTAGTCCAAATATACATTATGAACCAAGTTGTAAAGCGCTCCTGTGGGAAGAACACTAAATACTTGATGCTCAAAGCAAGTGTCTATCCCATTAGTCACCCATTTCCATTTGTTTTATTTTGCAACAGATAAAAGCCAGGGTGGTTAATTCATCTTTCTTTTGTCTCAGGTACCAGGTAATCAAAGTTTATTAACAATTTATATACTTTGCTACACCTTATTTAATTTACATGGGCAGTTAGACATATCAGCATGTTGGAAGGCCTTCTTTTCATAATTTTGTCTGTGGAGACATGGTTGTATAAATCATCTGCACTAGAGGTAGCCATGGGTGAAATGGCCTTTCTTATTAAATGTCACAAGATTTAATGTCACAGTATAATTGGGATGGAAGGATAATTGCACCAAGCTCCACATGCCTTTTTCTGCTAACATATTATTAATCCACAGGAGTGTTAAAATATGTTCAATAAAGGCACCATTCACATGGAAATTGTTGGCACTTGCTAAAAATTACACTGTTTCATTGCTCAACCTTGAGAATTTCACAGCAAGTATGATTTTCAAATGAAATTATAGTAGACTTCCACACTAAAAAACTCCACATTTGTTCTCAAAATACGTTTTTAAAGGATTGAAAATGTTCTTATCCCTGAGGCACTAATGCATTCTAGTATTGTACCAGTAATGTCACAGCTCATGCTTTGAAAGTATACTAATTTGGATTTTGTCTGTTTTGCTACTGTTTCTCCTCCACACAATTCCTTGAGACATTGAAACACACACACACACACACACACACACACACACGCACACGCACACGCACACACACACACACACATACACACATAGATACATGCACACTTCTTAGGCGTGCATGCTATGTTTACTAGTGGTAAAGGAAACAAATAAAAACTAACATGAAGGTAATCTTACAGTATTACAGAGTGCCACACTCTGATGTAACACTATCAGTGTTTTAAACTCACCAACAATTGATGAGCTAATTGATGTACCCATTCCCAATCGTCTTAGGATTCATACCCCACATTTTATGAAATCAAAACCTCTTGGGCCCACTGTAGGGCAACTTGTGCATGTATATGCCTTCATGTGCAATCTGCTATTCTGCATACTACAGACTATATGAGAACTTTATTCACTTTACAGTAGACTTTAGAACAAGATTCTACATCTTTAAAACTCAAATACATAGCTTCTAAGAAATCTATCTAAATATTTATATATCAAAAATTGTCTGCAAAGAATTCTACCAACTGTATAATTTCCAATTCCATGCTTCCCATTTTTTTTTTTCACAATGAAATGCAGTGCTTCAAATACTTTAAGTTCCCCCCAATCCATTTTTTAGAATAAACCAAATCACAGAAGTGTTTTAATCTTTCCTGATGAGTGAATTAGAAAATGCCTAGCAGTTACAATTTTGGTATGCCTCTCATAAACATCATGATGTACTTCATCAATTTGCTGAAAAGTAAACTAAAGTTGGAGAGATATCCATTCAACAAGCTGTTTATATAGGAAAAACTACCTTTAACGGATGCTCCTTTCTTAGACAACTTTTATAGCATTTTAAGAACAAAATTTGGAATAGACTGCTTGAGGAAAATTTTAATGAAGGACTTTTTTTGGAATAATGTTTCATGGGCTTTAAAGTGTTAGATGAATATGTATATCTTATAGGATAATTTGTTTGGATTTAATTTAGTTACAATAATAGTAATTTTCAATTCAGCCAGGTATCTTCCCACAGATTTCTTTCAATTAAGAATATTTGATCAGGCCAGAAGTAGATATAATTGAAAAGCATGGAACAAACTATCTGCCCTGTAAAGGAATATTTAATTATTTAATCCAGCAACATGGCTGCTCTAGGAAAGGATTATATTGAAAGACCTGTGTGATAGCTAGGAAGGGATCAAATCCAAGGATCTATATGAAGGGATCACAGTCAGAGGCCTGTGTGGTATGCATGGAATGAGGAAGAATGTAGTACCCGCCTTTAATTCCAATATTCAGAAGGCAGTGGTATTACATACCTTTAATCCACAAAACAGAAACAAGAGTGTAGAAGCCGACTTGTGTAGCAGAGTTCAGAAGGAGCCAGAATCAGACAGGAAGTGACATCTGGGATAAGATCAGAGAGAAGAGCAGGCAAAGTGATAAATCAGAGGACGAATGAGTAGAGTGAGTCAGAGTGAGGACACACCCAACTCTTTCGATAGACAAGCAGGCTCTCAGCTCAGACAGTCAGAATAAGACACAGACACAATGAAACAGTCATGCTGAGGAAGTAAAAGCAGAGAAACAGAGAGGCTGACTGAGGCAATATGGGGCAGTGAGAGTTCACGGAGACACAGAAACAATCTGAGGAGTCTGAGGCAGAGACAGAGAGGCAGCTCCGCAGAAGAAGTCAGTATCAGATGGAAAGTCAGTTTGAATCTGAGCAAAGTAGTTCAGTCTGAGGCAGTTAGAATCAATCAGTCTGCAAGAGTCAGAAGAACATGGTCAGAAACAGTAAGCTGCGTTGTGTAAATTAATTTTAAGTTGTGTTTAACATAATTGTTTTTTGCACTGTTGGAAAAAGGGATGCATAGGCCTTGGCATTTTGTATTGTCTGCAGGTGTTGGATTTATGTGGGGGAAGTTGATTGCTTATGATCTGTATCTAAAGAGTTCTGAATCAATAAAAACACCTGAGCTGAGACTTCCTCTGGGTTTCCTTTGTCCAGATGCTGCTTGCCATGTTGGTGGTTCCCTCTGCTGAGATCTGGCAGGTTTTGTATCTATGAGAATGCCTCTGTGTCTTATTTGTTGAGCTGCCCCAGAAGCAGCATAACTACTACAAACCTGGATCCGAAGATCAGTGTGAGCAAGTCATCTTGGAGAAGAGTTTGAACCAGAACAGTGAGTGAGTCAGAATTCTGAAGGATTAGAGGGTCACTTGACAGTAAGTCTCAGGGGTTGATTAGATTGTGTGGAGGCTTAAATGTTCTAGACTGTGCGGTGGCTGAAGCCTACCAGTTTTAGGCTTGAGAGTAGATTGAACAGAGGCTGAACTGAAACCTAAGAAGTCCTAGCAAGTGTCTTGAAGATTAAATTGTACCACGGCTGAAATGCTTGAGGGCTCCACGATTAATGACTGGGGATGGAATTAGCTAAAGAAAAAACTGCCTTTTGCCCTGAATCTATGGCTCGGCCACCCTAACATCTCTGTAACTTCATGAATGACAGTAACTCCGCATACTCATTTATGGAGAAGCACTAGAAAAGGCAAGTATAGAAGAAAAAGTGTGCCATTTAATCATATGAATATACTGGGATTGAGGAAAGGTTCCCAGATTACAGTTGGTGGATGGGAGCCACTAATAAAGTCATAGAATATAACTAATAAATGCATATGTGACTGTCATCCATATACTTTTATGGTTTATCAAGCATACGCAGAGGGTCAAAATTCCATCTAACTCAGCTTTATCTCTGTAATATAATATCTCTGAGTTTCAAGCTTTAAACTATAAAATTGAAGATACAATATATAATTCTAGGAATATGATATTTATATAATACAATGGATAGAGGGATTACAGCGTGGTGGGTAGTGGTGCTTGGTCAAATAACATATATTTTCCTATTTCTTTGAACAAGAGTAGAGTCTACTTTCTACTGACATTGAACCTTGGTCTCCTCTGAAACTTATCTTAATTAAAAGAATATGGCAGAAATATCACAATATTCCAATATCACTGGACCTGAAGCGATTTGCTGCTTTCATTGTCTTGGTGGGAATGCTCCTATTTTTGATGCCAACTCTCATCATATTCAAAACCTCTGGAAGATACAGAAGGCACTGAGGCTGACAGCCACATCCCAGTGTCCAGCAAGCAGTACAATTCCAGGTGAATGAGTCACCTTGGATGCACAGGACTAGCCAAACCTCCAGAGGACTGCAGTACTAACAAACACTACATGGAGAAGCAGAACTAACCAGTGACACATCATCAGCCCACAGACACATAAGACATGATAGTAGTTTCATTTTCTGAAGCTTTTGAATTTTAGGTATTCATTAAAAAGCAGTAGGTAACAAGAGCAATGCTAAACAGCTATAGCAATTGCTTTTCCCTTAGTGACAGGGGAAAGGAGAGTACTTTGTTGCTCTTTTCCCTCCTGTTATGCTTTAGGGTCAGAATACCCTATAGCCTTACTAAGTATTTGGGGGGCATGACAAAGTATTGGCACAAAACGTAAGGGAGAAATGATGAAGATATGTAGAATGGCATGTGCTATCTACTCCTAGTGAGTTCTTCCGTAAATATAAGCATCAGGATAGAGAAAGGGTCTGCCCTACTGTGTGAATGATGTAGCTATCAAAGACTTTCTTACTCTTCTTGTCTTTGTCCTTACCATATTTCACTGTTTCTTCTCCTGCTACTTTTCCTATCTCTGTGGTCATCATATACCATGTACCAAACATGAACATTTATCATAATTTCCCAACTCTCATAGGCTTTCTGACGCTTTCAGATGGTCTATATTTTAGCCTTTTTATGCCGCTGTTTTCTTCCCCAATCCTTAACCTTGACTAGCTAGCCCCTCAAATCCATGTCATCTCTTAGATGCCTTTTAGATGTCTCTAAACTGAATCATTGTTGTATGTGAAAGTGATATCTGAACCAATATTATTTTGGTTTCAGATAGATAAGCACAGATAGCTTTTCCACAGGGCAAATGAGAGAAGACTACAGTGATCTATTAAAAAAATGGTTAGGTGAGTGTGTGTATATCTCCTTACAGAGACAATAGTAACAAAATATACAACTTAATATTCAAAAATTCATCATCTCCTTTGCTCATAATATTTAGCTAAGCTTTTGAAGACTGTGAAAATTCCTGATACAAGGTGGGGCAAATCCTTGCCATCTTCAGCGGGGTAGACAATATGTTATTTTAACAAAGGAGGATTCAAGCACATTTTAAATTTCCCTTACTTCTGGAAGCTTTCTTTTCTCTAAAATTGGTTTAGGACTAGAGCACTAACTATGCATTTCAATATGGAGAAATTGATTACTATGACATAAAATTATTTGAGATGCAGGATGAAAATATGTTTGGGTCAAGAAATTTTCTCTTAGACATGGTAATTATTTCTTCTTTGGACAGTTTTGCCTTAAGAAAAAATTCTGATTTTGTGGTTCGAATTGGGATAATTCAATTATGGATAGAAATTTTTAGTTAGTCAACATTGTAGTAGCTTTGTTTTGTGTGAATTTGAATTTTGGGATGACAGGGTCTCATTCTGTAGCCTGTTCTGGTCTGGAACATTTTATGAAGCCCAGACAGGGTTGAACTTGAGACAGTATTCTTGCTTCAGCCACCATGCTTGGCCAAATTAGATTTTGTTGGTGATATCAGTTGAAATAAATGGGTTACATTTTATTATGTAAAATGTATTATTACTTAGTTCTATATGTATTAGATGCCTGCCCCTACACGTTAGCATTTGATCTTGATTTTAATTATGCCAAAATCTCCTTGGGAGTACAATGTAAATACCAAGGAAGGAGCCATGGTTCTGAGACATACACACTGAAATGTCTTTACTGTGTGGACTTGAGTAAGGGTGCCAGGCCCACAATTCTAATGACTTGCCATTATCCTGATAGTGTGATATAAGTGTTCAGATCGTATAGAATGCAGGTATAAAGGGAAGAGGTTGCCTAAAAAGGATCCTCTTATCCTTACATTATTTCAGTAATATTAAACTTACAAAGATATTCTATGTCCTTTATTCAGTTTTCCTAAGAGTCTCCTCACAAAGGCCAGAATTGTAAGGTTTTCCCTTCTTATCTCTGAGGAAACTCAGACTCAAGAAATTCCCTGGATTTTCTAATATTATTGCTTCTATTAGGAGATTATCTAATACATGGCTAATATGAAAGACCTGGAATTTTCTATCGTCTTATAGCTGGGCTCATGACCTTCTTTAGAAATAGATATATTTTCCTTAAACTATACCTAAATTGAAAATATATAAATGATAAGCAGATTAGAAGAGGTAAAGAAAGATACCCCCCCCCAAATAAACAGAGGAAAGAGTACATCTGTTCAACACTAATGAATAACTGGAATTGGTTATCTTAATAGGAGGTATGGTTCATTAAACATTCCTTCATTAAAATCTGGATGCCGTATGTACTGAAAATTACACTTGTATGTAACTCTTGTTTCTTGTCAGAAGGACCAAGGAAGGTCTCTAAATAGGATATGTAAAATAATGTTAGCTTATTTATAATGTCAGTTATTGAGTAATGCTGTGGACCCACTCTCATGGATATAGTGCACCACAAATAGGATGAATTTTGTTAAATAAATAATCAAGGGGTCCTGTCTATCTTATTGGCAAAGCTTTTTAGAAGGAATCATTTACAATTATATCAAAATAGCCTTCCTTAATAACAGTAGTTATTGTTTTGATAGTGTCACACCATGTATCAGGATAGTCTACAATTCATGATCCTTCTGCCTCAACCTTCTGAAAGCTAGGGTATTTGTATATATCAACATATTGGGATTATTTTTCCAGCTCAGCATTTTGTAAAGGAAATTGAAAGATTAGGATGAATAAATGATTGCCAATAAACATCTTTAAACACTTATGGTTAATAGAAACATTTTCTTTCTAAAACTAGTACGACTATCAGGGCTTCAATCCAATTCACTGGCCTAGTTTTGGCTCACTGTGATCTTACAAGAAGACAGTTTCTTTTTATGAAAGCATTTAAAAATATTTTTCTGTTTTATTTCCAAGTCTGAAGTTGATTAAAAATAGAATTCTATGCCTGTGTATACACCAGCCTTATTCCCTCTATACATTGCCTAAATCAGTTGAATCTTCTGGAATTCTCCATCTGTGTAACACTGAAGTTTTCTGTCTCTCAACATATTCCCTTTATGGGGAGCTCATTTAGTTCTGGAAAGTGCGAGCTAAGCTCTCAGTACACTGCTGTCACTCCAATCTGCCTCCCATCTTTTACTTAGCTCCTTCACACTCTTTTGGGGAAGGCAAGAATTTTCATAGTCCTTGGCTGTTTTCATAGAAAGTAACTTTCACATCATCAGGGAACCAACTATAAAGAAAAATAACAGTCTGTCTTGGTGGTGGATACTATCAATGTTTTAAAGACTGTGGTTCAAGAATTGTGGCTCTTTAATGTGCACAGAACTTTTAGTCATGACTGAAACTTGAAAGTGTTGTTTTAGATTTCTGATAATAAAGGCATTACTCATTTTTGCTTGTGATTGAAAGTTACAATGCTAGCTGTTTTCTGTAGTGTGGTAGAGGGTTTATCTTTAAGGTTTTCATGCTTATTATCATCTATGTCTATAGTTAAGCTATTTCTTCTGAAGACCAGCTTGGCACATGAGAAGAACTTACTCTTCTGAACAAGATATATTTAGTTTCTATTCTAGTTTGCTTTCTGTTGCTATTATGAAATAGAGACTAAACACAATATACAGCAGTGCAGAGCAAATCCCATAGCTTTAAGTTCAGCATCCGGAACTCACTCACAATCTTCTAGGCTGCAATGGCATAGGCAGCCCTACTTTTCCAGCTCTATGAGCCACAGCATATACTTCTTATCTCATAGACTCAAGCCAGCTCCACTCTGCACCTGCTATCATCCTCGGCAGTTATCCCAGCTCCCTGGCATTTCTAATTATGCTGGAGTCCCCACTGCAACTGAGGCTTCACCCTCACTAATGGCTCTTCCTGGTCTCTTCACGAACTCCAACCCTGTCACATGGTGCCAAGCCTCAGCTGATCCCCATGACATTTTCATGTCTTCAGAACCAGGATCACGTTGGAGAATATTACACATGTTCAGGTTTGGCTACCAACCTGAGATGCAGTCTTGGCCCCTCTGGACCACAGCGTCTGTATTGTGACCATGAGAAAATACGTTCCAAAATATTTAGCCTCAGTGTGCTGGTCTTTTATTAATCATGGCTGAATTTTCAGTTTCTGCTAACTTATATTCATTGTCTTAGGAAAATATAGCTTTAAATTCCAGAGATAATTGAAACTATCACACAAATACCACAAAAGAGTCTTTACTTTTATCATATAAGAACACACCATGGAGAATATCTGCTATATTCTCAAACTTTGGGTTTTGCTCTAATCTGATTATAACTGTGCTTCTGACCCTTCCCTTTTGGAATAAGAAAATATGTAACTTATTTTTTATTTTATAGGAGACCACAGTGAAGAGACTTTGGATTTTAAAAAATACCTTGGTCTTTTAAAGTATGGAACTCTTTAAAAGATTGTGAACCTTTTAAAGTTGGACTATGTTTTATATGGTGATATTAAAAAGAGATCTTGGGGGCTAGGTACGGTTATGGTTAAGTATCAAGTTTGTGCTTCAAACCAACCTTGACAAGGATTGGGAATGTGAATGCTAATCGTGGTTTTCGATTTGATATACCAAGGAAGAGGGAATCTCAGTTGAGGAATTGCCTTCTTCAGTTTGGCCTGTGTGGGCATGTCTCTAAGGTATTTTCCTGCTTGCTAATCAATGTAGGAGGGCCCAGTCCACTGTGGGTCGTATCATCCCTAGGCAGAAAAGCCTCAACTGTATAAGATATCTAGCTGACTAGAAGCCCAGGACGCAAGCCAGTAAGCAGCGTTCCTCCGTGGTCTCCTTTTCATTCCCTGACTTTACTTGTTGGTGAACTGTAACTTTTAGATGGAAATGATCCCTTTCCTTCTCAAGTTGGTTTTGTCATGATGTTTATCACAGCAGTAGAAGCAAATTAATGCAGTTTCTGTTCTGTCTCTGCTATGTGTTGAGGTGGCTTTGCGTAAGTTACCTGAGTCCTTGAGCCTAAGGATATGAGTATTTATTCCATGTGGTTGTTTCAGAATCAGGAAAATGCGGGTAGAATACTTACCATAGGGCATGAATTTAGAAATAGCTGGCATTATAAACTTTACAGTAGAAAAACGGTTTCTCAGTAATATAGAAGCAAGCAATAGAGAAATTAGAACAGGGTTTAGCTCAAACACATATGGACAGAGCAATTGTTTTAAAAATTGAAATATGGAATGGACCTTAATTCCAATTAAACAATGGTAGGTTATTCCCATAACACCTATGCAGCTATTGCACTTGCAGGCAAGGGATTGTTGGAGCTCATAAGGTCCATAGCTGGGTGAAATTGATGATTACTTTTTTTTCCTACACAAATCAGACTCCATTTTTTTGGTGCCTTTTTGTTTTGTCTTGGCTTATTTTTTTAAGAGAGAGAAAGAACATGAAGTCGGGTGGCAGAGACGTAATGGAGTATCTGGGAGGAGTTAGAGTAGAGGAAAAGAATATAACAAAAATATGGTATGAAATTCTCAGTAAAGAAATAAAAACATTAAAAAAACCTAAAATATTTTGGGAATTGAAAACGCACAGATTCTAACTTTGATATCCTCTATGAGCTAAGGAGTCAGACATGAAAGAAGATGTACTTGACCTTTGCAGAGGTCAAAACAAAATCTGACAACACGGGATATCAGTTGGGTAGAAAATAAATTTTATTTTATTTGATGAACTTGGTAAATATTATATCAAGTTAAAAAGCCAGCATGAAAGAAACACTCATGATCTCTGATTCTGTTTTATGAAATGACCATCACAGGTATGTCTATAGATTAGCAGTTGCTTAGAGAAGAAAGGAGCAATGCTGAGGAAAGATAACACAAGGGAACAGAGCTTTTCTGAGAGATGATAAAAACTGTCCAGAATCGATTGTGGTGATAGTGGCACAACCCTGTGAGTGGATTATAAGCCACTGGATTGTGTACTTTGAAATAGTTAATCCTATTGTATATTAATTAACCTTCATGAAAATCAAAAACAATAGGCACTAAATATAGAGAAAGGCCTCAAAAGCCGCAAAACATTATCCTAGGCTGTTTGCCTCTCGGGATGTTATAATGGCTTTTGCAGAAGACGCTAAAAATTGATGCTGGGTAGATATCACCATGGTTATTTCTTAAGTTTCTGGTTAAGGTTTTCCCTATCATTTCTCTCTTGATTGTATTCGAAGAATATTTACCCTCTTGGAAATTTGTATTATCCTGAATTTATTCTCTCTATTTAGAACAGAAATAAATAGTTCATCAAGTAAAACAAAGGTAGCTTTGTAATGCATAATAGCAAATGGTTACACAGACATATTGTACATGGATGATACATTTGTATTAAAGAACAGATAAAAATGTAGATAAATGTCTCATTTTTGCTTCTAATTTTTGCCATAACTATAATTGATGATTAACAGCAAAATATTTATTACTCAGGAGATACCTAACATTCATACAGAAAGAACTAGTTCAAAACGGGAAAAGAACACACAGACACAGTTGGTAGTATATCCAAATTATTCAATGTTTTAACAAAAACAATTTTGGCAGTAAAGCAGGATATACTGTAAAAGGAATCTGAGTTTAATTTATGTTTATCTAATGTTAGTTATATATAAGAGACAAAATGAAATGTTTTACCACAAGCTGACACAGTTTGGTGACATGCAATAACAAATATTTCAGTTGGAGATATTCTTATGACATGTGTGTAGAACAGACCACAGAAATCGCTGCTTTCTGCAATGCATGAATAATGAAATCTTGCCTCTTTTTGACACCTATGCCATGTGGAGTCTAATCTGTAAGGAAGCTGATAACGAAGCCCAAACAAGAAATAGGATGCATCTGGTTTGGGATTTGTTATCTTCATAAGGAGGAATCTCATTATGTGCCACTTCCTGGTTGTTTTACCTTCAATTACAATGAATGATGTTCCACAGCCTAAAAGTCAGGCAAAAACCAAGGATAAAGAAACAAAACCATGTTCTTTCATAAAATATTAGTTATGGTAATTTCTGAATCACGGAGAACTGTATATTTCGCAGCTAACTGTAGCACTAACGTAAGTGCAGACAGAAGTAGCGGGGTGAGAACAGAGAGACTCTAATCTATTTGTTATTGTCTCATGGTGAGCAAGGCACTACCAAGAAATTTTGGGCACTTCGTAGAGCCTCTTTTGGCTAGACAGCCTCATCTCTTTAACATTTTTTAAGATCTTGAAGTCTATAGTTCTGTGATACCATACTAGATTGTCTGAAGCTTAATAAAGACAAGAGAGTGAACATCCCTTTCTAGCACATGTTAATTAAGTCCCCTTTATAATCAAGTTTATCTACTAAGAATGTTAAGAATTTTGATTCTAAACAATAAAATGGAGTACTTGAAGCCATTACAGGTATCATTGCAAAGAGGTCTACTGCAGATGTAATAAACATCTGTACCTAATAA
This sequence comes from Cricetomys ansorgei, assembly GCA_026225945.1. Taxonomy (NCBI): domain Eukaryota; kingdom Metazoa; phylum Chordata; class Mammalia; order Rodentia; family Nesomyidae; genus Cricetomys; species Cricetomys ansorgei. The sequence goes on along the minus strand of JAMJFZ010000716.1, from coordinate 20,401,733 downwards.
AGAAAGCCTTATACCAAAGACATTAGTATTGACACATCTCTAAGAATGTGCTAGAGAAAACTAGCTTATTCTTGTTTTTCAACCATATATTCAAGTCTGTGATATGAATATTTTCTAAATTTCTTTCATCAGGATTAGGCAAGGATTTTTTTTTTCCTGTTTCTATTTTATGAGTAATTTTCTATACAGACAAAAACACACATTATTTATGACACATAATATCTGAGCCACCTCTCACAGAGTACATGTGCAGCTTGAACTGTAGTTTGATTTTTATAAGCTAATGGGTTTAAACAACTCCTTAAGACAATTATATATATATATATATATATATATATATATATATATATATATATATATTCCATACACAATGTGATATATATCACATAGAAATCCGATTTAAAAGTCTGAACATAAGGGTGGCTTGCCTTGTCTAATTAACTAGTCAGGTTATGGATTTTAATGTTTGCATTAATAATAGAAGGCATGTTTCACTAGTCAGCCTAATCCAAAGAGTAAAACAAATACATGGGGCTCTATACTCTGGACGATGTTCTGGACACATACAGACTAATTAAATACCAATACCTGAGCTCTCCTTAGACTGGTTGTTAAATACAAGAATGAACCTTCACTCCTTTAATTTTTTTATAAGAGTTTCAGTAGGCCAACTGGTGACTTATTTCTCACTATGACTTACTGTTTATATACCATGAAATACAATGATAGTTGAGTTTCTTATAACAGCTTTAGAATGTCTAGGTACTGGGGAGAGGGCTAGGATTCTGTATTATATGCTTTTTAACCCAGGAGCTGAAAGAGTGACCGTAAACAGACACCTAAACATCGCTATTTAGATTTTAATTACATTTTTTTTTCCTTAATGAGGAAAATGAAAACTCTCTCTTCAATTTTCCTGATTCCATACATGATCCAGGCAACCTTTGTGATGGTAAGGCAAACTGGAGTTAGCTCAAGGAAGATAACTGATAGGAAGAATGTGGAAATCCTACAACTCTTTTGTTTTTCTAAGACAGAACCAGATGGCCTGAGACATCCACTGCCCACATTGCTTCATCCTGATTTAAACTTGTGCCCCTGAAAGACAGCTGTTACAGCGGTGTATGAGACAGCTAGAATATTATGAAGTGATCTATTAGCATCCAACAATGATTTCATTATCAGCCATGGTTGATGCTAGTATGGAACACGGGTACCTAAATCTAGGAATTTACTATACTGCTCACTAAGTGTGGCCACTGGGTAAGTCGTTAATTCTCTGTTGATTTTCTCATCTTTAACATAAAGAATTGTGTGAACTTGAAACTCTGTTCCAAGTTCAATTTTATATTTGCTTAATTGTTATAGCTTGAAAGATATTGTCAATCAGCTATTAACTCACACAATTCTGCAACTGTTGTAAATTCCTATTTTACAAAGAATTATATTGAAGTGTTCTCCGTGAAAATCATGTGAAAAACACACAACTTACATTCCTTCCCAATTATTTAACTGCTTATAGTCCCTGCTATGAGTCATGCTAACATGAATTTTGGTATTTAAATGTATTAAAGTATCCCATAATACTCTTTGCTTATTTTATAACTAAGGGCAGAGAAACTATGTGGATCTCAATAACAACAAAATCTATCACTGACTGCATATTTGCTAGGGCATAGACCATCTTAAATGTAACATGTTATGATTCAACTATCCTTCAGCTGGTACTGATGTCACCCCTTAATGAGGCCCTTGATGTCAGAAATTTAAGAATATCTTTAAGTACTGGATGACTAGTAAGTGGTAGAACATGTTTAGAATTTAGAAATGACTCCAAACTATTAGTCTCTAAAGTATAACTCACTGGCATCACTTTTCTGTCACATAGACACGTTGATGAAAAGGCATCAACATCTGAATTCAGTAGCAGAGTCAGCAGGTCTGGAAAATAAGGCACCTGACACCTCAGGTACATCTTCTCCTAACTGGCATGCTCTAAAATGCCGCATTTGTCTCTGAACTGGAGTTGTTCTCACAGCATTCCCCTCAGCTGATGCTCAAGGCATTGCCCTGCAGTCTAAGTAAAATAAAAACATTAGAAATATATCCATGCTCTTCTAGGCTAAAAGGAAGAAATTTTAATTTCTCTCCTCAGGAGACCAAACTACAAGTGCACAAACTAATTAGCCATTAGCAGCTGAAGGAGGAGACGAGGGAGTATTGCACACAATTATTTCTTCCAAGAAGGCTCAGAGGACTGCTTGCTTTCTATTACAAATCAGCAGTATTAGAAGGCAGGAAGAAAGTCAGAAGAATTGCAAAGCCCAAATCTTGCTGGAACAAATGAGAATAACTGTTACATGGGTATACCAGCACAAAAGGAGACAAAACAGTCATTTACATCTCTCTCACTTGGGTCTTTGAGATGTAAACAGAAAAACAACTTTAATTTGTACTATATGGGAGTACAAAAGCTTATACTTTAAACCACACAAGTATTCAATCATGTCCTAATTACATATTGGTGGGATTAATATTGCAAATTATTTCTCTGAACTGAAATAATTTAAGCTTTACACTCTTCCCTGACGTAGAGTCATCAGTGAAGGCACTGCCATTGCTAGGATTTTTAGAGTTTGGGACTCAGAAAAGCTCCAGTTTCAGCTTTTCTTGTTCAACAGAACAAAGGAGGATATTTTGTGTAAGTTCTTCCCATACATAATTGCACATGATGAAAAATAGTCCTTTAAAATATTTCTGTACAATCTGAAGGGTTTTCTTCCCTATGGCCTAAAAGGGCTGTACCTATTCTAATTAGTTTCATTCTAACAATTTTTAGTTGCTAAACACAGATGAGTGGACACATGTTGTAGAATGTGACTACGGCAGTCAGCTGAAATGACTTATCAGTGTATCTTTTGCCCTGTAACCCCCGCAGAGTTCTGTTAGCCCTAGTCATGACCTTCAATACCATCACTGCCATGGCTTCCTGGGAGCCTTCCCAACATAATGCCCTGTCTCACCTCCCTGAATGGATCTATTCCAAATCTACTACTCTGTTTTCTGTATATTCAATATCCATAATTTCTTGAGATTCATTTGCATCAAATACCTTTCATGCTAGAGGCTCTGCCTCCAACAAAGTAACCTTGTGATCCTCGAATGGAAACACATTCTGTGTCAAACTAATGCAAAAATGGGGTCCCCTAGGATTAACAATGATCCGACTGAGGAAACACCTCTAATTTTCTCCACCATCTGAGTTTTACAAATTTGTTCTGCATGTCTATAAAGCCATAAATAATTATAAGTCTCTCTAATTTCAGAAAGCACAGAAAACATTCTGGTAGAAATTTTCTTGAGGGAAAATTTGTTTCTATAATACATGGCAAATCACATACAGTCCAGTCATGTCTTAGGAACTACAGACATCATCTTAATGCATGGTGGTGATACTATAGACCACTTTTATGGCAATATAGTACAGCGTGCTTTTACTTTTAATAATGACAACTATATGGAAATACATAACATAACCAGAGAAAGAAAATAGTCTGTTTTTTACTGAGCAACTTGTACCTCAATTTGTCTAATGCCATACAGGAAGGAAGTAGTGAAATCTGTGACATTTAAAACTTATTTTAGATTTACTTGTTTTATTATTTGTTTTTAAGTGTTTGGTCTGCATGTATGTATGTGCACCACATGTGCATGGTGCTGGTAGAGGTCAGAAAAGGGCGTTGGAGTCACTGGAAATGGAGCTGCAGAGTGCTAGAAACTGAACTCAGGTCCTCTGCAATACCAGCATGAGTCATCTCTCCAGCTCTGAAGACGGATGTTGACACAGACACACAGTAGCCTCCCACAGCAAGAATTAACTCTGCCTGCACAAGAATTAGAACCCTGCATTCTATTCTTTTGGTTTTCTTGTATTGCATAGCTGTGAATAAGTGAATATTATTCTGAGCTAGCTATATAATAGCACTTCATTTCATCTTATAACTGAGCAGGCATGGTCAAAGTGAATTAAATAGAGAATTTATAAATATTGAAGCTTCTGCTCTATTGTTTATTTTTAATTCTAGCCTAGGATGGTTCATACATTATTGTGATTTCTGCTTGACTTTTCCTGATACATAATCAATTTCTTTCCCTGATATTTTTGTGCATTACATCCATCCTACATCTTTCTTTATTACTTTAAATAACTGTTCTTAAATGCTTCCTTACTACATTGTTTCTTGCTCTGAGCTCACTATCCTTGAATCACACTCCTTCTTCCCCAGGTTCGGGACCTTGATGCTGCCCTTCAATTTTTCCTGTCTTAGCTATAGCACCTCATGGTATAGGATGCTTATTTCAAATGATTCTTCATTAATACTATATTAATTTGTCTTAATTTTTTTTCTTCTGATTTTTCATCTTATGAACACATAAGAATTCACTTTCTTTGTTAAAAAAAATCATCAACAAAACTGAAATTAATTTATCACCAATTTCTAGTTTTTTTGGCCCCTAGTTCTCATAGCCCCTGTTATAAGTATTATGACAGACATTTCAGTTTTTTAAAATTATTTGTAGTGTACATTTTATACCCAATAAAATAGAATTCTTAGGTAGTAGTGAATGTATTTGATATAAGTGATATTTTGATATGTGTATTTCTGCAACTTACTTTTTCCAGACATACTTCTATGCATGTAAATACTTCAGTCCATACTTGCATACATCATATGAATGTGGTGTATTTTACATAACGCTCTTTTCTTTTTTCACATATGTGTTACTTAAATTTGCTATTTTTCATATTACAATAACATCAATATCCTTGCATAAATATAGCTGTATTTAGTGTTTTGTTACCTAAGACGAAGGGATGGGTTACCTGTTATAGATTCAGTTTTCACATTGCCTACAGGAAATTATGCTAATGGTCTATGAACTATATTTGTGATCATTTTCATACAACTTCATATGCTCCCTCAATGTCTATGTCCCATATTCCTGATTCTTACTCCCACTTCCACTCTTGTCAGGGTGATTGGTGATGGGTGTGCCATTGTGATTACTCTCATTTTTCTTACAAGGTTTAGCATTGATCATCTTTTTCTTTTTCTTCCTCTGTTGCCTTGGATTTCTCATCTCCTACTTTGCAATATTTTTTATGTTAGTTAAGAAAAATATTAGCTCTTTTCCTGTAATATGTGCTGCAAATGTCTTCTCTAGGGGAAGACTAGCTAAACCCCTCCAATTAAGGTCAATGCTGTAACTTACATAGAGTTAGAAATCCGTGTAGAAGTGAAGGCCAAAATGGAGGTAGTTAAAGCTAGGACTAGAGGACTTGGAACAAAGAGCCTCTTTGTTTGAGGCAGAAATTCACTAAAAGGATTCTCTACTTCCAAGCCTGGACCGTACAACATCTCTGGCTTTGATAGTCTGCTCATAGAACTCACAGAATGAAAAGGTTGAAAGATTAAGCAATTGAGAGCTATGATTGAAGAAAATCACCAGGTCTGTTAAGACTCCTTGGGGCTTCCATTACATACTTAGTGGCATTTTCTCACCCCAAAACTACAATAGGAAGTGCGTAGGTGGATATATACAGCCATTCCCCGGTATTCCCAGGAGCATCTTCTGTAATGTTTGTCTGATGAAAGGCAATGGGTAAGAAAGTTTCTCTTACATTAGGGGCCATGTGGTTGAATGAATTGGGAACGCACTAACTGCAAAGTCAGGGACTCAGTAATGACACTGACCTCATGGATTTAACTGTTCCAAGTATGAAGCATGACTCTGAATTGGTATCTTCATCTCAGACTAAATACTAGTCACACATTCTTGACAACTGCATTGCATTGTCATTTACGCTTGGTGTTAATATTCCTTCCCCTTCAAACCTGTACCTCCCTGAGACTTCCTCTATCTGGACATTTCTAGTTCAAGCTGGACTCTTGTCCTTAATTTTTCTATTAGTAGCTTATCCTTTTTGATCAAACACTATAACTTATCCATTGTTAGACCTATTGGCAACAAATCTTAGCATTTGATCACCTCTTGCTATGCCTCCTGCTATCACTCCAGCAAGAACACAGACTTCTCTCCTTTGGCTCAGGGAAGTGGGCTCCATCCTGGCTCATGCACTCCTACTTGTCCTCTCTCCTACATCTACAAGGAGCCAGAAAGAGCACAGGCAGGTTACAGACAGCCCTCTGCTCTGCATCTTTCAAAGTTTCTGTAAGAGAGAAAAGATGTACAGGGACCCATCAGGTTCTTTCACTGTCTGTCTAACGGCACTGCCTACCATTTCCTATCCTTAACTCTCCTTACCTCCTTACCTCACTTATCTTTAGTTACTCTACCTCCTTCGCAGCATGCTTCTTAAATAGGGCTTCACAATGGAAACTCTTTATTGCATACTGTGGTCACAATGAAACGTCCCGTCAACCTGTCTCAAACATCTGCCTTCTCAGGTATATACCTTATCCATGTATTAATTTCCTACAACGCTTTGCTATATTTAATTATTCTCATTTTACAATATTTAATTATTTATTTCCTCCTGGAAGAATATAGTCTCTAAGGGACAATGGCTTTTTGTTTGTTTTGTTTACTGACATCACTAGGGCTAATCATACTGATAATAAAAATGTATGGGCAATGGGAATGGACCAGACATCTTTATCCGATATTTTATATTTGGTTTTTTGTTTTTCAAATGAGACTTTTCTTTTAGAATTTTTCATTTTTTTCTTTTATTGGAAATAGATTCTTTTTTCAGACAATATATCCTGATTATAGTTTTCCCTTCCTCTACTCCTCACAGTCCCTCCCTACGTCCCCTCCCCTCCAGATCCACTCCCTCTCTGTCTCACAATTTTTACTGTTACCATGATGAAATTATAAAGCAGGCTATAGTAACTTTTTTTTTAGATTTTTAAATAATACATATGTATGGGTATTTTGCCTGTATGTATGGTGATCCTAACTCCTGAGTCATCTCTCTAGCTCCTCAACTAGAATTTCTTATGAGTGATATTCTGAAAATAAGAAATAGTGTATTGGCTTTGTGGTTAGGTCTTTATTTTGGCACCAACATTATAGACATTGACATTTATTTTTCCATCAATTTTCTCAAATAACGGCACAGTCATTTGAAATGTGGCATTCCTAAGTAGACTGTTGACAGGGAATTTGTGAAATTATACTTCGTTTGGGGCACTAATGAGATCATTTAAATGGTCTAGAACTGTTGTTCCTAATCTTTATGGTCGTGAATCCATTGAGAACCCGCTGAAAGCTTTTATGTGTGCTCTCATGTCACTTCAAAATGTAAAGTGTTCTGTAGATGCAAATACAATTCAAAAGAGCTTTTAAATAAACAAATTAGCCAACAGAGTATGAGAAAAGATGGAGGAAAGCGACACGGTAAATGATGGGGTTAGCATAAAAGCATGATCCTGAAAGCACTGCAGAGTCATTTGGAACAGGCCCAACTTCAGTTCCTAGGCGTCTTACTATCCAAGGCATTAGAGGATTTAATATTAATGAAGTAAGAATAGTTAAAATTCCTCATGTGCTTTTTAAAGAAAGCTGCTTGCAATTATAATGAAATGATAAAGCATGTTACAGTAACATTTTTAAAAAATAAAATGTAGTGTTAGTGGATCCTAAAAGAATCCTAGGTAGTAGTACCAGTGTCAGTATAGGAAGGTGGATTTCTATAAAAATTTAAAAAGAGATATGGTGATATCAAAAAGTATGCTAAAATCCAGATGTTAACTTTATGTGCACAAAGTGGAGATAATTTAACAAATACTATTAGAGTAAATGGAAAAATTATTTCCAAACTAAATGCTTTTGGTTTTTACCTTACAACTAGCTACAAAATAAATTCTAACCATAAATCATAAAATAGAAGTGCTTATTTATTAAAACTTGAGATATAGCTGACAGGTGGTAGTGGTGGAAGCACAAAACTTTAATCCCAGCACTCTGGAGGCAGAGGCGGGCAGATATCAGTGAATTCGAGGCCAGCCTGGACTACAGAGTGAGTTACAGGATAGCCAGAGCTACATAGTGAGACCCTGTCTTGAAAAAACTAACTAACTAACTAACTAACTAACTAAGACTTGGGAAATGGAAGGCTCTTCTCAGCATAGCACTCAAGGCTCAGCCTATTTAAGTAAATACTAGTCACTTAGTAGCCAGTAAATAGATGACCATTCATCTACTCAAAGCTTCTATATGTCAAAAACACAAAGAGCAGAATAGTGCATAGGAAAAAGATCTAATATATTTTTAATGGTTATAAATGTATATATAAAGGAGAAAGAGAAAGTGGTATATTTCTGGAGAAATATTACAAACTAATAATAAAATATGAATGACACAATAGATAAAATCAAGCAAATGTCATAGTCATTTTAGAAAGAACCTCCAATGTTGACAGACAGATGGAAAGCATCCTGCTATCTCAATAATTAAATAATATCAGAATTAAATACTGAGATGATACTGAAATAGGAAGACAGTTACTGTTGCTATGACAATGAGAAATTCTTGCCGTATACTGTGGTGGTAGTTACTATTAGTTCAAAACTTCAAATATTGTTTTGACATTTTGTACAAAAGGTCTGGAAAGTGTATTAATTTCAGCAAGTTTTTATTTTATAGACACAATATATGAATTATGTAAACACACGTACAATTTATGACACGTATTTCTCCTGCTTCAACTAATAAAACATTTATTTTGTTTAGCAAAGGAGACAATGACAACATGATTGTCAGCAGTAATTGTGAGTGTCTGAGGTCACATGTGGTTTACATAGTTTTATTTGTGTGATTGTTTTGATCAGAAGCCATGGGTGAACATTGTACTCTGTTGGCTGTTTTTGATTCACAGTGTGCTTAATGAATACATTAAATATAAGGCAGGGTCAGGGCAGCTAAGAAGAATAAGGCAGATGTTAGTAAGTACAATGACTATAGTAGGATAAGTGAACAAACTCCTGTCACTTCCTGTCAGTGCCTGGCTTCTAATATTTCACAGTGCTTTGTTCTAAAGAACCTCTGTGATACAACATGGCAGAAATTTCTCTGAACTCTGAAAGCTGTAAGACTTTTTCCAACCTAAAATAGTAATGCAATGCGTTAAGATTCTCTCTTCAGTTACCCATACAGGTTGTAGGTATTTATTTTTTCTATTAGTATAAAGGAATAAAAAAACAGAGACACTGCAAATAGAACAATTCATGGAAAACAGCCTAGCATTGTGTGTAAAAAAACGGATATAAAATTTGATAATACAATACAAATGGTTTCATGAAGAAATTCAAATTCAGTATTCATTCAGAAAATACTATATTTTTTAATATTATTTATATTTATTTATTTATTTTTGTTTTCTCTGCATGTACACTTGTATGCCAGAAGAGGGCATTAGACCCCATTATAGATATAAATGGTTGTGATCCACCATATGGTTACTGGGAATTGAACTCAAGACCTCTTGAAGAAAAGCCAGTGCTCTTAACCACTGTGCCATCTCTCTAGCCCCAGAAGAGACTTTAAATCCTGTAATTTCTGCTTTGAATTCTTGAAGCTCCTTGCACGGACACACATTTCCTACTTTACTGTGCTAGGATTAATAATGAATAGGGATAATATTTGGTAGATTCGGGAATTTTGGTCTGAGGGCCAGAGAGACTGGTTGTAACTGATCTTGCAAAGAGCCCAAGTTTGGCTCCTAGCACCCATACTAGGCAGTTCACAACTGCTTGTAACTTAACTTCAGCTTCAAGCCATCCAATAACCATTTCTGGACTCCACAGAAACACACACACACACACACACACACACACACACACACACACACACACTATTGAAAATAAAATAAAACATAAAAAACAGTTCATGTCTGGGGCTTTACCCACTTATCATGTGACTTCCTCATTTCTTTCATCCATCAGTTATTTCTAAAATGAGGGTAACAGTAAGTGTGTGTTTGTTTTATAAAACTAAGTATGTTAAGGTGTGACTTCTGAAAAGAAAATACCATGTTTTAAAAGGTGCTGATAAAAAACGGTTTGATAATTAAATGAGTTCATTAAATAATTGGAAGAGAATTTATGGGTGAACTAGGGCCCAGGTGACAGGAAAAGGAGAATCAGGTGGGGAAGGAAAAGGGAAGATGGGATTGAGGGACATTTGAGGGGTGATATGGAAACCTAGTGCAGTAAAAACTTCCTAATATGTGAAGGTGATCCTAATGAAGTCTCCATACAATGGGAGAGACAGTCCATCCCTTGTCACCAAAGCTTCCAGTTTAATGACTGAGTTATACCCATTAGAGTCATTGTCCAAAAGAGTCCCATAGAAATCTTCAAATAACCCAGGCTGTCGCCGAGACAATAGATTGCTCTCTGCAAACTGATAACACGGTCCCATTGCTGAAGACAACACCTACACAACTTATCAAACATGGAGAGGTTGAGCTAATGGCTACATAGAGCCTTCATTCCTATGCTCTAGTGTCTTTGGTATGGGAAGATATTCTCTGAGACACCAAAAGAAAAACCTAAGCACTAACCCTGCCACAAACCCTTTGATCTACAATGCTGTCCTGTCTGGTAGATATGCTAATGCAATAGTAGCACAAAGCTTGTGGGAATAACCAGCCAATGTCTGATTTGACTGAAGGTCCACTCCACCAGATGGAACCCGTATCTGACATTGTTTTGGTGACCAGAGACTAGATAACTCAGAGAACTAGGATAAAACCATACACTACTGGTCTTAAAAGTGATAAAATGACTCAGAATGATACCCTGCTATACTCATACATCATTGCCTTATTCAGCCATCATCAGAAACGTTTCCTCTTGTAGCAGATGGGAACAAATGCAGAGACTCACAGCCAGACATTATATACAGAGACAGACCTTGGAACACACATCTCTAAATAGGATGTCTCCATCAAATCTCTCTTCTCAGAACTCAACTGTACCCAACAGAACAGGAGGTGGAAAGAGTATAAGCACCAGAGGAGACAGGAGACACAAGGAAAATAAAGCACTCTAAATCAACTAAAGCAAAGCTTGTGTGAACTCACTGAGACTGAAGCAGCAAGTAAAGGGCCTGCATGGATCTGCACCAGGATCTCTTCGTATATACTATGGCTTTCACTTTGGTATTTTTATGGGACTCCTGAGTGTGTGAATAAGTAGGTCTCTGGTTCCTGTGCCTTCTCTTGGGGTTCTTGTCCTTGCATTGGTTTTCTTTGTCCAGCTTCCACGTGATTGTTTTACCTTATTATATTTCATTTTGTTATGCTGTGTGTTTATGTCTTAAAACCTGTTCGTTTAGAAAGAGAGACAGGAAGTAAGTGGATACACCTGGGAGGGGATGTGGGGAGGAACTAGAAGGAGTAGAGGGAGGGGAAACTGTAGTCAGGATATATTGTATGAGAAAAGAAGCTATTTCTCAATAAAGAAGGGAGAAGATAACCCCCACAAATAGGTTGAAAATTAAAATGTGTTGAATGTTTTCTAGGCACAGCAAGATTCCAACTTATGTAGTAAACCATTTTAGAGAATAATAGCCTGTTTTACAGAAAGGTAACTAGTGTAGCAGTGCACACACATACGATAATGAAGATCAATTAAGTGACAAATAATGGAACAATTGGAGTTTGGAGACAACAGCAGTAATTAAGGTATCTTAGAGAGGAAGGGTGAGAATAAGTCCCTGGGAATACAAACACCCATTCAATTTACTTGAATGACAGGTAGGAGGCCCAAGGAGACAATGAAGTGCTTGCACAGCAAGCCTGAGGACTTTCATCCAAAAACCCAGGTTAAAAAGCTGGCCATGGTTCATAGCCTCAGCTCTGAGATTAGACAGAGGGATTCCTGGGGTTTGCTAGCTAGGCAGCATGGATGGATATGTGAACTTTAGGCAACATCAGAGCCCTTCTCAAAGACAAGATGGATAACAGCTGAGGAATGGTACCATAATTATTTTCTTGCCTCCACACACACACAAATACCCACATACCACAAGCATATGCACATACATATACATCATAGCAACTTTTCCAAATGTACAATTTTGTAAAATGAAGGTAAAAGTACAAGATGCTTAACTTACAATTTTGCCAGTGCAAAACCAAGTTTTATTATCAAAATTCGATATAGCATTATTTCTGAGTCTTTAGGGGTAAACGTGTCCATTTGTTACATAGCTTTATTTTCTCACTGTTTTTAATTTTATTTTCATTTGTATAATGAGATGTTGTGTTAAGTTCCAAATATACAAGTAGAATAATGTACAATGATCTCTGTGCTCCTTACTTACCTTGAAACCACTTATTAATATCCTGGTGTGATTACTGTGTGATGTTTTGATGAATATGTTACTGTTATTACTTAGTTCCTTTTTTTTCAATCAAGTTTGAATTGTATAGTTGAGGGCGTTTGTGAATATAGGCGTTTTTTTTTTTTTAAATTTATGTTGAACTCCCCCAAAAGACCTTCTGAGTTTTGCTTTTCACTGCTTACTGGAATAAGAAAGGATTAAAGGATTTTGTTCAAAACAAAGTGTTTCCTATAAATTGGAAAACTCTTACAAAGTAATCTTTAAAAAGTTGAAATATAGTAAAAATACAAAAGAAAAGTACAAAACTTCATTGGCGTTTACCAAGTGAACATGTCTGTGTCTGAACACAAGCCATTCCAAGGAATAGCATACTGGTCAGGAACGTACATCCTTCTGGTGTAGGCATGACCCTCCCCAAAGTGCGACCACTATTTTCTCCTCCCACTATAGAATTGCATTCCCTGAGATTCACAAAAACAGACTGACACATCATGCATTCTTTGCCACTTATTATATGTTCTTAGCTTGTATAACACTATATTCCGATAAGCATCCATGCGTTTTTAATTATTATATAACTCTTCTAAAGCACTTACATAAAAAGTCCTTTGAGGCTGGGTGGTGGTGGTGCATGCCTTTGATCACAGCACTCTGGAGGCAGAGGCAGGTGGATCTCTGTGAGTTCAAGGCCAGCCTGGGCTAGAGAGCGAGTTCCAGGAGATCCAGAGTTACAACAGGGAAACCCTATATTGAGAAACCAAAAAAAAACAAAAATCCTTTGATAATTATTCTAAAATTTAGTTATATCTAATGGATGGATATTAGAAGTTTTTACATTCTTTAGTATACATGTAATGAAATCTTCTTAGAAATCTATTTTGGAGCACATATACTTACTAATAGTGGGTGGATTTGCCAGTTTTGCAAAGTATACACAGACACCAGAGCATATATTTTTATAAATGCTAGCCATTGTGGTGGATGTGTAACTATTATATTTGCATTTAATTAGAAAATTTCTAAACTCTAGTGGAAGCTAATGAGAATGAGTATCTTCCTCAAGGCCATTCAGAGAATTTCCTTTGTCTGGTCAAATTATTTGTCCAGTTAATAAAGTGAATTCTTTGTCAGTTTTAAATATGGTCTTAAACTCTGCCTCAGTTTGCATAGAACCATGGCTGTGCTAAGATGCTTTACAAATTGGTTGTTGTTTCTATTTCTTGGCATATAGCTCTTAAGATCTTTTATAAACCCATAAGGAACCATGGGTTCTGATCCAGAACCATAATGATAGCTTAGGAAATATAAAAATAAGGAAAGAAAAAATCACAAAGGCAAACAATTTATCCAAATAACCCCTTAACTCTAGGGAGACTAAATTATTGGTGTCCATCTGCATTTCGCCTAAGGTTAGAACTTCCATTCTACTTAGTGTAAAGAGGCAATGGAAGCTCTCAGTATTGTTTTAGAGAAGAAAGACACTGTTTTCTTGGCTTATTTAAGTACAATGTAAATGAGTTTCTGGGCCACTGCAGCACTAACCCCAAAGCCTATTGCATTAAGCTTATTACTACAGCTAAAAGAACAGCTTGCCACATCTGGAAATCCATGGTGGGCAATAATACTCTCCTTTTAACATTGTTTGAATTTTATTTTAACTTGAGGGTAAGTTTATAGGGAATGAAATCCCCATGCTGGCTAAAACAAGAAAAATCTGGCCAGATTTCATGATAATTAAACTGGTCAACCGACTCTAAGACATTAACAGCTGGTGTTTTAATCACTAATGAGATAGTCAGTTTCTATAATCTGGGAGATAGACCAAAAAGCATGGGTTTGATATTCCTTTCATTGTAAATCAGTTCACTGGAGAAGAGCAATTCTTCTATCTTAGTACTGCCATTCTGTGGGCTGCTGATAACTTGTGGCAGGAAAAGAGCATTGTACTATCAGTGAGACACATATGTGCAGAGGAAAGTACCCTTCTAGTCAGACTGCTATTAGCAAAACACAAACAGAATGCAGACCTAAGAAAGGTTTTCTGAACATCGTAATATTCAGGCCCCCATGAATCCCAACAGACACATACATAAATAGGATGAGTAACTATTGTATGGAAATATTTGGAAAGTGGAAATATTAAATAATACGCAAGCCATCTTGCTGCATTGTGGTTTTTCAAAAGTCCCTGTGTTCCTGAAATTAATGTTCTGCATTAATGGATATTGTGGCAGATGTGCAATACAGATCACTGTCATTACTTGCTGGTCAGGGTTTTTACTTGATATTATTGCATGAAAGACACGGGAGGCTTGCCATGGCTAGAATAAGAAAATGCCCAGTTTAATAAGAACTATATGAAACCTAGTGGTGTACGACATAATTTTTGAAGAAATGGTTTAAAGCAATAGACAATGCAAGGGAGAAGTTTAATCTGTTTCAGTAGCTCTGAAGGCAGAGGTGCTTCTCAGTGAATGGGAAATGGTGAATAATGGGGAGGGGAGAGGGTAGGAAGGGAGGGAAGAGAAGAGGATTAGGACAGGGATAACTAAACTTAAAGATGTTCACAAAAGCCATATGGAAACCTATTATTTTATAAGCATATATTTCCTGAAGACCAACAGAAGTTAATAAGAATGAGTCTAATCAGAGTTATTTCAATATGAGATTGAAATGTATGATTCAGTTCATCCCAGAAGCCACAGGTTGCTACATAAAAGCTAGTCAGCAAGGATATAGATTCCTTGACATCACCAACTTGATTTCCCCATGTTCTTGCTGGCTAGGTTTTAAAGTATTGGGGAGGGTGTTACATAAGTTTCTGGAGGAAAAGAATTCACCAACAGTCTAATCCAGTGGTGAACCCTACAAGCCACACTATTGATCAACCTGTAAAGGTATGCCCATGGATGCAACAGTGGCATGAATTATATGGGGTAATCAACTACTTTCTGATTGTATTTAAGGCTTGGAAAGGCATGTCTGATACTGAAAATCTGACCTGGAATCCATTGTTGGGAAGCTCACAGTCCCTGGAGTGAACCTGCTATTTTATTCTATTAAATGGACACAGTACCACACTGCCAGTATCTCTCTACCTGTATATTAGTGCAGTTCTCAGACTTCATCAGAGAAATTTTTTAAGCAGTATATGGTGATTAATGTAGAAATTCACAGCTGTTCAAAGTTCAAAAATTAAGTGTCAGCCACAAATAGGATATCTATATAACACTCCCACACACCAAAGTCCAGGAACCACTGAAAAAAATTTTAAGAACCAGAGGCTGAAGAGGACAAGAGTGAAACACTGTCTCCTGGACATGACAATACTGATGCACTCATGAACTCACAGGAATTGTGACTCTTTGCACAACAGGTACACAAGATGAGGCCAATCAATACTCCAGCAAAGAGATAGAAAGGGACCACAAGCCTTGTCTCTAAACGATAAGTTATTGACAGTTGACTGTTTCTGAAGGAGGGAAAATCAATTTTATTTAAGGGTCATAACACTCCAGTTGATAGGCCCATGCACAGAAATTTTTGAGCACCACAAACTGATTCAATGGGTTATTAAAGAAACAAGAGAACACAAATTTGGGCAATTTGGGGAGACAGAAATGTGGTTGATCTGGGACGTGTTAGGGGAGGAATGATAGGGTATGGATATGCTCAAAATACATTGTATTGCTTTAGGATATTAAGGAATCAATAAAATTACTTAAAAATAAAATACAAGAAATAATGTAAGAAAATTATTATAAGTTATTGACCAAATTAATAGTAAATTGAAGAGGTCTGAGAATAGTGACTATCTATATCTTATATCGGCAATTATAAGACATAATATCTGTTAATGTAGTATGTATTCCAGCACAGAAAACATCATATTGAAATCACACAGTATTCTCCTAAGGGAAATGTGAGCTCATTTTGGACTAAAACAGGTTTTCAAGTTTTAGTGCCATGTTAGTGCTTAGTCAAAGCTGTTGAATATAACAAATGAAAACCTTCAGTGTCTATCAAATTGGAGTGCTATATTTTTTGATTAATTTATGTAAGAAATATTTTTCAATCAATATAATCTAATACTTCTCTCATTGAGCTGTGAGTTGAGAGAATGGAAGGGGAAAATACAGCCTATGAAAGGGACTTGAAGTCATTATAATTCTACCACATCATGGTTCTTATCAAATGTATAATACTGAATGTAGTAACCTTTCATCAATACCTTCATAGACTTATTCTCTAATTTTGAAGAATCCTCCCTTCATATTCCACCATGGCATCAGCATGAGCTGGAGTCTCCCATGACCTCCTATTCTTTTTTCACTGGGAAAAATAAGATTCTGTAAACATAGATATTGGGTCAAAACACACAATCTATCATGACTCACACTCCAGGATTTGAGAATAAAGTTAATCTGTTCAAATGAAATTGAACGAACTAATAAGTAATGAAATTTGCCAAACAAAAATATTAATATATTGGACATAGACACTGACTCAATAAGTTACAGTCTGCATGTCTACAGAGCGATACGGAGGATATAGGGTTTTCATTTAACTGTGAAGGTAGATACCTTTTCCCTCTGGGTCTTAGGTGAGTCCTTCAGAGTCCCAAGATTGGAAAATCATGTACCATAAGGGAAGAGTGGAGTTTGGATTGGTCCCTAAGGCCAAGTAAGGAAAGGATAATTATGCAAACAAATGCCTGGTTGTAAAAGAGAAGTCAGTGGAGGAGATATAACTTCCCTGCAATGTCAGTGCTTAGTCAAATCTGTTGAACGGTAACAACTGGATTTTCCATCACCAACTTGATTTTCCCATCTCCTATGACCAATGCATTTGGCAAATTCAGCAATAGGATCTCATCATCAAGTTCTAATCTACCCAATTAAGAGTGATGGCAATAGCCTGGAAGGCATATTTCAAACCTGTTTTCCTTAGTGTTGTACTTAACCTAAGCATTAGCACAGCCGTGTTTTAAAAGTTGCCTTTGCATAGGCTTATTTTTGGTTGATCATAGTATTAATCCGACTTCCAAAAATTCAATACAGTTTTGAGGAACCACTCCACCAATATCTTTATTATATTCAACAACATGTCTCATGTTTTATAATCATGATTTAATAATGATTGGTAGGTAGTTGATATCATGAATTTGTCCATTCTGATAGGTTAACTTCAATCAAAATATTGAAACCTATCATTTATCAATCAATTACCACCGAACACCTATGTAAAGCTATGGACTTCAAAGACAACACAACAAAACTTATCTCTACCTTCCATATAGGAAATGGTTTACAACTATCTATTTTGTGAAGGTGATGAAGTAGCAAAAATCATGATTTTTAAAAATGAAGTAGGATAAGTCACTTAAGCTACTTGTTTCCACGGCAGTGTTGTTCTGGCCAACTAAAGGAATCTTCCTTCCTTCCTTCCTTCCTTCCTTCCTTCCTTCCTTCCTTCCTTCCTTCCTTCCTTCCTTCCTTCTTCCTTCCTTCCTCTCTCTCTCTCTCTCTCCCTCTCTCTCTCTCTTTCTTCCCTTCCCTTCCCCTTCTCTTCCCCTTCCCCCTCCACTTCCTTCCTTCCTTCCTTCCTTCCTTCCTTCCTTCCTTCCTTCCTTCCTTCCTTCTTTCTTTCTTTCTTTTTTGAGACAGGGTCTCACCATGAAGCTGTGGTTGTCCTAGAACTCACTCTTTTGATGAAGCTGGCTTTGAACACATAGAGATCCCCTTACCTCTACCTCCCCAGTGCTAGGATTAATGATTAATGTCTACATGCTTACTTCTTTTCATATTTTTTAGGTCTTTAATCTAGTAGTACGCAAGCTTAACTAAATATCAGGTCCCCCTGTAACATTTTGAAAAGATACATTTGTCCAGATCTGTGAGATAAAGGATTTCTTGGAAACATAATAGAGCATCAGAAATAAAGGAAGTAATTCCAACAACCAGGAGACTGAGATGGATTATTGCCATGTGTCTGAGGCCAACCTATACTACATAGTGGTTTCTAGGTCAGCCTGTGGTACAGAATAAAACCATGTGTAAAAACAGAACCAACAACCAAACAACAACAACGAACACAAACAAGAAAAAACACAAGGCCTACATATTCAATAGTGGGTTTTGTTGCCCAGTTTGGGCTGAGAAGTACTTCTTTCTTCTGCTGCTCTGGTTGTTATGCAAAAATGAACAAGACATATTTTTTTAGGGGAAACATTTTCTCTTTATCAAGTTTCACTTAAGGCAAAAATTATAAAGGTATGCAGAGGCCAGATTTGAGGTGATATGGTTAAAACCATTCATTGTAGGATATGCAGCATTAGCAGAGAAACACAAACCAAATTCAGTCTCTGGACACTTACAAGCAGGCAGAGTAAGTCAATGAGCAACTGAGCAATGTAAAAACAGACTTAAGCCCTGCCACTGCTATTCTGTCTCAGGGCAAGCTTTGTCAAAGACTCTTCAGTACAAACTTATCACCATCTGTTCTCTTTGTAACATCCTCTTTTGTGGATGAAAGGAAATACTTCCCACTATATTATTAGGTTTTCTATTATACACATTCCCTATCTCTGGACTGAATGTCAGAATTTTGCAAGGAAAAAGCAGAATGATTGTCCTCCAAATGTTCCTCCCACTCTCAGTACTTGTTAACATCCCATCCGGGGCACCAGTGACTTTCAACATCTTGAAATTTCCCTGGAATATGTTTAAACAAGAGAAACAACAGCGCCAAAGCCTATGAGCACACCCACATTTCTACCCAAGCTATTCATTGTTTTTCACCTCATCCGGACAACTGCAAGGTTTGTGAGAAACCACTATTATAGAATCTTATTTCAGTTGTTCCAGTCGCTGGAGAAAATACATATATCAGAGGCTGATAATATCGTTGCATGATATCCAAAGGTGGATTTCTTTCTTTTCTTTTCTTTCCTCAAAGGATGTAGCACATGTAGCACATGGATGACTCAGAAGGTAAAGGACCTCAGTTCAATCTCTAGAGCCCAGGATAAAAGCATTTCTTCACATGGTGTACTTCTGTAATCCAGTGCTGGGGACACAAAACCTGAAGATTCCTGGGGCTTGCTTCAGAGCCAGTCTACCAGAATCAGAAAGCTCCAAGTTTAGTGAGAGACCCTACCTCAAAACATAAGTTGAAGACCAGTGATAGAAAATACCATGCACATGTGTATACCTACCTGTACAAATACATGAACACATATATACATACATACAGAAAGTTTCCCATGAAGTTTTAGTTTATATGTAATGATATAAATACGGAAGATATTGGCCTAATGTTTCTTTAGTCATGGTTCTGGGAGCAACTTAGAATTCAGTTTCTCCCTAGATATGGATTGTGAAGGTCCGAAATTTGGATCTGAGTGATCTACAGTAGACTTAAAGCAGCCTACTACCATAGTTGCATTTGGGGTATTCTTGGAGATGTTAGAACTTTTGACTCACAGCTTTAACAGCTGTGACTTAGAAATAATTTTTCTATTTTATTGAAATGCTTGGGTTTGTTTCACATACAGAGGATCTAGGAAAGGTGACATCTGAGTGGTCTCTTATAGGACTTGATGCTGTGTTTTTTTTAGTAGTGATTCATTCAGTAGTGATTCTCATATGTTTGTGTCCCACTGAACATCAATAATGGAAAAAAAAATAGTCACGCCTGCTGTTTAGCATATATGGTAGATAATAATAAATCTCTGAATGGAATCATCCAGGGCAGAGCAATTTTTATTGCTTCATTTATTCATGATTTTAATATAATAATTTTTGAAGGACAACTTGACCAGTTAAGTGTTTAATATGGATGGAGGGGCAGAGTTTCTGTGTGTTCATAAGGAAACATCCTGCTTGACTTCTCTTAACATTTTTCATTAAATTACTATGGGGAAGCTCAGCTAATTTCACTAATTAAGAATGCTCTTAAATGAAGTAACCTTAGCATGCTACTTGATGTTTCTTCCAAAACATTGCGTGACCTGTGGGAAATTAATTTGAATGTTTGTAATCCCTGAAGTCACATTCTGTCCAAAAAGATAGTAATATGTTAGAGACAAATCAGAAACGTGATTGGGACCTAAGGAGGAATGTGAATCAGGAAGAGAAGCACATATATCATAAAAGGAAGTATGCAGAATAGTTTGAATGATCCATCAGTGAATGAGTATTGATTAATTGAAATCCATTGAAAGCATATTCTTTGTGATATATGTACATATCATGTGTCCATGTGTATGCACATGTGTGTAGAGGCCAGGGATTAACCAGTTAAGCTTAGATGAGATTCCTCAGGATCTATCTAGCTTGTGTTCTGAGAGAGGGTCTCTCACTGGGACCTAGCACTCCAACATTAATTGAGACTGAGAAGCTAGTGAACCTCAGAGTTCTACCCGTCTATCCCTCTCTTCATGGTTGGGATTATAAGAACAAACCAGTATGCCAGCTTTTGTGTGTTTTGACCCTTGAACTCAGGTCTATGTGCTTTGGGTTCTTTACAGATTGCACTGTCTTTCCAGCCTGAAAGTACCTTCGTTTTTTTCTAATTATTTTATTTTTTGAAATTAGTTATTTCCCTCTTTCATTTCTTCCCTACAAACTCTCTCATCTACCACTTCTTTATTTTTTTCAAATTCATGAACTATCTTTTCATTAGCTGCTTTACACACACACACACACACACACACACACACACACACACACACACACACACACATCTAATTAAGTACAAACTACCTAGTCAGTTTACTTAATGTTACTTGTTTTTGTTTTCAGTACCCTATTTGGTAATGAATAACTAATTGGTATGCTTTTCCCCTGCTTTCAGCATTCCTTAGTTGCCTCATGGACTTTCTCTTGTCCCCATTAGCATGTCTACTGATATCTTATTTGCTTAGCTTAGTTTAGGGAATCATGTTGTTGAGACATTATGTGTATAGCTTCTGTCACTTCTAGGAGACAAAATCTCACAGCAAACTCCCTGCTCATCTGGTTTTGACAATCTTTTTGTCCTGTCTTCTGAAAGATCCTTGAGCCTTAGGTACAGGAGTCATAATATAGATGCACCATTTGGAACTGGGATCTATAACTCTGCATTTTGTCTGGTTGTCATCTTTTTGTAATGGTCCCCATTGGTTACAATGAGGACTCCATTTAGCTGTGGGTACAAGGACAAATATTTATAGTGTAGTTAGGGATTATACTGGTTTAGTAAAATGGCAGTTGTAGGTTTGCCTCCAAAATTGATGACTTCACTAGCCCTGGGGAGTTGATTAGGTTTCCAATACCTTTGTCGTTAAGTGGGTCTTAATTCCAATTATAGAACTGTTAGTTACTACCAAAGTATTTTTATAACACTTCTACACTCTGTAGAATTATTGTGCCAGGCTGATTGTAGTTGCTCATAAGTGCCGTAGCTGTGTAGGAATGTTGTTTGTCTCCCTCTGGAAGCTTGCATGGCCCTTTGGTTATTAAAATTAGTTCCCAGAAGGAAAAGAGGGAATTCTGTAATTAGGGAGGAGGAGGGAGATAAATACAGAAGGGGGGTAAACAAAACAAAACAAGACAAAACACCCCAGAGTAAGGATGTCTGAAAATTTCATAGGGAATCACACTATTAAGTATCTAACTAAAAACACCTATACTATAGGTAGGGTGGTGTACAAATATACATATATAGCTTAAATACAAATTTCCAATCTTGGCTGACAATGATCCCTCCAAAAGCCAAAGACCATTTAACAAAAATCCTCACACCAGGCATGAGAAGCTGTCTTTTGAAATGTTGGTCAGGATTGTCCAAGAGACTCCTAAAATAATTTAAGCAATTGATATTGCCCTTAACTGCATCACAGATATTGAAGGCAAGTCCCCATTGCTGAAGACGCCATGTACTGCAGACTCAGGGCCCCGAAGCCTCTGAGCTGCTGCTCCTCCATTTTTAGGCATGCTGTTTTCCACTCTTTCCAGGTGCCCATTACTAAAATAAAATTAAGGGTGTTTGGTTTTAACTGATCTATATGTCATTATTAATCTGGTCTCCTCTCTCTGTTCTAAAAGTAAATTAATTTAGATACAAAGAAGACAATCTTCAATATAATTATGAGCATTGGAGATCAAGCTAGGTGCTTTCAATTTAATATTTTCCTTTCATAAAAATCCTTCTATGTATCAAGCATTTTTTAAATATGTTGGTTCTATGGGTAGGGTGCAGAACATGACAGAAATAGCACATCACCTAAGGCAGATAAAGAGGTTTCATTGTTACCTCTTAAGGTTATTAAGACTTCATATTCAGTTACACTATGGAATTTTTATACAATGAAGTGGCTACATGTTTTCAAAGAGAGTGCTCCTTGTATGAGGACAAGGGAACAACAGGAGATATTGGTGCATGATAAATGCAGAGTATGTTAAGCCCAATGCTACTGAAAACACTTTTGCCATAAGCTGTGTGATTGGTGTAAGACAGATACATCTTGCAAGGTGACAAAGTATCAAGAAGTGTGACTGTAGTGATGGTGACATCATTTACTTTACCCTTCACTCCTAATATGCAGCCTATGGTCAGTCTTGGAGCAAGTGGCATTGCTGCAAAGGTGATCACACAACCTTAGAGAAGGGGAAGGGGAATTGACCAAGTGCAAATAGAGTCTGCTCCTCAAAGCAATACTGCCTCCAACCACTTATACTGGTGATAGCTAGTGGAAGACTCTCTTATTCAAGTCATTGATTGGATCTGAAACTTTGTGCTAATGCCTCTGCCCTGAATTTTATTTAAAAAAACAAACACTCAACTAGAAAAAAAGATGATATTCTAATAAGCCTACTAAACCTGCCTTCCCTAAGATTCTCCTTAGCTTGTGTCTTTTCAGTTTATAATTGAGATAGGCAATTATCTAGTTTAGTCGATTAGAGCAGTCTAATTAAAGTTTCAAAATGTACCATTTTAATTGTAGAGGCATATTTATCCATATACAATATTTATGATCTCAAGAAATTGTTTATAGGTAAGTTTTGACATATTACTTCTTAAAGTAAGAAGGGGCCAAGGCATGTTCATTACAAAAACTAATTTGAATGGATTTGGGAAAGGCAAGAATTTTACTGACAGTATTTCAGTAAAAAGGCTTAGCCGTAACTTCCGAAGTCACCTGGAATAAAACCTAGATTCATGGGCCCTAACAGAACCCACTAAATTAGATATTTGAATAATAGTCCTAATTATTTGCTGTGTGATGCTCAGATTTCCATTTATAGAGTTTATTAATGATACAGGATTATTTAGAGATAATTACATATGATAGGAGGAACATACAAAGTCAAGAAATATCCCTCATTTGGAATATACCATATGTAAAAATATAAATTGTATGCTTTATAGATTTTTTAAAATTTTATTAAAATATATTCAATACTAAAAGTGTAACATTTAAAGTGAGGCTTCACAGCTTCCATTTTGAATGCCAATTCTAATTTTACATAAGCTCATTGAGTTGTATGGAGTTTGGCTCTTGTCAATTTTGGTGTGTGAAGTTTTGATTCATTTGCCACTGTTTTTAAATAATGTAGTTTATAATTTTTTTAATGGAAAATCTACAAGAATCTAGATATGAGAATGGTAGTAATTATAGAGGAACATTTTATCCTTTAATTCGGTAGTATGGATGTTCGAGGCTACTTTGACCAACTCTTTCTGAAGTCTGATTCTTCTAGTTCAACTCACTCATTGCTCTGGCTTGAACTCTCCTCCAAGCTGACTGGTTCAAATTAATCTTCTAGTCATCTGACTGTTTCTGACTGAACTCTTCTGACTCTGGGATACTCTGGTTGATTCTCTAACTGCCTCAGACTGAACTTTTCCGCTGAGCTTCCAACCGACTCACTCTTCCCATCTGATGCTCAATTCTTTTTCCCAACTACCTCTGTGTCTCTGTGTCTCTCCTTGATCTCTCATTGCTTGATACTGCCTCAGTCAGCTTATCTGCTCCTCAGTCAAACAAACTATTTCATTGTCTCTGTGTCTTGTCCCCTGTCTGTCTGCTTAAGACTCTTTGTCTCATACTGCCTGCTGTAACTGACTCTGCTCTAAGCTGAGAGCCTGCCTTTCTCTTGTGAGAGTTAGGCATGTCCTCACTTTGACTCACTCTGCCAACTCTTCCTCTGATTCCTCACTATGTGTGTCACCCACTCTGACTCATCTCAGGTGTCACATCCAGTCTGACACTAATTCCTTCTGAGTTCTGCGTCTTATCTCCCAAGTGCTGGGATTAAAGGTATGCACCATCACTGCCTTCTGAATACTAGGATTAAAGGTATGTACCACCATTGCTTTCTGAATACTGGAATTAAAGGCATGTATGGACATTCTTAACATTCTTTTTACATTCCATCACGATCACACAGGCCTCTGAATGTGACTCCTTCATATAGACCCATGGAATATAGACCCTTCCTAGGTTTCACACAAGTCTATTCCTTTACACCCAATTCTCAGGATATAAAAGGAGGCTCTCAGTTTACAGTGTATGTGTGGGGGGGGCTAGTTCAGAGAAAGGTAGAGTTCACAGTGTAGAAGCAGAGAGTCAGAAGCTCAGAGAGAGAGAGAAGCAGGGTAGAAGCAGAATGCAGAAGCAGAGAGTCAGAAAGTCAGACTTTATGATTTACAGTTAGAAGTTCACATTCTGAGTGAATCACAGATCAGAGTGAAAAGGAGAAGTTCAGAAGATAGCTAGTCAGAGTGAACCCAGTCAGTAGTAAGTTTCAGAGGCTAAAACATTCTAGGTCTAGGCTTGAGATTAGCTTGTATGAAGGCTGACACCTTCTAGGACCAGGGGTTGAATTAGCAAAGAATAAACTGTCCTCTGTCATGAACCCATGATAATAATCAACGCTCACATCTACATCTACAAGTAATGCTGTGTTTCCCACTGGTTCACCTTCTAGACAAGTGGTTCTCAACATTCCTAACGCTGTAACTCTTTAAGACAGTTCCTGATGTTGTGGTGACTTCCAATCATAAAATTATTTTCATTGCTACTTCATAGCTGTAATTGTGCTACTATTGTGAATCATAATATATTAAAATATCTGATGTGCATATGGTCTTATGCAAACCCTGTAAAAGGGCCATTCGATCCTCAAAGGGATTGTGACCCACAGGTTGAGAAACACTGCTCCAGAGATAGGTATTTTCCAGTGGATGAGATAATTGAGGATGACTACATACCACATATTTCAAAGTCTAAGTAAGAGGATGTTTGGAACCAGACACCATTAGTTTGTAAGGATGTATTTCAGAAAGCCATTTCACAATCTGAGCCATGATATGCTCACATACAAGACAGAGCTGTGTGAGTTGTGTGATAATCTGTCTAAACAGATGCAAAGCTGGCTGAACTACTTTATACGGAGTGTGAGATTTGTGGATCAGCTTCAACCTGGCAAGAAGACCCTGCTGGCACGTGCCTCATAGCTCTGTACTCAGCCACGTACTGATGAACATTATTATGAATGACGTTTGTGAAAATGCAGAAGATATTTCTGTCATCTTTTTAGGTCTCACAGAGCTATGTAAAACATCAGGATGGCTGTGAAGTCAATTGATCGGCTGGAATGACAGGCAGAAAATAACAACATGCATCTGTGGTCAGTGAAAGTCTATGCTCTATGTTCCTCCAAGACAGTGAAGCAAACATTTGACCATCTAATCTCTTATATAAAAATAATGAAATCATAAATAGGTTTGATTCAGTCATCATAGGGTTCACTCATTTGTTTCCATATTTGCATGTAGTAATTATTCTTTCAATCATGGCAGTCAGATAGCTTTTTGAATCCCATTTTACTGATGAGGAAACCAAAGAAGGGAGAAATAACATAATTTTTAAAGACCATACAGCCAATAGGCAAAGAGGAGTAGTGACCAAAATATAGACTATTTAATAAGGCACTTTATCATAAACTATAAATAAATATGTAAGTGGAGATTGTTAAGAGAAAACATTGTAACAGCTCTGACTTATACATGAAGCTGCATTTAAGTTAGAATAGTCAATGCAATCTCAAACAGCATTTTCTAGAACAAGGAATCTAACACCCTCTGCTTCTGTGTTTTCATCTCACTTCACCTTACACTTCCCTCACTTACACTGATAAATTTTCCTAATTCATTCATGAAGAAACAATAACACAGTAAGACAGGGTATAATTTGAGCTCACTGTGCCATATTATGAGAAAAGTTTGGCAGTAGATGAAAGCAACATACCAGATAAAGGAAAGTTGTACCTTGTGAGTGTCTGGATTTATCCATTTTTTCCAACTTGGTTATACAATTACTTCATCATCCACTGAGTCTACTGAATGACCTTCAAGTTTCCTAAACAATCAGACCTTCTTTTAACATTCATTTAATCTGATCAAAGTACTCCGATTTTTCTTTTTGTTAGTTGAATGCTGCTGGTACAACAACACTAAGGAAAAAGAATCGGACCGTGACTTATTAGGCTTCAATTTATTCTGATTATTTATGATTAATAATTTTAATCAGATTTCCCTTTGAATTTTAAATTATGATTGGATTAATGAATCCTTGACAAGTTTTTGAAGGTATTATTTAAATGCTAAAATGACCTTGCAGATTGCATTCCTTATGAACTATTATTAATTGCAAAGCTTAGGCTTTATGGCATTTAATTTGAAATGTATGTATGTTTTCATCTTTTTAGGCTTGACAGAAAGTACATTATACAAGCAAAGTAATTCTGGAAACAAATTGAATGATTCTGGAATCCTACTAAAACTGAGTTTCAATCTCCTCACCTGGGAAGTTGTATCACATTCCATTGTGCTTTACATATTGCTGTTTTTATAAATTCATATAGTGAATTGTTTACACGATAGGAAAAGAACATCGGTACATGGAGTTCAGACTATGCACAGAGGATCACGTTTGGAACCGTACCTGGCCAGCTTGTCTACTTATAATATTCCCACAGCCCCCAGAAGCATATGTCATTAGCTATGTTCTGTACTCTTCAAATGGATTATTGTAATATGTTATTTCGTACCCGATTCCCTGTTATAATAAACTTCAGAACCTATACATTATGTGAACAATTAAGTACAATAGACTATTTTTAAACATGAAGACAATACCAATTACAATTCTCTAGATAAACATGCATAATTATAGTAATTACAATTTAACAATAACTCACTGGTACTTACTATTATAAACTCATAAACTATTATTCAGTACCCTATAAAACTAATTGAAAGTGCTAGTTTAGCACAATTCCCACAAGCCATCGTTCTTTAATATTCTGGAATGAATGAGGTTTTTGTTGAGCTATTAATTGATACTGACAAGCAATAACCACTGGAATGAAACTGCAATGATGAGTTGCAATTAATCACATTGCCTGTCATCTCTAGTGTCAAACAAAATTCGATAATTTTTTAACAAATTTTAAAAAGTTTATACATTTTCATGTCTCAATTCACTTAGAAAGTAGTTTCCTGGCACAATCGAATAATATTCAAATAACCTCCATGAAAAATATGAGTATTGCATTTTCTTAGTTAAAGGGAATTTTAATTTTTCTCCTGAAATTACACTCAGGATGAATTTGTCTCTGTGCACATGAGAAAAATCTGCTCACTGGATTTAATACCTGCTTTCCCTTAGTGAGTATCTCTCTGACTCACAGATCACCTCCCTACATAGCAGGCACTGCACACAAAGAAGACATACGGGGAACAGGAGCTTAGGGTAATATGAGAGGAAACTTTGAGATGCTTCAATTCATCAATGCCTCTTTGAATTGGAGTGAGGAAACAGCAGGATTTAATTTACCTTCTCTTATTATTTCTAATTAACAGAGCAACTGTCATTTTTCTTTTCCTGTAACTTACATACCAGAATCTTTGCCTGAGCCACAGAGTCCAATCAAAAGTCATTATGAGGTCATTTTGACAAGTACAAAGTGACCTTAGAACTAAAACAATTGACTGTATTTGTTAAAAACCAAGCCTGCCCACCTACCAAGTAATAACCTAGTAACACCAGGTCTAATCCTGGAGTAATATCTTCACTGAAAAGTGCAGATAGTCACTTTATTATGCAGATTTGCACTAGATATGCAAGCAGATTCATAGGCTTCAATTGAATAGTCATGAATTTCAAGTGTTGTTTGGTGGGGGAACATGGGTGAAAACACTGTATTATTTGATTTTGTATAATTATAGATAGATTGTGACAGAGTTAACGAACTGAACAGCAAATTTTCAATAAAATAAAAGAACATCACCTTTTTCCTCTACAACCCAAATCTGAAAAGGAAAAATATGAATGTGTCTTTTCATTTAACTGAAAATGTTAATCATTTTGAAGGGCAAGGGTTTATCTCTGATAAAGACTGGAGTAGTTATAGCAAAGCATCTTATGTAGAAATATTTTTTTAATGTAAAGCATTCATATATTTTCATGGGATGTTATTAAAGATGTTATTAAAGAACTTATTTGCAAGGAAGCATTTACAGAAGAAAAGAGCGTTGTGGAACTTCCGGTACTTACTAATAATGTACGTGCAATGACCTTCCTTCTGATTATTGGGTTTTTTTTTCCCTTCACTTCCATTTGTAGTAACTACACTTACATTCATCACTGGCTGCTCACAGCTGCAGTAGGAAGTGGTCATGACTTCTATTCCATCCTGCTTTAGAGTTGCCTTAATATAAAGGACACATTTTCTTTGTTATTGATAGCTTTACTACAGTGAAATTATGGAATATTTTGGTTCTTCCCTTTATAAGTTGTAGGCTTTCTACACTGATTCTGGATTCTTATTTCTCTATTTTCCTCATTATTTTATACTACCATATAATTCCAAGTGTACAAATCACTCAAGACCATGGGCTATAATCAATTCTCTGAAATTAAGTGTGTTGACCAAACCATGCAGGCAATGAATACTTAGAATGTAAACTTCTTAAAATTCTGAAGAGGAACAGGAACAGTAATTACTACAGTTGATTCCAACTGTTAGTTACTGTTGGTCTTGGAAAATTCCAGGTTAAAAAAGTTTTGTATAGGTTGAAACTTAGTTAATTCCTTGACACATAATTTGGGCATCTGATCAGAGGCCTGTGCTTTTGGAGTGAGATCTGCAGTATGGCTCTGTTTAAGGGCCTCTGGGTAAGCTCCAAGGGAGAGTTCTCTTCTTCAGTAACTAAATACCACTTGTCTTTTCACATTGCCTCTGAAATACAAACACAGATTACACCTAGTCTCCTTCTTGCTCTCTCCAGACCTATCAAACATCTGGCTGTCATGGTGATATTTAATAGAAAAGAGATGCCCTTTCTAGACAGCTGTGTCTCTGTCATGTGTCAAGTTACATAACTGGAGAGGTGCATCTCTGACCTACAGGAGAGTCCCCCCTATATAATAACCTACACAGAATGACCTTTTAATGTGAATTCAGAGACATCCATTGAGGGCAGATGCAAAACAAAATGATACAAGGAACTTTGTGTTTTCTGTTGAAGTTCTGTTAGATTAGATTGTTCAATATCCCTTGTAGAGTGTCCCTTCAGCCATATGGTAGATTTCTTTCAGGTGTGACATCTGGGAGAAATGCATAGAAGATACAATATTTCCCTTTACTGTGGTAAGAATTATGTAACTCAACTGTTTTCAAAAATAGTTTTAAAAGAAAGCTACTGTGAGAGATGTCATTTTGTATAAAAAGTGACAAAATCCATGCCTAGGAAAATAAATTTGTTCAATAACAGAACCAAGATTCAAAAATTGAATGTATTTCTTTTTTTATTGTAGGATGTTCTTAAAAAATCTTATGAGATAATATATACTAAGATCTCCGTGGAGCTCCCAACCACATTTAAACAACTCAGTTTATGATATGATAGAACTCTTTGTTTTCAAAAGATTGATTTAAATATTTATGATTTGAATATTAGAATATGAATTTTAACACATTTTTCCAACTTTTAAAAACATGATTCTAACTATATTGATGAAAGTATTGAAAGTACCTCTTTCCTTAGCATATCTTCTATTACATTGAATTATAATGCTTCTTACTTATCTACTACAATATCTTGGAAGCAAATAATATATAAACATCTGTGCCTAAAAAATTTTTAACAGCATAATTAAAACAATCTAACACCAAGAAGATCTTATGTCCATAAATATTCTAACCTTTATACAATGGAGCAACTTCTTGAAAGACACAATCATTCAAATCACACATAAGAAGAAATAAAAGTGTACCTATTAAAGAAATCATATCAATAATCAATACCTTTCAAAAATGGAATGCACCATGACTACCTGAGTTTACTGAGAAATTCCAACAAATATTTAAGGAAGAAATTCTTTTCAACTTTTACAATCTTTCTGGATACAGAATCAGAGGCACCAGCTCCTAATTCATTTTGTGAGGTCAGTATCACTGTAGTAGAAAACTAGCCAAATGGATTAACGTACATAAATCCACATACAACTAGACCCATGTTATCCAATGATATAGTAAACGAATTATAAAGAGACTAACTGAAGTTCATCCTAGGACTGCAAACCTATTGAAACTCTAAAATCAGTTAGTATGATATATGAAATTGTCAGGCTAAAAAATACAAACAAACAAACAAGAAAAAAACCTAACAACCACATACTTCTAACAATATACACAGGGAGAAAAAAAAAAAGCAAGAATAACACACGATAATATTCAATACCTATCCCTAAAAACAAGCAAGCAAGCAAAGAAACAAACAACAAGAAAAGAAAAACAACAACAGAATAGCAATAAAGTAAGATAATGAGAACTTTCTTCCATTTGGAGAATGACCATAGGTTTGGTGAGTTTTCTCAGTCAATAAAACGCTTGCTATGCAAGTGTGCAGATTTAAGTTTGAGCCCCTATACTCACATAAAAAAGTCGGGCTGTTGACAGGTTCCTATAACTTCAGTGCTGAGAGGTGGGACAGGTGGATCTCTTGGATTTGCTCACAAACCAAGTCAGGTAGAGACTGTCTCTCAACAAAGGTGAACAGTTCCTGATAAATAACACCTGAGATTGATTTCTAGTCTCCACTCCCATAGACACATAGCACAAAGCTACACACACACACACACACACACACACACACACACACACACACCCTTAAATACATAAGATGAATGACTAAAATTTGACTGTTACTTTGATATTAAATGGTGAGAGGTTTAACGTTTTCCCACTTGATCAGGAATGAGGTACGGATGTACCTTTTACCTTTTAGCACTGTCATGTTCATACAGGCAGCTGAAATCTTATGTCCATACAAAGCTTGCACATGGATGCTTACAACAGAACTATTCATGATGATCAGAATTTGGACGAAACCCAGAAGGTCTCAGTAGCTGAAAATATACATAGTGAACTATTATTCAAGACTAAGGTAAAATGAGATCCAAGGCATGGAAAGATTTACAAGAAATTTAAATGTACATCGCTAAGAGACACTGTATTGACAATTTTTACTCTATGATGCTTTATGACTGTCTTTAAAAGGCCAAGGTTTCTAAAGTTTGTGTTTGAGGCTGTTGAATGTCACTCAGGGGTAACTCAGAATATTGCCAGGGTAGTAGCATTATGTAGCACTGAATGATACTTTAATGGTGCATATATATCATTTTATATTGGTCTACATCTATATAATGCAAAACCCCAAAACAGAATTTAAGTGCAGACTGAGGAGCATTGGAGAGTATGATGTATTGGTAAGTTAAGCCAGTGAGCATTCTGGTGAGGTTATTGATAAGGAGACAGGTTTATGTCTGTAGGGAGTGAAAGATACATGGAAATCACTGACCTTCAGCTCTGCCAAAAATATAACCCTGCTTTAAAAGAGTGAATTTATTAATTTAAAAGGAAAATAAAAGCACATTATAGCCTAAACCAAAATATCATGATATTAATAGATATTTTTAAAACTCAATTTAATCATCACTGTCACTATCATTTCAAATTACTTTAAAATTCAAAACTTCAAGAATTATGCCTTTGTTCAAAAGGTTCAGTGAGCTTCACATATCCTTGAGATGGCCTTGGATTATGTAAAATAAATCACAATTGTGTGAATAATAGACCATTCCTATATTTGTACCAAAGGATTAAATTCATCTGAGTACTTTTTAAAAAATAATCAAGTGTTACTATCCATAGTTTTGCAGATTAATTATGTTCATTATTTTTTTAAGTCTTAAAATCCAGTTTTCTAATCACCAAAAAAAAATAAATAAATAAAACCAGGTTCTAATATCATCTTAATGAATCCACATTTTCTTGTGCCTAAGAAATAAAGATGCATTTATAACCTTTGAGGGGAGCGGTCCACATCCCTTTTCAAAGGCAGCTCCTTCAGAAGTGTATACCAAAACATGAATCACCATAGCGATGGGAAAAATGTAGATACTTCCCAGAGATTGTTTTATTCAGAAAGTACATGTGCTATTAGAATCTCCACTCAGTAGAGGTGACTCATCATTCCAATATTCAAAAGGTACTAAAGAGAAGCTGAAAAAGAGAAACCGTTTTTGTCTTATGTAAATTGAATTTTCCTCCCACCCCAAGAGGGCGGATCCACTAGCATGGATTTGGAAAGGCTGCCTGGGCCACTCATAATAGTATAGGATGACCTCTTCCTTACTTCATAATCCCCTTTTCTTATCCAACCCAGATGTTAGCATGCTCTGCTTCCTCCTGAATTTGTTGGATCCATCTATCTGACCCATTTAGCAAACTCCAGAACTTCACAATGCCCCATATTATCTAGGTAAGGCAACTATATAACATAGAATATTAGTTTTAAAACCACTTCCAAAATTCTGCAAATCTGGTGCTAATTTGATTTTTCTTCTCTCTCTCCTCTCTATGTTATTTTGTCTAACCATGTATTTTCAAAAGGAATTTTAAAGGACATTTTTCTGATAACCCAAGGCTTGTCTTTTTCGCACTGCTATAGGTCATATCCATGCAATTTTAGAGATATTACATGTACTAAAAAAATCAGAGACTATTGCTTTAACCGGACCTAGGAATCATGACCTTTAACTGCACATAGATTTGTGAATGACTTGGGAAGTCTTCCAGTTCAGAAGAAGGAAAAATGCTCACAGAAAAAATGTGATACACTGTATGTTAGGGTTTTTAGCTCATGTTTCTTGAAGGGGGAAAGCAGTTGGGAGGTAGGTGTCTCATAGATTGCAAAAGATTCCAACCAAAGATTAGCTACTATAAAAATGAAGCCAGCAAAGAGATGTGAGTTTTCTTTTTCAGGATGACATTTCAATGAATAGTCTTCTCAGACAGTGTCAAATCAATAGAAGTTGTTTATGTGGAACAAAAAAAAGTATAAAGTTCACTCATTCTGAGTTAAAGAAGACAACATGTGCCTTCTGTTCAGCTACCAAGTAAACAGATGCTGGAGGGTGGTGTGCTGGTGTGCAGCCCACAGTCACCTTGATAAGAGGTAGAGCTGGAGCTTGGTTCAGTGCTCTTATATTCTTCCCTTTTAATATAAGAAAGAAAACACAAGGCCTTCTCTGTGTCCTGCCAAGTGTTGGCTTGTTTTGAAATCTAACATACAAAGATTCTCTTCTCTACTTAAAGTTTTAGAGTCTAACACTTTAGATATTAAATAACATATAGCAAACATAAAATTGTAGTCAGGTAGAATAACATATATACCGTGGCCAAATATTTTATTACATTGAGTCACAAAAATATGGCTTTATAGGAAGGTAAAAAGAAACCCAATCCATTAGATTTTATTAGAAAAGATGACGTTCTTGGCAACAAAGGACATTAGCTGTCATGTTTGCAGTTCACAAACACATATAAAATAACATGCTTAAGCAAAAGTGACAGTGATTACATACCTAAGCCCAAATAGTCTGTACAATTTTCTTTGAAGATATGAACAGAGTTTCTTAAAAAAAAAAAAAAAAAAAAAAAAACCTGAGTGCTGATTAATGCAGAGAGCTTGTCTAGGTAACTCATCTGGTTCTAAGCATATGTTTTTATTACAATGCAGAGTGACCTGCAGTACCTATTCACATTTTCTAGAATTAAGGAGATCAGGAACTTATCGCTCACTGGGCTTGGAGGCACAATTCTTCCTCTTTTCAATCATTTGACTCCCCTTCAAATCCATCTGGAAGACAGATATCACATTACCTGCCTTTTAGGGTGCTTATGAGAATTAAGTGGAATCAATGATCCATTGTAGGAAACGGGTCCTTGGTAAGGAGTAAATCAGGCTTCCCACAAGAGGACAGTCACCCCTCGGTGATATTCTGCACCAAGAAGAATGGCCATAATGTTTGACCCTCTATAAAGTTGTCGGTAAACAAACTCCTCAACCAAGGGTTCCCTTGACTATGGAAGATGAAAGATAAACAATTTACTCACTGTATTGGTTTTTGCAGTGTTGTTGTTTTTGTATTGGTTTTGCATATATTTGGCAAATATTCCTCCACTGTCTCAGCTCTAGTCTTTGAGAAAGAGGTACAATCCTGAATTCAAATAACTTGATAGAAATAAATCTTTGTGAAAATTAAGATGGCATTTTAAAAATAGGAATTATTTAAGACATCCTTAAATTACTCTAATTAATTCATGGTGTCCTTACATTACATTCAGCTTGCATGCTTGATAATCATTGCTTGCTCATTACTGCATGCTACAGATAGACAGATAAGTAGATCCTCTCTGTAGTAAAGTATTTGAAGTGTTTTGTTCAGTTTTTACAGGAGTGGTTATCTTCCTCCAGTTCAGTGCCTCATTTGTACTGTTTGAGAGAATCATGATTAAATTGCTTTTCCTTTTATCCAAACCCTGAGTGGGTGGGTGCCCTATTATGCCCCAATTATTATATTAAATGTATTCTAGGTAGTACTGCCAAATATTTCCATAGAGAAATTTTTCTTTCCATTATTTGTCCCTCTGATTATCAATTAAGATACGAAGCTTTATTTATTATAATTGCTTAAGAAAACAGTAATTTACAGGCATTTGGCTTTTGTTCCTTCCATGTTGTCCCTAAAGTTCATAAAATAATCCTTGATTTTTCTGTGCTGTTGAAATAGTTCCTATTTGACTGGAGTAGTGGCCGGTGGACTGTGAGAAGAGCATTCGGGGTCTGCCATTTCATTACTCTTGCTGAGTCATCATTGTGTGGTATAAACAAAATCTTCTGAGACTGAGATGATTGTTCAATATATTTTGAAGGATTCCTCTTTCATCCTCAGTGTTTTCCCCAAGGAAACCGGCTGTATTAACACACCATATGGTAAATGGACTCCATCGGAGAAGCGCATTGTATCTGCTATCATATGCTATTTCACAATATGACATGCTTGAGTTCTTTCCTAATGAAGACTGTGACTCCTAATATAGATTTGGCAATATCACTTGCTTTTCTTCCCCCTTCACAGCTATCCCTGTCATTGCCATTAGCCTATTTTTATGTCTGAACAAAAGCCTATGTTTCTTCCTGGAATGCAGCTTTTATAACAGTGTATAAAAGCAAAATGTAAGCAAAATGCTGAAATAGGGCCAGATGTGGTAATTCATCGATGAGCTGTTGAGATACATGCTGGAAAAAAGAAAATACCCATAAAAGATGGAAACTCACTTCATTCTAAAAACATGGCATAGTGGAATGACCTGAGACTGCACAAGTTGTTCTGTTTTGTTTTTTTAATAAAAATAATGTTATATATTTTTATTTAAGAATGTATTTTTTGACCATTCATTCATTCATTTGCTAATGTGTGTGTGTGTGTGTGTGTGTGTGTGTGTGTGTGTGTGCACTCATGTGTCCTAGAGACAGACTCAGGTCAGTAGGTTTGGCAGCAAGCCCCTTTCTCCACTGAGCCATCTCACCAGCCCAGACTTTGCAATAGTAGATCTGATTTTGACTCATAATATGAGTTGTGAGAAAGTTACTTTCTGAACACAGAGACAAGAACATTTTGCAAGATGGTGGTGAATTTTTCTATGCTAATATGCACCATGTTCCTAAAGCCTCTGTTGCCACAGATAGAATCAGCCTCCAGTATGCTCAATAATTGTCTGTTTCCGTACTTCTCCATAACTTATGCTTCCCCTAGGTAGAAGCTGAATCATACTCACAAGTCTCTGAAACATGGTTGTGGCTCATATCACTAAGTCGATATGAGTACAAGTCTATCAGAGAGATTAGGATTTCTGGATTGCATGCCACACTATCTTAGTTATGTGCTCCTCATCTTGTATTTTATTGCGTAGATCACACCCATGGTTAAATAAAAGTTATATAAAGAGCACACAGGCTTTCTGCGGTAACATGAACAAATACAATGAAAGAACATAATTACCTAAAATTATAATGGAATAAGTGACTTGGAATTCACCCCAAAGTTTTTTTTTTCCCTAACTTGTCTAGCAACACAGTAAAAAAAAGGTAAAATAAAGGCAAAGCTTAACAGAATATTAAGATAAAAGGCACAAACTTTTATGGAATATTAGGCTGAGGTTCATGGATTAGCAATGAGCATCATGGGTGAGATCGTAACTGTTATGCTATTATTTATTTTCATTATGCAAACATATTTTCTTTTTACTAGCCCTGGAACAGAGAAGATAAGAAAGGGAAGAAATAGGGTATGTGTATTCGGGAAAGATGTATGAGGCTGAATAAGTGTGCTGGCTTTGAAAGAATCCTGTCACACTGACTTGTTAGCTGGCCATGTAAACACACTGGTCCATCCAGACTGCTTCCCGGGTGTCCGCTGCATGAGCTGGCACTTAAGTGTGACACTTCTCTGCCTGTTGATGTCATTTTCCTTACCAATCATTCTTCATTTTACACAACAGGTGGTGAGCAAACTATTTAACATCTTGTACAGTGAAAAAATAAACTATCCAGAAGATATATTTCTAAAGTATGGTAATGGATATATCTAAATGGATCTTAAAAGGTTTTCTTCTCATTCTCTCTTTCTTTTCTTCCTTCCTTCCTTTCTTCTTCTCTGGTACAATACATCTCCAGTTTCTCTTCCCTCCATTCCTCCCAACCCCATACCCTTCTTCCCTCCTCCCTCAGTTCCATTCCCTCTCTGTTTCCCTTTAGAAAAGAGTACGCCTTACATGAATATCAGCCAAACACTGCACAACAAGATACAACAAGACTAGGTACAAGTTGGATGGAGGTGGTATACACCTTTGATCCCAGCACTTGGGAGGCATAGGCCAGTGGATCTCTGAGTTTGAGGACAGCCTGGTCTACAGAATGATTCCTAGGATAGCCAGAGTTACAACAGAGAAACCTTGTCTTGGAAGAAAAAAAAGAAAAGACTATGTACAAACCCTTATATCAAAGCTGGATGAGGCAACCCAGCAAGAAGAAGGCCCTAGGAGCAGGCAAAATTGTCAAAGACACACCCATTCCTACTGTTAGGAGTCCCATAAAAACATCAAACTAAAAACCATAACATATATACAGAGGGCTTAGTCCAGTCCCTAAGAGCCCTGCTTAGTTGATTCCGTGGGCCATGCTCTCCTGGTGACCACTTGGTTCTTATAATACTCCCCCCTTCTGTGGAGTTCCCTGAAATCTGAGGAGAGGCATCCAATGGAAATATTCAATTTGGATTCTCTCCATGTAATGTTTGTCTGTGGGTCTATGCATCTGCTCCCATTCCATTTCTCTTTTCCAGGGAGATTTATGCATCCTTTCTAGAGCCCTCCTTGTTACCTAGCCTCTCTGGGTCTATGAATTTGAACATAATTATCCTTTACTTAACTGCTGTTCTTATGAGGTCCAGAGAAAACATTTGCTCAAAGTCATACTGTTTGCAGCTGGAGAAACCAAACTTGGGAACTAGGCTAGGGACCAGAGGTTAGGCTGTGAACTAGGGCACATTGTCACTCTCCTAATATGTGTGGATCATCTGGAGGCAAATCTGCATCATAATCAATCTTGAAGCAGTTGAGATACATGGTTTTTGACATTCTGCCTGTACAGTTGTTGACTAAATGTACCATGCAATTATGCCTTTTTGATCTGTCCTTTTACCTTCTTTTCAGTCATGAAGAAAAGTGATTGCAAAATTTGTTTTCTAAATTTCAGAAAATTGCATCAGCCTAAGTGTTTAGGAAAAAAAAAATGCCTTGATGATTAAGAGCCTCATATTCATATAGTTCTATAATCACAAGCTTAAATCTTGCCTAAGAAAAAAGATCTTGTCTCTATTACTAAGAAAAATGAAATATCATCACAGGAAATCAGAACAGTTGATGCCTAGGAGAGTCACAGGTCCTGGTGGTCTCTAGGTGTATCATTTATAAATGGGATGGAAAGTCTAAAGGATGTACCTGATTGTGTCAAAGGCACACCATTAGATGAAGCTGGGACATGAATTCAGCCATGAGGTTTTACTTGCTGACTTGGAGACATGTAAAACAGAAACTAAGTAGCAGTCAGAGGTACCCTACATCCAAGGATGCCCCTGAAATGCTGTGCATTCTTGGATCGTCACTAAGCCTTCTGGGATTAGATTTCCACATGTGAAAACAAACAAACAACAAAACCAAAAAAACCAAAGAACCCTACTACTGGTTAATCTCTTAGTTCAGTGCTAACCCTGACATGTTGTCAACATTTTTCCTTATGTCATGGACAATCTAGTAATGTCCAATAGACTTTATTATTATCCACTAATGTTTATGCTTACCCCCATCATGATTCAGGACACTGCTTTCATTTTTTTTTCTGGAATGAACAGCTTTTGTGGCTAAAATCTAAAGGGTTTGGGGATTTGGTTATCCTTGAAGGCTTTTGAATAATCTGACATTATTACCTTAAACACTCTTAAACACTCTTCTCTGCATAGAAATTAAATATCTTAATAATGGCAATATAATAAATATTTGATAGCATGGTTTGATCATACAATCAAGGATAAAATAGTAGCTTCCTCAGAATGTTCAGCAACACATTCAAATAGCAGGCCTTGATGAAGGCCTGCTATTAAGGAATAAGAAATGAGAAAATAAATATGAGCAATGATAAATTTCAAGGACTGAAAACAAGTTTCACAAATCAACAAAATATGATATACTGTAGAATTAAAATAATAAAGAGAATGCATTGCTTGGAGATATATAATACTATTTTAGTATTCTTAATGATTCCCATTGGTCTCCCCAGAGGGGGAAAATATTTCAGTGAAGAGTCATTTGTATCCTTGGAGAAGGTCAAAACTACATCAGAATAAAGGGACTTTGAAACACATTCCAGTCTCTGCTAAAATGAAACTTCAACTTTGAGGTGTTTCTAGTCCATTATCATGTTAACTTATAGTATTAGTTCTCATGAGGAAGGAGTGTTCTATATATTAATACTAACTATAATAAACCCATATTATGTAATATAAAACAAGTATTATTTTCAAAATATATAAACATATTCATGCTATGTATTTATGTATTATTATGTATTCTATTTATCTGTTATATGCTAGTACCATAAAGAAGTTTATACAAGTTTAAAAGATTATTTTTTTAACTCTAAAGTATTTTGTGTATTTCCCTAAAACTAATGATACAAGCCAGATGTGGTGGCAGGGCATGCCTCTGATCCCAACACTCAGGAGGCAGGAGTAGGAAGATCAAGGTCAGCCTGTTCTGAATACCAAGTTTCAGAAAAATCAGGCTACTACATAGTAGAACTGTTTTAAAACAGAGCAAAACAAACACACAAACAAACATACAGAGTACTTACTAACTGAAGGCTGCACATTACTAGGTCCTCAATTTTTTTTACCTGAGAATGTACTATTTTAAACACTGCAATCATCACATATTCCAGAATCCAGAAATGTCAGAACTGAACGGGAAATCATAATAGTGTGCTCATACACCCCAGTATGAACAGGGTGAGGGTATCACACAGCTGACACACTGCAGAGCTGAAGATGTGAAAACGTCTTCAGGTCTTTGCAGCTAGTTAGAGGAAAAGTTAAACTACTTCCCTTTGCTTCCAGTCCTGGGAATTTCTCATTGCAAGGAAACCTTTATGTAGCTGCAAATTCTTCACTGTAACTAGCAATGAAGACAAGGCTCAAAGAAGAGAAAGACTCTTCTAACTATGTCTTTAAAACCTAGAACAAGACAGAATATTCCTCAGTCTGTGTAATATGCTGGAAAGAATGATTATCTTATATAGCAAAGTTAAAATGTAAAGTTACAACTGCAGGGTATGGAACCTTTCTCTGATGGTCCTTCCAGTAGTCTCCTTGGCCCCTAGCCAGGTATGCACAGCATCACTTCTCAGGTACCTGTTTCATGCTCACCCCTAACCAAGGTCACCCCTAACCAAGCAGGATGCTGCAGTGCCATATGGGCCTCTCTGTATTTGCTGATGGGATGCTTTTCTGGGTGGCTCAAGTTAAAAAAAAAAGTTCATTTTTACACTTTCAGACAGGAGATGACTTTGTGAGTTGAAAAGTGCCCTCTGTACCCCAAAAGGTATAGAAGTCCCCAAGAGGGAACTTTTTGGAGATAGTCCTGGCTGCTTTCTATCCTCTTTTAATTTCCAGGCAGGACAGTGTCTTACATTACGAAAGGCACCCTGTTCTAGAGAGTGATCTTGCTTTAGAATCTGCTGTCGGACTCACGAGTTCTCAAATGGATGCCCACTGGCATGTATATCACCTTCTGAGTGTCCGAGAACAAGCTTCTCTACCCCTTTCCCAGTGATAAAATTCATCCATGCCTTATATCTTTCCATTATGTATCTTCATTTTGTTGTATTGTTTTTTGCTTTTTTTAAAATATGGAATCTATTCTAACCTATCTTGGTTCTGTGGCCAAGGCTGGCCACATTCTCAGTGTTTTCCCTTTCCCTCCTGGTTTCCCAGGCTCCCTTATAATAATTAAACATTCTTTGTCACTAAGAATAGACAAATAGGGAGGCAGACATGTCAGTCTGGCCACCTATACAGCTTTCTGCCCGAGCTGCTTCTGTTTTCTGGATAAAAGATCCGGTAGCCAATTGTGGGCTCTGTGTGACAAGAGACCACTGTGGGGAGGAAACTTTGGTACCTGACTCTGCACAGCTAGGGTCACTGCTCGTAATATAAATGAGAATGCTTTAGGCTTAAGTCCATGAAATGAAATGGCTGAGCCCACTTAACTCATGTGCTCAGACCAGCGGAATCCTAAAACACAACACATTTTGTGTGTATCACCTCAGTCTCACCTTCCAGAGGCCACTTCTTCTCTATAAGATCTTCCTCAGATAAACCTTTTAAATGCTATCACAAAGGTTCTTGTGAGGAATCAATCACTAGAGTCTGAGATTCCTGATGTGTTACCAGATGTCCGGACAGCCAGAATATGTGGAAACGTGAAAGGGAGCACCAGTTTTTGAAAATGTGGGGCCTGCCATGTGATGTCTACTTCCTTTTCTTGGGTTTCCTGGCTTGGGATATTTCTTAACCAGTGGAAAATGATACAGGCAGTTGATTTCTTTTCTCTTATACTCTCATAGTATCCTGATAAAAGAAAAATTGGTTTGGGAGAAGTTGCTGCATCTTACATCACAATAGCCAATGAGTATGGATCGAAGGTCACTGTTTTCTTCCAAAATTTTCATCCAAAGGACAATAAATATAGTTAATTTTTAGGAAGTGCAGAGTACACAAAGATTGTTCTGCTGTCTGAGGTGAGTTTCCATGTTCACCTGCTTTCTCCCACTCAGTGGACAGTGATGTGAAGAGGAGGGGAAAGGTGTTTATGTCTGAGATTCAAACCACCTGTTAGGATTCCTTTTGAGTTGGTGATAAAAGACAAGGTTCACAACACAGTAGATAACAGAAGGAAATGTGACTAGAGATCATTGCAAATGAGCGTCAGAAACTGGGAACTGAGAAACAACTTAAAAAATAGACACTGTGGAGAATATCTAGTTGCAAGGCAGATTTGGTACATCAAGGATGAAGGATATTTTCAAGGTTTCCTGTTCCCTTGAGAGCAGTTCTGTTTGAGGATAAGTTAATACAAACACTGAAAGAGAAAATGAAATTATGAACTTTCAGCAGTGATAATACTGATGTTAACGTTAGATTAGAAGATGGTCAATTTTCTGTAGTTTTTACATCATAGGGACTCAGATTCTTTGACTATATAAAGTGCTCCTGCATGACATCCTGGCCTGCTCCAGATACAACCATGGAAGCAATAAGACACCACTTGGTGAGGAGAAGACCCCTCATCAGATGGCAAAGTTGACTGTCACCTTGTAGTGGTCCACACTTGGAAGGAAAAGCAAGCTCACTGTGAGTAGCTGAATCATCCCTATCTCTGTGCTCAAGGAAGTGGCCAAGCATGGAACCCAGAAGGAGGATGACAGTTATTTGCTAATGTGATGCTTTATGATGATCAGTCATGTAGTGTCAGGGACCTCATCTGCGATATTCTAACCAAAGAAGAAAAGATCAGAGTGGTGTCTATGACTTTAAGATAGCAAAGTATGGTCAAAACTCATTGAACAACATTTTGAAAAACTGATAAATACACAAAAAAATTAATTAAAAAAGTGTGAATTACAAAACAAAATCTAAGAATTTTTAAAAAGACATGAAGTTGAGGGTTAATAGAGATGTGCAGAGAATTGGAGGGGAACTGGAAGACAGACATGATCGTGTTTCATTGTATGCATGTATAAAATTAACAAAATAAAGAGCAGGTTTTAAACTATAGCACAATGACATTCCATTGGAGAAAGCTGACTTTCCCTTTCCCAAGCAAGGTAACAATTATAAGTAGTTCCTTGGTTAGGGATGGGACTTTGGGTCTATTTCTCCTTTTCAGTGCTAGTATTTTGTTGTTGTTGCTGTTATTGTTTTGTTTGGGGTTTTTGTTTTTGTTTTGTTTTGAGACAGGATTTCTCTGTTGTAACTGTGGCTGTTCTGAAACTCACTCTCTGGACCAGGCTGGCTTCACATTCACAGAGATCCTCCTGTCTCTGCCTCCCAAGTGCTGGGATTAAAGGCATTCACTACCACTGCCTGCTTCAGTGCTGGACTTTTGTCTGGTTTGATCTTGCCCATGCTGCCAAAGTCCCTGTGAGTTCATATGTATATCAGTCCTGTGGTATCTAGAAGACACTGTTTCCTTGAAATCATCCACTGCTTTTGACTCTTAGAATCTTTCCTCCTCCTCTTCTGCATAGGTTCCTGAGTCTTGAGGGGAGGGGTTTGAGAAAGACATCCCATTTAGGACTGAGTGCTCCAAAGTCTCTCACTCTCTGCACATTGTCCAGTTGTGGATCTCTGTGTTAAATATCATCTACTGCAAGAGGAAGCTTCCCTAATGCGGTTGGTAAAAGCACTGATCTAAAGCAATATGTCATTAGGAGTCACTTTATTGTTATGTTCCTTTAGCAGATTAATAGTAATAGGTTTTCCACCAAGGCAGACCCCACAGCCAGGAATAGTTAGCCAAAATAAAGGGACAGCTGTGTTTTTTTGTGGGATATTTGTTTTGTTTTGGTGTTTGGGTTTTATTGATTTTCTTTCCTAGTTAGCCTGCTTTGACATTCACTTCATTGTTCTATTTTCAGAGAGAGTGAATGATCATGACGTTGGGTGAGTAGGGTATATGGAGGATCTGGGAATATATTGCTTATATACTAATATATATATATATATATAATTTTAAAATAAAAAATAAGAAATAAAGCAGGGGATAGCAAGTCTAGGTACATTCCAAAGGTTGAGTTTATTTAGGGCTCTCTCTTTTGCAAGATAGGTATCCTAGAACGGTTAGAACACAGGTGAGGAATCATCTTAACTCTTTTTCTTTAAAAAAAAAAAAAACAAAGACAGAAATATTTATCTTTTATTTTTGTGAGTCACACAGTTTCTGTCTGTCTCTCCCTCTCACACACAACTTGCTGTCTCTGTCTTTCTCTTACTCTTACTCTCTGTCCTATTTTATACTTTAAAAATAACTTATATTGAGATAAAACATCAATAATTCACTTAATACAATTCTCTAAGGCCCTGCTGAGTGGTTTGTGTGTTCTTGGTAATGACTCAGAAATTATACAGCATGCTGAGAAGTGGTTGGATCTTTGTCCCAAATAGATTACAACTTACAGTTTTACCCTAAATATCAACGCTTTGACAAATGATGACCCATATATATATGACAGTGGCTCCTTATCAACCAATGACACAGCAGCCATTTCAGTGTGAACTCAGTTTGTATAAATGTATTCAATGATAGTCCAACAATGATTAGATCAACAGTTGAAACCCATTTCTCAGAACGTCCCACTGGTAAATCACACATGGCAGCATTTGGAGACATAAGGCACACTCCCAAAACAAAAATATTAACATAAAATAAAATGTTACTAAGAATGAGAATGGATTGCAGATGATGAACAGTACAGAAAGACAGGCAGGAATTGAAGTAGATCAAATATATTCACAACATATACTACCAAATATAATGATAA
Organism: Cricetomys ansorgei; assembly: GCA_026225945.1. Taxonomy (NCBI): domain Eukaryota; kingdom Metazoa; phylum Chordata; class Mammalia; order Rodentia; family Nesomyidae; genus Cricetomys; species Cricetomys ansorgei. The sequence goes on along the minus strand of JAMJFZ010000716.1, from coordinate 20,356,739 downwards.
AAGTTTTTAAAAGAGTTGATTAATTTCAGTTGTTTTAGGTTAACCCTACTTTTAAGAATGTAGACAGACAGTGCGGCTGGCTTCATGAAAAACCAAATAAGTACAATCTCAATTTAGACTTAAGGCAAGCATTTCACATACGTACACAAAGACACATCCCTCATACATGCCTGCAAAGGTAATCAGGACTAGACTGACATCTCAGTTTCAGACCCCAGAGTTCAGCTTCTTTCTTTCCCGATGCTTCTGCTTCATGTTATTTTTTATCAGGCAATGTATCTATCTCCTACCCAATGGGCAGAACCTAGCTACCTCTCTGAAGACACCCTATATATAGGAAATCATATTTCTTCTTACATCCCATTTTCAGTCCTTAGTCATTGGGCTGTACTGTGGTTTAACAGATCTGGAAAGCAGTCTTTAAACACTATTACAACTGATAGAAAATGGATATTGGCTGGAGGTGGAACTGGAAACAAATTATCTAATGAGCTTGGTTTTTGTATTTTTTTTCTTTCCTTCTCAAGAGAGAAAACTAAAAATCTGCTCATTTCACCTCTCATTCTGGTTCTATAGCTAGATTGCACTCATCTGTAAAATGAGGATACATTCTTTAAGTAATCTGAAATTCTATGAATGTCTCATGAGTAAAAACACACAAGTTAGTTGATGAGATGGGAATGGAAAAGGTTCAAGAATTTAACATTTCAGAGAATGGACTGATGAACTACTAAGCCATTAAGCTAGAGAAAGGTTTAGCGTTCCAGAGTCATGCAAGAGATTTTCTTTCGTGGGAATGATAGTTTATTCTTGGTCATTGGAAATTGCTACTTTGTCATTGTCTGTGAGTTTCTGCAAAGAACAAATTTTGTCAGAAAGATCTGCTATATCCAATTCTTTTGGCAGGGAGACAGGCAAAGAAATCAGACACTCTGGCCTGCCATAGCCACTTAGTGCCTCTGTGATTTTTACCAAACCGATAACTTTTTAGTCTGAGTCTCACTATAGAATTCCTGTAGGCATATCAATAAAATAATGTGACATGAGTCTCTCTGCCTCCTCCGCCCAAGAGATTTCACAAAGATTTTAATGAATATGTCAGAAAGGCTGATGAAGTACCAAATAAAATATTCACCTATGTGGTGAAACATGAACCATCTTATTGGTTCCTAAGGTACAAGGTTCAGCATTGCTGCAAAGGAGCTCTGTGGTCCTAAGAAGGATGGATGTGCGCTGCTGGGAGGGACTGAGCCAGCACAGGTGACAGAGAGCTGAGCCTCCTGAGCTAGGGAGAGATTAGTCCTAGCAGCCTGTGTGCTGAGCTCATGGAAACTGAGCAGAGCAGCCCAGGGTGTGGAGTTGAATTGCTGATGACAATTGAGAAAGGACAGTGAAGAATGAGGCTGTATCTTGACCTTGAGTAGGTTTAGCTTGGTGCTGAATTGCTGGTGAGATAACTTTTTTTTTCTTCAATATTAAGGTGGTTTCCTACTCTTCCAAGCTGGTGGCTTGACTGAACCACATAGGTAAGTTACTGGGACACAAAGTTCAAATTATCATAATGAAAGTATAAGAAGGATGTAGAGAGAAGCATTCTTCAAAATTAAACAAGCACTGCATGGTGTGGATTGGGGTAGGTAATGTCTGGATGTATTATGGGAGAGCTACATCAAATCTTTGCAGTTTGTGTGGTTCAGTAAAGAACCGGCTTTCCTGGAAAAATAGCTCAACACAAAGACTGGGGGGTGGGTGTTATATCTAAACCCTTGGAATGTCTTTGTTTGCCTTGGGACTTCGATCACTAGACAGTCTATGTGACACAAAGCTTATGTGAATAAAGCTTCCTGTGAATAAGGCTTAGAAAGAGACCTCACAGCTTTGACCTTGGGAGATACTAGAAAGTCAATCCAAGACCTCTGCATGAGGATAAAGACAGGCAAATGAGCAAAATGTGCCTGAGCTCCTAACCAGTTGGCCACCAAGGCTAAGGCCATCATCCCTGGCTACTGATGCTCTAAATAGTGTCATACAGGGATAAATGAGCAATGCACCCGGAACTCCAGGAGATGATAATTTCAAACTGTATTGGAGTTCTTCCTTGATCTTATTCTAGATGTGTCATTCTTTCGCTAATCCTAAATTGTCTACATTTACTGTATTAAGCAGTTTACAGAGGCAAATGCATTTTATAGGGGAAGTGATGCTTTAACAGCTGGTCTGGAGTGATAGCTGCCCTTTTGTCTAAAAAGCTGCAGTCTTGCTGATCTGTGTGCCCTCACATCTGCTCTTCAGCAAACTTATAGCAACCGATGTCAGAAACCTTTGGCAGACTTGTGCCCTTTACGTTAAACTCTGAGAACCTTCCCAATCGAAATTCTCTGTCCTCCTTATGATAGACACTCTAAAGAAGTTGTTTCAAATGAATCTTTTTTGCATTCTTTTGACAACACTGGGCCAGTCAGTATTTGATCAAGTTTGGTCAAGACAATCACAGTATTTGCACCTTTTGCTGCCCTTTTAATCAGTGAGTTATTTGACCCAATTCTAGCTATTGAACACTAAGCAGATCTGACAGATGAGTTCTCTAGAGGGGAAGCATTTACCTCCCAGAGAAGATGCTTGGAGCCTTTCTTTGTCATGAAGATTCCATGATGACTGGAGGGCAATGATAAGCCAGAATGATAGGATGTGTTAGATAGAACCTAGGGTGCCAACAACACTTGCCTAGGGTGCCAGCAACACTGTTGAGCCACCATATTAGCTTTGGGATGCATATTTCCAGACTTCATGTTGTCTGGGAAAAATAAATCAGTATTTGTTTACATCCAACATCTGTTTCCTATTGTCTGTAGCCAAATATAATAGATACTGTCCTCATCAAGGAGCAAAGAGCACAATATCCACAGCCTTGGGATGCATGAAGACAATACCCATCTCCTGACTCCCACTTGTTCCAAGATATTTTGTTTGTTCAATTTTAGCTTTAATATTATGAAGGATAACAGGTACAATGGCATATGTAATGTTCTTTAAGGTTAACAAAAGTTGGTTATAGAAACTTCACAGTAAAGTTATGTGAAGACCTGAGTTCTGATACTAGAACTTACACGTAACATAACTTGACCAATGTGATCTTTTTTGTTGTTGTTGTTGTTGTTTTGTTTTGTTTTCAAGACAGGGTTTCTCTGTTGTAACTCTGGCTGTCCAGGAACTCATTTTGTAGACTAGGCTGGCCTCAAACTCCGGAGGCTTCTGCCTCCGGAGTGCTGGGATTAAAAGTGTATGCCAACCACTGCCTGGCTGACCAATGTGATCTTTTAAGCATTTCCCTTATAGTTGTAAAATATTTTTTTTCTGTTATTATACATCAACTTCATTCCATCATACTGAGAATGTTCATACACGGTGTATAAACTTGCCATACATAGCACAAAAAAGATGCTATTTAATCAGTCAAGGAATTCATTCAAAGAACTTCACAAAAGGAATAATCTGGTTGCTGTTCCCAGGAAGCATCTATGCATTCTTTGCTCAATATGAATTTGCTTCTTCTTTGATTTTTATTTACTTACTTACTTTGGAGATAGTGTCTTTTGACATAGACTTTACTGGCCTTGAACTTCTAATCCTCCTGTTTCAGTCTACTGATTGCTGGGGTTACAAATATGCACTACTACATATAGATGTCTCTTTTTTTCAGTAAGTATATAATTAAGTAAACTCGTGAGTAAATTATTAAATACAGTCCATGACCTATTTTTAAATGCAGGCATCACTGTTTGTGAAAAATCAATCCCTGATTTCCACTGGAGGCAAGCTATTACTTTACCCTGTTTTTTTGGATACTGGAAATACATCTCACTTGTCTTTGCAACCATGTGTGAGATCTAAGTTTGCCCTCAACAGTGATGTGCATTATATTCCTCTGTAATCCCAGCACCCAAAAAGTGGAGGCAGGAGTATCAAGAGTTAATCTTGGCTACACAATGAGTTCAAGGCTGGCCTGAGCATCAGATATTGTCTCAGAGAACGCAGTCTCCACCTTGCTCCCTCCTTCTGGTATATATAAGTAATGTGTATATATCCCTATATCATTGTCCAGCTGAGAACCTACCAATTTATAAACTGATCATTGTAGCTTGGTTTATTAAGTTTAATTAGAAAACAACATATAAGAGTATTTATAGCTATGTTTTCATATGAAGAATAGTAGGCTTATACATAAATTTTGGAATACTGTTTTAAATGTAAAATTATGAGATAATATATATATAATATAGAACAAGCAGGTCTACAGACTGTTACAATACTGAGAAGCTTCTGCTCCTTCTATGTGCATTTCAGAAACCATACTGGGGGAAGCACAATTCTACTTAATAGATTTGGTTTCTTTCCACCAGAATAAAGGACTTTTTATTCATGCAGATCAGTGTGTGTCATTCCAAGCACTCCTTCCTTTCTTTGTCAATGCTTTGTGCTCAATTTGTATCTTACTTTATTTTGCACATAAAAACAAGTAAAAGCTTCTAAATCATAACCCATAGTTTGTGATTATGCTGAAATTCTCTTTCTCTTTCAGAGAAGGAGCATTTCTGGAGAGAATGGCAGTGAGCCTGCCTTGACCACACTCTAAACACAACACAGCTCAACCTCCCTGCAAGTGCTCAACTGCACACTTACACAGTTTGTGTGACACCTCATAGCAAATCACTTCCTAAGCCTTATTTAAGTCTTGAAACATCTTGGAAGATTATTACAGATGGGCAAAATTTATGTAAATACAAAGTGAATATAAATTACAAAAGAATAGGTTCTTTCTTTTCTCTTGAAGCAGAAAGAACAGTCATCCTGTATCATTCACTGAAGATAACAAGCAAAATATTTTAAAAGGCATTTGGAAAAATGTAAGACAACTCAATACAGAATACAGTTAGCAGTCTGCACTGATAGAAATGTTGATTCAGAAGAACTTAAAGGGAACATTAGGGTCCTCAAAATATTTGAAGCAAGTTTGATGTCAGTTTGAATACTGATTTAATAAGATGGAGTCTGGCAGCTTCTGTCCAGGATCATCTCTAAAGAGCATTGGCCACGTGGTATGACTGCTAGACCTAGTTCTGTTTCTACATGATTTATCCTTTACAGGAATGAGTCTTAGTAAAGAGGTGAGCAGAACTGAGACCTTAGAGAAGGTCAATGACAAATGGTGAGTAAAATAACTGCGGCCTATGTGGAGGCAGCTGGGAGTCTGGTCTGACAATGACAGCATGGAGACTGACAATCTCCATGTATAAATATCTGATTTGGGCTCCAGTCTATATTCTAAAGGCATGAGTGCCAGGAAGTCCTGTCTGGATAGATAAGAATGAAGAAGAGAACTCAAGTGATTTCTAAAGTTTCAGAATTTTCTAAGTGAGAACTGAACCATCAACGCTACTCTAGAAAGGCTCCAACAGCTTCAAGAGTTCATCTACTTCCTTGTTGTGTGGGCAGCAAATACCTCTGCGAGACATCTTTAAATATCAGTAAGGAGACTGTGGAACAGGGAAAAGGCCTCTTGCCAAAATGTTTCAGCTTCAGTTTACCTAAAAGGATTTTAAATTTTTAACTGATTTCATTTATATGTGAGCCACTATAAAATAAATTAGTGCTTGGTATGGTGGAGAATAGAAATGAAAGAAATGCGGGCTGGGCAGAAAGCAGCATCTTTAATCACAGTGAGTCAGAATAGCTAAAATTGCCATTTTATCTTCCTGATCATATAATCAGAACAAAATCAAAATGGGAATAAATTGTTTTCTGCCTTAGGGGGAAGAGTAAAACAGTAAGAAAGCAAAACAGGGAGTTTGGGTGCAGTAGAAACCCAGAGCTTCCTCCGGGAAAAGGGTCATGCATGAAGGAAGTGTATCAAGTATAGTAAGGTGGGACCTTTAGTTAGAACAATTCTAGCAACTGGCTAGAGAAAAATATTGTTTCAAAGTGATTTCAGAATTTCATACAAATAAAACATGCTTTTATTCTGGGTTGCTTTAATGATTGATTTCTGAATGCCGGCAATGGAAACTGTTCATCTGTGTTAGTTAATGTTGACATCCATATTGCCATTTGGTTGGTAGCTTTGTGTGAATGAGAGCATCTTCATTTTCCAAGTATCCTGAGATCCTCTTTGTCAAGGCTTGATAGAGAAAATAATTTAATTCTCTAGAGTTAAATTTCATGGAGTGAGATAAAATAGAGAAGTAGACTTAATGGTGCATTTTAAAAAGCCCACGAAAGGCAAAAGATTTTCACCTACCTGATAGAGCCAATGACATAAGATCAACAAAAACAGCAATAAGAAGCAGGCAAGTCCATTTACAGCAGCTGACACTGCTGAGGAATAACAGAAAGTAACCAGCTTAAATTGGATTAAAGAAGCATAGTTTTCAATATTTGTATGAGAAACCAGCAAGCGTTAGGATAGTTACCAGAAAGAGTATACAAGTATCTGGTGAGAGTCCAGGAGAGCTTCCTATATACTAACTCACCTGTGGATCATCTTCCAACCTTAGGAGAACAGTAGTTTTGATTCAGTGACTCTGGATTGGGGCCTGAGGTCTCTGTGTCTCTGACAAGCTCCCATTGAACGAAGTGGCTGCTGGGGGAGCCATGTTAAAGTAGAAACAGAACACAGATCGTTTTTGGGTTCATGGGTTGGATGAATTGAGAAAATCTGTGTAACTTCTGCCCCAGGCAGCACTTGCTACTGACTCCATTCTGGGGTGACCAGGTCACTCAGAGGGGAGACATGAAAGAGCAGAGTTACTTTGTGAAAAGAAAAGATGACCACTTCTCAAGCACAAGACTGGGAAGTGATCATTTATTAATTGCTTTGGAGTAATTTGATTAACGGAACGTGTTCTTAACAAATACAACCAGAATCATATACAACATGCTCTTTCTCCTGTAGAGAATAGTGACTCATTTTAATTCTTGAAAAAAGAGAAATTCATTATAGATTTATTTCCTGAGGCTTAGAAAAGTGAAAATAATTAAAGACATTCAGGAAAGCTGTTTCAATTAAATTTAATTCAAATTAAAATTATACCTGTTTATTTCCTGTTCCTATAAATATTTTGTACAAACCAAATTAAGTTTATTTCATCTTATTGTCTAGTAATCTCCAAATAAGACTGTAAAACTTGAGTGAAAGCTATTGTTTTTGTTCACTATTAACAGTAACGTGGGAGGGGGAATGTGTATAGCTGTGCGAGTGATTTTCCAGTAATTCCATTCCAAGTGTGACCTACAGTTTAGACTGTAATGTCAAAGAATAATCAGCACTTTTCTGTCTTCTCCAAGACATATTAGAACCATACATCATATCGGTAGGAAGCTCAAAATATATATCATTTTATTAAGGGAGGCAATCTGAACTTGTAAAGCGATACATTATTCTGGGCTTAGTCATGATTAAATTCTTTTCTAACCTTTGAATACATAATGTATCTGTATGCTAAACGTATACATTTATGTATATTTCAACCCTCTGAGAAATGATAAATATTTGTTTGTTTATAAACAGTTTTGTTCTTGGAGGTCTTAATTGTCCGTTTTGTACTGAATTACAGTGGTATTTTCTATTCTAGTTTTTAAAAAATTTAATGGAAAAGTAAGTTATTATGATTCAGTAGAGCTTATTTTGAGGCTACTAACCATGCTCATATTATTGGAGAAACAAAGTCGGTTGCTGCTGACAGTTGCTGCTAAGAGTTTAGAAAGGTTAGCCTGCTTTTCTTGCTTTCTTTTCTATGCATTCATATATCAGTAGTTTTCCACACAGTATCCTTAACAATAGTAAGCTAGAGAGATGGCTCAGTGGTTAAGAATACTGGCTGTTCTTCCAGAGGTCCTGAGTTCAATTCCCAGCAACCACATGGTGGCTTACAACCGTCAATAATGGAGTCTGATGCCTCTTCTGGCATATAGGTGTACATACAGACAGAGTACTCATAAATAAAACATCTTTAAGCCAGGTGGTGGTAGAGCAGACCTTTAATCCCAGCACTCAGGAGGCAGAGGCAGGTGGATCACTGAGAGTTCAATGCTAGCCTGGTCTACAGAATGAGTTCCTGGACAGCCAGAGTTACAACAGAGAGACCCTGTCTCAAAAAACAAACAATCAAACAAACAAAAACCAAAGTCCCAAAAAACAAAAACAAAATAAACAAAAAACAATAACAAACAGTACACTGAGCTTTACTTTAACACTGGTAAAACTGACTATTACAAACTAAGAGTAATCATCAGGTTTGTTTTCTTTGCATAGATAAAGAAGTGACAGGGCAATAATTACATTACATGAGGTATCGTATACATAGGTGTTGAGTACAAGCATACTGAACACATTAATTAGATTCTTCAAGTACATTAAGAATGGGTATGCCTTGGCTTTAGAGAAGGAAGAGATTATTGTTTGATTTACAGAAACAATGAAGGAAGGATAGAAGGATTGGTGCAAACCTCCCATCCTTCAAGGTCTCAAGCCTTTTCAGTGGTTTTATCCTTTTCTATACATGCTTCAGTCTGACACTAATTGTCTGATCAATCAGTGCTCTGGAAACATGCCTTTGTTGGGTGTGTGTGTATGTGTGCCTGTGCATGTATGCGCACATGTGCACGTGTGTGTCAAAATAGACACAAAAAGTCTGACTCAAAGAATTTCCTACTATAATTTGTGTTCAATCCAAATTAAATCCATTAGTTCCTGGGACTCACTTAGGGTTCTCTGTACTACTTAGGTTTACACAAGGTTTTATTAAAACTGTCCTTTTTAAGTTTTTTATTTATTTACCTAAATATTAATTTTTTATTTTATAAGTAGGGGAGCTTTGTCTATACATCCTGCACATGTCTGTACTCCACATGCATTCAGTGTCCATAGTGGCAAGGAGAGGCTTCTGATCTTCTGGACCCCGAGTTACAGCCACTTGGGAACCTCCATGTGGGTGCTGGGACTCAAACTGATGTCCTCTGGAGGAGCACCCATGCTCTTAACACTCAGCAATCTCTCCAGCCCTGTTTTTATTTTTATTGTTTGAGAATTTTATACATGCATGCAATGGGTTTCGAACAAATCTACTCTCATTCTCTTCCCTCCAATTCCTCTTCTACCTTCCCACAACTTTTCTAACTCCATGTACTCCTTTTTTTATTGTAACCCACTGTCAATGTGCAGAATGTTCTTCATTTTGATGAACTTAAGGGATAATCTTGGTTGTGGAATGTCTCAGTGAAGGTGACTCAAAGGATTTATGCATAATACATGTGTATGCTGATCCGTGTTCACATGTACTTATACTGACACACAATTTAAGAACATGCATATATATATATATATATATATATATATGCACATATATATATATATATAGTGTGCTTGTACAGGTGCTATCTACTGAATCAAATCTAGTTCTTAATTTAGACTTCTTTTTCAAAAGTTTTTATTAACATATAATTACATCACTCTCCTTTCCACAGTAATCCTCCATCCAATTCCATACAAGGTTCTTTCCTTAATCCTTTCCCATGCCTCTCTCTCTCTCTCTCTCTCTCTCTCTCTCTCTCTCTCTCTCTCTCGATGGCCTTTTTTGAATTATGTATATATATGCATAAATATATTAATAGAAACTGCCGAGTTCATTTAGTGTGGTTTGTGTGTGTATTATTTCAGGGCTGACTACTTTGTATGAGATGACCAATTAAGGGGCTCATTTGTGGGAGAGGTTGATTCTCCATCTCTTAGCAGTCGTAACTTGTTTATAGTTCTTTGTCTGGGGGGTGAAATCATGTGAGACTTCCCCCTTCCACATTAACATGTTTATTGGAATTATCATTGTTTAGTTCTTGTTTGGAAATCCTATTTTGGAGGTATCATAAAGGTAGCTTCTCTGTCATCTCATAGCAGACTTCCTGGTCTTTTGGATATTAAAATCTTTTTGTTTCCCTCTTCTGCAGCAGCTGTTTCGTAGATGTATCCATTGGGGCTGGGCTCCATGTGATCCATTGATCTCTGCATTAGGACCCATTGTCACAATTTTCTGTAATCGTCTCAGTTTGCTGTAAACAGAACCTCTTTTGAGGAGGGGTAAGAGCTACATTTCTTTGTGAGTATAAGGATACTTTCTAGAATGCAATTAGAAATTATGCTGGTCTAGTAAAGGGATAGTAGTAGGCTTCCTTCTAAGATCCAAGATTCCACTAGCCCTAAGTAGTAGTCTAGGTTTCTAGTATGAGGCATGATTTACCTCCTATTGAAAAAATGCTCCTTAATTCCAAATATACAGCCATTAGTTCATAGGCGTCACAGTTGGATAGGACTATTGATTGCTTCCCTCCCTTGGAAGCTTTCACATACTTTCTGGTACTAAAGAAGCTAGTCTGAAAGGAGGAGACTTTCAGGGTAGATCTAGTTAATAGAAGGAATTTTTTTATTTGTAATTTTTACATCTTTCCTTTATAATTCTTTTGTATCTGGTACAGTATACACCTTAGTATATCTAAATAAATAAAATGTGATCAGAGAAACATTCATAGTGATAACCAGCAGAGGTTGTGACTTCAAAGCAATACCCAATAAATTAGAGATAAATGGCTAAAGATGACTTTGGAGATCAAAGTATTCTTTTTTATGACATTGGATCACAATAAGAAAGAAAGTAGGGAAACACTTCAGATGCGTGGAGAGAAAAAGTCAGAAAAGTTTTGAGGTAGAGCTCAGAGAATTTGTTGACTAGGTGGGAGAGCAGTTTAACAAAGGGGACAGGAGTTTGCCTCAGCCCCTAAGTGGATCATGGTTCCATTACAGAACTCAGAAAGCAGAAACAGAAGGAAGGTACTTAGCTTACATCTCGATGGCTTTAAATCTTTCTAAACTGACCCTTTCCACCAGAGTATTCCTTTTATCCTTTCGGCAGCATACTGTTTGTGCATCACTCTCAGTAGTCACCTGAATCAGCATTCCAGGCATCAGGTCTACTTGGGTCAGGAATCTGGGACATCAAGGACACTGTCAGAAACTCAAGTCAGCTAAGAAGTAGGCAGATCTATTGTCTATTGTACAAAATATAGTTTTCAGGGGTTTGAAGTGAAAAGAAGATAAAACTTCTACTTTCTTTTTAACTCTCCTGGATCAGTTCACACTTCTTCCCTCATACCTGGCAGGAGGTTCTTCCCTTCCCCATAACGATAGCCAGAGAGTAGAAAGGTCCAGGTTTACTACTCCTATGGAATGATTATTTCACCTGCAATTGTTTGCAGCATAAATCCTGTATAAAATGGATCAGATACCTTTTCTGTTTCTTTTGCACCTTCTCCTTTCTCTTTTCTCTCCTCTCAGCAAAAAACTATATGTCAAACTCTAAAACAAGTGTTTCTTTAACTAAGAGTCCCTGGAATAAGGAGGAAGGCAGAGAACAGCAGTGAGACAAACCAAGAAACACTCAGGGTGAAGATGTGAATGGGAGGGCATGTTTATATAGCAATACATTTACTATTTTAGGACAGACAAAATCTTCTAACAGTCGACTTTGTAAAAAGGTATCCTGCCTTTTCAATGACATATGCCAACAAAAATAAGTAAAATCCACGTAGGCATATATGACAGGTAAGTAGAAGTGAAACTGTCTAGGGAAACTAAGGGTTTTAACAGGAAGAGCAGGAGAAGATGAACGCTAGAAGGATACAGGCAAAGTAAGTCCTTTGTGAAATTGTCCTTATGTAACATGAAGTATGCACAATGAAAATTAAAATAAATATAACATCACATTCTCTTTCTTTTCTTTCTTCTTCTCTTCTCTCCAAAAACTGCACATTTCTTTCCTAACCAGTCCCTCTTTTCCACTTTCCTTTGTTTCTTTCCTATGTTGAACTAACATTTAGGACATTAAATTTCTAATATTACTTCTAATATCATACTGAACATACTTTACTGAGTAAGAAATTTTTGAAAGTGGACCTGTTGACCTTGTATACCACTAAGTAAGTGTAAAGTACAGTTCAACTATTAATGGCTCCTATTATCATGTCCTATAATATAAGAGTTGTTCAACAGAAATAATATAGGCAGAATCTGGAGCTTGCATTTTATATGCAAGGAAAACACTACCACCTAATTACTTTAAGACAATTAACGCCAGCCCTTTATTCCTGCTAGGCAGCACCTTAGCAAACAGTAAGTTCTAGGCATGACCTCAAATGTCACCCGTAACATCGCTGCATTTTAATTTACCTTTTGTTGGTGATTTGCCTTCTTTTTAGTCTGAACAAATTTTGGAGAATTATGCTGCTTCTTCCAGAGCAAGATGTACTTCTTGACAGTAACAAGTTGAAGCACCACATTATCTCTGTCAAGGTAACAGAACTTGATTTTCCTTGATATACAACATGCCCACATCTACAGCCTATCATTAGGCATGATATCACAAATGCTTAATAAATAGTCATTTCCTTCTCCTTTCTATTTACCAGTCCACATTTGATTACTAAAATTGCAGGAACAGTAAACCCTATCAATTCTTCACAAACTTACCTAGAATTATCCAATTTAGTGGCGACCTAACATCCTCCGGTACGGAAACCTATACACATACTATTTTCTATGCATGATTGTTGGTTGTGTTTTTGCCTATTTGAAAAAACAATTATTCTGGTGGTCATTGCTATCCCCATTCCTATCTTGAGATTTTTTTGAGTCATTCTCTTCATTCTCTTCTTTCTGCATGGTATTTGTTACTTATGAATTTGTAACATATGATTTTTTGGAGTTTTAATAGTACAAGATTTCTCATCTATTAAAATGCTTACCTACAAATATGTTTCTAACATATCTTTGCAACAAAGCAAGGAAAATTCTAAACAAATTGCCCAAAGTCTCAGTCATTTTTCTTTACTTCTCCCCCTTCCCCCAAATCCTAATTTTAATAGCAGTAATTGAATTAAAGATAGATGTATAGCAACTATTGATATTCAGGAAAGGGAAAATAAATGGTAGAATATAAAGAAGAAATTAGGAGCTGTGGAGGATAGAATGTGGAAGTCCAACTTATTTTTAACCAGACTATCAGAAGATGAGAGAAAAGACAGAAGAAGAAAGACTAACATTAATGATGAAAGGTATGTTTCCTTGGAACTGGAAACTTTAAACACAACGTATAAAAGAGAATACATAAAACTTAAAGCAGGATGACAGTGTAGTGTAAACAATGACCATCTAATGAGATAATACTGAGGTCTAATTTCAACGACTGTAAATAGACCCAGCTCTGTATCATTGTATGGCTAAAAGAGAGGCAAAGGCTGTTCACACATACCTTATAAACATGGACAAAATGATTCTTAACAAAAAATCAGTGAGCAGATTTCTAGAGGCTTCTGTAAAGAATGGGCATGCACTGTCATATTGATTAACTAATTACAGAGTATAGCTCAAATTATTCTTTAATTAACATAGAATAAATATAAGGATGAAGTGCAAAGTATAAATAATTATTTGGTCTAGTATATAGAATCTATACTCTAGATGGTCATATCAATAATAACTTGCTTACTTTTAAAAACTCGTGTTTTTACTTTTATATTAACATATAAAAATGATGTTTACATATATTATACAAATATATATAATATAAATCTATTATATTTTATATATTATAAATATATAATATATTATATAAATATATACCTATATATTATATACTATTATATAAATATATTATATTCATGATTAGAAATAAACTTTGTACCACTTAAAGCAAAAATTATTAAATTATAATTTTCTCTACTGGAGGTATGTCTTTGTGACCAGCTTTAATAACGTGGTCCCACAGAGTTGCCCTGTAACTCCTGCAGGTCCATCTTCATACCTGACAGTTGAACATGTGAGTTACTTTGGAGTAACTTAGTTATGAAAAAGAGACTGCATTAAAAAGTAATCTGTTTCAATGGATCCAGCACAAGAAGAACTCATTTCCAGACACTATTTTCTGCTTGGGTGCCTCTGTTTCCTTTGCCACATATTCCCAACCCACTCTCAGGTTTATGTTGAACACCTTAAGTAACCCAGAAAAGAATAATAACTTGTCATTGAGATAGGCTTGTTTTTACACTGATATTCTAGATCATCAGGTCAAATGTCAAAGCTGGCATTGCTCCCTTGTTCTGTGAGCTATGGTGTCTGTGTTTTTATAGAGAAAGAAATAGCACTGGCAACTAAGCAAGATTAATAAAAATGATTTTCAAAACTCCCAACCAATTAAAGCTCTCCAATGCTTGGGATGGTAAAAAGAATTTCCTTCTTTGTCCACATGTAACAGTCAATAAGGGTTAATGCTCTGGTCACTCGGGCCTACACAGGACATGCAGGTAACAGTTTGTATGCAGAATTCCTTTTTTCCCCAGATAGACAAAAGAAATGAGCTTAAACACATGTGACCAGAAATGATTTGACCTTTCAAAAAACAAAAACAAAAACAAAAACAAAAAAAAACGTGTTCAATTGCAAGAATAATGAAATATTGGGTCACGTTTCCATAAAGGGTGTAAAGGCTGAAAAAATAATAAAAGACAGACAGACATTTAATGAAGACAGATGGCTGATACAGCGCAGTGCAGGGAAGAGTGATAGCTGGCTCAGACAGCTTTTGGGTTCTCTTTTATGCTTAATTCTTACATTCGTAATAGCTACTTCATGGCTTTGCTAAAACAAATATCAAATTCAAGGAACGTGGATCATTTTGTCCCATTCAGCACAAAAGGAGATTAAGGCTTTGTTTAAGCAACAATTATAGCACTGTATATGTACAATATTTGCAAAAGGATCATTTATTCTCCATAACATGTTAAGTGATCGATGATCTAGTGCTGGGAATTATAGAAGAGTTATAGAAAAGTTATAGAAAGAATGCACCTTCATAAAATTCTACTGTTGGAGGAGTGTAGAAAAAAAGATGTGTGATGATTACCATTGCCAAGATGACAAAATCTAAAATTGCCTGGGAGATGGGCTTGTGGATATACTTGTGGAGGGTTATCTTGATGATATTATCTGAGATGGGAAGATACACCCATTGTGGGTGAGGTCATTCCCTGGCTGGATCCTGTATACTGACTATATAAGCCGAGAAAGGGATCTGAGCTGCAGCATGTATTCATTGCTCTCTTCTGACTCTGGAAGTCATGTACTTCAAGATCCTGCTGCCATCACTTTCCCACTAAGATGGACTGTACTTTAAACTGTGTGATACTCATTTTCTATCGCTGTGATAAAATACCATGACCAAGGCAGATCATAGAAGAAAGGGTTTATTTTGGGCTTATGGTTCCTGACAGATATGAGTCCACCACCATCACAGTGAAGACTTGGTAGCTGGACCAGCAACCACATCTCAAACCAAGACAAGAAGGAAAGAAAGAAAACTCAAAACAGCATGAGTCTTTTAAAATCTCAAAGCCCTTCACCCCCCATTACATGCTTTCTTCAGCAAGGTTACACCTCCTAAGACTTCCCAAATGGCCACTAACAGGGGACAAATATTCAAATGCCTGAACTACAGGGGACATCTCATCCAAGTCACTATAGACTGTGAGTTAAAATAAACCCTTTCTCTCTTAAGTCATCATCTTTGAAGTATTAATCACAGTGACGAGGAACACAGTATACTATGAATGTAATTCAGGTAAGAATAGCAGGACCTGTGAGAACATTTTAGAGATGAAATCAGCTAGAAAGAGAATGTAGTTGTAGACTTAAAGTTTTAGTCATGAGCTGTGCTAGCATTTACAGTTAGGGACATGAGGGATCAGCTAGTGATAAAAACTGAGAGGATTTGGATGGAGACACAGGAGGAAAAGCAGGGAGTACCCGTGTAGAGGTAGAGTGAAGAATGATCATCACCGTGATGATCATGTGATCAATGTGTGGAAGGCAGTTGTCAGGTCAAGTAAGATAAAACAGATAATTGGCAGACATTCTCAAAAGGCAGGACTACCAGAGACACTGAGTACAGAAGTTTCAATGTAGTAGTAGGAAAGATGCAATAAAAATAGAATAAAGACATAAAGAGTGATTGCAGGGAGTGTAGACAAGGTGTAGACAGTCAGGGAGGTTAAACAAGGTGTAGACAACCCCTACAACAGTCTTGCTACTAAGAAGACAGAGATGTGTGAAACAGACCACAAATGAAACAGAACACTGAAAAAGTGTTCTGAAGAATCCTGAGGAATCCTGATTACTGCTTAGGAAACAAAACAAAACAAATTGTTCTATTATCTATTCCCTTATTTCCAGCAAAATGGGGTATAGTTAACTTTTCTTACACATACTCATGGACATGAAGACAAGAGTTAATACTGTGTAAGGCAGGTTAATTCATTCATGTCAGAATCTTCAATAAGGATATGTCATATACAGGAAAAGCGAGGAACAGAGATGCTAAATGGTTTGTTTATTTTCACAACTCTTTAAGTTTGGGTGTCTTTGGTGTCCCGGAAGTAATTACCAAAGGATTATATGAGGAAGGATATTTTACAAATGGAGAGTATTAGATGATTTCCTCAAAATAAAATTACAGTGTTGCTTGATTTATCTTAGGATGGTTGATATTGCTGCTAAACGGTGGTTTAAGTGTTTTGCAGGAGATCAGTGATGTGCTTGCTACCAAGTATGGGAATCACAATCTTTGATCCCTGGGACCCATAGATAGAAGTGGAAAGTAGACTCCTGTAGGTTGTTCTCTGCTATGCACTATGCAATCTCTCTTCTCTCTCTCTCCTTCTCCCTCTCTCTCCTTCTCCCTCTCTCTCTTTCTCTCCTTCTCTCTCTCTCTTTCTCTCTCTCAAACACACACACACACACACACACACACACACATATAGAAAGTAAGTAAATAGAATATGTTGATTCAAACCAAAATAAGAATAAAGTAAATATCAAATGTGATATGTAGATTTAAGGACACAGACATCAAAACAAAAATGGGCATTTAAAAGAGTGAAATAATTATGTATTATGTTATTGTTTTGTTCATCTTTCCAAAGGATGCATTAAAAATATCCTCCAAATGAAAAGAAAAAAAAAAGTTGAGTTACAACATTTCAACCAAAACATATTAATGAAAGGATTGTTGTATTTTTGTCATAAAAGTCTCTGCATGGGTTAAAAGTATATACAGTCAAATGACAAAAAAAAGAACATTTACAATTGATACCATGGATCAAGGGGTAATTTCCTTAATGTACACAGTACTTACAAATTAAGAAAAAAAGGGAGTTAATAACATAATTTTCAAACATACAAAGAACATAACACTTAACAGAAAAGTAAAATTTACATGTTTCTTATATATATGAAATGATTCAAACTCTCAAGAATAACATGAGCATAAATATTAAGCTACATAATTCTAGTTCATTAATTTACTTCTCACCACAATATATACTGAGGATTCTGAAAGTCCTTGTGCGTGTTCAGGGGTTAAGCATACAAGCACTGGCTGACGGATGGAGAGAATAACATTTTTTACTCTGTCAGAAATAGAAATACAAATAAGCAAGGAAGAGATGCTAAAATGAAGCCAGTTGCTAATGTGTATTACAATATATCTACATTCATACATAAAGGAGTAGAAAAAATCAAAATATAAATATGCAAAAATGTATGCTCATTTTACTCCTATAAACGACTAAACAAAAATTGATAATAGTATATACCATATTTGTAATGTCTTGTACATTTAAAATTAATTCCTGCTGGTCGTGGTGGCACATGCCTTTAATCCCAGCACTTGGGAGGCAGAGGCAAGCGGATTTCTGTGAGTTTGAGGTCAGTCTGGTCTACAGAGTGAGTTCAGGACAGTTAGAGTTACAATAGAGAAACCATCTTGAAATAAAAAGCAAATTATAAATGTAAATTTACCATTAATTATTAGTGAATAAAAACAGAATGAGAT
Organism: Cricetomys ansorgei; assembly: GCA_026225945.1. Taxonomy (NCBI): domain Eukaryota; kingdom Metazoa; phylum Chordata; class Mammalia; order Rodentia; family Nesomyidae; genus Cricetomys; species Cricetomys ansorgei. The sequence goes on along the minus strand of JAMJFZ010000716.1, from coordinate 20,338,755 downwards.
AAACAACACGCTTACAGCTTAGAAAATACGAAGGCACTTTATCAGACAACAATGTTGACAGAATCTACAGTTTCCTTCTCCTCTATGACCTACAAATACAAAAAATATTGATGTGACACTGGTTGTTTCTGGAGTGGAGAAACAGGCCAATGGAACGTGCTAGTGGAGATGTTAGTAGCAAGACAAATTAATGAGCTGTGACCGAGTCACTTATCAGTTCATAGTAGTTGGGAAAGGAATTACCTACAGTAGTGAGGAGAATTTGAAAGAACGTTTCTGTATTATAAGGAAAAAAAAATCATTGAACACTGTTTAACCTGCTATGCACAAGACATCTAATTGTTTTCTAAGGTGGTTAATGGCTATTGCCCTGGATTCCAAAAACACAGCCCAGATTTTCTTCTTCGAGTGCAGAGATAAAGCAAGTTATTCAACAGACTCATTTGAAGTAAAGTTTATATATGAATAGAAATAGTACTTGAGATACAAGTTATACCTTTTCCTTCTCCATGACAAACATCAAAATGCAGTATTGAGATGAAAGGACAAACTTTGGTAATATCTTGATAAAAATCTTTATGAAACGAAATTGGGTAGCATACATTAAAGTCTTCAAAATACACTTATCTCGAAATGCAGATGGCTCGGCAGTTAAGAGCACACACTGTTCTTAAAATCCCAGCACATATGTCAGGTAGCTCAGGGCCACCTATAACTGTAGCCCCAGGGAAGCTGGCTTACCCAGGTACATGTACTCACGTGCACATTCCTCATCTCTCCTACACACATGCACACACACATGCATACACCCCTCCCACACACATGCACACACATACACACAATACACACGCACACACACACACACACACACAAATACATCACACACACACACACACACACACACATATACATGCACACACAAATACACCACATAAATACACACCCACACACATTCACATACATACATACACACATACACACACATGCACATACATACATGCGCATACATACACACACACACACATACACAGGCACATGCACATACATACACATGCACACACACACATACAGATACACACACATACACACACACACACACACACACACACACAGCGCACACTTCAAAATAAGGATAGAATATTCTATGAAAATGTACATATCCAATAACCTAGAAAATCTTGGTTTGCTTTCATATTAAAGAAACTTTGAAATTACTGATTAGTAATGTAGTTTAGGTTTTAATAAAAAACAAAAGCAGCAGTATTACACCTTTCTGGGGATTATATCTTCTGTCTGGCTAAATACATCGTTCAGTAAGCAAAAGCTTGGCCTAATAGTAGAACAAAAGCTTCTGACAATTAGTTTAGAATTTGGGAATGGAAAATTGTAGAAATTTCTGGAAAATCTGATAATCTCTTCTATTTTAGTATTTTAGCCAAATATGATTTTAATTATTATATGCTTGACTGGAAAGAGGGTGATAGTTGTTTTTGGTTGTTTTTTTTTTTTTTTTTTTTTTTTTTTTTTTTTTTTTTTAAAAAAAAGGAAAAAAAGAAAGCTGAGAGAAAAGACAAGCATGAGGGCTCTAAAATGACCAACTCGGGACATGGATTTCCATATTCAGTTTATCATCTCAAAAAATCCCAACAGGCTTCTCAGATCCATTCTTCCATTAACTCTGTACTTAACGGCTCAATATTTAATGAATATTTTATTAAGACTCCTAAAGCTTATCTCATAAAGTTAGGCTTTTATTTCCTTTCTAAAAATCTTATAATGGACATCACATTACAGACTTATTTGGTACAATGTCTATGCCAATAATGTTTAATATACTTTAGGCAACATTTAAATAATTTTCATTTTAAATGATGCAAAAATAACGCATATGTATATGTTTATATCCATTAATTTATAAAATTATATTGCTCTATAATGACCAAAACAGATCTTTGAAAACAGTGTTGCTGTACTTTTGTCTTATGGAAATATAATACTGAAAAAAGACTATACGTATTTTACATAAATCTGCATAGAAAGATGGAAATTTATGGAAAACACATTCTAGGAATAGAATAAACTGTAGTGCTTAAGATTTAAATTGAGAATTAAGAACTCCTGTGTGATGATAGCAGCAAGATAAGTTGGGGTGCTTCACTAGAAAGAGAAGAAATCTGGCACTCTGTGATCAAAGACTTCATTTAAAACTTTCAAACTAACACTCTCAGTCCTAACTAGAGAACCAGTAAACTCTGAGAGGATTTGCAGCCAAACATCCATGGCAGCATAACTCTAGTACAAACAAGTCAAATCATTACACAGTCATTAAGGCAATATTCTGAATAAGAACTATAAGAAATCAATTGTAGACGGGAAACATATAGGTTACAATTTACTCTATGCTATGTCCATTCCAATTTTCATTTTAATGAATTGGTTCTATTAAAAAAACAAACAAACAAAAAGAAGTAAAATGACCTGTATATGTTTACTGGTAGGGATAATAAATATTTGTTATCTTCATTCAATGTGTTAGTTTTTTTTGTTTCTCAAATTACATACAATGACCCTGTGTTTTTCTTTAAAAATATAAATACTTTTTTTAAAGTTTGAAAAATCAAATGCACAAAAAATATTTTCAGCAAATCTAAAATGAAGACATACTCTTTTCAGTTTTACTTTTACTATCATAACAACTCACTACTATGTAGAAAAATGACAAATAAATACAATGTTATCCATATATATTTGTTCAAACTTATTGTTTTAGAAAGGGAGGGGTAAGACTGCATTCAATTTCATTGTTTATCTAATTATACAGACCTCATATAGATATGAATATTTTTTCAAGTTGGTATTACTCAGTTTGATAGAACACTTACAACAATTAGAGAAGAATTCTTAATAATTGATCTAGTAGGAGGCCATTCCTCAATTATCCTCTGTATTTGTTCCCATGGACTCTAAGTGATCTCCTACGGTGTGGAACGAAAGAATAAACCAGGTCCATGCTCCCTTAAGTGTCCATTTAAATGATAAGGAGAATCTTCATAGAAGATAACAGTGCTACCACCCAGTTGATGAGCTAAATGCTTTAATTTTTAAAAATATGGTTGTTTTCTATTGGCTAAAGAGTGAAACTTGCTTGGATATTATTCTTCACAACTTACATGCATCTTATTTCCTGAGAATTTCATTGGGAATCAAATTAGGCCCTCTTTCAAATATGACTTCCCCAATGGGACTAAAACAATTTTAATATCATTAGCATCATATTCTAGCCAATTTAGTTGACTCCTCTTTACTTATTCAAAGATCAACAAATGGAAAATTATTTCCTAAAGCTTAATGTAAATTTTATTCATTTTATTCTTTACAACAAGAAGCTTACAGTGGTGTAAGATATCGAAGTTATTAGACCTTTACAAGACTATTCTGGAGTCTTACAGGGAACCAACGTAAAAACGGATTTAATGACTAACTGTATAACAAAGAAAACTCTTGGAAATATTAAACTAAATTGTGAGAGAGCTAAACAAATATATACTGACTAGTGAGGATGGGCTTCATCTTGGCAACAGAAAGGCAAATTACCCTAGATCTCTAGATAGCCTGGAGAGCTAGAGCAAAACAAAATATTACTGTCTTTAATAAAAATTAAAGTAGTGATAAAATAGTGACTCCTAATTATATTTTGGTATACTAGAGACCAGTGCCTTATTCAGCCACGATCAGAGCGCTTCCTGAAATAGATGGGAACAAATACAGAGACCCACATCTATACAATAAACAGAGAGAGGAAGAAAGAAGAAGAGGAGGAGGAGGAGGAGGAGGAGGAGGAGGAGGAGGAGGAGGAGGAGGAGGAGGAGAAGAAGAAGAAGAAGAAGAAGAAGAAGAAGAAGAAGAAGAAGAAGAAGAAGAAGAAGAAGAAGAAGAAGAAGAAGAAAGAATAAGAGGAGAAGAAGAAAAGGGGAGAGAGATACAGAAAGAGAGAGACAGACAGACATCTTGGAACACATAGCTATAAAGGGAATGTCTCCATCAAATTCCACACCTCAGAGCTCAGGGAACCCAGAAGAAGAGGGGGCAAAAAGAATTTAATACTCAGAAGGGATGGAGGATACCAGGAGAAAAATTCCTCTAAATCAACTGAACAAAGCTCATATGCACTCACAGAGACTGAAGCAGCAATTGCAGGGCCTGCACAAGTCTACACCAGTATCTCTGCATATATATTTTAGTTTTCAGTTCAGTATTTCTTATTAGACTCCTGAGTATGTGAACAAGCAGGAATATGATTCTTGTGCCCTTTTTTGGGCTCTTTTTCTTCTGTTGGTTTACCTTGCCCAACGTTGATGTGATGGCTTTGGTTTCCTATTATTGTTATATTTTTGTTATGTTTTGTTGTCATCTCTTAGAAGCTTGTTCTTCTCTAATGAGACAGAAAGGGAGTAGATCAGATGAGATAGGAGATAGTGTGGAACTGGGAGTAGAGAGAGGGGAAACTGTAAACAGTATATATTGTATGAAAAAGGAACTATTTTCAACAAAAGGGAAAACTAAATAAAGAAAGGAAGAAAGCAAGGAAGGAAGGAAGGAAGGAAGGAAGGAAGAAAGAAGGAAGGAAGAAAAGAAGGAAAGAAGGAAGGAAGGAAGGAAGGGGAAGGGAGGGAGGGAAGAAAAGAGGGAGGGAAGGAGGGCAGGCAAATTACCTAGTAAATGTCAGCATGTTGCTGCTGGGGACATCATCCTGATAACTCTTTTGGCCAGTGCTTGTTTTCTCTTGGAAAGATGGATGTCTGCTTTACTCATTTGAAAATCAGAACACAGTCTAGTGCTCTGCCAACTGGCCATCAGCTTCTCATTCCCTATCTGTTAGGATATCCAAGCTGTGCAAGTGCCATCATGCACCTGAAGAAAAAGTGTTAATGTCTGTTTTTTTTTTTTTTAATCTTCTTAGAGTCTTAACCCTTTTCTTTACCCCTGGATCTTATCTCTTCCCTGAAAGGCACTTATGATCAAAAGCCTACTGATGCAAGCACACTGTATCCTCTGCCCAGGAGATCCACAGAGAGAAGAATTCAGATATTGAGGTCAAATGTGCTTCTATTGTTATAATAAAAGGGTTGTTTTCCTTGACTTTAGGGTCACACAGGCAGAAGTAGGGCTCAAAAGATATAAGATAGGATTTTTAGTGTAGAATTGTGAGGGGCTAAGCAATAGGCTGATGTACAGAGACATCAGCTTCACTCATGAAAGCAAGAATGGTGTCTGGAATGATTTCTAATCTCTGTCCAGAACACAAGAGGGTAGAATCATAGCATGTGGCAAAAACTTATGTCCACTAGAAAGGTAGTTTAAAGTTTCACTTTTAATTGTCTGCTGGCTGTTGAATCTTTATCGAAACTTCAAGTTTACCTTAATTAAATTAGGTAATGCAATTCATGGGTTATTTCTGGACCACTGCTCTATTCTGTGAAATGGAAATCAATGAAGAAATAAGAGGCTTACTTATAAAACAGGAAATAAAAACTGCATATAAAGTTTCAGAAAACCAGCTCCTAATTACACGGGCAGTTTACTAACTGGCTAAGATTAGCTGGCAGGATAAATCTTTTTACTATAGTTATTGCTATATTATTTAACTGTTTCTTCATAGAAAGATATTTTGATTGTGTGATTGTTTTTCTTGTAGTTTCTTGAAGCCAACAGTATATCTACTAGAAAATAGAAAAGGTTGCTTTGTGGATGACTCATAGAGCTTGCTGCTATTCTGTTAACCCTATTGCGAAAGAAAGGCTTGAGCATTATGTTTCCTTGTAGACGCTTAGGAAATCAAACCAATAATGTCATATTGAAGAAGGAAGTGATTAGTACCTTGGTGTTTTCATGGAGGAGAGTGGGGATCATTATCTCCATGTGATAAAACCCATTATTCAAGTATGTAGCAAACACCCAATGAATGATAGATCGTTCTGTTACAATTGCAGAATTTAAGTAAACAAATCAAATCTCTGCCTTTATATATATCATATAGTATATATATTATTAGTAGTGATTTTCACATATAAGAAAGTATTTATAAGTCATATAGGATGACCAGGCACAGAGGTGAATGAAGAATAATCACGAAGATCAATGAAGAGATGCCCAATGGCTCACTCAATGGTATGATCATATTATCATGGCTGCAGCACCACATGCTTGTTTATGGGGCTGCATATGGAAGGGGGATGGCAAAGGCTGACTGAAATAGCAATAATAAAATAATAGTGCTAACCTCACATAATTTCTATCCTGTGTCATGTACCAAAGGTGATGGACATTTTCGGGCAGAGTTGGCAGTTAGGAGGGTAAGTTTGACAAAACGTGATTTAGAATCACTTAAGTGTTTTCAGGAAAAACAAAACCAGAATTCAGATGCATGCTTTAGAGAGCTCTCTCTCTCTCTCTGGCAGATGTGGCAAGGATGGCGTGGAAAGAATCAAGATGTTGGGCCGAGCAATAAAATCAAAGTCCTTCCATCAGACATAGAAGAACAAAGGCCTAACTAAAGGAAAAATCCCATAGGAAGAAAGGACAAATAAGTCTATGATTATTCAGCACTCATAATCAAATCTCTAGCTATGAACCACATCACTGACAAGGAAGTAGGAGATTGTAAAAAGGAATTAGGTACAAAAATTGAAAATTTGTAAATGGACACACATGATTTAAAATGATGGCAAGAACTAAACAAAATCCATTTTTTCCCATCTTTGCTGTGTGATAGAATTATCAGAATTATTAGATAGCAGATCATGGAAATCTATACAGGCTTTTCTTAGGACTTAGCATAAATGTGTTCTTAGAAGCTATTGTTTGATTGGAATAATTTTTAACCACATACCACAAAGATAATTTATAAGAAAGCCTCTTGATTGTCGAGTAAAACTGAAGAGATTTATTAGTTAAGTATGACCCTAAATGAGGCTTCAAACGTTAAGACATTTTAGCATGCATGTTAGAAATGCTTTATGACACATTTAATTTCCTTGAGAAACTAATGTAATTGGGGGAAATATAAGGTCAAAGAACATCTGCAAGAAAGATTCCATCCTAATAAACAGAGTTGGAGATGGCTTTATACTCAGTGTAAAAACCAAACAATAAGTAGAATCTCATCACTCTTGAGGTACAATCAGTTCAAAGAGGCATTTCCTGCATTCTGATTTATTCTTCACTGTAATTTTATAGCTTATGAGTCGATGTTTAATCAGTAGAGCTGTTAACTAACACCATGCAATAGTTTGTCGTTAGAATTCCTTTGTAAACTCCAACATAAGTTTGATGACAATTTGAAGCAAACACCTCCCAATTTCAAGTATTTGGTTTTTTCAAAGATGCTTGATTGGCCTCAAGATGCTGTATGCAATAATAACATTTGAAGTCAGAGCATACTTCATTGCTAGAAGTATCTAGCTGAACTCTATTTGCTTCCTTGACTCTAGAAAAGAGATTTTAGTTTTTCAGAGTATTCTAGCCTTTGTTATGTTAGTTCTTGAGGAGACATTAATTATTTCTGTTGCTGAGTGTTATTTTGATGAATGCTTGCAGTATTAAATGAATCTGACAACTCACAAATGAATAAATAAATGATGGTAGTAAAATAGTCAAATTTGTGTCCTAATTATCTAAACAGTGATATTCTAATTTTATACTAAACTTTTGTTCTGGTTTTTAGTAAAATAGGCAACTCATTTTGATGGTTCTGATGGCAATTAGTATAAGAAACACCACAGCATTTTACAGTTATCAACAGTCACTGCTACAAATTTTTTCACAACCTTAAGTAGATCTGTTTATCAGTCTCATGCTATGGATTAAAAAGCTGATTTAGAGCATTTTGGTGAATTATCCATATTTCTATACATATCTGTACTACCAACATCAGTTGCTTGATTCTAAAAATCACCATCATTACTCTTTTATGCATTTTACATTGCTTAATTACTTTAAATGGTATGAAATCTGCAATGCTTCATGTTGGGCGACAATTGTGAAGGGCAACTTTTCTGGTCTCACGGTGGCATGCCAATTGTAAAGGAACTATTAACATCTACAGTGGGTTTCAATATAGAGCAAAAGCAACTTTCTAAGATGGAAAACCTGGATGCCTATAGCAGAGGATCTTGCCTCAAGTGGCTGACTGACTGCACTCAGCCTCCCATGGCTCTGACTGGCTTCTCTAGGTATTTTATTGAAGGGAAGCACCTTCAATACATAGGCCCTAGCTTAATGAATAGAACTTCCACAGTTTACCAACCCCAACTTCAGCTGGCATACATGATGATCTTTTATAGGCCAGTCAAGTCCCTGGGCAAGGCCTTCCCTGTCTGGTGCCTAGGCTGAGGGAGAACCTTAAATTTCCTGCATTAGCATTAATACAATTGAAATTCTACAACACAGATATCTCAATGGGAAAGTCAACATTAGAATAAATAAACCATGAAACAGGCATAACAAAGACATAATGTCTATTAACAATAGAAGAAATAAAATTGAGGCAAAGATTGAATATATGATTATCAAACTTCTCTTATGCTTTTTTCAATGTTGAACTATTTTTGAAATCTTCAACAAAAACTTATCTATTCTCACTCATAATTTGTTTTACTTATTTTGGGTGTATAATATATTTAATCCCGAAAGCTTACCACATACAAATAATTCCTCACTAATACTTGAAAAACACTCTCAATTAAAACAAAACATCTATGTAAAACATGTGTTCTTGGTGTTTCTATAATTAAGTGTATTTTGATTCTATTTTACTTAATTTCTGTATTTTGTTCACAACCTCAACTACTTTCTACCTTTTGATTCTTTTAAGTATCTTTCTACCAAGTGTAGGAAATACTATTACAACATCCTTCTTTGTTTCTGTCACTATTTTATGAGGGATGCATTTCATTTCTAATTAAATACTAAATATATTTAATACCCAAACGATTCGTACTTTACCTCTTCAATTCATTTATTCTAGAGTTGCTATTTTAAGTTTCAGTTTTCAATCTATTCTCAATCTCCTGGTGATCTCTTCCTATCTCATGATTTTAAATACTATTTATATGCTAATGCTTCCCAAGTTTATACCAAGGTTCTAGATAACTCCCTGAATTCTAGTGTCCCATAGCAATTATTAAACCGGGCCTCTATGTGGATACATAATCTGTCTTTCAAATGTGACTGCGCAGACTGAGCTGCCATCCATCCTTTCACTGTGCAGGGACTGCCCACTTTACTGCTGTCTCTACTGCAGTTAATCAATACTCTATCCTTCTATGTCTAGGGGAAACTTTTGAAAGTCATCTTTGATTCTCTTGGAAAGTAAGGATTAGCAATAGACTTAAAATACACTCCTTTAATCAGTCTGGGAAGAGATAACACAGATCCCTATGTAAACTTGCCATTGAAGTTCCCAGTACAACAAATGGTAGTTACCAGTGAGAGGTGATCCTTCTACAGAATGATTTCAGTGGGCTATGTCCAGCCTATCTAGAATAACTGCATTAGAAATATATGGCTCATAAGGTATGGCTCTATGGAAAAGATATCTTAAGAGATATAATTAAGCTTATTAAAAAGATGCTCCATAATTGAAATGACATCTATGCAAGCAATATTTCATTTGGGTTTTGTGAATTCAAATTAGAGCTTGTGCTGAAACATGAAAAGAGAATGTTACAAAGAGCTGTATAGACAGCATATAGCTTTGAAGGACATACTGCTTAGCTCATGTTTGGTGGCTGTTTGGATATTTACTTTATTGGGAAATGCTATAAAGGGCAGGAGCAATAATTTGTCTCGAGTAGGCTTTGATAGGCAGTCTGACATCTTTTCTCCCACTTTCCATGTCTGAGAGTCAGGACATCCTACTAGAGCTACCTTCTAATGTGTTGTCAGAGTCTCTTCCCAATCTATTACCACCACCAAAGTTTCTATCTCAATCTCCTGTGATAATTTTATCTTTTTACTTAACCCTTTTATTATATACTTTATGTAGAAGTTCTTTATATAGAACCCTTTATTCTTAGTCTAAACATCCCAAATCTCACTCACCTTTCTGAGTTAAGGTTCTTTCTTCTTAATTACAAAAATAATATGACTTGTAGTCCCTTCACTCTTAAGAATGTCATCAGATTATCATCTGAAACCTTTCACAGAAATGTCTCTACCCTACCTATCAGGTGCTTTCACCAATGTATTCGAAAACGTCTTTCTTTATGACTTTCTTTTGTTCTGCAATAAAAGCTTTACAAATGGTTGCTACAGTGAAACACTGTATTTTGGGTAGCTCAAATTCATGTTCATAAGCCATAGTGACTCATAGTTGGCTCCAGAGCAAACTTTCTTTTATACCTTTTCATGTGAGAGGTGGGTTTTGCATGGTCATAAGAGTAATTGTATTTAATTGTATTTCATTTTTGTTCCAAGTGTTGATCTTTTTTGTACTGATTTTTAAGAACTCTTTGCATATGACTGTTACTAAATGTATCCTAAGTTACAGTTTTTCTCCAAAGGTGTGGTTTACCCACAACCATCCCCAAAGCAGTTCATTGACATCCACTCTTCACTCATTATGGTAAAATTTCCAAACATCATCTTTTTATGATAATAAAAGGGTTACTAGTAAGGCTATAATCCATTTTTTTAATCAAGCTATCTAGGAGAGAATGAAATAGGCTAATTGAATTTTCTATGCAAATACATCACTGACAATCTTCAGAGAGGCATTTTCTGCTAATTTGTCTTTGAATTTATTTTGGTGTACCTGAAAGCATATGAATTTATTTTGATATACTTAGTCCATGAAAACGTAATGGCAGAATTCTACTAAACATTTTCTTTGTGATTTCTTTATATCAGTTTTAGAAAATACATAGAACCATATGCTCTCTCTCCCAAACATTCTAAAGCTCTGTGTTCATAATAAACCATTTTGTGTTATTTTATAATGTATTTGGTGCATACCAGTCACTTCTAAATTAGGGGTGTGGCGAGCCTTAAAAAGTTAGTTCTGCTATAGTGAACAACTGCATTGTCAAAGGACGAGAGGATAGTAAGGAAGACCATGTCTAAATAAGGATATATTTTGGTTGAAATTTAATTCTATAATTGTGGACTATGTGGTTGTGTCCCCACCTCCCTAACTCAAACATTTCCATCCTACGCTCCAGTGTAACCACACACCTATGGCTGGGTAGCCTTTGGGTGCTGTTAGTACATGCATGTGTGCCTTCACAAGTGAGAGTAATATCAGGAACCCCACAGAGCATTCATGTGTTTTCTATCAGGTAAGAAATACGGATAAGTCAGCAATCTTTGGCCAATCAAATTGGCCTGATTATGCTGCTTCCCTGTCTTCAAATTGCAAGTCCTCAGAACTATCAAAACTTGATTTCTGTTACTTATATCCAGGCTATAGTAAATTGTTAGAAAAACTCATATTAAGCCTTTATCAAAAGTTTTGTCATTAGTACAACAATTACCGATGCCTTATTATTACGTAATTAACTAAATAATTATAAACCTCATACTATTCAAAAAATGATGCATGTTATTTACGAATATATAACTTAATAGTAATATAATTTTAAAAACATTGAATTTGGAAAGTTTTACTGAATAATTCTCTCTTGCCAATCACATTATTTTAAAATTTTATTTTTAGTTCAATCTAACTTTTTAGATTTACCAAAATAGAATATGAGAATCATTATCTCTTCTTGTCCAATTGCCTTTTTGCTCTTGGGATAAGACTATATAAAATAACCCTTTAAAGGTGCATTCTATTAATTTCTTTATTACGGTCCTTTAATTTCAGCTCATTTTCATCATGTCTCTTGATGTTTCATTACTTTTTATTTACCTTTAAATACAGTCTTAGTACTACAGTGGGCACATAAGGCTTCCACAGTCTTACACTACCTAGTCTTTCTAGGCTGATCCACTCATTTACTTTAAGCATACTACCTTGTGGCAGATGAAAGTGGATGTTTGCAATATATACCATGCAACAATAATCCAGGTACTGCTATAATTTGACTATATGGGATAATGATCTCTACCACCCAACCCACCTACTATATGAAACTCAAGAAACATGGTTATGTTCTCTATATTCTATTATGGCACATGCTACTTGAATTATGACTATTTGTTTATATGGTTTATTAATAGTATGAGAAAAGAAAGATCTGGGAAATTCCTACTGTAGTTTACTCCTTGAAGAGATAATACTTGCATGCTTATATATATATACATATACATACACACACACACACACACACACACACACGCACACGCACATGCACACGTACACACATGCACACACACCTGGTGTACATCATTGTTTATCTTTACATATTTCTTAGTCTCATAAAGTTTATTTCTTTCATTTTTTTCTTCACCATCTCAAGTTTTCTTGCTAAAATACTAGCTGTTTTCCCTGAGAAATTCTGGAGTTTTTCTTCATGATTTTCTAGCAGGTTCAGAGTGCTAGTGAGGGCACCATGGTGTACGCTAAACCTCAATCTAGCCCATTTATCGTTTTGAGTAGTTTCTCCCTTCTTCTATAGCATTTGAGATATATTAAATCTCTACATATTTCACAATATCATATACCAATGACAAAAACAGTAAAAAGAAGAAAACTCCGTTAAGCATGACAGTCACACGGAAAGACGATATTCCTGAGAGGTGGCATGACACACCACAAAGGCTTATTGATGACCTCTAGGTAATTTTCCGCTGTTCAATTGTTTTTCATCAACAATGGTCAAATTTCACATGGACCAAACATCTCAAATTAATCATATCTCTTTATACATTCTACTCTCCTGACTCTCTATAGGGAATTGTATGTTATTCCATTTTCCATTTCATGGAGCCTCTAGTCACGTTTCTACAACCCAGCACTGACAAATTTGTGTCAATAAGACACACCAGAAAAACTTTCAAGATGTTTTCCTAGTCTTCCTTAGGCTTGATAATGTCTATTAAAACAAAAAAACAAACAAAAAAACAAAAATAAAACAAAAAAAAACCCCTCCCATTGGCTTCATCATACTTAGATAAACTATTCCTTGCTTAGTTCCAGTACTTTTATTTTTAAAAATAACTTTGATTGTTAATGAATTCCCATGGTTCAAAATTTAAAAAATAAGAGTGCTTATAAAGTAAATCCTGTGATGTTTACATCTCATTCTTTGTTTTATCCCTCTCTTTTCCATTCCTATAGAGGAATATTGCCTGTGTGAAAGCTAGGAAGGGTCTATATTCCAGCAGTCTACATTCAGAGGCCTGCATGGTCTAGGTGAAATGTAGAAAGAATGTTAAGAATGTTGGTACACACCTTTATTCCCTCTAAAGCAGTGATAACAAACATCTTTAATCCCATTATTCAGAAAGCAGTGGTGTTGCATGCCTTTAATCCCTAAGAAAGACAGAAATATTAAAAGCAAACATAGAAGGTGCAGTGTAGAAGAGTCAGTGTCACCTAGGAAGTGACCTCTGAGATGAGTCAGAATGGAGGGCAGGCAAAGTAACAAATAACAGGAAGAGTGAGGAGAATGAGCCAGAGTGAGGACAAGCCCAGGATATATAAGGCAGGCTCTCAGCTCAGAAAGTGTGAGTTACAGAGTCAATTACAGAAGGGTCAGTCAGTAGTCAGTACAGCAGGTAGAATGGAGAAGTGAGAGATCACAGAGACACAGAAACATTCTGAAGAGTCAGAATTCAGGGGGAACTAGTCAGGGTTGCTCAGTCAGCAGTGGAGGCTTAAAAGTCCTAGATTGTACAAAAGCTGAAGCCTTCCAGTTAAAGGATTAAGAATAGATTGTAAGGAGGCTGAAATGCTCTAGGGCTCCAAGCAAGAACAGATGATTTAATTAGACAAAAGAATAACTGGTTTTGAAGCAGAGCCTACTACTAAACTTCCAAACACACCCAGCCTAACCATACTCTTCCTAATACATCCATTGCACACATACTGGAACCTCTGTATTCTTTTTTTTTTTTTTTTTTTTTTTTACTTATACATGGTAGCATATCACACAGACTTGTCTAAATTTTGCTCTTCTCATAAAATACATATTAGTGCCATTTATATACCTATATATTGACAAATACATATTTATTTTCTCTTTCAGCTGTATGAATTACTTTCATACATGCAGTATAATTTAATTACACCCTCCAGTACAGAAATTGAAAGAAGTTATTCCTTTCTGATAAGCCATTTTCCTTCTACCTTTTTTTTTTTTTTAATATCTCTGGTTTAGGAGGAAAAGAATGCATCTTTATGTGCCAAAGAGTCTGAAACTTTGCTGTTTCCTGGAAAATAATTATAATTAAAACAAATTTGGTACCTTTGAGATGGCTTATTCTGAGATCCTAAAAGCCAGCTAGTACCTACTTTAATGGTCGTCATATTACCAGATACAAGATATAATCTTTGGCTGATTATAATTCTACAATGTATACTAATGGCTGGAATTGTATCTATTCCAATTCAATGTTCTGCACAGTCTTAAGGAATTATTATCACTGAATAAATAAGGCCAGCTAAGTAATATTAGACATTCGATCTTTGTACTTGGCACTGAATTAAAAGGCAAACGCCATTGTTATTCAAGGATAGCGCTACATTTTGAGAGTGTTTTCACTTCATGATTGGTGGCAATTAATCTGATACAGAACCATAGCCATTCCACATGAACCAGGCATCCAGGAAGTTATTGATGATGGCACACCATTTCTGTGGCTTGGAAATTATTGTGAAGTCTCTATTACTTTTCAGGAACCAAGCAATACACAGTCATTCAGTAGTGAATATGAAAAAAACAACATATTTAAGGAGTAAGTAGTAAATTAATTTAAAATGTAAAGTGGATCCAAATATATAACATATGAGTGTGCTATATAAATGAATCCTACCTATGTAACAGTAGTTTTTAAGTCTAGGTACAATGAGGGGAGTCTTAGTCATGTGAGAAACATCCAAGAATATGGAATGGCATTTGAGAACTTGTATACATTTTTTTTTTTTTTGCAGTAGAACTCTTTATTTGTCCCAAAAGGCATCCTAAGGTATAATCTAGGATCTTGTTTCTGGAGCTGTGTATCTGAGGTCTCACTCATCAGCATGCTGCATTGTTCCCTTTTCAGACACATAGACATCATCCAAAAATTTCCTGGTATCCCTGTTCTTAACTGCTCTGGCTTGCTGGATCAAAGTTGCTGAATTTAAACCAAATTCAATATAATTTTCTTCAAGAATTAATTCAACCTCTGGGCTTGAGAATCAGAACAAATAACACCTGTACTCACAGGAAACCCGAAGATGTATTTTTTTGTGGAAGAAATTTCAGACTTCAAACAAAGACCCATTCTCTTGAATAATGACATTGATGTGTAAATGAGCAGACACTGATCTCATTGTATAATGGAAGCCCAGTCTAACACCACTGATTTTGTTCTGATATTTCATATAGTCACCATTTTCTTTCTGTTCCTCCACCGTTTGTCAACCTGGAGCCTCTTGTTTTTATTTCCAAAGAGACCCACCTTTACAATGATGTGATTAAGGTTCTTTGGCAGGGTTCCTCTGGGGCCCTTCACAAAAAACTTGTGTGCCCCTACAGAGTGATGGTGACATTTTCTGGAGTGCCAACAGTCTGATTGCTGAGAATGATCTTCATTCTCACAGTAGATGGAATAAAGAGCACTTTCTCTAATCTTTAAAACTGGAAATCAGGAAAAAACAAAATGAGCTGGAGAGCGATGATCTCATGAAGACCAAACAAGCACTTACAGAAGAGAAAATGAGTGAGCACTTTGATGAGAGGAATTTGCTTAACTGTAAGGTAACTTAAAGTATAGCAGGGGAAGAGCAATTAGCTACTTTAGTCAAATTTTGGAATTTGTGTTGAGAATTATGGGTGCTAGGCTGAATGATGGACAGAGATCACTGTAAAGCATGTTTAGTGCTGAGTTATTATTATTATTACTATTATTTATTACTATTATTGTTATTATTATTGACAATGTAATTTTTATCAGATATGTCAGATATTAGAGACTTCAAAACATCTAACACAATACAAATTTAGCACTCAACTTATTATTTGTAATCTTTTACAAATGACCAAAAATTGGTGAAGCTTCATAAGGTTAATCAAGTGCCAAAGGAAAAGAAGGCAGAAACTCTGCAGGTGTCAATTTAAACCATACACACTTGAACTTTCCCTAACTGATTACCATAAACACCCAGCAGGCATAGTCACTGCTAGCAATAGCTTTTATAAATGCTAAGTGAGATTGTGATTGGTTAGGAAGGAGGATTGTGAAGAGGATATTTGCCAAGTTACAGTGCAAAGTAATACTAATTTCAATTCTACTTTGACACCCTATGTAGTGTCACCCTATGTAGGCCAACTGGTCTTCTAGTTCTCCACCCCCTACCTTAGCCTCTGAGTGCTGAGATTTCAGGAACACAACACAGCACTCAGCCCATAAGCTTAACACTTAACAATTAATAGTATCTCAGTATGGTACAGAGAAGTGAAGTCTTGTACAATTGTATTTCTGGTCCTACACATTTATTCAAGAAGCAGCTTAATGAATATATCCTAGATTACTACACTGCTTGTTTTTCTCAGGCGATTTCCTTTATTCTGTCTTTCTCCTGAGTATTTCACACCCTGGTATCAAAGCATCCCTATTCTATTGGCTTATCAGTTCCTTTTCTTCATAGTATTTCTCACAATGGTACCCGTGGAAAAAAATGACCAATTCTATTCATTTAATGAGAGCTTCTGTGTTCGCTTTTCAATTCTGTGGGAGAGAACAACCCAAGGGAAGAAAGATACTTTGCCACATTTTCAGAGATTTCAACCCATGATTATCTGGCTTGATTGCTTTGAGGCCTGAGGCAAGGACAAAACATTAAGTTGGAATGTCATGGTAGAGCCAAGCCACTCATCGTAGGCAGCCAGGCATGAAGACAGACAGTGAGGGACAAGCCACAAGTTATATCCTTAAAGGCAAGGCTCAGTGACATAATTTCTCCAACCAAGGCCCTTCTCCTAATAGCTTATATCAACCCCCTGTGAAATGACATCTCAGTCATGCTACAGACAAAGTTTTCAACGCATGAATCTTTGAGGCCATTTTATGCCCAAACCATAACAGGGTATATCTCCTCAAAACACAGCCTTTCAGCCTCATGTACTGTGCCGAGCGTGCAGGACACTTTCAGCCAATATTTGTTGAATGCACAAACAAGCCCTGTAGGGTCTTCTATCAGTTGCTTCCATTATAAAGAAAACAATATTAGGCTATAGAAGTTATGGGAGCCTCCATGTATGCTTGCTTCACTAGCATGTCTAAAACTGAAGCCTTGACTCCTTTAAGAGCTCAGAACAGAAATGGCATTCTAGAGTCTTATCTAAATATCATGTCCTATTCATTCTTGTACTTGTGTCAAACCCAACACTGAAAAGCTTAATGCCAAGAAGTAATGGGACACTTGAAGGCAAAGTCCAAGGCTTTTAATTACTATAAGAGTAGCCCAGTGGTGACTCAGCTTCATTGGAAATTTGTTTTAGCTGTTACAGACACATGAAATAACATTCCCGCCATTTGTCTTTAGAAACAAAAGACCTTCAAAATCTCGATTTGATCAACTTGATATTATATGTACATTACAAGTAAAAGAGATTGAAACTTTTATATCAAGCCTTTCTTTACCTTTTTGTAAATTTAATATCTTAGTTCTTTAATCATTATTAGTGCTATCATTTAAGTTTGAAATATAACACAAAAAAACCAGGAGTTACTTTAATAAATTTATCTATTTATATGCATCTATCTATCTATCTATCATCTATTGTCTGTCTATCTATCTATCATTCTATCATTCTATCTATAATTCTATCCATTTGTTGATTTTTGTGTATGCACCACATGTGAGTCTCTGAAAGCCAGAAGGCCTCAGATCCCCTGGGACTGGAGTGGCATTTCTGAGCCACCAAGCAGGTTCTGCGAACTGAAGTTGGTTCCTTTGTCAGAGCTACTAGTACTCTTAACCACAGAGACATATCTCTAGCCCAGAGAATATTTCAAAAAAATATTTAAGTAGAAAAAGTTGGAAAGTTGGGAATTGAAAATTAGACACTAGAAAGGAAAAAGACAAATTTGGAGCCAACAAGGTAATGAAAATCTATTATGAATTTAAAAATAAAACACTTTGAGTAGTGTTTGTTAACTAAAAACATTTGTCCTTACCTTTATGCCATAACATCTTATATATCTGACAAGATAGTCATTTACTTGATATTTGCACCTTAATAAAATACTTCTGGATTTACCACACCGCTGTACACTTAAATGTCAATATTAAAAGTACTCTGTTATTTCTTTATACATTTCACAGCAATGCAATGATATAATCTAAACTACTCAAATTAATGGTACTGCTTCTCACATATTACAACTGAATTGCTATCAGTAAAGAATTATAGCCCTAACAGTTGACTGTCATTAAACATCCTATAATTAATTACGTCATGTGGATCAACTTCTCATCCATCATTTTTCAAAAGGCTTATCATTTCTTCATGCAGTTTGTTGGAATCAGTTAGTGAGCTAGATTCTAATATCATTAATTAAATAGATCATCAATAATGTTCTTTGTATTTATGTGTCGACAATGCATTAGAGAATTGTTGAGGCTCATTAAAATATACACTGTGATGGTTTGAATAATACTGGCTCCTGCAGGCTAATATATTTGAATGCTTACTCACCAGGAAGTACAACTCTTTGAAAGAATTAGAAGGATTAGGAGGCATGGTCTTATTGTAGGAAGTGTGTCCCTGGGGATAGGTTTTGTAGTGTCAAAACCCATGTCAGGCACAGTCTCTCTCTCAGTCTACAGATAAGGATGTAGATCTCAGCTACTTCTCAAGTACCAAGCTTGCCTGACACCATGCTCCCTGGCATGATGATAATGGACTAAAGCTCTGAGACTGTAACCAAGCCCTCAATTAAATGCTTTCTTTTGTAAGAGTTGCCTTGGTTATGGTGTCTCTTCACAGCAACAGAACAGTAACTAAGACATATGCCAATGGGAAAACATTCCTGTCTTAATAACAAGTACAATTGGAGCAATTTCCCCTTCAAGTGAAGCTCTCTATCTGAGGGCTTAATATGGTACAGAGCCTTTGAGATGCAACTTCTCTATGAGGGACACAATGAGAAAATCGAGATGTGGCCACACTGAATTTTCCAGAAGTCTGCCAACAGTAGTCCCTCAAGTTCCAAAACTCAGAGTAATGTGCAGAGGAAGAAGAAAAGCTCCGCAGAGGTCATTTCAAGGACACCCCAGGGATGTTTTCCCTAAGTTGTTGTCATTTAAAGTTTGGAATTCAAATTATCAATACTGAACCTTAAATTTTACATTCATCACAGAAATAAAGTCTACGTGTAATTACCTGGTCATGATTGGACTAACATTTTAACAACTTCTGAAGAATTATTCTTGCCTCCTGTTCTCAGCAGCTGAGGGCTTGGTAAATAAACCTATCAGGCTTGCAATCCCCTAAATTAAGATCGACAGAGTCTGAGGGCGCCTTTGCAAAACTGCATTTTCTACCTTGAGAGCTCTTACAGGCTTTTAGAGGAACTATTAAATTGTTCCTATGAGGCCATTGTGAGATTAAGTGGATGTTTTCTCAGAAAAAATTCAGATGCAAAGAGGTTAAATTGATGTTTCCACAGCAACAAGAGACATTTTTCTATCTTGTGGACTCTCACATACATAACCACAGGGATGCATGTGCAGGCACATCCATCCCCAGGAGTTGCTCACAGGATGCTAGTGAGAGAACAGACAATTGGGTTAACTTTACTATGGTATCTGAGAATTATAGCCCAACCACACACACTCATTAGATTCACTTAGTTCCTCCCAAATTGTCTTTTTTGTTGTTCTTTGCTAGGAAAAGGGACACATAATTTATTTCAGACTTTGATATATGGCTTTCAGATGTTTGATAAGTGTTATTTTCTCTCTCATTCTGCTTCCACAAAGCATCTGCTTTCAGTATTATGTGAGATCGAAGGCAGAAGAAAAGTTCTATGCATACGCCTGGGCTTATAAAATTAAGAATTCTGGTTTTGATGCAGTTACGGTGACTAATGGAAATAAAAAGCTTTTTAAAGGCCTTTATTCTAAGTAACCGCTTTTAATATTGCCAAGTTCAGCAATTCAACTCTGTTCCTCTTACTGCAATTTGTCATTTTTTAAAAATAAAGGTTTATTTTTACTGCTAAATCCCTGAGTCTCCCAATACAAATATACCAGATTACTATCTTGCTTTCCAACTGACATTTTCTTCTTTATATGAACAAAACCAAAAGCAACACCCTACTTTTTTTTTTAAAAATCATTCCTGGAAAAATGCCCTCAAGGAAAAACTGGTGATGTTTACAGTATAATACAAAATCATCATTTTTTTTTTTTTTTCCATTTAAAGCACAAGAATCAAAGGGTAAATAATCAAAGCAACATTCAACTTTTGCAGTTAGAACTGTTCATCTGCTAACAAATTTAGGCAAATTAATTGTGGATTTGGGAAAGAAAAAAGCAGGTTAATTAAAGCCTATGAGAATCTCATCATGTTGTAATTATGGGAACTACACTGTTCCTTTAATGTAAAATAGATGCAAAAATAAAGATCGAGGTGCAACCACAATGAAAAAAAAAGAAAAAATAAAAATCCCCAGGTCGTACACACAGACTCACTAGGCTGTTTTATAATTATTTTAAGTGGAGATATCACCCCCATCATCTTGGAATTGTAAATAGTCTTCAGAGAAGTGGCAGGCTATTTTGAATTCATAAGGAGCTATGGAGTTATAAAAGACTGATTATAGGTCCTTTTTTGAGAGTGGATTATAGTAGAGACAGGACGATGAAGAAGAGGAAAGAAGAAGAGGCATTGCATTGACCTTGAATGTGAATTTGATTTTCTTCAGAATAGCCCTTAAAACTAATCCTGAAATCCCAAATACCTCCTGCCATCTGCCAAGTTAACTTTGACACACTTTCTCAATTTGTTTCTAAGAAAAATAAGCCCATTCTTTTTTATATTAAGACAGGTTCCCATTTTTAATATATCGAATCTTTCACTTCTTTCAAAGCACCTGTTTCCTGGAAGGCTTGCTACACAATATAGAGATTTATTTTTTTTTAAAAAGTCAAATCTATGTCATAGAAAGAGCAGGAACCAAAACTGACTTGTACTGACTCCATAAATCCCTGACTTTAAAATACCTTTTAATTAACATTCTAACAGGACTGCATTGAAGCATTCAGTACTTATTGCTGTATTTTAATTCTTATGAACTTTGAAAACTATATAACAAGATGCTACTGAGGAGACTATCAGATATTGTCGTGTGTGTGTGTGTGTGTGTGTGTGTGTGTGTATAAGCTCTGTGACCATGTTTGCCCATGAGAGCATGTGTCAGGGTCAGAGGTTGAGACTGTATGTACTCCTCAATTTTCCACCCCTCACCCCCTTTTTTAAAAATCTTTTTTGAGATATAATGGTGCTACACTCTACTTTTATGTAGGTTGTAGGGACCTGAATTCAGGTCCTAATGCTTATCTACTTTAGCCACTGGGCCATCTTCCCAGCCCCACCCAGCATTGCACTCAGTCCTATTACAACCATGTACTTCTTCGAGCTTTAGAAGACACGGAAGCTCAGCCAGTCCTATAAATAAGCCTTATGCATTAATAAAACACAAAGTTTAGTGATGACCTGAAGAAAGCTGTGCTTTGGTTTGTGAAGTTTCTGCAAATGGAGCAATACTGTGTGCCTTGTGATGTAATCAGAGCAGACACGGAGGAGCAGGCCACACAAGAAAGCATATAGGCACCTTCAGTTCCAGTCTAATGCATGTAATGTCAGTCTGTCAGACTTGTCAGCACATTTTCAGAGAAGACAGATTTATAAACGGTATTAAAATATTTGTAATGCACAGTTGAAAACAAATACACTCATTGCCTAAGATGTTACTAATTCTTCACAGCTCACTTGTCACAGTCTCTACAGGGACCATGACTGGTTTAGAATGCTAGGCTCTCAGCCAACCTAATCTGCTCCTGAGGGTCAGTGCCTTCATGGCCCCAGGACTCCTGCTCCCAGCTCTATGGGTTTTTTTGGTTTTGCTGTTGTTGTTTAATTTCCCATCTTTTCTCTCTTATCTTGAGGTTGCATTGGACACTGAGGTGCTTCCTTTTCTTAGCCAAGCCCTTTACATAGCTTCTAGGGAAAGCTTGAACTCTGTTTTCCCTTAACTCCCTGGCCTTTTCTGACTTTCTTTCAGACTAGACAAGGTCCAAGGGCTACAGCTTAACTCTTTCTTATTCTATCTCTTTTGTCCTTTGGAGGTAGAATTACTCTGACTTGAAGCAAGACTTCAAAAGAGAACTTTTTTTTGCAGAAAAGTCTCCATTTTAGTATTTGGGGATTAGTAAAATTGCCTTGAGTTAGAATTTTAAATCAGAATGGGACTATTCTTGGAATATCCTCTGCTGACACTCACACTGAGAATCTTTTATTCCTTCCTGGCTTTTGTTTGTTTGTTTGTTTGTTTGTTTTCTTTTTGAGATAGGCCTCACTCTGTAGCCCAGGCTGGTCTGGAACTCACTACATGGTTACCAAATAGTCCCAACTAGA
The DNA here is from genome assembly GCA_026225945.1 of Cricetomys ansorgei. Lineage (NCBI taxonomy): Eukaryota > Metazoa > Chordata > Mammalia > Rodentia > Nesomyidae > Cricetomys > Cricetomys ansorgei. The sequence continues at coordinate 20,315,959 of JAMJFZ010000716.1, read as the reverse complement.
TAGAAATCCTGCTGGCTCCTCCTTCCAAATGGTGGGAGTTCCTACCTGTCTAGGTACTTTTTTTCTCTTTTTCTTTTTTCTTTTCCCTTTCCTTCTTCTGGAGTATTCTCCTTGTGAGTACTAGTCCAATGGCCACTTTAAATATCTGCCCAGGCTTCTCAGTGAGAACTCAACTATTGCCAAAGTTAACATTTTAGCCTATTGCTCATTTCCTCTGTATTTTCTGAACTCTGTTCAAAATTGTAATTTTCCGCATTAAATTTTCAACTTGCTAACATTACATACATTTTAAATGTTTTCTGGTTATTATTTAATTAGCTTGTTGACTGAAGTGGATGGCTTATCAACAGTATAGATTTATTTCTGAAGGTTCTAGGGGTTGGAAGGCTAAAATCAGAGGAGCAGCTTTTTTGGGACTGCTGAGAATTCCCTTTGGGTGACAAACTACCCTCCCGTGGCAGAAAGACTGACTTAACTTTTACAGCAACTCTCATTCTTGATAACTCCTGAGGTTTCTAACTCCTAACCACAATAGACAAGTCAGGATTTCAATGTGTGAACTGTAATGAAGGCATGAATGCCTTTGTCCACAGCAGCATCTTAAGAGTAGATGGCATGTTGTTGATACTAACTTATAATGGCCTAGAACCTAGTAGATGGTCAATAAATAAAGTCAAACCTCTCCATATAACCTACCACCTCAGGGGCACCTTTGCATTAAAACCAGGTTTGTAGCTGGAGGTAAAACTCCAGAGGGGGCCTGGGCATCTACAGAGATGTATAGAGTATATAATTTCTGATTAGAAAACACAAAACAAAGAAATAAAACAAGCAAAAAGGTGGACGGGGATTTCAAAAGTTTGTGTTTCAAAGACTTGTTATCTCAGTACACTCATGTGAAGGTTGTTCAGATCAAAGCTGTAATACTGAATAGAAAATGATGTGATTTAATTTCATATCATCATAAATGTGTAAAAGTCATAAATTGAATTATTGAAAATTTGGGGCTACTATAACAAACACAGGTGTGTTTAATTTGATATCTCCCATCCAAGCACTAATTATACCCAATCCTACTTAGCTTCCAGATAAGATGACTGGGTATGTTCTTCATGGAATAGCCCTGTATATAATGCTCATCATGGTAGAAACCTAGCTTGAGCAGCATCAAACCTGATTTATTTAAATGAAGACCCACAGGAATGCATATTTTGGTTATAAACAAAAAGGTTTTGATGTTCTGTACATATTTTAAGTACAATAATATATTAATAGAAGAGCCTTTGCCAACTATGGCAGTAAACAATAGGTCACTCTGATGCCAAACACATATATCTTACAAAATAGCATTACAGTAGTTGGAAATGCCCAGGAGAAAGTTCAAATTCTTAATCAATGTCATTCCCTAAGAAATAATCAAGAAGATGTGACCAGCTAAGTGTTCAGAGTTACCCGGGTAATGAAGGTCTCTTTTTAATAAAATTAATGTGTACCAACATCTATTAAAACATGGACAATGGGAAAGCACAGTGTGTCCATTGCAGTGGTGACACGCAATGCAGTGACAACAGTGACGAACGTCTGCGAGGACCAGGAACAGCAGGGATTTGCTCACATGGCTGGCGGGGATGTAAAATGTGACAGCTGCTTTGCAATGTAGTTTAGCAAATTTCTTACAAAATCATATTCTATTAATATTTGATTTAGTCATCATATCCTTTGGGTACACTTCTGAATGAGTTGAAAACAAGTTGATATACAAGTCTGAAAACAAATGCTTTCAGCATTTTCTTAAGCAGCACTGAAATTTAGAAGCAACTTGAGTAGATGAATGGATAAACTGTGATATGTAAAACATGATCTACCATCACACACACATACACACATCCTTACTAAATGAAAGAAGTCAATATGAAAGGTTTACATATGTATTATTCAAATTGCATCACATTTTAGTAGAGGCAAAATGACCGAGGAAAGAAAATATTGTAGCTTTCTAACATATTAGCAAAGACAGGGAGGGATGGATAAGGGGAACAAGAAACTTTAGAGCAGTGCCTCTATACAGCAGCAATGCAAATATGTCTTCACATAGTTGCCGAAACCTACATTATAGACACATTAACAGGGATCCATTGTACAATGATGGACTTAGGAATGTATCAATATTGAGTTATCAATTATCATAAATAATTACACAAATACAGAATGCTAATAACAGTGGAAACGGTATGTTTGTGGAAAGATTGTACACAGAAATTCTCTGTATTGTCAAATGAATTTTTTCTGCAAATATGAAACTGTTTGTGACAGCCGTTGTAAACATGAAAGTGACAGGTAGCTCGTGTAAAGAAAGATACACAACAAAAGCGGAAAACAACAACAGCAAACACAGAATCTGAAAACGCAAGCAGAACCAAGATAAGGTAAAAGTATTGCTAAGATAAAACAGTTCCTAGGCTTGTGATGAGGACATTTTCTGTCAGTCTTTCATGATAATACCACAGGGTATCTCAGTTGACAGCTCTCTTATTCCTTAACTGAAAGCTATAGAGCAGAAGAGGCCCAGTGTCTGGGTCCTGTGAGTTGGAATCTTATCCTATTAAGGAATTCAGTCAGGGTGTGTATTAGGGCCCATGTCACTGAAACCTTTATCATTTTTTGAATGACTAAGAAGATAACAGACTTAAGACTTAACTATTGTGGCTTAAATGTTGGAGTTTGAAAAGAATACAACTATGACAGATTACAGAGCATCTTTATCAAGTTTAGGGCAGACTTTGTCCTCTGTAAATGTTTTTAGAGGCTGAAGACCCAAAATATAGTCTGCACTGAGCTGTGCCTATGTTCCCTCTAGAGGAGGACTGCCTTACCAGTGTGATGAGGATGGAGGAGGAAGTACTAATTCAATATCCTGTGCTAACTCATATTCCCTGAGACGAGAGCAGGCAAGCAGGCAACACTTAGAGAAAACTAACTTTACCCAAAATTTAAGATCCAAAGTAGTCTAGTTTAATCAACCCCTCTAAGTCAAGAGTCCTATCACAAAAGTAGAAAAGCAGAAAAACCTGTGAAATATTAAAAAGGCGAACTGTCTACTGCTCATCGATAGAACGTTATTTGTTGTTTACAGGGGCACTAAGGTTTCATGGAGTCAGCCCTGGAGCTTCTCAGTGGTGCCAGTTGACTGTTCTTGTGAGCAGGTTCCTAGGTATCACATGGAAATATCATCGAAGTCCTTCCTACTAGTGACTCAAGTCCAAAGTGGCCAGCTCATTGCTTTGCAAAAATGTTTGCTTCACCATGTCACCCTGATTCAAATGTGAAGATAGTATCTGCTGAATAATGATTTCTGAACCTACTTCACCTGAAAGCTAAGATTCTTAATATTTCCCACGATGTCATCCATTTTTTATAACACAGTTTCACTAATTTTTGAAGAACACAAAACTAATAATAAGAATCAGCTGTTAGATAAACAAAACAAAACAGTCAGCTCTTACCTATGATGAAAACTCCAGCATTCTTCTGAAAGTAGAGTTTCTTTTCTCACACAACCCTTCTTCCGCTCCAGAACTCGGGAATCCTTGATGTGGCTCTGACAGATCTAAGGGGAAGAGAAACACATAAGAACCCTTGGAGAGTCTCAGCTAACATTAACACTCTGCTGTATGTTGTTCAGATTTTCTTTTTTTTTCCTTTCACGAATTTTCCATGAATCTGGCACTGAGCTGTCATGCAAAAATTTGCATTTAGAGAACACTTAACAAGGTCTTTTCCTTCTTCATATCATGCATAACAACAGTCTTAGCCACATCGAGGGCATGTAGTCGTCACCTGCTACATACTTATTTAAACTATTTTAGACAGCTATTTTCTTATTTTGTGATCTTGCTTAATAGCATCCAGAGTTTCAATGAAAACAGAAGTAGAAGATGGTTAGGCTTACACAGTACTTGTCTGTGGCTTTCCTAAGACCAGTTTGTCACTTTACTCATCTAGGAGATGGACTAACACGTATTGGTACCTAAAATCTAATTTTTTTCTGACCTAAAAATCTCTAGCAGAATCCTACGCACTCTATCAAGCCTGTAATAATGCTGAGCTGAGTGAGTGCAAAACTGTTCCTCCAGCAGCATGCTCTATAAGATAGTCTTCCGTATCAACACAAGTTCCATGTGTCCCCTTTTTGGAACTAGCAAAGAAAATAAGCTGGCTTTGGCTGTCAATCATGGACTGCGCTAATTCAATTTGATGAGTCCATTTTCCACAATCTATCCTTGGAAAGCCTCTTACACTGCCTGCAAATAGACAACGCTACTTTGTGAAAGTCCTTAGGAATTCTAGCCAAACCCACACTTTCCAGCCTTAAATATTTACACCATAGAAAATTTGCTTTAAGAAAGGCTTTGAGGAGAACATCTAATTTGGTAGCTCCAAAATCTTACAACCTGTTATGCTTGCCTGACCATCCACAGTGTTCTGTGGGATGCAAAGGGACACTGAGGTATAGCTATACAAACCTGGAGACATTAGGATGCCCGGGCTGCTTCCTGGTCTAAAAGCATGCTTCCTGATCTTCTTGCCTTGCCAAAGGATTTGTAGTACAAAGATATGAGTTTTGTGGCCTTTCTGAATGTGGCCTCTAAGAACCATTATGCATACATTGGGACTCATAACAAACATAACGAACATAGCAAATCAGTGGAAGGAAAACCCCGAAATCCTCCAAGGTGAGTTTCTAGAAGCAGATGTCTATAATGGTACAGATTTTCATTACTGATCCCACTATTTTTTAACATGGGTAATAACTTATTCCACAATAATCAAAGTAATCATCTGTAAGGTAGATAAATCTAAAAATCTTTCAGTTGAATGAAATAAGCCAGGCATATTTTCATTTGAAAACCATTTTCTTTTTTTGTTGTATTTTGCTAACTTCTAGGAAAGGTAAAATTATCTCTACTACTATGCAGACCATGGACACAATTAACAGAAGTGCATTGTAAGGGAACTTTTGGTAACAGCAGACAAATTGTGTATCTTGATCAGGATACTGATTGTATAGTCACATTCACTAAAAAAAACTCATTGAAATATGCCCTTTAAATCTGTATATTGTTTTGTAATTAATGCATACCTTGATTAAAAACTGTTGAGTCTCATAGGTATTAATTTTCAGCAAGACTGTGAGAGCTCCTGAAAGAAGTAATATTTACTCTTTTTCTGGCCACTGAAATGAATCATTTATCCTTTTATTTGTTTTTCCATATAAGAAATGTTTAGGAAACATGCGATCCACAATGTGACATCAGTTGTGTGCTCTAAGAAAAGTACTAGTTAACAGAGAAATAGCCTGTTCTACAAAGCTTAGCTTGTTGTAGAAAACAGACAACTGAAATAAGCAAAACAGAAAAGAAATAAGTATTTATGGTTGTTTCTGAGATAAAATCTGTGTTTAAGGGTCTGCACTAAACCAGAGCTTTACCAAACAACAACCTGTAACCTGTGGAGACATTAATGTTCACCAAGTCAAAAGCCAATGGAGTATTCAGACCAATGCAAATCATGGCAGAATCTCTATTGAACTAAGCCAACACACTGCCAAATCTAAAAAATTGAAACAGCAATTATTTTTAAAGCCAAATTTGGCTCAGCCATTGAATGCCATTTTATTGTTGTTGTTATTTTCTTAAACAGAATTTAGGTCTTTTATATCCTGAGGTAGTTTATATACAGCTGTCCAGGAGGAGAAAATGGTGTTAAATGACCTTCTTTCCCATGAGTAGAGTCCAGCTGGAAAGACAGGTGCATCTACTTCTGGAAACGTTGCCGCCAGTGAGCTACTGGCAGGCACTCGTAACAACCAGCATGGTGGATGCTCTTGACACATCTAAGCTGTGACTGGCAGCATCTGACATATGATATATATTGACAAATAGACTAATCTTACATCAAATCCTTTCAGGTAGCCATGCCTTTCTCACCACCGTCCAGCTCAACACTTCCAAATGAAATCCCTTTGTGGATAATGCCCTTTTAAAGCAAGTGAAAAGTTTCCATAGCCTGCCTAGGATTGCAAATCCTCTTAGTTCCATTTGGGTTTTTAACAAACTTACTTAAAATTCTTGCTAACAGGGAGGAGTCATTATAAGATTAAAGATATGAAAGAATATAATTATGCCCAAATTAAGTATGAACCATATAATTAAGTTACTAAATTTCCAATCCTGGGGGAAGGAATCTTACACTGTAATATATAAAGGGAAAAATAGCATAATGTTTGAAGGACTAAGTGAACAAGTCTCTCTCGTCTCTGTTTGTTTTCCCAAGCTCTGGTCAGAAAATGCAGGGTTTGTCCAACATTCTTAAGAATGTTAAGAGCATTTGCTGCTTTTGCATATGACCACAGTTCAGTTCCCAGCACCTTCATGACACACAGAGCCTTTAGCTATATCTCCAGGATATCTATCGCCCTTTTTAATGTGTCTATAGACAACAGCACCCCAGTGTGGACACACATGTGAGCTATTGTGCACGAACAAATGCACACACAAACACACACAGTTAAAGATAAATAAATCTTTTAAAAAATATCAAAATGGCCACTTGAACCCAAACTGCCTGGGACTCTAGACAACTCTGCAATGTAGCAGTCAGAGCACAGCCTGAGAATTCTGGCTCAAAAATGTAGAAAGACATTTTACTTTCTCACACTGATCTATGACAAGCTGAAAGAAATTTGTGTAGGTTTCACATATTCAATATTTAAGAAAGGTACATAATTTGAAAAGCGTTTTTTAAAGAATTCTACTTTGGAATCAGATGTGACAGTGTATGACTGTAGTTCTGGAACTTAGAGAAATTGGAGGCAGGAGAATCAGGAGTTCAAGGTAAGCCTCAGCTAAAAAATACATTCAAGGTCAAAGTGGGAAGCAGGAGATAACTGTCTAAAAATAAAACATTTTCCACAGCGGAATATCTAACGATTAGAAGAGTTAACACAATGTTTTTGAGCATTTTCACATATATATTTGTTTTCCCCCAATTGCTATTTTTTCATGCTACTTAAACATTTTTATATTTTTGGTTACTATATTTTCTAATAATAAGCTATCGATTTCTTGGTCACTCTTTGGTATTGATATTTTCATGTATATATGGCATGGAAATGCTTTAAAGAAATTATTGTTTTTGGAAACAGAAACAAAATTTTTGGAACTCGAGATGGCAGATTTGTCTTAATTTTTCCAGAGCTTCAAGATTTACAGATGATATTTACTGCACATCAATAGTAAGACACATTCCAAGGCTTCAATTTAGTTCTGACCTGGTGCCAGTTTTTTTTCCTGAAAGTTCCTAGGAACATACCCCTTCCTCTGAAGTAATGCATAGCTGAGACAATGAAGACAAATAAAAACAAATCCCAAGACAACTGTACTTTTTCACATGAGACCACTATATACACAAGCCTGTGAAGGACATTGGTTGGGCACTCAATTTTCCAGATGAGGTCATAGTAAATAGGACATGTTTCATAAATATTAGCTGAGCAGTAGACTTGAGATAATGTCATTTAAAGTAGTTTTACACCGTTTTGATTTTTAGATGTAGGTTTCATTAAATACATGCTTGGTTTTGCCCTGATTTGTATTTAATATTTTCCTTAACATTGTCTATTTAGCTGTATGAAGCAGAAATTTCTCATCATAAGTTGAACACACAATATGGTATGCTATAATTGCTTTCCACTTCCTCAAAAAGGAAGGCAGTGGGGTGGGGAGTGTGGAGGGAAGGAGAGAGAAGGAGGAGGACGATAGGAGGAAAGAAAGGAAGAAGGCTAAGCATCTATTGAGGCCTTGGTTCCTCACTTAGCTGTGTGTCAATAGACAAATATTTTCCTGTATAAAGATCTCAGGACACTTGTCTCAGTTCTTCGAAGTCATCCACGTCATGTGAACAGTGTTTACATCTAAGAAAGCTGAGTCCTATGAAGGACTGATTGAGATCTACTTTACTATTCTGTCAATTAAAATAAAACTTTGTAGTTGTACATCTACTGCAGCAGCTCAACCAGGAAGACACAGAAGCATATTCATAGGTGCAAACCCTGCCAGACCTCAGCACAGGGAACCACTATCATGGCTAGTGCTTTACCAGATAGTGGAACCCTAAGCCTCTCATCTCAGGGGTTTTTATTGACCAAAAGTTCCTCAGGTGTTCTATTGATAGCATGTGCAGATCATGAGCAATTAAACATACTTTACATAAAGCTAGCACCTGCCAGACAATACAAATGCCAAGGCTTAGGCAACCCCTCTTCCAACAATGCACAAAACCACCATTTTAAACATAAGTAAAAATAAACTTAAAATTCTGCAACATTTTCCCCCTTTCTGCATAAGCTAATCAAAAAAAAAACGTTGCTTTTTCTCTTTAGCACAGTTTAAAACTATACAAGCAAAAACATTTATAAAAGGAAAAATGAAGCTTGCTAATGTACCGGACCAAATGAAACCAAACATCTATTAAGCTTTTCAAAATGTCTTTGAACAGCACAAAAACATTATCAATGTCCAGTTATCTGGAATTCACTCATGATCTTCTGGCCTTCTCCAAAGGGCTTAGGTCACTTCTCTAGCTCTTCCCTCTGCAGCACATACAGCTTGTCCTCCAGGTTCTGGCTGGCTCTACTCCACTGCTGCTTCTGTTCTTAGTGGTCATCTCATGGCACTGGCATCTTCAGAACACTGGGGTCTTCTGCTGCAGCTGGGCTGCACTTTCACCAATAGCCTCTCCTGGACCCTCTTCCTGGTGCCAAGTCTCAGCTTCTTTACATGACCCCTTCATCTGGGCCTTAAGCTACTACCAAGGCTGCACCTTCACCAGTGGTCTCTCCTGGCCTCTCACAATCCCAAACCTCAGATGCTCCCCAAAGACCCCTTCATGCCTTCAAAACCAGTCCACATGAATGAGTCTTACAGTACCAAGTATCTGGGCTACCAGCAACTGGGCTGCACTTCATATTGCCAAGCCTCAAACTTCTCTATATGACCCCTTCAATCCTGGGCCTTAAACTGCTACTGATGCTGCACCTTCACCAATAACCTCTCCTGGCCTCTCATAGTTTCAAGCCACAGCTGCTTTCTATGTCCCCTTCATGCCTTTAAAATCAGTACCACCTGGGTAACTTTTACAGTACCAAGTTAGGCTGCCAGAATGAGATACAACTTTGGCCATTTCTGGAAGATAGTATACTTTCCAGATTTTAAGATAAGAGTCTGGTTTCTAGGGAAAAAAACAACTGGTCAGTTCATGTTTGAGTTCAAAGTTCAGTAGAAAGTTCCAAAGAGGTATTCATACTGCAGCGCCCCTTAGTCCCGATTCTTTTAGCAAGTGTTTGTCTCAGCATCATCACAGACGAACCTTGTCTGCAGGAAGGGTTCCCTAGTGAGCTCACTCCCTCAGGAACTCTGCACCCACAAAAATCCCACAGTACACAATATCACCATTTTAAACATAACTAAAAATAAATTTCTGCAACAAAACTTACCCAATGACATGTGAAATCCTTCTTCTGGAAGGACAAAGGATTTTTCTACCTTCTCCAACTTTAGGTAGTAAAACTGATTATACCTATACTTTTAGACTCGTTTCAATATTTCCCTTCCATTTTGTTTTTAAGCCATACTTCTTTTTATAGATTTTAAATATTGTTCCTTTTTATATTTTTTATTTAATTAAAAATGTCTTGCTTTACATACAATATACCTTGATTGCAGTTTCCCCTCCCTCCACTCTTCCCAATCCTCCCCCACTTCCTATCTCCCCTAGATCCACTTCCCCTCTGTCTCCCCTAAGAAAAGAACAGGACTTCCAGGGACAACAACCAAATAGGGCACAACAAGATACAACAAGACTAGGCACAAACCCTCATATAAAGTCTGGATGAGGCAAGCTAGTATGAGAAAAAGAGTCCCAAGAGCAGTTAAAAGAATCACAGATACCCCTACTCCCACTGGTAGGAGTCTCACAAGAACAACAAGCTAACAACATTAACATATATGCAGAAGACCCGTGTAGGCTCTGTGACCGCCACTTCAGTCCCTGTGAGCTCATGTGAGCCCTGCTTAGTATCCATGGGCCATGTTCTGGTGTCCTCAGCCCCTCTGACTCCCAAGATCTTCCCTCCCCTTCTTCCACTGGGTTCCCCTAGCTTCACGGGGAGGGACCTGATGGAAAGTGCCAATTTTGACTCTCTCTCTCCATCTAATATCTGGCTGTGGTTCTCTGCTATTGCTTCCATCTGCTGTAGGAGAAAGCCTCTCTGATGATGATTAGGGTAAGCATTGATCTATGAGCGTAGTAGAATGTCATTGGGAGTCATTTTATTTATTCTTTTTATTTTTTTTTGACCAGTCCTCTTTGGTTCCACTAGCCTCATCCAGGCTATGCTGGGTATGGGCTACCTCTCAGGCATGTGCCTCAAGCCAGACCAGTCACTGGCTGGCCTCTCCCAGAGGCTCCAAGCTACCACATTCCCAGCACATTCTGTAGGTTGAAGGCCCTGTGTGTGGGTTGGTATCTCAGTCCCACCCCTGGAAGCCCTGCCTGCGTACAGAAGATGGCTCTGTATTCTTCTCTACTAGGAGTCCTTACTAGGTCACCCTCTTAGATTCCAGGAAGTTTCCACGGCACTGGGTTTATAGTTTTTTTTTTTGTTTGTTTGTTTATTTGTTTTTTACATGACTTTAATTGAAATAGAATTATAGAATTACATCACTTCCTCCCTCTAGTTTCTCCCACGTAACCTCCCTTGAGGCCTCCTCCATGACCCTCATTCTCAAGTTGACAGCCTATTTTTCCTTTAATATTTATTAAATATATATTTTATATTACATGTTAAATATATATTTTGTTGTATATAATAAATATTTGTGTATGCACAAATATATATAAATACAACATGCTGAGTTCATTTTCATGGTTTGTATGTAGCCTTTTCTCCTTCCCCTCCTGTTTTATTTTTCAGCGGGGTCTCATGTAATTTTTAGCAGAGTCTCAGGCTGCCATGAGTAGCCAATGACCTTGAACTCTGTCCTTTTCCACAGTCCTGGTATTGCAGTTTCATTTAAACTTTTCTAACCTAACTTTATAATATGCACATTAGGTTGAGTTCCATATTGTTTTTGTAAATTAATCCCTAATAATTTAGCAAAGGTAAAATTTTAATATTTTATTACATATCCTGCAATCTTGAATTTGCCCTCTTTGAAATTTAGTTTTTACTTTTTATGTTTAAATTTACCATAGTCATTTAACTACACACTAATTTATGAACTTAGCAGTTCTGTTTATAATCATTTTGACCCTGAGGAATATGAATCGAGATAGAAATGCCACAGATAACACCAATGAAGCTATATAAAACAAGAGAATTGCAATAATACAACACATTGAATTTCATAAAAGGTATGAACACAAGGCATTTACATCTGACTTTATGTTTATATATTTAAAAAAATACTATAATAGAAGCGATTTAACACTGGCATTCAATGGAAAACATTGTATTTTTTTTTTCCTTAAAGACTACATTTCCTGGACATATTTGAGGAACATCAGTGAAGTAGCACACTAACGGTCTGCATTTATGAAAATTAAGTCTCTAAAGTATAAAACACTGGTGTCCTAAAATAGCTAAGTCACTTGACCCACACTATCATTGTTAATTATTATTGATATTATTATTGTTGTCATTATTAAAGATAGGGTCTTAGCAAACAGCCCAGATTTGCCTTGAATTCACTGCTTATCCTATCATTGGACATTCTGATTTCAGTCTCCAGAGTACTGGCATTAAAACTTTTGCCAATGTTAGCTCATTATCATCTTTAATTCATACTGCCTTCCCATAGATCATGTTCTATAAGAATGAATACGGCTCAGAATAGATCTCATTATTCTGAAAACCTAGCCCTAATGGGAGGTTTGAAAGTTCTCCTATACAGCTGTAAAATGCTTTCGTCTCTTCAGGCTTTGATATGCTATAAATTGGAATTGGGTAACAGAGTCAGGCTTTGAGATTATTTCATTAAAAAAGGACTTCTAGCCCAGATAGATTTATGATGTATTCTATTTTCTAAAAAACAAAAACAAAACAAAAAGGAAAAAAACAACAATACAAACTTATCTCTTGGTAAAATAGCTATTAGGTTGGAAGTGTTAGTAAAAAACATTTGTTTTCCTGCATTCTAGCCACTTAAAAGAGTTGGCTGTGGGATTAAAATTGTGAGTGTTGAGAGATTATGCACGTATGTGCTCCATAGAATGCTTGCTATAGTGATGGAGACGAAATATCAAACACATGGCTAACTTCAGTCAGACAGAAAAAGTGAAGATGGTTCCTTGTTTGGCTAACTATTGCTTAAGAGGTTCTCTTCTCAGGGATGACATTCCTTAGGTCAGAAATAATTCTCAGAATTTACCCTCAACACTTAGAGGAGTAGCAAAGAATCCCTCATTCCTTTTCTCTTATCACTAGGGCTTGGCTCACAATGGTGGGCACATAAGCAAACATCAGGGATACTGTGGCCAACCTGATTGGACTCAGACACCAGTCCACTTATGTGGAAAGATTTTGAAAAATCAAGCTTACTGATACTATCTGCAACTTTGTTATAGGAAAAATATTCCTGCCTTCATTTAGTTTTAACCAGAGAACATTATTTAAGCTAGAGCACAGATATATAACTAGCACAGTTGATATCTTGTTTTTATTTAGTATATGGAAATAGGCAAGCAGATAAATATGCACAACTTTCCTTTTATTGCAGTATAGATTTTGTTATGCAGTGAGTATTTCAATGTGAAAACAAGACTTTTGCTTTCTATTTCTTTTACTTCAAATTGTCTACCACATTTAAGTAGCAAAGAGAATTTCTCTATGCCTCAAGGTAAAGTTGATTCAGAAAAACTAAAGGATCAGATTTGGGCTTTGAGCAATTAATTTGACCTTTGTAAATCAAGAGTGCAGACAACAGTCCTTAAAAGCATGGCTTGAATTGAAAGTACCTCCTGCTACTGGGAAAAACACTCCCAAAGAGCCAAATCTCAGAGCAACTACAACAAGTGTTTAGTCAACAATAACAAAAATAACAAAAAGAAAAGTGAAAAAATTCAGTGTGCATAGTCATTTCCCCAAAGGACTGAGGGAAGAGAAATCGAAAAAAGTGAACAGAAACCAAAGAGGAGTGGACTTGCACACTGCATCTTCTTTGGAGTTGAAACTCCAGGGATTTGGAGGACAGAAACTTCCCAAATGAGTGAAGAACTTTCACTGAGAACACAGACTCCACCTACTCTGGAACATGAAAGGAAGAAAAAAAATTCTTATTTACCTTTGTCAAACTAGACAGCTAGAGAGGTAGAATAATCATTAAAGAGGACCAGAGGAGAAAGATGGGCTCTCCTCCTAACCATGTTCTCTGTGTCTCACACAGGTTTGCGGGAACAGGAGTTTCCCGGACCACAGCTGGGGAGCTATGAGCAGAGGATGAGCAAACTCCAGCTGGAAACTCTGGAGAGTTGGATCTACACTAATACTTAATTGTGTTTGTTTTTTACCATCTTGAATTTCCTCACTTAGCCCCATAAAAGAGTAGATCTGGAAGGAAATTCTTAGATTTCACAGTGTTTATCCTCTCTTTGACAACTGGTGGAACAGACTCATTCATGAGATAGAGCTAGCCAGCATTTCATTGTTTACGTAGGAAAGAAAAGAAAATGTCTTCATGTTTTGTATTCAGTAATTTTTCTTGATTTTCTTATTCACTTTAGTAATAATTAAATAAAACATGAAGAACACTTGTGTTTCAGGAAAATGAAAGATTAAAAGATTGTATTTTCAGAAGGTAGGGTGATTTTTATAATTGGTCACTCCTCTGTGTAAACATACTATTGTAAATTCCCTATACCACATAAAGACAATACCGAAAACAAAACTTGCTGAATATATCAGTCTTGAAGAAAATGTTTAGGATTTCACCTATCATGCTGGTTAGATTTCTTTTTTTTCTTCTTTTTCTTCTTCTCCTTCTCCTTCTCCTCCCTCTCCCTCTTCTTCTTCTCCTCCTCCTTCTCCTCCTCCTCATTTTCATCCTAATCCTCTTCTTTTCTTTTTCCAACTTGACATACTATAGGGTCCTCTCAGAAGATAATATCGGCTGAGAAAATGCCTCCATCAAATTGCCTGCATTCTGTGAAGCATTCTCTTGATTAATGCATCTTGAAAAAAGACCCAGGCCTGAGTCTGCCACCTCTAGGCAGATTTTCCAGAGTGTTATAAGAGAACAGGCTGACGTAGCAATGAGGAACAAGCCAGTACACAGCATTCCTTCAAGAACTCTGTTTCGTTCCTGCCTCCAGGTTCCTTCCTTGATTTCTTGCCTTGGCCTCTGCTGATTGGTGGACTATAACCTGTTAATAAACCTTGCCAAATAAACCCTTCCCTACATAAGTTGCTTTTGTTCATGGTGTTTAATCACAGCAACAGAAAAAGCAATACCTCTAAGGTATCTATGGTAAAGCAGATTTTCACTGTTTGGGTGATCTGCATTGTATATAATCTATATAATCCATTTTCTTGCTCTGTGCTAACTTGCACAGTATCCAAGGCATAATAAAAGATCAACATTGTTTCAAACAAGAGAGAAACTTATTAAAGGTCACTCACACATTGTTAGTTGTTCAAAATGTGTTTGGTTGTGTTCTATTAGTCCCCTGGAATGACATGGATGGATATACCGATGGACCAGAACCTGATGAGTAAATGGGATGTGTTTGAGGAAAAATAGCATCTCTAAAATGTCAAATAGCTGCCACAACTACCCATTCTTTAAAACTATTAGACACCATGCCACATTGACAAATGCGTCTAATAGTTTCTGTGCTGCGGTCATCACAGCAGAATTGGTAATGCACTCTTATTCTGTTAGACAGGCACTTCTGGTGACATTATGTGCACATAAAATGGTCGGGTAACTTACGACTGGTATAAAACTAAAGCAATATATTCCAGAGTTAGTGAAAATGTTTCTTTCCAACTCACTTTCACATTATTACAGCTTCATACCGCATCATCCTTCCGTGTCTTTCACCTAATCCTTCATTTCACTCTTAGGTGTCTTACATTTACAATTCTGTCGCACGTCAGTCTCTGCTCTGCTAGAGCAACATATACAGCCAGGCTTAGGATGCGGACACGCAGGATGGAGGCTGAGATGACACTTCCTCCTGCATGTCTAATTGGACTTGTCAACCTGACTCTGGGTCTTTTTAGTTTGCTTTTTGCAAACAGCAAAATTTACTTCTCTCATTTCAACAGTCTGGAAATCCAAGATGAATGCTTGGCAGATTTAGTGTTTGGTGAGTGTTCCTAATTCATGGGCAGCATGTTCTTGCTGTGCCATCACATGGTCACTGTGTCCTTTAAGTCACTTTCAATTTATAACCTCCTTACCTTTTGTCCAAAGGTTAAACTGTCAAGCTCCTTCCTATGAAGAAGGATTTAAGTCACTCCAACACTCAGAAGCACACACACTACTAAGTGGGAGGGATCTCAAACAAACCAGAACAGGATTTGCCAACGTCTTAGCTTTTACCCCTTACTTTCAGTGAGGCATTTGGAATCTTAGATGACTCTTATAGCTTGAATAATTAATGAAAACACTGGCATGATCACACAGTCTGAGAGCAATTGGCCAGTCTGCTCTCATCCTCTACTGATAAAATTATTTACAGGACTATAGTATTTTTTAAAGAACTTTAAGAAATGCATTTGGAATTCAAACAAAAGTGTTTTCCCCTTCCTTTTACTTTTGGAGAACCCTCAGCCTTCCCGGTTTTTGGTTTTTTTTTTTTTAAATTTTGCTTGTTTTGAATGAGGGAATGAATGATGAAATGATGCACATGATGAAATTAATTGCTTATGTTTGCATAAAAATTTAAGACACCCATAATCTCAACGAGAGGTGTAGACGATGGGGTTTCAAATTTTATTTGTAAAAGGGATATTATAACTTTAAAAGGGAAAGTACAGAGCCAGTTAGAACATTTTATTAAGGTATCCCTCCTAAAAGAAGAACTCTGAGCAACTGTAGAAGGTTAATATGGCATTGTTTGGATTCTTTTAGTAGCAAAAAATTTCATTATGCTTTCAGTTGGAAGTCCCCAAATTGAAATGTCAGTTAAAGCCACAACCTAGCAGAGACAATATGAGATTTTTCTGAACATCAAACTGTAAAAATAATAAATCCCCACAGCAGTGTCCAGTATTTTTAGTTGCCTGAGTTTAGCTGAGACTAATGGAGATAAGCATGCAGAGTGCCCTGCTGGAGTGTTATGCACTGTCAAAGGGGCACAGGACAACTGCATCCGTGTTGGGTGTTGTGCTAGGTCCTCTTATCATTACAAGTTATTAATTGTACCTCCATTGATTCATATGCTTAAACCTTAATGCCCAAGACGATAGAATGTGACCCAATCTGGAAAGAAGATTAGCATTGACATTATTAGCTAAGAAGTCATTGTACTTGATGTCGTTAGCCCTCTAACCAAATATTACAGGTGTTTTTGTGACAAAGAGAAATGTGGAATCATAAGTATACCTGGGAGAAACACCACACAGGAGTCGGTGAAAGCAGCAATTCTGAGACATAACAGCTGCCAAGGACATCACAGAGTTGTCAGGAAAACAATAGGAGCCAGGGGAGTTACAGATTCTCCTTCACATCCCTAAGAAGGAGCCACTTCTGGCCTTACATTATGCCTTGAACTTTTCTCACCAGAATGGTGAAATAGTACATATTTATCACTTGATACCCTACGATTTCGGTACTTTATTATATAATTTCATTGGTTTATAGAGATATACAAAATCTGATTTAATATTTACAGTAACTAGCAGGTATATTAAGTGGTTATTATGGTGTTATAAAAATTTTAATCATCTGGTCATTATAACTGAATTGCCAACTCAATTTTTTCTAGAATCATTTTAGAATCACCTTGATGTACTAGTTTGAAGAACAAACCACACTTTGAATAATGTTCATTTTAAAACCTGGGTGAAAGTCACATCAAATTTTAGCAGTCTCTCAAAGGGTGACAATGAAGATCTACAATGTGACTTCAAGAGCTGAAGAAGTACTTTAACAACTGTCTTAGCTTGTGCCACAGATTTCATATCAGAGGTAAGTGAAAGAGTAAAAACACGAATGCTGGGCCTAAATCTCATAGGAATTTGGGTTTCTTATTTTTTAAAGCACAAAAACAACATTGTACGTCAAATGTCATATTATTATAGAATGAGTCGTTGTAAGTAATAGGTCCAGAAGCTAAACCTCTGATAGCTACCCCTTCACTGCCTGGGATGGAAGGGATACTAGAGTTTAGATGCAACACAACTAGTCTGCAAGAGTTGGAGAGGTGTTTATAATGACGCCATTTTGCTAGACCGTGATTGTGAAACAAATTGATGATAATTGAAAAGACAGGTGAAATCTGCCAGAATGTATTAGAAACGTTCTAGATGACTCAGTCTAGCTTTTCTCATATAGGAATTTTTTTTCTGTCTATAAATAAACATTGTCAATGAGAAGTCAAATTCCTTAGGTGGCTAACCTTGAAATTTTATATAAACAAGTCAAAATGACATTGGAATTATCAATTCACTGATTGACTAGAAGTTTTCCATCTTTCAGTGGGGTAATAGATGAGCTAGTGAACTGACATTTGCATTTAATAAAGATAGATCCTTGTCCCTCTTGGAAACACTCAATACCAAACTTCTAAAACTCAAATCTACTTATATCCATGTCCTGAATTTATGCCTCTGCTACTCTGGTTTCCCACTTTCTCTTCCAAGGAAAAGTGCAGTTAACTTTTTGTGTCCAGTATGGTTGTGTCAGGATATAAACTAAGGAGTTGAGAATATTTATTGATATTATTCCACATTACTTGAGGATACTTAAGTTCTTAAAGCCATAAATGTGACTCGTACATTTGAAGTGACATATTCTTTAAAGTATCTAACTATTTAATTTTATTTGCTCAGATCTTCATCCTAAATTTTTCCTAGACAGCTCTCCCAGGCCCAGGTCACATGGCGAGTCCATTGTGTAGTCCCACTGATGTTCGTAACAATGAACTGATCAGCTAAAGTCACACTGTGTCTGAGAAGGAAGTAGCATAAAAGGAAACTAAGGCTACCACCACCTCAAGCTACGTAAACTCTATGGTGGTATATATGATGCATCTGTGTTTTTGAAAACTCACATATGATCAGAAATCCCAGGAGAGCCTACCTAATGAGGTGTCACTAACACTTCTCTCACCATTAATTGGTTACCCCATACTTTAACAAGCTTACAGTATTATTCTCATAGTAATATATAAAATTACTCTTTTAAGATCTGTATCCCTTAGAGTCTGAGCTGGGTGAAAACAGGGATTTTTCCTCCTAACTGTCTAGCACAGGGACATGCATAAGATACCAGCTGCAGTAAGGAGTGAAGGACATTCACTGGATATTTCCAGTGTATCTACTATCTTGATTAAAAAAATTAACAGGAATATTGGGAATTTGACACTTTAGCTTGCAGAAAGACATATATAATCACTGTTCAATAAATATTACTGGTTGAAATAATTAATTCACAGATTCATATTTGGAGATCATAAGCTTCTTCAAATAGATATGAAGGCCCTATGCAGAAGCCATTGCATATTTCTCAATGAAAATGTGCTCAGAACAGGCTTGATGATTTGTTACATAATTTAAATACCAAGTTCAAGCTAAAAGTATGAAGCTTTAATGCTTCTGCAATATTTCTTAATTTTTTTCATGAAAAATGGGAAGGTCCTTTAGGGTGATCCCACAAGTATATGACTATTTGTCATAAAGAACTTCAAACAAATGACAACACTGGTATCACACAGGTGCTTGCCATTTTCACCATGTTTTACTGCACATTTGACAGCTCTGCTCTTCAGAAGCCATCAAATAAAGACTACTTCCTTGACAGAGACACAAAGAGTGATGAAGAGCCAGGCAAGCAGAGAGCAGACTGAGGTAAAGGCTCTGTGGTAGGGAGAGTGTGCTCATTTAGAGAAGAGAAAGGGACCTGGGCACAATGTTGAGCACTTAAAGTTCCAGGGCAAGTTTTGTAGATCTTTTAGACTGTGATCAGAGATTAAGCATCATCTGTAGTTTAATGGAGCCACTCAAGGTTCATCAGGGTATAAATCACAATGATGGGCATTCTTCACTCAAGGGTCAGTGCCTAAAGTGAGGTCAGACTTATGGCAAACACTAGATTGGGCTCATGACTGGGAGGATGCTGGTGGATGCTGAGATACCTTAGAGCACAGTAAACCTGGAATGACTGTCTTTGGCAAGAGATTTGTTACAAATACTTGTTAAAATCTTCCACATGCACATTTATTTCAAATCCAAACTTACTGATCACTGTAGTGAAACGGAGTAACCAAAAATGTTTATGTATGAAGTCTCACTCGAAGTCCTGTAACAGCATCTTATCAGCAACAACATATAGACGGCGATTGCTTAATTTGTATATCCCTGGAAAACCTACAGCCAGATGTGCTGGAATAGCCAAGCCGTGTAAGTACTAATTATATTTAGGATCAACACACTGAAATTACCTAGTTAGAATACAGTCATTCATGAAAATGAAGTGATATACAAAACCATTAGGGGAGCCAGTAGCAGAGGGGGAATTCCTTACTACACAGTTAAGAAGCCTGAGTTTCCATGGTCTACCAGCACATTCTTCCCATACAGTGGTTCATAATACTACCGTGCCCTTCTACAATCTGTCCAAAGGCTCCAGGACTCTGAATCCTTAATCTGGGTACTAGCCACATGGCTACTAAGCACAAAAGAAAGAGCGTGAATAGTTTTGTGGGCCAATGGGCCCTGTAATTTTAAAGCATTTTAAATTTTCTTTGAAGGAATGCATGTATGAAATATATATTGATAGAAAAGGTAATGCTACTTACTAACGTAGGAGGCTTTCGAAAATATGGGATAATCCTATAAGTAATTTGAAATCCTGCCCTGGTCCATTTTCATGAACTACCTTGAAGCTAGTTCACTGTAGGCATTAGAAACCCTGTAGTTTTGATCGTAATCTACCCCAATTCTCTATCAGCTGGGTTTTCCCAAAGCTCATTAATTCTAACACTGGCTGCCAAAAATCTCAGTTTCTACATCTGCTCTTTTAAGTCTTCAACTACAAAATCTATTTTTCATTTTCAATGGGAGTAATTTAGAGGATTGAGTTTGGTATGTAGATTTTTCTTCCTTTTAGTTAACTTTGAAGGATAAAATATGTCATCCATAAAAAAAGGTGACTGGTGTCTAAGACTGAATCTTCACTGAATTT
Source organism: Cricetomys ansorgei (assembly GCA_026225945.1). Lineage (NCBI taxonomy): Eukaryota > Metazoa > Chordata > Mammalia > Rodentia > Nesomyidae > Cricetomys > Cricetomys ansorgei. The sequence goes on along the minus strand of JAMJFZ010000716.1, from coordinate 20,295,491 downwards.
CCTTTCTATTTATGTGGTAAAAATGAATCAAATGCCAATTTTCACTTTCAAATTGCACATATATTTAATATGTGTTAATTAGCTTGGCAGTCTTGTGGAGAAGTAACAGTTCCCAGTGGCCTTTTCAGGAAACAAGCATGAAGAAGTGAGTGGCCTCCTTTAGTATCTTGCTTATCTATTTTTAGATGATTCTTTTTGATTTTTCTCACTGGACAGGATCAGGGTGCTAGAAGTATATTGCAATGAATCTCCTCCATCGGCCCACTCCTTTTTCCAACTATATGAGGATAACAAAACACCAAGCTGCTAAAAGCCACAAAGCTGAGCTCCTTCATAGAATCACAAATCCTTAGGAGAACAACTCCAAATGCCTCCACTACAATATCTGTGTGAAACTCATCCAGTTTCATGTTAAAGTAGGTACCTTTTATGTTTTTAATTTTTCACTTTCTCAGTGTTTTTCCAAGTGCTTTTAAACAGCACTAAGCCTCTAGAAACTACTACATAGCACAGAGTAAAAGTTGAGAGTGGCAGAAATAGCAGTGTCGAAAAGTCTCCCAGAGAGATTGGACTGCATGTGTTTCTGTGCAGTAGGTCAAGGGCAGGATGGAGAGATTATGGAGTGTGGCCAATCTCAAACTCTAAAAACTGGTTTCAGTCAGTCCCGTCTGTTTCAACTGCAATTTAGATACCAACATTAAAAACAACAACCCAAAATCTATTATTCTTATTAAACCAATCTCCTAACCTCTTTAAAAATACTACTTAAACTCCAAATGTTTAGTCCAGTGGATTACATTCATTTATACACACACACTAGAACACTAAGCCTAAAATTGTTATATAATTAACGACTACAAAACAGAACAGACAGAAAAATGACTGGTTCTATTCAACCCTTGTTAAAACACAGAAAATGAGTTAACAGGTTTTAGGGTTTTCTGAAATGATCTTACAGCAAAAAGTAATGAACACGATAATAGTGACTTATTCTGGATTTTTACGATAATGTCATTGAATGTGTTTCTTTGGAAATGTAACAGGAATCTAGTAGAGACACGGGCTGCAACCGGGTGGATGCTTGCTGAGCCTCACGTCTTTCCACTAGATTTCTGCTACATTTTAAAATCCTGAAAAAGTCACTATGCTCACTGATATAGTCATCCCCAATTATGATCCAATTAATTATGAGTCAGTTAGAAATGCCCTGGGTGCCAGAACAAGACAAATTCCTGCTATTTCCCTTGGTAAATTCAGGGAGATAAGAGAAAAGAAATGACAAATGCCTGAGTAACAAAACCAATCCAGCTTATTACAATAAATAAGAAGGAAAATCTGTTTTCTCCAATGGAGTTTGAAAAGCCCAGTGTAGGACCCATAACCAGGAGAAGTTTGCTAACACAAAACAAACTCCTTTTTTTTAGTGTGTGGGTGTGTGTGTGTGTGTATTTTTTCTTTTGCTTTGGGATTTCTTTTAATTTTTTTGGTACTGTTTTGTTGTTTATTTTTATAACTTTCATTTCTCTGTTTTTGTTGAGTTTCCTTTTTGGAGAGATAGAGAAGAGAGAGGGGACCTGAGAAGAGTTGGGGGAGGAGAGAACATTTTCAAAATATATTGAATGAAAAATTTTTTAATGAAAATGGGAAAAAGTTTTAAAGTAATAATCAGTAAGAGAGAAAAAAGAGCTCAGCAGTTAACAGCACTGGCTGTTCTTCCAGAAGAGCTGAGTTCAGTTCCCAGCACCCACGTGGTAGCTCACAGCTGCCTGTAACTCTAGATGCAGGGGGCCCAATGCTCTCTTGTGGCCTCTGTAGGCACGAAGCATGCACGTGTTGCACAGACATACATGCAAGCAAAACACTCATACATATGAAATAAAATAATAGAAAAATAAACAAAAAACCAGTTCAAATGATTCTAAAGAAGGCTACTAAGAACTCGTTTTGTTTAGAAACTGTACAAAAGGAGTACTCAAAAGATGAGTATGTCTCCTTTAGAAGATCAAGACTGTGTGAGAGTCTTTCATTGCAAACCCTACCACATAATCTCATAGGATTTGCTATTAATAAAGAAACAGAATACTTGGCAAATCTGCATAGGCGTTTGGAAAATAAAAGGTCTCCTTGAGAGATAATGTTAAATTTTTCTTACATTTCGTAAATTTTTAATGAACACATACACAAGAATTAAATTGTGTGATAAAATCCAAAAATATTAATAAAATGAAACTGAGGTATAGTTTTATTAAGATGAGTGGTCATATGCCTTCAAGGTCCCTCAACTTCATACAGGTGATATTTTTAACTTTAATTTACAATAAGGGATATCTGTTAGATAACATAGCCAATACTATCCTAACCGCTTAGCAAGCGTTCTATAAAAATTTATGATGACATTTGCACACAAGTACTGATTGAAGACCGAATTAGTATGCATGTACAATACAAATGGAAAAGTCATTTTAACATTTAACCTTAATATTAAAAAATCAGAGATCAAGGCTGAGCAGTGGTGGCACATGCTTTTAATCTCAGCATTTGGGAGGCAGAGTTAGGCAGATTTCTGTACGTTCAAGGCCGATCTGATCTACAGAGTGAGTTCCAGGACAGCCAGAGTTACAACTGAGAAACCCTGTCTCAAAAAACAAAATAAAACAAAGTCATAGAGAAAACTGTGTCTGTTTTAACATGACATTATGTTCAATATAAATGAGTACTAAGTCTATGTCAGAAATATTCTGAGTGCTTTATAAACCTTTATTTTTTTAAAAAATCTCATTAAGTGGATACTATTCTTTTATCACTAATAACTTGAAGCACAAAGAAGTAAGTAAGAGCCTACAGCTTTTAGCTTGCTAGTGAGCAGGAAATGCTGAAGATTTTACATTTCTGTATATTGGCTCTAGATTCCAAAATTTTATGCACTGCAATATGAGTCTTCATATATAAATAATTAGCTATGGTTATAGCTCTGGCTTCTGCAGTTCTCTCAGATTAGAATACATATTTCAAGCTGTTACAAAAAGCATGGCATCACAACAGACACCCTAACTGCTCTCTTTGTCCCAGTCATTGTTCTGATTCCTAACAGCTGAATTTATTTCTAACTATCATACGGCAGGGTCTGTCTACATTTACTGCATATCTACTGACCACAGTAGCATTTTGTTCATTTTCCTTCATATCTATTGTAATTCATGAATACACATATGCCACCGTATGCACACACACACAAGTTTAAAAAGTCTTGTCATTATTGACCGAGAGACGAGTTGTTTCCAAACATTGTAACTGTGATAATGTTGATAGACATCGTATCACTTTTCCAAATTTGCAAGTTATTGATAAATAATGTTGTTAAGACACTGCATTGAACTTTTCTAAACTTGCAGAATGCACACACTATGTCGCTTAAAGACAAATCACCTCAAGCTCTAGAGCAGTGGTTCTCAGCCTTCCTAATGCTGCGGCTCTTTAACACAATTCCTCGTGTTGTGGTGATCTCTATCCATGTAATTATTTCTGTTGATACTTTATAACTGTAATTGGCTTCTATTATGAATCATAATGTAAATATCTGATATGCAGATGGTCCTCGGTGACCCCTGTGAAAGTGTCATTTGATCCCTAAAGGGGTGTGACCCACAGGTTGAGAATAGCTACTCTAAAGACATCATAGGGACCGGGATTCAGTGAGATGTTTCAGCAAGTCCGTGTTATCCTTCCTGACCTGTGGTCTGTTGCTGGCTGCGCATGCTTCCCTTGGCTTGGGGATGAAGCACTCACCTCATGATTATGATTGTCTACTCTGATATGTTCTCATTATCTGCTCTGCACGTGTGCACGCATGTGCGTGTGTGCACACATGTGTGTGTGTGCACGCATATGCATGTGTGAATATGAGCATGTGGGGGGGTGTCATTCCAAATCCTCTTCTGATAAGTATATCCATTGCTGAAGGCAGCTATGCTCACCACTATACCACTAAGGCTGCACCAGGAGAACGAGCCCCACAATGTCAACTGACCAGCACTCCTAGGGGCCCACAGAAACTGAGGCCATAGACATGGAACCAGTAGGATCCTCTTAATACAGCACATGGCTAGATTGCTGTCCTTGAAAAATTCCTACAGGCTGGAGTGGGAGTGCCTCTGACCATTTTACTGACTTTTTAGACTATGTTTCCTTTGCTGGACTGCCTGGCTCACTCTTGATGTAGGGATTGGTATCTGGCCTCATTCCATCCTGCTATGCCATGCCCCTAATTGTGCTGTAACTGTGGGTGGACAGTTCTTTTCTGGGAGAAGGGGGCGGGGACATTAGTGGGCAGTGATAAGGGTAGATCTGGAGGAGATAGTAGTGGATAAGGGATGGAAGGAGGGGAGGAGGGGGTCTGGGATGTATTCTATAAGTTGTATGAGAGAGAAAAAGAAAAGAAAGAAACTGATTTGTAAAGCAACATATGATAGCAAAAGTTTCATATAGAAAATAAATGGTCTGGGGTTTTTCATTAGAAAAAAAAGGCATACCTGCCTTACTGGATCACATTTATGACATAATTTTAATCTTATTGTCTGCATGAGACCCTACTTTAGAATAGGGTTACATTCTGAAATCCTAAATATAAAAGATCATAACATTCCTAGTATGGAAACAAAATTCAACCAATACCACAACATAAAATTCTTAAGCCTGTGTTTCTTATGCTTGGGGGCCATCTTTTCGAATAATCCACCATGGTATCATGCTTATTAATCTGTTGGTGCTGACTTCTAAAACTTTTTTACAGACACTAGTTAATGTAGTGGATTTTCTGACAAAGCTTTTACTTTGTTTCTATGCACAACCAAATTGTCTTTTTTCTTATCCTTTGCCATTTGTTCCTTTTTCTTTTAGGAATGGTCCAGGACCTCTAATACAATGTTTGCTAAAAGGGCATATAGTTCTACCTTTATATGATTCCTTAATCACATGGAATTCTTTTAAGTAATTCTTTAAATGTATTTAAATTTTCTCTATTAAAAAAATTGGTCGTATTCTTCCCCCTCCCGCAAATCTTCCCAGATCCACCTCATTTCTACTCATGCAACTTCATTTGTTTTAAAAAGAAAAGAAGGGAAAAAAAAAAAAACCTCATTCCTGTGCACTTTGTGAGTTTTTGCTGTCATTGCTTTGATATTGTATTTTAAGGAACCAGGGAGTAGGAGCAGACCTTCCAAGGAGCAGGGAATAAAATACAGTGTTATAAAGAGATAAAGAGGGCACTAGAACTAGAATAGGAAGATTAAATGGGCAGGAGGACGGAAGAACAGGGTAAAGACAGAAATATGGGGAAGGCTGACTGACAGTAAAGGCCTTTGGAAAAGTCATATGAAATCCTACTACTGTAAAAGCTCCCTAAAATATATACATATCTGAGTAGAATTTAAATGTAATCAGCATATAGTTGGATAGATAATGTCCCAACTAGCCAACCTATGCTACCAAATAGACCTCCATATCAGGAGTATTACAACTTTTTGAGTAGTTAGCCAAAGGAATCTCACTGAACGGCCACCACAGCTTTGCAGACTCTTGCCAATTCTATTGGTTAGCCTCCATAATCTGATGATAAGACCCTATTGCTGAAGATACCACATTCTTACATCATTGAACATGGAGAAATCAAGCTAGTACTCAATTAGAAGCCGCACGACTATTGACTAGCAGAAATAGGGCTAGAAAGTACTATACATGCTACCAGAGTAAAGAAGTAATCATCAGTCTCCCTCAGCTACAAACCCTGTCAGTTACAGTAGCTACCTGTCTGCAAGATGTATCCACGGGTATATTACTGGCACAAAAGTTATGGAGTAACCAGTCATCTTTGGATAGCATTTATGGTCCACTCCATGAGATACAACCAGGATCTAACATTGTTAATAAGGCAAACAAACAAACAAACAAAACAGAAACCCTGAGACTAGTTTTAAGTAATTTTTAATTAAGCACACTATCAGAAATTTCATCAGATTAAAAAAATTCATTTCTCTTATTAGCTTGAGTTGTCTTTTAAATGATAAAAATGGTAAATTTGAAAAGAAAGTCACTTTCTGTACTTATTTAGCGAATATTCATTTGTTAAATTTTGGCAACTAACAGAAATTTGGAGGTCCTGTAACACTGGAATAAACTAAATAGGATCATCATTTGGTATTACTTTTATTATAGCACTGAATTTGGTTTGTAATGTTTTAGGTAAGATTTTTTTTTTCCATTTACATTCTGGGAAGAAGACTCTGCAACTGTCATTTAATATAAAGTCTCTGCCAAATTCTGATTAGATTTGATTTAAAAAAAATTTTACAGCCCTTTCTCAAAACTAATTTTCCTTAAAAAACTGTTTGTCACAGGCCTGAGGTCATAAGATACTATGGAATATAGTCACCATCCTTTGACAGTATAAATCAGTAGGCCACTGAATATTCTGGAAATCAGTATCACTTCAGAAAGACACCCATTTCACAGTCCACAGCCCTTGACCTGTGGAAGATCCACAAATGCAGCACTACCTGCCCATTTCCACCCCTTTATATGATATTCCTCAATGCTTGGCACCAGTGAACATGTGATGTCCATGATTCACTTGGCTAGTTGTCTACTTTCACCTAGTAGACTATAAGTTCCGTTAAGTAGGGTCTGTGTTATTTCAATTCTTCAACCGTGTCTTAGACATTCAGTGTGTATGCCTGCACGTGTGTATGTCTATTAATACTTTTTAATGAATGAATACAAATATTAATCTCATTTATGTACTCAAGGTTTTATCTATGTCCACATAAAGTATTACTTTCATTTAGTGTATATTGAGTTGAGCTGATTACGTGATTGATTTTTTTTCCAGATATAAAACAAAACAACCATTTTTAACAAGCAAAATACCAAAACGGTATTTTGATTTAAAAGCAAACTTAATAATCGCCTCATCATCTTTACAACAGTCTTCTGACCCATCCACTACAGAAAACGTAACCCTGCCAGTCATTTGTCATCATGTCAGTAGTCTGGCAGACAGGATTAAAAAAAAGAAGAAGGAAGAAGAAGCCAACGGTTTATGAATAGAGATTTTGGAAACAGGGAATAACTAAAAGTATAAGACAGCCTCCCTCTTTTTTGAGAATTTCAATGTACAATCAGTGTTCCTTAGTTTTTATTCTCCTAGAAATTAGTTGAAGTATCAAAGTAATGCCTAGGCATGGTCCGACATCAACTATTTATCCAGGAAACACTCGAGTTTCAGTAAATGCTGCTTCATGTTTTCCCAATAGAACAAAGAAGAGCTATAGATTAAGTCAGATAGAGACTCCCGGTGTTAATGAGGCCTTGCTTGGGACAGCACCTTGCTCTTTCTTACTAAGCACTCTCCATGAGCCTCCCTTTAACCATTTTCATCTCCAGAATATGAAAGCTTGCTATCCCTGCTGGTCAGTAGATGGACTCTGGAAAACTGGATTGCTCTGTATGCATCCAACAGCCCTAGAACAGTAGCTCAATTCATTAAGATACAAAGACTATGATAACAGTTATCTATGCAATCAGGATATACCCATCTTCCTGAGACCAAGTTAACAGTTTTCCTTTTTTTTTCCTGTTCTTTTCACTTTTCTGACCAGCCAGCTTATGATATTCATACATAGCTCACAGATTTCATAATATATGCTGAGCATTTTCATATTAAAAAACAAAATTAATTGGTTCCTTTTTGAAATTCGCCATCTTATTTATTGCTTTAAAAATCCATACACAGAAAGGGATGGAGTTGGCATCTACAGTAGGGTGAGTCTTCTGAAGGTGGGACCCTGCAGACTGATGAGGAGCAATATACTTTCTTGCCCTGAAGCAAGACTCGTAGCTGAATGAAAAGCAGCAGATGATTTCTGCAGGCAATGTCAGTGCACTTCTCTTTCACAAAGGTCACTATGAAAGATGTCCTTGGAGGCAGAAGGGAGGAAAAGAAATCCAACCACATCTTTATTAAATGGCTGCCTTCCCTTTAGGGATATGGCTTTACAGTTTATTACTTGATACCATCACATTCTAGAGATTTATCGCAATTACTGGGTAATGCTAGAATAAATATAAGCAATTCCTATCTGACAATCAGGGTTTGTTATGAAATGCACATGTACAGATATATTTCCTGGAGACTGTATGTGGCCATAAGTTCACAAGCTAGAATTTCAGGATTAGAAGGTCTGGTCATTTTTATTTTTTCAAATTATTTTTATAAGATAGAGTCTTTAGAAGGGGATAAACTTAAGAAGGTGGTACCTGTCTAAATGGGACTAATGGGCTGCCAACAGAAGTTGTCTGGGGCCTGTTTACCCACTCTGCCATTCTACCACACAAGGATACAGCAGGAAGCCAGAGACCATATGGTACATTTACAAAGGAGACACTGAACTGGCTCAACTTGCCAGGCTCCTGAAATATGAGAAATCAATTTCTTTTATTTATAAACTACCAAGTCTAGAATGCTTTTGTTATCCCAGCAGGAACAGATTAAGACAATATCCTTGGCCATTTTATGAGCATTTTAAAGCAGTATTTAAACTACATCTACATAAATTCAAATGGCTGTTTTATTTCTTTCTTGAAACCTCTCCTTTATTAGTTGATAGTTTGTCCTTTGTCCCACCAGCTTCTGTGTTTCTGAGGATTGAACCTGTAGCCTCTTGCATGCTATGCGGGCACTCTATCCTTGAACTATACTCTCCTCACTTCCTGTCACTATGTATTTTGTTCCTTTTGGCATATTGCCTGGTGCACCTTAAGCTCTCTAGGCTGCCCTAGTCCTTCTGTAGCTCAGGTAGTCCTGGAGCTTGCTCTTTTCTTGGTTCTGCCTTCCAGGAAGCTGCCGATCCAGGTCCATGACACCAGGCCTGTTGTGTGCTTTCCTCTTTGAATAATAGAGAAAAAAGAAGAAAAAAGTTTCATATAAAGGATTGATATAGAGCAGTTAGCGGCTCCTTCTGGAACAGTCTGTAGGACTCATTATTTAGAAGAACAATGTACTCATTTGCTTATTTACTTATTTAGTAGTAGGAGATGCCTTTCCAGAGTCAGGTGGATACTTACAATCTCCTGAGTTATTTATATCAACTCATGAAGAATTGAGCAGAATAGGCCACAACGCCAATACAAATCTGAAAAATGTTCTTGTGATCAATTGTGCTGTGAATAATACATGACTGAAAAGTGGAGTCTTGCCTTTACATACAGCACTGTCACTTCTACTCATTACCCTCCACCTCCCGAACCTACTAAATGTCCTGCATTCGCATCTTTGTCTGATCTGTAAGTGGGGGTTCAGAATGTTTGGGTAACTGAAGGTCATTCAGTTAAAAATCAGGAACTGCAGTTTTAAATTTAGAAACGTAACACCTGACTTAATCCACTGTTCATCCTCACTGCACTACACTGCTTCGCTCTACTTCACAGGGATTACGACTCTACTAAACAGACAAGGGGGGCCCACTATCAGCGTTTAAAATATACATTTTATTTTTCTGTGAAAGTATTGGATTCTGATTTTTTCTTAATTTTATTATTATGAAAATTTCAGTTGATAAAATAAAAACAGATGCAAGAAACAGCAACTTTAATGTTTTACAAAGAACAAAATCCTACATTTCAAGTGCTATCAGTTCTATTTTCTTCTGAAGAGTAAAACGATTCATTCGTAGAGATCAAAAACTTTTGTTTGTTGATCAAGCCCTCATCACTGGAAAAAATACCAAACCTCCATATGTTTGCATTTCTGCTGTCGCGTCTAAGACTCAGGAGGAATGCAAAAAGACATTGTAAGAAAGTTAAGAATTGGGAGATACAGAAAAAGACTGAGAGAAACGCCATCATCTGGTATAAGGCAGGAGAGAAAACGCCTTTAGTTGTGTGCCCACTGGTGACCCCCTCATGCTCCATAGGATATCCCCAATCTAAATGTAACAGAGATGGCCCTGGTTCAACTAAATGTGCATAAAAACAGTCATGTAGGGAGACAGGCACTGGATAGCGGTTGGAGGGAGACGAAGGAGAGGGTAGAGATGTAATCAAAACACATTAATACAGCTATGAAACTGTTAAAGAACAAAATCACTAAGTACATTTAAAATAGAACTTTTGCTTCTGGGTTTATTTTCAAGTAACTCTCTTTAAGACATACTTATAACACCTGTATATACTTGACACACTGTAACAAGAATATTATATGAGGATGAGACATGTGGGCACATGGTTCAGTGGTAGAATGTTTGTTCAGCACAGTCAAGGTCCTAAGCTCAATACTCCACAAATTCAGAAAACATAACAAAACAAACAAAAAATCAACTCAAAACAAAGATAAAAACTGCATACATGATCATAACCCTGATGGGTAGAGTTTTGATGCTTTGGGATTTGGCTTTGTTTCACTAGAGATCAAACCCAGGGCACATGATAGTCAAGTGCTCTATTAAAAAGAGCATAATTGTTTTTTGTAACAGGTTCTGCATATAGATTGCTGATATTAACTATGCTTCTGAAACTTTCTCTTTCACATTTACTCTTCAATGGAAAGTGAAGATTAAAGATGGAATAGTAGTGGTGTTTTGTTTTTTGTTTTTTTAACTTGGTTTTTCTGAGCACTTCTTAGGCCATCTAGAGGCATCATGAACTAGAGTTCTAAGGGGTTAGCCTGGATTTACAAACCCTGCCTGTCATTACAGAATGCCTTGCCAACTGTCTCTTGCATCTCACTTTCTAAAATGCTCGAACATAACATCTGTATTATGCAGAGTGTACTTTCACATCTTCTCTTACATTTGGTCTTGGACTTTGTACATGGCATTTTCACACATTTCCTTGGCTACTTTTACCGTATTTTTGAAGCTTTAAATTCCATTTTCACACACTCTTTAAAGCATTAAAATCTATCGTTAGAATTTCTGTTGGCAGATGTTTGTAGGGTACTGATGCTGCTTACTCACACCTAGAGGTCAGATGATGGAGTGAGTGAAAATGGGTCTAGACTCTGAGTCAAGCTTTCTATGTGCCAGCTGTTAGGCCATGGAATGCTTGGGATACTTTCATTTATTACCTAAGGTTTGTCAGGGATAATTCATATAAATAGTTGGAATAATGTTTAGTACGTAGTAAATATTAAAATAGGCTATCGATGTGTTGTTATTAGAGTGAAATAACTGTGCAGGTATGTACAGAATCTTGTACGTCTAATATACTTAAAAAGGCATTGCATGTTGTAAATTCCTAATTGACTTAAGAGTAATGGGATTTACAAGGAGAGCTTAGAGTTCTATCCTAAATGATCTCAAAATTGAACTCAGAAAACACGATGGTGAGAGCAATGCAATTTTAATTTTGTCACAAAGACAATCAGTACAAGAAAAACAAGAAAAGTAAATAAATCCAGGCAAGTCTTCAGAAAAGACTTTGTAGAAGATGCCACTTAAGTTGTGCTCCAGGGGAAGGCTTCTGAGGCATTCCAGGAGATTAAGGGGAAATTGAACTTCATTCAGGATAAACTCTCATTTGATTTATAATTAACATGCAAAAAAACTCTCTGAAGAAAAGTAGCACAGGATGAACTCATGTGGCACTTTACCCATTTATCATTTGAATTTAACTCACCAATTAAAGTGCTTTCATAGACAGCCTTTACATGCAGGCTTTGAGGTAATACGTAAATAGAAGGAGTACAGTTATCACTGCTTTTTAAATTACAGAACCTACTATAGTTAGCTATAGATATATATGACAAGAATTCATTTGAATGAATTCTGAGTATAACAGATGTAAATTCAACAACAGAGTCAGATCTCCTTAAAATTATTATTATTCCTACTTCCTCATTGAATCTAATGAGACTAAGTTATACAACATTTGAATACCATGAAGGTTTTAATACTTCTGTTCCTTTCAGAGCCCCAAATTTAATCCATTAGGTTTGAGATACTAGTATCTTGGGTACCAGACTAAGATAGATATAGTTGGAAATTTTAAGGAAGGAAATTATTTAATTATGTAAAAGCTGAGTGGCTAAAAATCAGATTTTCCTCTCTTAATAGATAATCTTGTGCAGTCCAGAGAAATGATAAGGGTCATGAGTTGCTTTATTACACTTGTCACTTTTGCTCATGAAGTTTGAGTCAGCAGTAAGGAGCATGGAGAATATCCTAAACCGGTGACTTTCAAATTTTATGGTGCAGGCCAATAATGTGTCTGTGCTATCCCACACTAGTTTCTGGCAGAAGATGCTAAATTCCCAACAATGAACAATGAGAAACTCATTAGAGATAGCCAATTTTAAATACTATGCTATGCAATTTTAAATTAAATAAATTATGCTCAAAGGTAACAAGCAATTATTTTAATTATTTACAATTTTATAAATGCTTTAAAAGTGATTTACAGCGTCAAGCTCTTACATTTATAGTTTAAATATGGCATAATGGTGTGTATATGTTGTACATATTGTGCGATTTTTCTTTATATAGGGATTTATTGAAATGTTGACATTTTCGATGCAAGGGCAGGTTATTTAGTTGATAGAAATTGGAAAACTCTGTAATATAGGATAGTTTGCTCTCAGAGTGGATTAACATTTTATATTGCAGCCTGGTACAATATATACCATCACACTTATAAAAATATACATAAGAAATGAAATGTCACAATGCTAGACTCCATTTTTTCTTATTCAGTTCTGGTCTCTACATTCAATTTAATTAAAAATCTAGTCATATTTTTGGAAAGTAATAGCGTAATCATAGGGATCATGCCCTCCAGTTTTAACCAGAGAATGCAGACAGGTCAAAACGGAACATACCGTTAGTGACTGAGATATAAAAACGTAATTGCATATTCAGGAAAAACTGACAGCACCTGCATAAGAAGGAAAGAGGGTAGTCTACAGAAAGACGCCCAAGACTTTAAGAACCTCAGTCTGGTTCTTTAAATATAAATAAATATATAAATCCACTCAAAAGAATAAGCAAAAGAAATTTCAAGAAAAAGAAAAATCATTCCTAGGGTAGAGAAAAAACTGATTTCCAGTAATAGTAATGAGGTCAAGTGTGCAGTTTTCAGTAAGAACAATGAAACCATCGCAGGATTACAAAGAAAGTTTACAACGTGACTCATTCAACATAAATAATAAGATAAAGTAAATAAATGGAAACGCTTCTTGAAGGTGACCACATATAACATTTTTTACATGAAGACTTTATTGTTCTTAAAGCTCAAATATTTAAGATGGAAAAACTCAAGAAAATTATGACTGAACAAACTTCTTGAATTACCAATGGAGAAATACGAAAACATCTTTAAAAGTAAACCAAAAGTAATTAGGAGCTGTAATTTACATTATTAAAGTAAAAATTCAATGAAGGAATTTCAAAAGGGATGCAAGCAAAAGAATCTACTAAGTCTGAAAAAATGGAATGGAAAGCACAATGGGAAAAAAAAAGGAACTGGGCTTAATATTCCTGTTGTTGGCTATCACATGAACAATGTATGTATTATGGAAATCACAGAAGAAGAAAAGAAAGAAAAGGACAGAGTAAAATACTTAAAGTAACAATGAACTTTAAGTAACGTGAAGTAACTTAAAACTTTGTAAATTTGACAAAAAAAAAAAATTAAACTACAAGCATCTATCACGTTAGATGAACTCAGAGAAATGCACACTTTTTATTTCAATCAAATATTCAATGCAAAGGGTCAAAATAGAGTACCAAAAGAGGCAATAGAGTAATAGCTCATTACAAAAGACCCTCAATCATATCTGCGTCCATTTCATTTTGGAAACTAGAAAGCAGTCAGCAGATATTTCAAAGAGCTAAATAAAACCAACCAACAAACAAAACATATGTTAAATAGGAATCCTAAGCTAGACAAACTCTCCCTAATAAATGAGGGGGGAATTATGACAGTCACAGATAAACAAGAGCTGTGAGACTTCATTCCCATTAGATCTGAAATGGAAGAAATGTTCAAGGGAATCCTGTAGTAGAAAATTAAAGGAGACTAGATAGTAATTCGAAACAATATGAAGAAATTAAACTGTCAAACAAACAATATGTGCAAGGGCTGGGTTGACTGAGTTAGTAGATTACGAGGTGCATGAACTTGAGAACACTGGTCCCCACAGAAAAAAACTGGGTGTAGTCATGTACATATGTAATCCTGCTGTTGGGGAAGTGGAGACAGGTAGATTCCTGGGTTTCATTGGCTAGCTGGCCCAACAAAATCCTTGAGCTCCAGGTTTAGCAAGACATGCTATTTCAAATAATAAGGTGGGATCAGGCCTTGACAATTAATAAATGACTAATTGGAATTAAGGGGCACCCAACAGAAGGGAAATTATGCCTGGTCCTGGAAGCCTAAGTCAGCTTCTCTGGGTCAGGAAAATTGTGAAACTGAGAAAGGAATCTAGAAATTTACTCAACCAGAATTAATTCCTTACTACACTCTAAATCTGGAAACAACACAGAGATCAATAGATCATGTGAGACCGTCCCAATGTATATACCTACATCACAGTTCTTACATCCAGGAACTCCAGGAACATCACAAAAGAAGGAGCTGAAAGATATTAAGAGCTAGAATACCAGAAAGTGAGCTAGGAAACAGTCTTTCCTAAACAAGTCTGGATAAGTAACACCATAACAATAGCAATATCAAAATATTCACAGGGTCCCACCCAGAGACAAAGAACTACAGGCAATTACTGACTGCTGCGAGAAGGAGAATTAGCTAATCGCAGGGATAAGCTCCCTTACTGGTTATTCAATGCAGAATGGTGAGCTCTGAATCCATGTACACACAAACAATAAAAATAGACTCAGCAAGGTAATATATATATATATATATATATATATATATGCATAGATGCATATATATGCATATATACATACTCATAATAATGCATCTATGTATATATACACATATGTAATAGTAATAAAGAAAAATAAGCTATCAACTTGAGAGTGAGGGTATTGGAAGCAGTTTAAGAAAGGATGGCTGGTATATACTAGAGGGCGAGAGGAAAAGCAGGAGGGAAAATGATGTAATTCTATTTCAATTAAAAACATATTTAAAAAAATGATGTGGAGATCAATTAAAGAAGACACTCAACACTGGTCTGGATTCTACATACTAATGCATGTGAACTGGTATTCATACTCATGCATGTATACGAGCACAGGAATGCGTGCGCACACACACACACACACACACACACACACACACACACCACAGAGAAACTAGAAGCATATGCATAGGGTATTTTAAAAGCTAATATTATCGTAATGGGTTCTGAAAGTCTAATTTTATTTTCTGTGGGATTTAACGGATTCATATACTTCAATTATTAATTTAAAGCCAAACATTGTTGTAACTTTGATTTGTAACTCTAAATTTGTTTTGCACATATTTGGAAAAGACAAACTAATACACTGAAAAATTCTTAGTTTATGTTTGGGAGCACATAATATAAAACATATAATTTTATGACATAATAACATTAAAAGGGATGTGGACAGCACTGTAAAAGTTGAAGATGCATGTTAGGGACTTTAAATTGACATAAACTTTAGTGTCAAAATATGAACCATGAGTAATTTCTATACCAACCTCACATAAAATAGTTAAAGAAGCAAGAAAGTAATTTAAACATTTTTTCTATAGAAAAACAAACAAACACAAGGCAAATAGTGAAAGGAATGAAAACAACAGCAACAACAAA
Source organism: Cricetomys ansorgei (assembly GCA_026225945.1). NCBI lineage: Eukaryota > Metazoa > Chordata > Mammalia > Rodentia > Nesomyidae > Cricetomys > Cricetomys ansorgei. Next base: position 20,279,707 of record JAMJFZ010000716.1, on the reverse strand, counting down.
GCTTTAAAACTCAAGACAAAAGAGACAGTAAACTGGCAGGTGTAGTTTCTTCCTTAAAATTTCTGCACTTAAATGTGACTACATGAAACTCTCCTACTGAAAGGAGGAGAGAGGATAACAACAGGGGTCTACTCATGGCCCACATTTTGACACTAACTTAAATTTATCTCACTTTAAAGTCCCTAACTTGCATCTTCAACTTATACATCCCTTTGAAAGAGTCACTTGAAATAGAGAAATCACAAAGAGTATGAAAGCATGCAAAGGAAATACCACGTAAACACCAGCAAAAGGAAAGCAGAGGTACCACACTAGCATCAGACAAATCAAAATGGCACTTTCAAAGGGGCACAATACGAGGTTAACACAGAAACTCACTTGCACTCCTCCTACACACTGAAAATGAACAATCTATGAAGAAAAGTGAGAAAATAATTCCATTCCCTATAGCACCAAAGGAATACAATGATTATAAATTAACAGAAGACGTAAGAGTTGTGAAGTGAAAACCACAAATTAGGGAATGCACGAACAGAAACAAACCCATGTTCATGGATCTTGTTATCTTAGTTTGGACAACAAGTCAATGCTATTCAAAGTGAATGATATGTACCAGAATCAATCCCTATCAAAACCACAGAGATAATTTTATTTTGAGAAATAACTTCATGTTAATCTCATGGGACCTAAGATACATCACAACCATCTTGAAAGGGGACAAAAGGAGATCTGCTGGCTTATGATTCACAGAACAGCTGAAGGGCTTGAATTACAGGACCACGTGAAGACAGACTGGCCTGGTGTGCTGCCTGATCCTGTGGTAAACACCAGGATCAGAACAACTCGGTAAGGAGGGGGTTTATTTCATATACAGCTTAAGGTCCATCATGGAGGGAAACAAACGTAAGAACCTGGAGGCAGGAATTGAAGCAGAGACCACGCAAGACACTGCTTACTGGCTTGCTTTCCATGGCTTGTTCACCTTGCTTCTTTTACAACACAGGACCCTCTAGCTGCCAGGAGTGGCACCAGTCACCTCAACTGTTTATTAAGAAAATGCCCCACAGATATTCCCACAGGTCAGTAGAGGCAATCCTTTAGTTGGGGTTCACTCTTTGCTGGGAGTGGTGCAGGGGAACAGCAGCCAGCATTGGAGCCTCAGGAGTCAGCCTACTGTTTAGCAAGGCGACAGTAGGTTTTTACCTTGGCCTCCCGGGGGATTGTGTCTTGAATCCCTTTTCTACTGCTGAGCCTTATTGTGCTTGTTGCTACCATGGTCTCCCTCTCTCTCCTGTGGTATGAAAGTTCTATGGGGGTCTCTAACCCCTCACTGGGCAGTGTTTCTGGCACACATAACAATAGTGATGATTTTCCCTCAAGTAATGCCACCTGGGCAAGGCGGTGCCACTCAGTTGAATTGGTGACTCTATTGAAACTCCAGAAAGGAAAACTAAAAAACATGTATAAGCCTAAAACAGTGTTTTCCACATGTAGTTACAGGGTAAAATTACGATATTTTGTCAGCTGAATTAGAATTACTAACTTAAGAAGAAAATATATTTTTTGCTATGGACTTGTTTGGTCAGGGTTAGGAAAGCTAGAAAAAAGAAAGCTTAATTGCTAGGGCCCACAAGTTTCACCTATGAAAAACAGACCCATGATCAAGTAATAACAAATGAGTTTCAGTGCCCACTGTTAGGATTTAACTTCCTCGACCACAAACAAAATAGACTCTTTCCTGGTTTCTATAATTAAAAATTTACTGATGAGTTTGAGTCACACCTTAAGGATATAAAGCTGTGTGGCAGATTCTACTTTTACCTAAGAAAAACAATAAGACCCATGACTTAAAGTTTTCTAGTTAATAGCAAACTTGTTTCATTGTGCTAACTAAATACGAATTGTGTACGTTAGGATACTGTGACGTGTACTCATTTTCTAGTAACTGCAATAGAAGCTGGCTGTGGGAACAGTTGGCTTGTTTAAACTCTGTTAATCTATAGTATTGCTTCTGGAATATCGATGTATTGTGGGGAAAACTACATGTAAAACTGGGTGATTGTGCATAATCAGGGGTGGGAATTGAAAATAACCTGTTTTTTTAAATATGTAACTTGTAATCATTCACTGGGAAAAACAGGACTCATGGTTATGATGTGATTTCTTCTTACATAAATGATATTGTTCTAAAAAGTATAGAGGGGTGTAGGAATAAGAAGGAGAAGAAAGGAGAAAAGAAGCTGATAAGATGTATGAGTGAGATGTATGCATGCTGGCCCTACAAAAAGGGAGGAAGGAAGCTTGCAAGATGTATGGGTAAGATCTATGTGTATTAAAGCTTTGCTTCTTCCACAAGATGTGTGTGTGTGTGTGTGTGTGTGTGTGTGTGTGTGTGTGTGTACTGAGCCTTTGCTTCACCCGTAAGATGTGTGTGAATGTGTAGGTGTGTGATTTTATGAAAAGATACAATAGAAAATAAGTTTAAATACGAGAAATAAAAAGAAAACAGACAGGAGAGAGAGAAAGGAGAAAAACAAGAAAAGCAAAGTAAAAAAGAACAGAAGGAATAAAGAGAGAAGTTTGTCCCGTCTATAAGAGGTGTGGTTTTATTCTTATTATTTCACTGATTCTGCCCCTCCCTCACGGGTCATTGAACTCGCTGCCAGGGCTGGACCCAAGCACCTCTTCTCCAGTGAGTATGGTTTGTGTCAAGTTGACAAAACCTAACCAGTACACACTGAACAACAGAATCAAACAAAGAGCACAAATCTTTGTATAACCAAGTAAGTGAATTTTTAGAAGGGTGCCAAGATCAATCAATGAGAGAAGACAGACTTCTCAACAAAAACTTGTGGGGAGAACCTAGATGTTCACATGAAAGAGCCTGACAGTAGACAGTTTCCTAAAAACACACACAATAATTGATTTTAAATGGATCAAAGATATAAATGTCAGACCTGAAATGACAACTTGGTACAAGACAGTATGACTATTTTACAATACAGAATTTCTGACTTTCTTTTTTTTTCTTTTTCTGACTTGTTTGTTTTTAAGACAGGGTCTCATGTGTCTTGGAATGACATGGAACTTGCTATACACCAAGATGGCCTTTACCTTCTGACCTTCCTGCCTTTACCTCCCAAGTGCTAGGATTATAGCAATACACAATCCCATACAGTTTAGGTGATGTTGGGAATCACATCCAAGATTGTGTATAAAATAGGTGAGAGCCCTACCAAGAAAGCTATATCTCTTGTTACCAGAACTGAGATTTCTTTAAAATTATACAAAAAGCATATCCAACAAAAATTTTAAAAAAATCAACAAATTCAACTCCATGGAATTAATCTCCCCTCTTCTTCTCTGTGCTCCGTTCCCCTCCCACCCCCTCCCCCACTGCTAACATTCATGCCATCATGTATTGCCATAGCTCTCCTATAGCTCTCTATGTAGAACAGGCTGTTCTTTAAGTTGTGGTACTCCTGCCTCAGCCTCCCAATGACTGGAATTATATCCATGAAGAAGTTTTAAAATTATGCATCAGTAGATCTCTCAGTAAAGTGTAAGAAAACACTTACACTAGTGGAGACACTATTTGTGAGTCCCACCTCCGATAACAGATTGACATCCTAAGTAACTAAAATCAGTCTCAAGATTCAAGAACAAAAATTAATGACTTAATGAGATTAATTGATTAATTAGTTAGTAATTAGTTAAGCAGCAGGCAAGCATCTTGACATTTGTACAAAAATGGAAAAATGGTGAGTAAACACAATGTAAAAATTGCACAAAATTTCGAGCTACTGAGGAAATGCAAATAAAAATTTCCTAAGACATTCCTCACAGTCATTAGGATGGCTACCATTTAAAAAGAGAAACTCATACAGGTTGGTGAAGCAGCTGAGACAATGGGTTCTTTGTTTGTTTCTGTTGGGAATGTTAAATGGCATAACGACTGTGAAATAATATGGAAGTTTCTCAAATGATTAAAAATAGAATTATCATAGAAACTAATAATCCTGTACATGGATTTCTATATTCAAGAATTAAACTTAAATATCTCAAGCAAATATTTATACAACTGTGCTCATAACAGCATTAGTTAAGAGTGGTTTTAACGCTGAATTCATGGACATGTCCACAGATCGATACATGGACATATGATGATATATTCAAAGAATGGAATATTGTTACAACTAGGAGAACTTCTCACAATGGATGACAACGTAAGCATTGCCAGCTCGCTTTCAAAACAGCTTACCCTATACCTTTTGTGATACTGAGTCCTGAAGGTACCTTTTATTTCTTTAGCATAAAGAACGATTCTCATTTAAGAAACCTGCCTTTCCCACTATTGACTTGTCTTCATTTTTGTTCAAACAATTTTATTCTTTAAAGAATTGCACATATGCCAGAAACTATCTGTGACTGACTTACGTGCATATAATAATTTTTCTTATGTTTATTTGACCTTTTATTTAAAGAGTACTTTTCCAGTAGTACAGGTCTTTTATAAAAAAATTTCTGACTATAAATATGGTCATTAGGCCTCATTTTAAAGAAATGTAGAATTCTGCACTGTACAATTCTATACCAATATAAAACCTATCCAGAGAAATCTGTACATATTTATATGTCTATATATACCAATATATATGTATATTCTACATGTGTTTATATATTCTACTTATTTCTATGTGCACTTAAACATTTGTCTATATGCCCACAAATTTTTAGATATTTTTGAATACTTTATATTTAGAATAGAGAATTTTGTGTCAAGAAGGAGCAACAACATTTTTGCTTTATCCTCCTTCTTGAAACCAAAATTTAACTCTGTCACATATTTGTGACCAAATATTGATATGTTCACCTTTCAAATATAGTAAACTTTGAACTTAAATTTATGAGAACATTAAAAAGTAACTTTGATCTGTTCATTTTCTCTAAGAGCAAATATTATTCTGCACGGAGTATGATAATATCATTCTAAAAGTTCTTTATCTAAAAATATCCTGTGGAACAGGAGAAGGGTAGCATATCCATGTGTGGAATCTCAACAATGAGTTTCAATCTGGAAAAGCTGAGCTTGAGTCTGTGAAATTCTCCCACCTGAAGCTGGTCAGTCAGCAGAATGAAGTCTAAGCACACTGAAGCATGTTCTCCAAAGAGGAGCCCGAGGGCTTATTATGCTCATCCTCACTTGGTTCCAGGCTCATGATTGTACAATTTTCATGCCCTGAGTATGCTTTCCCATCTTTCTGCATCCTCAGAGGGAGAAAGGTATGAACATACTCTCTAAAGTGGCAGGCCTCCAATGTATACACATTAATTTATTGTCTGTGGCATGGCAGACTCACATTACAGGCTCCATTTTCTCATATGAAAGCAGTCTTGCGGTGATTATAGTCAGCCCATCTCAGAGATGTTCCACATAGCAAATGAGAACAGATGGGATTCTGGCTTTGGTACTACAGAATCCTGTGGTAAATGACATTACTTCTATCATTACTCACCTCTCCAAGTATATTCTATTTTCCAGAACAAGGATGACACTTAAATAATCAGATGAAATTTGCATAAAGCTTAATTAGAACCACACCTCTCCTGCTGTATCAGTGACATCTGAGACATTTGTCCCTGGACTTTAAAAATATTTATCCTGCAATAGAACTCCCCAGATTCTTATATTTATTTTTGCCTTTGTGCAATGATGGGGTTTATTTTACTTTCTCCAGGGCAAACAAAGTAATGGAAAGAAAGAATATTTGGAAAGGAAGGAGACAGCTGTAGTCTTTTACATGTATTTTGGATTTTCCAAGTCAGTCCCTAGTCCACAGGAGTTCTTTATAAAGATTATATCACAACACATGCATGCACACACTCCCCCAACACACACATATGCACACACCTTCCAAGTCTGTATGCTTGATATACTGACTCATATGTAGTTGTGTGTAGAGAATATGCAGCTATGAAATGGACATGGCTATAATTAAAATTCCTTAGGCACAGAGTCACAAATCTTAGCTTTGAGAAAGTCTCAGATGGAGAAGAAAAAAAATTTAACCCTGACAGATTGTAAAACGTCTGTAATTTGTATGCCAAACAAGGTGAAGCTAGAACTCATTTAAAGTCAAGGTAAATTATGGCTGCTACTTTAACTGATGTATCAGGCCTATCATCCTGACAGACGAAAATTCAATTAGTCTGACAGACCTGACAAAGAGATCCTGAATCCTGCCTCCTACTTTTTACATGTTTTCAAAATGATCTGTTGGTAAAACTGCCACTGAGCTTATGATAGTAAAAGTTTACCTAGGGAAAAAAAATGTCTTGAAAAATCACCTTCTCACTTAAAATAGAAAGTCAAATATTTACTTTGCACTTGTCTATTTTCAGTTTGAAGTGACTTTGTAATAAAATGCTTTGAATGTATATTTACAGTGTTACATTAAACATTTTTTTCTTAAATAGCAGAAACACATTATATTATGTTTTCATCTTAAAGTATCTCCTGCAACCATGTCTCAACTTTGTGTTCAAACATTTTATTAACTATGTGACAGTACAATGTACACACTACATTTGCATACTCATCAGAATATATAAAGTTCAGAATATACAGTTCAGAAAATACAAAGTCAATAAGATGTTTCCAAACCTACAAGTAAAGCTTATTTCCTGGGGAGGGGAAAAATTTAACAGCAGGATCTACAGCCAGAAATGCTAGACTTACATAAAGAAAACACACCCTAAAACTTGAAACAAAACTTGAAGACCAGGAGTATTGGAACACCAACCTTGCTTCTAGGAGGCAAAGAACTTAAGGAAGCTGGAAAGAGTGTTTAACAGGAATCAAGTGGATTGTAATCACTGAGTGACAAGATGTTGAAAGTAGGCTTAAATAGGGATTCTAGAGAGGGTAGCATTGCTTGTGTACAAGATAGGAGATTGAAGTACAGGAACAGACCACAAAGGAAATCTGTACTTTATGGTAAGGCATGCAACATGCATTTGATTTCATATCCCTTGGGCAAACAACTAACTTTATGTGGGCTCTCTATGTAGTCATGTATTCAGGAAAAAGAAAGGGGTGATTAGGCAAAAATGGTATCTAGTATGTTGAGCGTTATAAATTCTCAGAGTGGTCCCATGAGCCTCAGTGTGTCAGTACGTGAAATAAGAGGATTCTAACAAGACTTGACCTCAAGTTGTATGGTTCCAGATTAACTTACCTCAGAATTCCCTGCAGAAAGGCCTAAGCAGGAATTATCTAGAAGTGACTATAATGACCCACAGGGGTAAGAACCAGCACTGTATCAAACACACAATTTGCCTTACACACCAGCCTCTTGTCTCTTCGCATGTGGTGTGTTACTTCATGTGAACTGGTCAAATTGAGATAGTTGGGTTTTCAAGGTTGAAAGAAATTTCTAGCACTTACTCTACATGAAGTGTGCTTCTTTAAATTGAGCTCTGGCCCTGTCTGGAGAGTTTTAGAGATGCAGATTCTCAGGGCAGACCCAAGAATCTATACTCTGCTGGATCAGAAATGTTCAGATTCCAACTCTGGCAGGTATCACCCGCACTAGAGTGCTCCAAGGCAGCCAGCCAGGAGAAAAGGTAGGAAGTCCACAGGCTCAGTGTTCCAATCCCCAGCCAGGGTAGAGACTCCCTGCTTGACAAGGGGCCATACAAGAACAGGAGACCAAGGAAGAAAAGTAGTCAAGAAACAAAACACTTATCCAATAAAGAAAAACTTAGAAATCTGGCACCTAAACATAAAATCACCCTTAGCTCAGATGTCAAAATGCCACCATAAGAACACAGTCAACAACTAAATATTTATATTATTTAGTTTCTTTTTCCACTGAAACACTCCGCTTTAATGTGTCTCAAGAGGCCACACATTCTGTCTATATATCTGAACGATGCTACAATATGTTTCATGGCCTCATTTAGGCTAAACATTATGAACCCTTGGTATGGAACCAGTCAACTTTAACTTTACACCGTGACTATCTTGTCACACCTCTTTAGTCAACATACATTGTGACTGCTGCTGAGAGAAGCTGAGTGTGATGTAATTTAGCCATTAAGATACAAGAGTGGCAATAAATGTAGCTGCTAGAAAGGTATAGAAAAATATATTTTTCAGATATTTAAGATATTACAGATGATTTAAATTGTTAAGATATGACAATGCAGCTTGCAAAGGCCTTATTTAAAAAGAAATAAAAAATACTGTGTTCATCTAAAATTGTTCAGTCCACTACAGAGTCCTGAATAATGTATGAGGGATCCAAGGAAGATTAATTTGAATGGAACGATATTCTGAATAACTTTCTTTTTTATAAGCAATACCAAAATTGAAATACTACTGATAAATCATTCATTCATTTTTTGTTTACATTCTGAAGGCTGCATGGCTAGAAATATCTCCCAGGACAAAGGACAATGTATTTTAAAATCACCCAGTATATATTCACTCTTTCCTTCACCTTTAATAATAAAAAATGCCTATATGGTCATTCTCTTTGTATCACCAAGGCGTGGAAGATGATTCCATCAGTTTTGGTAAAAAGCTGGTTGCAAAAATTCAATATGCCTGGAGAAGAAAGAGTTACCACGGGAGAATGATTTGAAATAAAGCTTTGCAGCTATGATTCTGAAAACATAACTTAAGAACAGAACAAGGCCCTCCCAAGTCCCAGATATCAACTCAGGCAGACATCTCCTGCACCAGAGTGTGCCAAGGCAGTGAACCAGAAGAACAGGTAGGAAGACTGCTCATTCAACCCTCCCATTAAATATTCTCAGCTCTCAAAACCCAATCTCCTGATCCCTACCCCTTCCTGCCACCACCACCCACTTGAGTCCCAGATTCCAACTCTGGCAGATATCACCTGCACTAGAGTGCTCCAGGGCAGCCAGCCGGAAAAACGAATATGAAGCCTGCATGCTCAATGTCTCAATCCTCAGCCAGGGTGGAGACTCCTTGCTTGACAAGGGGCCACAAGAAGAGAAGACCAGACAGGAAAAGGAACCAAGAAACAAAACACTCATCTAATAAAGAAATCCTTAGAAATTTGGTACCTAAACCTAAAATCAATCCAAGCCCAGATGCTAAAACACCATCATAAGAACATAATAAAAACCAACAGGGCACTATGTCATCACCAGAGCTCAACTGTCCTACTATAACAAGCCCTGAATAATCTGACACAAGCATAGCAGAAGAAAAAGACCTTAAACTAAATTTATGAAGATAATAGAGACCCTTAAAAAGGAAATGAATAAATCATAAAGAAATCAAAGAAAAGACAAACCATGGGAGGAACTGAGAAAACTCATCCAATAAATAAATAAATAAATAAATAAATAAATAAATAAATAAATAAATAAATACACAGGAAAACACACACAATAAATCCCTTAAGGAAAGCCAAGAAAAATCAAGCAAACAATTGAAGCAAATGAACAAAAGTTTCCAAGACCCGAAGTAGAAAAAAAAAATAAATAAATAAAAAACAAAACAACAACAACAACAAAAAGAGGAAATCTTGAAAATGAAAAACCTAGAAAAGTGACCAGAAACTACAGAGGCAAGCTGCAGCAACAGAATGCAAGAAATGGAAGAGAGAATCCCAGGAGTTGATACTATAGATTGAATAGATACATTGGGAAAGTAAAATGTTAAACCCAATAAATTCCAGATACAAAACATCAAGGAAATCTGGGACACTATGAGAAAAACCTAACCTAAGAATAATGGGAAGAAAGGAAGGAGAAGCTCAAAGGACCAGAAAATGTTTTCAACAAAATCATGAAAGAAAAATTTTCAAACCTAAAGAACTAGATACCTATACAAATACAAAGGTCATCCAAATAGACTGGACCAGAAAATAAAATACTCTTACAACATAATAAGTAAAACACTAAACATACAGAACAAATAAAGAATACTAAAAGCTGTAAGAGAAAAAGAGCAAGTAACAACACATAAAGACAAATCTAGTAGAATTATACCTGAGCTAGCAGATGCTATAAACCAAGTAGCCTAACAGATATCTACAGAACATTTCACCCACAGACAAAAGAAAATATCTTTTTCTTATCACATCATGGATCCTTCTCCAAAATTGACCACATTCTTGGTCACAAAGCAAATCTCAATAGATGCAAGAAAATTGAAATAACCTCCTGCATCCTATCAGGCCACTACGGATTAAAAATGGATTTCAACAACAGCAGCAACAACAGAAGGCCTACAAATTCATGAAAACTGAGAAAAATCTCTACTGAATGACTACTGGATCAAGACAGAAATAAAGAAATAAATAAAAGACTTTCTAGAATTCAATGAAAATGAATCCAAAACATACCTAACCCTATGGGACACAATGAAGGCAGTGCTAAGAGGAATATTCACAGCACAATGTGCCTACCAAGAAGAATGGATGGATCACTCACCAGTAAATTAACAACACATCTGAAATTCTTAGAACAAAAAGAAGCAAACACACTCAAGTGGAGGAGAGAGCAAGAAATAACCAAACTGAGGGCTGAAATCAATAAAATAGAAACTAAAAGAACAAATCAAAAAAGATCAATGAAACAAAAAGTTGGCTCTTTGAGAAAATCAACAAGATATCCAAACTACTTAAAAGACGGAGAGAGATTATCCTATCAACAAAATCAGAAACAAAAAAAGGAGATATAACTACAGACAGCAAGGAAATCACAAGAATCAGTAGTTCATACTTTAAAACCTGTACTCCACAAAATTGGAAAATGTAAGAGAAATAAGACATCTAAGAGATAATTTTCTCAATACACACCACCTACCAACATCAAATCAAGATAAGATAAACAATTTAAACAGACCTATGACCCCAAAGAAATAGAAAAAGTCATTAAAAGTCTCCCAACCAAAAAAAGCCCAGGGCCAGATAGTTTTAGAGTAGAATTCTATCAAATATTCAAAGAAGAATTAACAGCAATACTCTTCAAACTATTCCAAAAAATAGAAACATAAGGAACACTGCCAAACTCATTTTATGAGACTGCAGTCACCCTCAAATGCAAACCACAAAAAGATTCAACAAAGAAAGAGAATTAGAGACAAATTTCCCTCATTATCACATATGCAAAAATACTCAATAAAGTACTCACAAACCAAATTCATGAACACATCAATAAGGTTATCCACCTTCCTCAAGTAGGCTTCATCCCAGAGGTGCAGGGATGGTTCAACATAGGGAAATCACTCAATGTGATCCACCATATAAACAAACTGAAGAAAAAAAAAAAAAAACCACAAGAACAGAACACTAAATGAAAAAAAAAAAATTCTTGGCGAGATTAGGGATAAAGGGACATTCATAAATATAATACAGGCAATTTACAACATGCCCACAGCCAATGTCAAATTAAATGGAGAGAAACTCAAAGCAATTCCACTAAAATCAGAAGCAAGACAAGGTTGTGTACTTTCACTATACCTATTAAATATACTATTCTAAGTTCTAGCTAGAGCTATAAGACAACGGAAGGAGATCAAGGGAATACAAATTGGGAAGGAAGAAGTCAATATATCCTTATTTACAGATAGTATGAATATATATATATATATATATATATATATATATATATATATATATATATATATATATATATCCCCATAAATTCTACAGGGAAACACCTACAGCTGCAAAAAAAAAACAAAAACAAAAACAAAACAAAACAAAAAAGACTTCAGTTAAGAGGCAGATTCCAAGATCAACTAAAGAAAAAAAAAAAAAAACAACAAAAAATCAGTAGCCCTCCTATATATAAATGAAATGGGACTGAGAAGCAAACCAAGGAAACAACACCCTTCACAATAGCCACAAATAACATAAAATATCTTGGGGTGACTCTAACCAAGCCAGTGAAAGACTTGCATGACAAACACTTTAAAATGGGAAGATCTCCCATACTCCTGAATTGGTAGGATTAACAGAGTAAAAATAGCCATTTTCCCAAAAGCAATCTACAGATTCAACACAATCCCTATAAAAACCCCAGGACAATTCTTTACAGACCTTAAAAGGACTTCATGTGGAAAAACAAACAGACAACAATAACAACAAAACAGGATAGCTAAAATAATCCTGAAAAATAAAGGGTGTTCTGGAGGCATCAATGTTACTGATCTTAAGCTGTACTATGGAGTTATAATAATAAAAGACATGGTACTGACATAAAAAACAACATATGGATCAAAGGAGCCGAATTGAAGATCCAGACAAAAATCCACTTGCCTCTGTGGAAATCAGTGATTTCCACTCCAAAATATGGTGATTTTTCAAGAAATTGGAAATCAACCTAACTCAAGAAAACCCAGCTACACTGCTCCTATACGTATACCCAAAGGATGTCCATCCTAAAAGGACACTTCCTCAACTGTGTTCAAACAGTTCTGTTCATAATAGCCAGAAATTGGAAACAACTAAGATGCCACTCAACTGAAGAATGGATAAAGAAATTGTGGTACACTTACATAATGGAGTATTACTCAGCTATTTAGTTAAAAAAAAAATGACTACATGATCTTTTTGCAGGAAAATTGATGGAAATAGAAAAATATCATCCCGAGTGAGGTAACCGAGTCCCAGAGAGACAAATATAGTATGTATTCATTTAAATGTAGATTAAGACTGTTGAGCACATGACAAAGGAGCTGCAAACCACAGACCCAGAGAGACTATGCAACAAAGAGGGCTTCAGTAGGGACACAGGCATCTCCCTGGTAAAGGGGAAATAGAATAGAAGTGCAGGTGGGCTTGGGGAGGATGGGAACAGAAACAGAAGTGACCAGGTAGGGGGAGGATTGAATGAGAGAATATATAGAGAGATGACTCTAATTGGAGGTCATTTATGGGGTGATTGAGAGACCTAATGTAGTGGAAACTCACTGGGATCTATGAAGGAGACTCCAGGGAGGACCTCTAGTAATGGGGGATAGGGAGTCCAAAAGGGAGATCTCTTGTAACCAATAAAGGCTTCCTGTGATGGGACTGGGGCACTATCCCAGCAACAAATCATTCTACCTATAACCTATTCTCCCTACAGGATCTGCTAGGACAATGGAAGGGCAAACCCTGTGCCAAGGAATGGAACCCATGCCTGCTTCTTCAGGGCAGGCCAGGAACTAGAGACTGGATAGTCAGGAGATGATTTCTAATAATATCCTGCTCTCCTCATAGATTGGTGCATAGCCCAATCAAAGAAGCATCCTCTGGCAGCTGATGGGAGCATGTACAGAGGCCCAGGGTCAAACATAATGCAGAGCTTGGGGAACCTCATGGAAGAGGAGGAACAGGGATGGTATAGACCAGAGGGATCAGGGACATCAGGAGAATAAGCCCCACAATTCAACTGAACAGCACTCTTAGGGACACACAGAGCCTGAAGAGGCAGACATGGAACCTGCAGGGTCCCCTAAATATATCTTGTGTTTGTGTGGCTTGGTGTTCTTCTAGAACTCATCCAAGCTGGAGTTTCTGACTCCTTTTACCTGCTCTTGGTATCCTTTTCCTCCTGCTGGGTTGCCTAGTCCACCTTTGACATAGGGATTAGTGTCAGGCCTTGTTACATCTTGTTTCCTGTTTGAGAAGTAACCCTGGGAAGGGGCAGAGGCAAGAGTGGGTGCTTGGGGTGGGAAGGAGTAGATTTGGGGCAGAGGGGAGATGAGAGGAGCTGGGAAGTTGGAAGGGAGGGCTGGAGGGGTGTCAGGAAGTATTATATAAGATGTGAAAAATAACTAAAATTAAAAAAAAAATTAAGAGACAGAAAAAAAAACCCCACAAACAAACAAACAAACAATTGTTTCTTAGCATTCTATGCCAGGCATTTGGCCACTGGAGTTACCACTTCAAATCACAACTTGAATATCTGCTTGGTTTAATGAACCACAAGATGCAGATATGAGGTATGGCTACTGCCTTAGTTGCCAGTGGAATCATGAGAAGACAATTCTCTCTACCTCACATACTCTAGTGCCCCTAGAAGGCTGAAAGCATCTGACTAGACACTTCGATCTGTATTCAAGAAGTCAAGACAAAAGCAGCTAATCTTTCTGAGTCTATCTCTTCCTGAATGAGCTATTTTGGCAGATATTTAACATATCTTTAGTCAAATTAAGAAACATGATAAAAAGAAGTACTGGCCTACATTGACTACTCAAAAGTAGAAGTGTTCAGACAAGTAGATGTCAAAATCACAAGAACGTCAAACACTTATGTTGTAAACATTACAAGGTATATTACATTTTCTTTTAAGGATGCATTTACTTGTTAATATTCTAATTTCTAAAATGATAATCAAGATCATTTAAAAAAAACAGAGAGACCCTACACATACTCATGTTTTTCAATGCCCACTGAAATTTTAAAATATGTATGAATGTAAAAGTAAGTCCTGGCTGGTTATAGTTAGCGAATAGGTCCAATAAAATAAAATTTTGAAGAATATATAACAGAAAAAAATTGTATTATATAAAAATGGTAAGGAGAATAGAATATCGTGTAAAATTTAAGGAGTCATAGGAGAGAAAAAGGACTGTCACAATTGAACTTTCTCAGGAAGAGCTTTCAGTACAGAGGCCATAGAGATCAGGACCTCACAGAAGAACTAAAAAGTTGGAAAACTGATGGGCCTATTAATAAAAAAGGCTATAAAAGTGACTCCTTGGTTCCCCAAATTACTGGCTCTAGTATTTTCCTCTGATAACAATGAAAAAATTGCTCTCAAAAAAAAAGCAATCTTTTCCCACATAATCCTCTAAGGGGTGCTCAGTTTAAACAGAAATAAAATCATGCTCTGGGAAACTGTATCTCTCTGTGAACTTTGACATTAAACTACTCATATATAAAATAGTAGAATCCTCTTGGCCAAACATGCTCAGTACAACATGTGAGAGGCAAGGATCTTGTCATCAGAATCTGAATTAACTGACCCTGACGGTCCTTAGACATAAATAAACCATGTCTAGCATCTAGTAAGCTCGACCTAGACTCTAGTCTTTAAAATGGCAGTAAGCAATCATGCTTAATTAAAATGCTCAAAAATCAAACATAGAAATTATTTTCAAAACCTCACAAAGAATGATTAAATAAAATAAAGGTCATGTGTCCAGAGGATAAAAATACAGATCAAAGAAAGCCAGAAAAAAAATCAAACCCAGAAAATTCTTCAGAACACAATGAAAGAAACCTATAAAAAAGAAGCTGAGATGTGAAGTATCAATTTAATAGCTCTAAGAGCAAGCAAAATGACAATGCGGAGATGAAATAACAGTTAATAAGGAGAAAGGAAATATAAGTGAGGCTACACCTAATTAAAAACTGAATGAAGAAAGGCAATTAAAACCCCAACACTTACACCTAGTTAAATAAATTCACTGACTAATTAATATGCATATTTGTGCACTGTGAAACTTGAAAATGTTATCATTTTCAGACTTTATAAGGAATTGAACTTATAGCTGCGAAAATAAAAATAAAAGGGAGAGATTTTCAGAATTCAGGAAAATGTATAATTGCCTGGATAAACTCATTTACAAAGTAGCTGTGAATTACCCTGCTTTTATTATGTAAGGCTCCATGGAAGGAATAATAACTACCCTATAATCTTGTATGTCAGTACCAAAATTGTAAAGAAGCACTACAAAAACCTGAAGAGAAATAAAGAGAAAAAATGGATTAAAAAAATCATTACTCCTGTCTTCTCATGTTTGGAAGCGGTTCTAGATACAGACTTAGTGTTTTCAATAACAGCAAGTGTGTACCCAAGATGCCTGAGCTTTCTAAAGTAGAAGTAAGGAGAAGCAGAGGGCCACCTGAACTGGAAGTGGAAAGTCGGGCTCTGTTCAGCCCTTACTTCCCCTTCCTAAGTTGACTTGGGTAGTTTCCGAAGGTCACTTCTTGCTTGGGGTCTTTCACTGAAACTCTTTCAGGTATTTCACAAATGACTGCAATGAACCTACAACTTCCACTTTAGATTTGAAGCTCTCACCAGGGTTATTTAAATTCTCTTTCAGAATTCCATGAAAGCTTTTGCACTCAGGAGAAACTAAGATTTCAGTAAGACGACAGAACCCACTTTTGGCTTATGCTCAGAAAACAGGTGTAAGCATTGGGAAGGCAGGCATTCTAATTGTAGCTTCAACTGTGCTACCATGGAATACTTCTAGCAGGCACACTAGACATAAATAAACAACTGCCACTAAGCTCCTAGTGAGACTCATATTTTCCAAACTGTTTCTAGTAAACCTCCTTCAATATTCCTAAGGTTAATGGAGGAGAGCCCACTCCTCTATATGGAGATGTATCACAGAAATACAACAACTTCTTACAAAGAAGCTCTCTCTTGAGTGTCCAGATCCCTACTGACCTTCGCGTCTTTTTTTTACTGGAGCTTCATGAATACTACCCTGATTTTGAGACAACTGAATGATAAGTTTGGATATATGAACAACAAAGACAAATTTTAAAACTAAATTATCCAATGTTCCTTATCTTCAAATTGCAGAAGTTACCATATCTAAATGGAAAACTTAGGCCTGCTGCCTATAGTACTGTTTTCCCTCATGGGAAGCATAGGTTGAGGACAATTCCAAAGGAAACACTGGGTATGCAGGCATCTCCTTTAAAGAGGATACGCGATACGCTACTGAAATTGATAACTGACCTTTAAAAAGACAGGTCCGAAGTCACAAAATACTTGCTGTAGCAGTATGTCCCTGTGACAGCTCACCAAAGACAACAAGGATGCATCCTCACATGTGCAAATCCTGCCAGACCTCTAGTATGGCAAGAACCATACTAGACAGTGGAAATCTGAGCATCTCAGCTAGGATGTTTTTATTGATACAGAATTCCTTAGTTTTTCTACTGATAGCACATGCAGATCATCGGCAATCAAACACCCCTACTTAAACACAACACCTGTAGACAATACAAAATGCAAAACCTAAGCATCCCCTCACCCAACAGTGCACAAAGCAATTATATTATACATAACTAAAAATAAACTTCCACAACATTTACCCATTGTCTGTATAAGCAATTATCTCTACAACACAATTTTACCCTAGACTATTTACAAGAGGAACAATTATGAGCATTGTTATTGCACAGACCCAAATGAAACCAAACATCTATCAAGCTTTTCACAATGTCTTTGGACTGCAAAAAAACATCATTAATGTCTAGTTATCTGCAATTCACTCATGATCTTCTGAGCTCCTCCAAAGGTCTTGGGTTATTCTCTGATTCTGAAACATGAGCTTCAGAGAAATTTCAGAAGGAAAACTTCAAGCTCTCAGTGATTTTTTGGCTTTACAAACAATGATACCCAGTTAGAGTGAATGCTAGTTCTGTTGCTGAACTGTGCAACTACTGGGAAAAGTGAAATGGAAGGTTGTTATAAGCCATACTACATCTCAAAATATGACATAACTAACATTCAATGGTGAATGGAAAATGATAAACATTACTCATCAATTAAATGCATTAATATAAGATCCAGATAGAGACTAAATGCAATAAAGATACTTAACTTTGGAGTTGGAGAGGTGGCCCTGAGGAGAAGGCAATTGTGTTTTTAGGGATGAAAATGTAGTTCCCAGCATTTAGATCAAGATCATCATCAAGATCAACCTCATGCTAATACAAGAGGGCTTGTACACACATACACACATACACACACACTCAAAAATCTTTACAATAAAAAGGAGATTAAATTGGAGTAGAGAATGAGTCAGTATTTGCTTGTATTTAATAGCCAAGGAATTCCTACCAATAATCACAAAAAAGGGTCAAATCCTGAGAATCACACGGGGACAATTTATTCACATTTCTGTGCAAGGGCACAGAAAAAAAGCCTGTAAGAGTCTGTGGTTTATCTACTTTTGGGAGATAGACAAAAGAGACAGTGAGTGAGATTGGGGAAGTTAGAGAAAGGAGCAGAGCAGTAAAGTCAGAAGAGCAATCCAGGGTCAGACTATCTAAACTTACGCAGGTCTTTGAAAACACTTGAATTTTATATGGAGACAAACGTTTTGTGTGGAGAAGTGACATGATGTCTGATTCTGATCATGTGGGCGTAAAGGAATGCTGTGCTTGGCAGGGAGATTACTGAAGGTTGATTTCAGGAATCAGATGGGAGAAAACAGACTTATTGACTTGGTTCATATGTGCGTATGTGTGCACTTGTGTGTACATACGCATGCATGTAAGGTAGAAGTGAAGAAAGACAGAAACAGCAATCTAGATACAGAAGAGTTCATAGTTTGTTTTTCAAATGTCACTTATGAGACGTTTATAAAACTAAAACTGTTACTTAGAAATTAATTAAAACTCAATTAGTGTAAAAAAATAGAATGGATACAGGCATAAATCTTTAATCACAGTGAAACTAAGCTCAAAATTAATGATAATCCACGAACCACAGATTTAGCCCACTGAAACAAATACTTCAAGTCCCTTTGTAACATGAGATTATACCATAACGGTTCTCATTAAATTAGTACAAATGGAGCTAGCCTTCTTATTTGTCCTAATAAAGTCAGAATGTAAAACTGGGAAGCTGAACTTTCGAAGATACAGGTCTAAACCTTGAAACACAAAGCTCTAAATGAGATGTCTCCATCAAATCCCTTCCCGGAGAGCCCAGGGAACCCCACGGAAGAGAAGGCAGAGGAGTTTAGGAGACAGATAGAATAGAGGATGCCAAGATAACAACTGATGTCCTAAAACAACTGAGCAAAGCTCGTGTGAACCCAAAGAGACTGAAGCAGAAAGTACAGAGCCTACAAGGTCTGCACCAGGTCCTATGTGTATATACTGTAGCTTTCAGTTAGTACTTTTATGGCACTCCTGAATCTGTAAATGAATGGGTCTCTTCTCTTGATGGCTCTTTTATTTTTTTGTTGTCTTATCTTGCTCAACTTCAATATGATGGTTTATGTTTTATCTTATTTTATTTTATTTCATTATGTTTTGTTGTTATCTCTTAGAAGACTGTTCTTTTCTAATGAGAGACAAAAAGGAGATGAAGAGGAAATGGGAGAGGTAGAGGGAAAGGAAACTATATTTTAAAATTAGACAAAATAAAAAGATATGTCTAAGAACAGTTTTCCTTCTTATTCTAAGTCTTACTGTAATGTTTCTTTATACCTAGACTCCAGTATACATTGTCTTCATTGTAAGAATACATCTTTAATGTATGCATCTTGAGGTCAATCCATTCCTGCTTTCCTTCCTGTTTTAGGTGACATTCCAGTTTACAATGTTCTCATGCATCAAGTCTGCAACCTGACAAAAGGTCCCTCTGAAGTGATTCCACACTGGCTGAATGTGAGTTTTGTTCATGATTTTTAAAGAATAAATTATCAAGGAACATCTTCTTATGTTGCCTACAAACAAAGAGTTTATTTTCCATGGGGTCTTTTGTGAGAATAAAGGTTATTTTTCCTGGATGAAGTCCTTCCCACATTCATTACATTTGCATAGTCCCCCTCAAACTTCACTTAACTTATCTAGTGTCAATATAGGTTCCTATTCTGAAAGGGGGATTCTTCCACATTTGTGGCACTAATGTGGCTCTCTCTCTGATAGTGTCTCATAACAGAATGTGCATTATAGGCCTTTCTACACAAACACAAATAGTAATCATACAAGTTCAACCCAGTATTTTTATTTCAGGTATGTGAAAGGACCAATGGTAAATGAAGACTTAAGAGAGTCTTCATGTGTGTTCTTTAAACTATATAATGGTCACCATTGTGATCACAGGTTCTTTCATATTGAAAGCTTAATCTCATGTTCTTGACAAGATTTCTCACACAGAACTCATTCTGGCTAGCGTGAATGCATTTATATTGCTAGAAGGGTGAAGGATTACTGAAGGACCTTCCTTTATGATTACAGGCACAGCCTTTTTCTCCCATGTGAGTTCTCTTTGCCAGCAGAGGAGCCCTTCTTGCAGAAAGTAAGATTCTTTCTGGAGAAGAAAGTCTGAGGTGCAAACATGGAAATCCACTACCCAGGACCAGCACTATATAATGCATTTAATGACCCACTCACTGTGCATTAACACAAAATGAGAGAAAATCCAAAAGTCTACATGGGGAAATCTTCAGTAAGAGTTCACATGAACATATTCTTACTAGGAATATGCTGTATGTGAAATCTTTTTTTTTTTCATATCCAACTGATTAAAAAGAATTTCAGCCACTTGAATTATCTTTTAATGAAAATGTAAGGTGTTGGATCCAGAATTTGGAAAAAGGTAATCAAAATTTAGATAAAACATTTTCAATATTTTTGTTTCTGTCACTAGGCAATAAGAAAAAATACTGAAAAAAGTAACTCTCTTTTTTCTAAAAATCTGATTTCAGTGTCTTTTTATATTATTCACTTTTAGAACGGTAAAGAAATATCTCTACTACTGACAGTAAAGTATTTTTTAAATGTTCAGCTTCATTTTATCAAGATTATTGAATGAGTTTCCAAGACATGGACAAGATTAAGCCAGCCAAAGTTCCAATGTTGATGGTGCAGATGATCTCCAGGCCTCACAACTTACTGAAGGAGCTATTGGCAGTGGACAGTTATTAACAGGGGCAAAAGCACTCCTTTTTGAGGATATGGCCACTAGTAGAATTCTCCTCCTCCTCCTCCTCTTCCTTCCTTCCTTCCTTCCTTCCTTCCTTCCTTCCTTCCTTCCTTCCTTCCTTCCTTCCTTCCTTCCTTCCTTCCTTCCTTTTGAAACAGGATTTCTCTGTGTAGCCCTAGCTATACTGGAACTTGCTCTGTACACTAAGCTAGCCTGGAATTAAGAGACTAATTTGCCTCTGCATCTGCCTCCTGACTGCCAGGATTAAAGAGATGTGCCATTATACCTGACTTCATATTTCATTTTATACATGCCTGAAATTCTCAAGAATAAAGAAAATTGTTTTTAAAACTAAATTTAAAAAAATCATTGAACATTATAAATTTTTACACTGTATTTCTTTGCTCCTAAGAGTCAGCTGTTATATTTTTACATTTTATTGCAAATTACATTACATTTAGTAATCTTATTGTGAGTGCCCTTCTAAATCATAACCTTGAAATTTCTATGCATGCTCTTGATTGCTAGTATTCTAAGACAACATGTTTTCTAGTAGCACAAATACATGATTATTCGAGCAGACGGAGACATTTTAAATCACAGTATTTCCATGAAACTGCTATAAGAATAACCATTTTATAACAATTTAATTGTAGAAAAAGTATTATGAGAGAAGACATCTATATGTATGCTTTAGGTACATAACAGGTAAAATTTGTGTGTTTAGGATCATATTTAGAATGAACTAAAATTAATATAGAAATAAGAAATTTTATGCTCCCACTGACTTCTGAAATATTTTATGGAAGCATGTAGTGTGATGTGTGGTAATGATTTGTATTTCTATTTTCTAACAGTTCTTATATTTTAAAGACATATCTTGAGGTGTTTCCAATCAGCAGGCAGCAGTGTCTTGGAATTATAGGATTAGAGATGGAGGAGTGGATGGAGATACAGGGGAAAACAGGTGGCAAGAGCTGATAAATCTTGAACATGGGGAGGGGTGGATTTTGGCTTATATGTGTGAATGCCCCTATTTTTATACAGATCTGAAATTTCCATAATGGAACAAAATGGAAAAAAGGCTAGTTATTTATTTTTTCTACAACTGTGGAAGAGACAACTAAAAATACAGTTTCCTTGGCAAGAAAAGTGTTATTTATTCACTATTTCCTGCCAGGATGCTTGTTGGATTCCTCTTGCTTAAATTTCAGTATCTTCACTATGGCCATGCCTTGGTCTTTGGAAATTAATATTATAAATCTTGTTATGTGACAAATGACATCTTTAGCTTTGAAATATTTTCTTCTATTGCATGTTTAAGTATTACTTGGCTTCATTTGTTCTGATTTACTCAGGCCTTCTATGCTGTTCTCCACAAAACCTATTTTTGCTACTCAGTTAAAGTTTTTTATTGTCTGAATCCTGAGGTCTAAAACGCTGATTTTTTCTTCTTTTATAACTGCTGCCTTGAATTACTCCTTAAACAATTAAACATTCTTTCATAGCTTCTAAGCTTTACTTGCCCATGATAGTAATATCGTCAATCTTTTGTCTCTCAGCCACTTCTATTTTAATAATCTCTCCATCTTTCAAGTCTTTTCCCACATATTCTTGATTTCATCCTTTCTATGAAGAACAAAGAAAATACAGATTGAAATATCTTGCCATACAAATCAAATCCATTTCCAAAATATGCTATTTTCTGAATATGGTGGCTCATGCCAATCAACAAAACTCTTGGTCAGTATCAAAATAAGCTTCCCAGATCAACATTTACTGGTGTCTCAGTTTAATATATATTCAAAATAACTAAAGAATTTAGCTAACTCACTGCAATCTTCATTGCTATATATATTCCAGTTTTGCTACCATGACTTTGGAGATCCAGAGCTCCTACAATGCACAAGATCTGTTTGTCCATGTAACATTTTTTTGGTGTTTGTATCATCAGTCTCAGAATTCTTCCTGCCTCACGCACACCATATTTTATATTTCCTATGATACAATGCTTCTCTCTGCCATGTACTTAAGAGTAAAGAATGTAGTCACCAACAATGATCATTAAGAAAGCATTTAAAGCTATTTATAGTACTTTGACTTCAGTCAATTTAATGTTGTAGAGTTTCCCTTATTCTTTTAGCTTCTTGATATTTTTCTTAGCATGAGGAGCACTGTCTTCAGTTGCAAAGAGCATCTCAAGCTATCTTCTCTTTCAGAAAGACTGATCAGATTTCATGTAACAATTTTAAGTGATTGGAAGGGCGGCACGCTTTGATCATCCTTTCTCAGTGTGTATCCTAGTGAGATGACACTGCTTTGGGCCAATTTTCATGCATACATCTATAGCATAGTAAACAGAATTATATGAATTATATATGTTGTTTATGCCAGAGCAAGAACAGTTCCAACAGACTAGTGAATGAGATATCCAATTATTACAAGACAAATGACATAAGACCTAATATTTGGAAAGCAAAGCATTCTTTAATTGTGGGATGTGTCCTCCAGTAACCAACTGCCATGCATCATGAGTTCCAGAAGGTGAACTCACTTAATCATTAACTGGTAGACCTTTTGCAATTTAGTCCTGAAGAAGTCATCAAGAAGTGATGTTACATTAAAATTAAAATCGTATGCTCATTTTAAAAAATTTTCTTTGGTGAGTGGCTAGTAATTTGGTTTGAGATTTTGCCAGGCTAAAATTATTGAAGCCATGTTTGATAGAAAAGAGCTTCACAGCCTTGTTTTGCCTCAGTAATATTTCTTGAGAAAAATATTTACTTGATCATTTAGTCTCTCTCGTTTCTCTCTGTAAATGTAAGGTCATTATCCAACCCAGACTCTTTTGTTATTTCATTGCAGATAATTAATTGTCCTGTCCTTTCAATTGACTCCTGATATACGTGTATTCTCTCTAGGTGGTAGCATAAAAGCTTCAGGCCAAAGAAACCTCTGTTGTCCAAATATCATCAAAACTGCAATTTGCAAGAACGAATAGAGAAGAATGCGTAAGGGAAAAGCAGTTCATTTATTTCTCCTGTGATTCTTAGTTTCTTCACTAACTTAGACTGTTAAGCTGCACATTTGTATTTTGTTCTCTAAATTGTGGATCGGGATATATTACCACATTGCTTTTAGGAAAACAACAACAGTGAGCATGATGAGTCACATATTCTATCTAAAACTGGCTCTACCTATAACCTTCTCCTAGCTTTTCTGTGACTTCATCCCAATCGTATCAATGCCACTAGCAACTTCCATTTGCGTATTCCCATCGCTTTGTCCCATTACTGTTTCATCTTTAATACTGATACTTGTGTTTTTAACTTTTAAAATATATGTAAAGGCTGAAGAAATGTCTCAACTTTTAAGAACGCTTGCTCATCTTATAGGGGGCACAGGTTCAGTTTCCTGCACCCATTTGGTGTTTTATATCCATCTATTGTATCATATCCAGGGGATCCAACATCTCTTCTGACCTCTGTAGGCACCTGTGTGCACATACTGCGCAAACACTCAAGGACATGCACACAGACATAAAATAAAATTAATTTTTATTTTATGTAGTAGCTGTTGAACATTTATCACTGTTTCCCTTGCTACTATCAGGACAAAAACTACAGTTAGACTAATTCGGATAAGTGTAAAAGCTTCTTGACTCCTTTTTATCTCTCTATAGTCCTTTACAGAGACTCCATAGGGAAATCAGATGATCCCATTAAAATGCAAGTCAGATCATGTTATACCTCTCAGCTTCTCCAAAGGATCCTATCACATTCAAACAGGTACAAGTGGCAGGAAAGGTCCTACAAGGTCTGACCCCTCATTAGCTCCTTAACGTTATCTGTCGCTCTTCTAATCATCCTGCTTCAGCCAAACTGATATGCATGTTGTTCCTCAAAGTCTCCTGAGTATTACATTCTGCTATTTTCTAGATGCTTTCATGACTATACTTTAACCCCTGAAAAGAGGACTTTCTGACTGTGTTATATGATTTAACACCATGCACCCTTGGCACTTTTTATCCTATACCCTCCCTGACTTTGCTCCCATATTATTTATGGCGTTTGACCGTAGTGTGCATTGGCTTAGATATTCTCTTTTTATTCAAGTTTTCTGTTGGCAAGGATTTGATCTGCTTCACTGACTGCAATACTTCTGTGTATAGTATAGTGTACTTCATAAAGAAAGAATCAACAAATATCATGAAGGAGAAAAATGGCAACACTGGGAACTAATGTAAATTGCGACTTCTGTACTGGTTGGACATTGTTCTTTCAAAGAAAAGAAGAAAAAGTCTATCTCACATCTCTGTGAAGTAGTGCTTTTATTCTCTGTAGGAGGAAACTCAGGCTCTTCATCACCAGATGTGACCCGACAGTAAACGCAGAGCTGGACACCAATCTCAGCCGTTACCCCCTCAACCACACACGCATAAGACACACACTCATCAGACACTCATAAGGCACCTGCTGTGTTTATTTTTATTAAGTAAGAGGGTTTTTTTTCATTATTTTGGATAATTTTCATGGAAGAAAATTTTCTCATTTCAATCTACATTGCTTTCAAGGTTTATATTATTTGAATATTGTTAGATATCAAAATAGCTGTGTTTCCCTCTAGGTTCTTAACTAGCAAGTTCAGAAGGAGGTTGGTTTGGGTCTTGGTTTTGGTTTCGGTTTGGTTTTAGGATGCACCATAAGTGTTGACAGCCAATCTCATGTGGCTTTATTCTACTTTCTGAGTACTCCTGTCTCTGCACACCATTGATTTCCTTTTCACTTTTATTTAGGTTGGATAATGCTTCTACAGTGTTTTCAAATCCCCTCTAGAGTGGGAAGACAATGCAGATGAACGGGTGTATTAATTAAGTACAAACAGCTGTATTCTGAAAGCCATTATTCTTGTTCCATTAAGAAATTACTTTTTCCAAAATTCTTCTTTACTATTATGCTACCATTTCACTGTGAATGAAACATAAGGAGCAGATGACACACAAACTGTCAGCACCAAACAGGCAGGCCATCCCTTGGGCCCTTGGGTATTTCCAACCCAAAGGAAGAATGCTGCCTGGGATCCTCTCTACTGCACAAGAATATTTGTGAGTTGAAGAGTGACGACCAATTTCTCACACCCTCACATGCAGGAGAAAAATGAGGCACTCTTTTTCATGAGCACACAAAGAGGTAGGACTTGATCTTTTTTGCCCCTCTTTCAAAACTTTATTATTATTATTATTATTAATTATTATTTATTATTATTATTATTATTATTATTATTATTATTTACTTTTTTTTTTACCTCTAACAGCCATGTAAGATCTCACTAAACATTCTGGCTTTTCCTAGTGATACATTCTTTCATAGTTTGGTCAGTCTTTCTTATCTTTCCCTATTTTATTTGTTATCCATACTTATGGGGGAGGTGAACACTTAATGGCATCCTCTTTATTCTTTCAACCATTATGCTCCTCTTCTCTGCACTCTAGCAGGTTGCACTTCATAGCCTCAGAGAAAGCATAGAGTGAGACAGAGGAAAATAAAAGCTAGCAAGAAGCTTTTCTTATGTTCCAGTGACCTGTGAGTTCAAGTGAAAGGAAATATTTTTTGGAAGTAGGAAAAAGAAGCAAGGAGTGTATTTGTTGGCAACGGTTGTGACAGGATGACCAGAAGGGATGAAAAAAAGCAGAGAATGGCCAAGAACAACCTGATGGCAGGAATGGACTCTGCCTCTGGCAATGCTGTGAGAGGCAGCTGAACTGTGGAGAGGTTCCGTGCAATGTCTAGGCAAGCTTGATCACGCTGACCATTCAGAAGATCCCATACACCCCAGTTCAACTCAGGAACAACACACAGCTGTTACATTGGTGATGAAAGCAGGGATAATAGTGCTTCAGTTCAGCTCGGATTAGATGATGGCCTGAAAGAATGGCTACAAAGGTAGGGAACAGTGCAGAGATAATATTCCATAAATGACCAGAGTGAATTTTTAGCAGCCCCCAAGATTCCAGGGTCAGAAACAGAACTTAGTCATAGAAAAAAAATTCTTTTAAAGTGAAATTTTTGACAAGCTTGAGTCTATAGACTAATATTCATATTCCCTATCTGTATAAGCAACTCCAGATTCTTTTTGGGCCCAGACACAAACAAATTAATCAATAAGTAAATACTAAACTAAGAGGAAAGCATACAAATAAGTTGATATGAATGGGAGGCTGAGATTTAGAGTTAGAAAGAGATAATATTGAAGGTATAATTATTTAGATAATCTTGCTATTTGAGTATCCTGAGGACAGCATTTAAAAACTGCCCTATCAAATTTCTTGTTTCTACAATATTCATACATGTTAATGCGGTTATGAGGAACAATTAATAACCTAATGTAAAATAAATTTTAAGGATACTGTAAAGTTGGAAACATTGTCCTAAGGCATAATTTTCCCCTATTTATTATGTTTTTGTTTATTCTGAAGACAGGTATAACATATGGGAAATGAGGAACAATGATCACAATCATGTTCTGAGTTAATTTCCATCCTATATTAACTTTCCATGCTCATATAAATGTTGGTCCCCTGTATGAGCAGACAAATCATTTTTGCAAATGATTATAGCTTTTTCTAGTGCTTTTTCCACTCTACTACAATGTGATGCTGAGAGGCTACATATTATATCTGAACCACTTCTGTAAATCTGAGGATTAAATTCCCAGGAAACAGATAAAATAAAATTAACTTTTCATACAGTTATTTCCTAACTGTTTCTGAGGGACAATATGTCTTTACTATTGCAGTTTTCCTTAGGGTTTAGGACAGGAAAATGCCACTACTGTGGCAGCATCTTCTTAAACATGTGCACAGTTACTTTCCTATGAAACTGTTGTTTCTCTTGTCTACTAGAGTATTTCCAAAATAAAAAGCTGCACTGATATTGATATATATATATACATATATACACATATATACATATGTATAAATACATGTATACATATGTATATATGTGTAAATATGTATATATATACATATATTTATGTATAATTTCCTTTTTTCTTCATTTTGAAGATTAAATATTCATTTACTAAATGGCTGACAACAATCATTTCTTGCATAATGGCTACATGATTACATCTAAAACAACAAAAATTGTAGGTGTAAATTCTTACCATTATTTATAAACTCTTGAGAAACTATTGCAGTGGAAGATGATACTTCTGTAGCCTTAATCATGTGTGCCTTTTATAAATACTAACAATTACTATCCACCAAAGAGAAGTAAATTTATACTAATAAAGAAGCTAAAGTGTTCGGGTTAAAGTAATTCCATAAAATATCTGGTTAAAATTTTGAGTATCTCAGTGCCCAAGAAATTTTGATTTATGGAGAGTTTCTTAATCCATTATGTTTTCAAGACAACTAAACCTAGTATGTGTTTCATTTGGACTCCAATATCAGAATCCTATGGATCTCTAAAAAGGAATGTCCTAGTTTGCATTGCTGTGGTAAACACTGACCAAAACAACCTAGGGAAGAAAAGGTTTCATTTGGCTTATACTTGAAGGTCACAATCCATCATTTAGGGAAGTTGGGACAGAAACTCAAGCAGAAGCTGAAGCAGGAACCAGAAGGCAGGAGCTAGAGCAGAGACTGTGAAGAAATGCTGCTTAATTGATTCCTTAGGCTTAGTTGATTCCCATGGCTTGTAACTTATGACTTGCTAGGCCTGCTTTCTTATACAACCTAGGATGACCTGCTCAGAGATAACACTGCTCACAGTGAGTTGAGCCCTCCCACATTAATTGCTTTTCGAGGAGATGCCCCACGGACATGCTCATAGGGCAATCTGATGATGGCAATTCCTCTATTGAGTGTTCCTTCTTCTCAGATATGTCTAGGTTTACATCATGTTGGCAAACAAATTAACAAACCAAAAAGAATCCCTAAGCATATTGAAGAGATATTGAAGGATCTGATTAAATTTTACACATGCTAACATGATGATGCCAGAATCTTGTTGGCTTGAGAACATCGGCATGTCTCTCAATTTACAGCAAACTCTCCACCTAAGCCCCTTCAGATATATTTTGTGCACAACATAGTTGACAGTGTAATCAGTAAAGCTATGAAGTCACAGCCTGGTCCAAGCCAGCCTCCTGCAACAAGACTACAGAGGGAAGAAAGTTGGAGAAGCAATACACATTATAAGGTTAGTAGGCAGCCACCCGGCTAGAAAGAGAAGACACGAGGAGTCAGATAAGAAAACAGGTTAGCATGCCTCTAATAATTTTATTGTAACTAGAAACGTTTAGGAATGATGTGCCACAGAAGTAGAGTCACACAAACTGTGGCTGTTTCTGGCTTTTGTTAGCCGGATTTACCCAATTCCATCCAATTCTTTTCTGTAAATATAAATTTCAGCAAATTGCATAAAGAGTTGGACTGTATTGATCGATGATGTCAGTATTTTACGCTTTTGACATTAATTGTACACATCCTTAGTTATTTACCAATAGCTTTTTAACAATAACTTGTTTGCTATTAAAAAAATTATTAACAATCTGCTACTTCAGGGGCAAGAATGTCTCGCCGTTACATGTATTGAACAGTAGTGTTTGTTTTACGCTTTTATTGTGTGCGATGTATTTACAGAAAACCTTCATTAAAAGTTTAGTAAACATTATAACGTGGTCACCAGTAATCAAACACAGGACATCACTTATCCACAGGTCTCCTTTATACCACAGGTGCCCATCTTCTAATCACAACGCTCTTTCTTTCTCAGACGTAACCATGTAAAGTTGACTAATTTCCTAGTGACAGTAATTGTGTACTTCTTTGTAATTTACTATAGTAAAAACCTAAACGACCTTGAGCTATGAATAAGTGGACATACACGTTTTCTTCTGTTCTTTCCAATTTTGCTAAAAATATGTTTGAAAATAGGCAGGATCATAACCATTCCCTTAATGTCATTCTACTCTGTGACATCACACTTGATCGTATTTTCCATTGCTCAGAACATTTAGACTGAATTCTGCTTGGATATATCTGAAACCATATGTAAGGAAGGTAGATTCTGGGCATTCTACAGCACGAGTATGTTTTTCATGGAAGATACAACTGAGGGAGGAACTGGGAAGGCAAGGAATTAGGACATGCATATTGTGAATATAATTAGATCAACACTACATCATTTTCAGTCTTTCAAATTTATACATTTACATTCTTTGAACATGGCCTTTCCACCAACTGCACATTTGGCAGGTTAATTAGGCTACTATTTTCATTTACTGACTCATCTACCCATCACTAATATGTAAAACTGCTGATGTCAGAGGTATTGCACTGGGCACCAGGACATAAGGTGAACACAGCAGAGACTGAAGCATGATAAACATGTGTCCTCTGAGATCAGATTGCTATAAACTATGAATATGTTTTCTCTCAGAAGAGTCTCAGTGCAGCAGCACAGAACTGAATGCATCGTTTTGGTGATGATGAGAGATCATGTTCAAAAACAGGCCACATGATTCTTCCCTTCTGTTGACTTAAGATGTACAATGCCTATTCATAATATTGTATAAAGTAACAGGAAAAAATTATTGGGATGTTGTTTTGAAGGCTGTAGGTTATAGGTAGTTAGGTTGAAAAAGTGCTGACTGAATGAAGAGAAGGTGTCTCAAAGCAAGAAAAATTGATGCATTATGCTTGATGTCAGAATAACGTTTCATCAGCCTAGTTTTTAAATAGGAATTCTGATTCCATTTAAATTCAATGGACAGTCTTTTCTGAGTGCCTCTGCTTTTGCACACACATCAACTGTGCTCATAATTACAAAATTAGTGCATGTAAAGCGTGTTCTAAGGCCCTGAATCATTACAGCTTTAGTACTCAGACACAAATATACATTTGTGTGCATAAGGCAGAAGAAAAAGAAAATAAGGAGGAACCTGTGAAAATCTGGCACTGAATAATAGCAAGTGAAAGGCTGTGCAGCATAGCAATTCTCTTATTCCCATACTAATTTGCCAGAGGAGTTAATTCAGATAACCCAAGTCCAGCAGTGGTTTGCACAGCATGTAACAGGAGAATTACATATCATCTGGAGATGGAATAGTGATTTTTCCAAAGCATAGCACCATGGTGTTCTTAATCTATTAAAGCTCATATTATTTGAGATGAATGCTTCTCTTAAATGGATGTTTTCTCCTTTTGGTATGCAATTTTTTTATATACAAAAGTGCAGAATCTGCTAATTGCTTTATGCAACTTGTCCCTGCTTTACTTCTTTAAAAAAACATGAAAAAAAAACTCAACAAAACATGAGTCACCTACAAAACAACAACCCCCAAAAAAGTTGTGCTCCTCAAAATGAAAGTGTTAAACTACAACTGCCAAGGGAATACTCAAAGTTCACAATGTGGGATTTGTGCTGAACAGAAGACATACGGTTCTGTCAGCTCTGGACAAAGGAAGGCTGCAGGCTTTGCCAAGTACCTATCACCCAGAGAAGGTGCCAGTGAAGTTTCCAGCCACAATAGAATTTAGTTTAGGCTACATATTAGGTAATAGGATAGAATTATAGCGGCAGAGGAAGCTGATAAAACTGACAAGATGTAGCTTGCAGAAGTAAACAAATTAACCAGAAGGAGCAGCTGGGTGAGAAGCACAGGCATATGTATGTGCATTTGGTTAAAATGCAATGTTGACTTCAAAATGATGGGGAAAAGAGTTTTCTTTTTCCTCCTGTGTTCACCTCCAGGCACAGAATTTAAGTAGGATACTTTAGAATTTCATTGTCTGTCTGCTGCTCAAAATCAGGTGTCGTATATATAAGCTTTCTATTATTGCTGTAACTTTACAATGCCTCACAACAACCCCTCTGGCTATGAGGGAGTGGCTGTTACAGAAGAGTATCTTCTCCCTGTCAGCTAAAGAAAAGTGAGAGGGGATAAGAGCATCCTAGGTCCTACAGACTTGTCTTCATCTAAATATGGTATGCACACTATTTTTGCTTCAACATTTTAGAAACCTCTACTCTGACCTACAGACCGCAGACCGACATACATACATACAGACAGACAGACAGACAGACACACACACACACACACTACTATTACTACTACTACTACTACTACTACTACTACTACTACTACTACTACTACAACTACAGAGAACACTGCTGAGAATTTCAAGTTGGAGAAAAGCTTTTCCTTGGATTGTATAATTTTAATTATGTCTTCCTTGTGGCATTTTAGCAGTTGGCATTTCAGTGATCAGTGAAACCCCAGCATCTGTGCATGCCAGTGTATTACACAAGTTGCCAGTCCACTGATCTAGAATTACATTATTGTCACCATCATTTATAGGTGCTATAAAAGCCAGGTCTCTCAGCATCTTTCTTCATTTGCAGCAAAGAGTTACCCTTGCATTACTTCTATTGTGTTCTTTAGGAAAACTTGTTTTGCTCCTAAATTTCCTTCTCATCAGCTCTTTGGTTCCTCTGAACTCTTTCACTTATGGCATGTGTGGTCCTTGGAGAGGGGGAACAGGCTCTCAAAGCCAACAACTTAACATTTTAAATGTTTAATGTATTGTAGTTGAATGATCCAAGATGCCGAATCTACCTGAGGAAGATGACATCTGGACTTTTCAGGGCAATTGCATCCTATGTAATTATACTATACGGACATTTCTGGCTTTGATACAAGGCTCAACACCTGTTGTAATGTCTACCATTCCATCTTATCTGCATAGAATTCCTGGGGCCAGGCATTTAAGGAATTCACTCATTATGTACAAAGTATATTCTGTATGCCTGGTACTCTATGGGAAGAGAAAAACTTCAAGGACTTCCCCATTTTCTAGGCCTGGAAAGGTAATCTACATAAAGTTTCCCTGGCTGATGTGCAAATGGAGAATCTGAGGTTGGCCTCTCATCACCACTCACATCCATTAATCAAGTCTCCTATGTTCTGCTTCTGCCTTCTTGCCCCCTTAGTAACCCTTCTGTGCTGAAAGCCAATTCCTCCAAAAAACAATAGCAACAAACCTTGAATGGTAAATTGTTTGCTAATTTGAATTGGAAATTTCTTGTACTTCACAACATTTCACACTTTATTTAAAAAAAAAAAAACTTTACAGGAAAGAGTTTCAAATTACTAATTATCAATTATCAGGGGTAACTGGAGCTTAGCCCGTGTATCTGATTACATAGACGGGTCACAGTTGTTTGAGTGAAGAAAGGTTATTTTTTTGTTTTGTTTTTTGTTTTTTTCTTCTCTTTTGATGTTACGATCACTTTCTGACATTTCAAAGATCAGGCAAACTTAGAATAATAACAAATCCAGTTGTAATTTTCTCTCTCCTACCAGCTGAGGCCTAACCTAGGTTCAGTACATTACGTACATAGTAGGTCTCATAACTTCTCTTATGTTTCAGTTCTGTTTATTCTACCCCTTACCCTCCACTTAGCATGTTGACTTTCAATGTTCCAGACTGGAGTGAGAAACAACATCGCAAAGAAAACAGTCAAACTTCACCTGATATATAATCTAATACTTGCATCCTAATAATTTTGAAGCATAAATGTTGGCTTTTTGACATGCTTTTGAAGGGCTTACAGACTCCTAGGGCTAGCCATCTCCCAGCAGCAAGTCTCTGACATGATGATGTCTTTTCTGGCAGACATGTCTTTCTCTACTTGGTCCTGTTTTACAACGGTCCATCCTGTTTGATTTCCTGAGTAAGGTCACTTCATTCCCACAGGTGATTCACCCTATGACTCATGGCTGACATCCATTTCAGGATGACCTAAGTTTGACTCCTTTCTGTTGAACTCACACTAGCTACCCTCAGGCTCATGGGAAAATGTACTATTGCACACATTGTCTATGTAATGGAGATCATTTCAGGGCAAGTCTTGGCTCCATGGTAAAACATAATCCTGTCTACCTGAAAGCCACTGAACTTACAGTTTCACAAACATGTTTCATGAATTCATAATTACCTTCTCAGTCCTCAGGAGTCTCGAGACTTTTCAGAGTTTCCTGGAATTTCTCCACTTAGTAAATACAGTGATAATGTAAACTCTGTATCAAAAGATGGAACGTGTTTTAGCACCAGAAACATGTTTCTGAAATAAAATCCTGTATATTTCTCCATGTTTTTTTTTGAGCCTGTAAACCAGAAGGACAATGTCTCACTCCACTCACCTGATCTATCAAAGAGCCATAGATGGTTAGCTTAAACATTAAATGTTGAATTCATATGGTTTTAGAGGATGAACAGCCAAGATTCAATTTCCCAGAGCAGGCTTTCTTACTGGCTAGTAGACTACTCTCTCATCACAAGGTTGGGGAGCACTCTCTTCTTATAGGATCAATAATTCCAATACAAGGGCTCTAGCTGAGTCAGTTAAACTTACCTCCCCCAAATCCATCTCAACATATCCTATTTGTCTGTTCCTTTATGGTGTCTTTTAAGACAAACTCTATATGAATAATAACTGTATAACGTTCAGCTGAGCTTAATACTTCTATTAAGCATTTTGTGATACAATGTTAACTATTTGTACTTGTTTGTTTTATGTTTTCTATTTCACATTAGGAAATATCACTTAAAAATGTCTAGTTTGTAATATTAGAAGAAGCCACCTATATTTATAAAGCCACACATATATGTATCATTTGTTCTTGAGAAAAGAAATTTTATGTCAATGACTAGTCATGGTCTGAGACTAAATCTATGTACATCTGACAAAGTCAATACAGGTGCAATGAATGGTTCATATGGGTTTTGAGGCAAATCATCATGAATAACATGCATTATCATTTACATGTTGGATGTGAGGTTACTTGGATGTCTTTCTTGTTCTTTGAAGATTCATTTCAAAACATCCCAGAGCTGTAAAAGTCAGGGGGAGGAACACAAACAAGCAGAGGGGTAACATTTCTAAGCACAGTGTTGAATTGGCTATTCCTTGGCCTTATTGGGAGACCTCTAGATTCCTTTCTGTCCATCTAGTAAATTTACCGTATTATTTTTTATGTTTTCTGTTTTGTAACCACCATTCAGTAGCTTGCCAAAACTTCTAACTGCTAGGATGTTATCCATTATTCACCAACTTAAGTGAAATGCCATCAATTTAGGTATGCTGCATGCACATTCAGGATTTTGTTGTTCTCCACCCTGCAATTTTGATCTATGAACAGCACAGAGGTTCATGTGAATGGACAATGTCACATGTGAATTTTTAATCATTTCTAAATCAGCAACATATCCAGCACTTGAGGCTGCTGCAATAATCTCCAGTTCCTTCTAGAGCTTCATTTTAGACTGATGCTCTAAGTGATGGAAGGAAGCCAAATAATAGTTTGCTGGGCCTAATCTCATGAGAGGTATCCCATCAAGTTGATATTTAATTGCCTTTTAAATTTTCAGAACAAATTCCAAAAGAAAAAATGTGTTTTGCTTAAAACCAGTCATTCTCATTATAGCAGTGGCTTTGGTCCAGTCTGATAACTTTATATCATGTAGTACTTTGAGAACTGCTAGGAAATGACATTATCAGACACACTGATTGTTACACAATCAAGCCCAGGGGAACATTTCTGAATACAGGAGGTGAATAAAGACAACAACCACTGAAAACAGCAAATGCAATTATCTTGCTGTATGTCAGAGTTGACAAGGCTATCAGATACATCTTAGTGCATTAAAAGACATCAATTCAAGTATGAATGGTGATGTGGATAAAGTAATTTTATCCTGATTCTTCCCTGAAGAACATTCTACTTCACAATGGCAGGTAAGACTTTTATATTTTCTGAGATCCCAGATATTTGTTGTAGTCACTTTGTTCAGCAATTTAGCAGTGTCGTGTATATTTGCCTTACACATCTACTCTGCTTCCAGGCAGAGAAGATGTCTTCCGTATGCTCTCTGATTTTTTTTAGCATCTACTATTATGCTGGATAGATAGGAGGCATCTGATAGATGTTTATCAGTTTATTACTAATATATCCAAAGCCAATCATTCTTGTAAAGGAAATATAAAGGGTGTTAGCTATATTTATGGACACTAATCAAATACTAATCCGTCACTTACAGATGTAATGTTATTTAAGCTTTAAATAATACTGCAGATCATACTTAGAACATAGCAGTTCTTAACAGGTCTTGGGCTTATTTTTCGTTTACTTAGTTGATAAGACTATGGCTCTGCAGCCAGGAGGTGGTAGACACATCTTTAATCCCAGAACTCAGGAGGCAGAGTTAAATAGATCTCTGAGTTTGAGGCCAGCCTGGCCTACAGAATGAGCTCCAGGACAGCCAGGGCTACACAGAGAAACCCTATCTCAAACAGAGTTCTGCTTTTCACTTAGTGTAAACATAGTTCAGGAAAATGAAAATATTTTTATTTGTGCATTAGTTACTTTTATTATTATTGTGACAATAAAGATTAGTTAGGTATTATCATTTCCATGTGAACCCTTAACTAAACCATAATGCACAGTCACTCACTTAATACTTTCCTTTTTTCTAGTAGGGTAAGATGAACATTTAATCATTCTACAGTGTGATACTACTGGAGACAACATCACCACCACAAGATTAATAATATCTGGGATACTACCACTACTAAACTTAAGCACAACAGAGTGAACTTTCAAGTGAAATAGGAGGTGCTTTAGCCAGTCTCCCCTAACTCTTTATTCAGATCAATGGAAAAAAGAGAAGAAAAAGGAGTTCTGTTTGTGAAAGAAGTTTGATTACATATTGCACATTTGATTAATGGTTGGCTTTGGGATCACTGGAATCCTTGTTTGATCTTCAAAAACACTAAAGCCATGTGGAGTTGGTTTTCTATGATATTAAGACAACTGGCTTCTCTTCTAGCAATCTGCAATCAACTACCACAGGAGAAATGCAGCTTGCTGTTCTCACTACCCTTTCTCTGAATTCATTGTCTTTATTTCTGACTTCTCCAGAATTGGGAACACTATTAGTCATTGCATTGAGCTGTCCTCCCTACTTAACATAGTGCTTTTTGATACACATTGAAGAGGAGAATGTAAAATAAAGAGAAGATGGGAGGTTAATTCATTGATTCCTGGAGATCTGAACATTTCAGAAATGCTAGGAAAGTACAGGGATTGTGAGCGGCGTGTCAACATAGGGACAAATGGTTTGGTGAAAACAATAGCCATAAGTGATTCTAAAATTTCTTTCAATCTGAAAAGCATAAAATGGTTATAAGTTAGAGGTCCAAGATGGAAATAAGAAATAGACCAGCTGTAAGTGACTATTAAACCATGACCGAGCTTTGCCACTTTAAAAAGCTACATTGCAGAACAAAATGGAACTTTTCAGCACAGTAAATAGTGCTTAACCTCAAGAGTCACTATTGCAATACATCGAGGTGATAGGGCTTCAAAATTCATATTGTGCAAATTACTGGATGAAATGTGCACACAGCTCATTATAGTACCAGAAACACTGATACATTAAGAAAATGTGTTTTCAGGGAAATTGGTGTTTGTTAGAGAACACCAATGACCATGAATCTGATGGTTTGCAATTCATGGGATGGAAAAGAGGAAGCAAAATCATGAAAATACTCTGAGAAATAGTCTTCAGTGTGCACAAGAAGGATAAAATATGTGTATCCCAATAAATTGCTCCAAAATTAAAGCAAGTAAGATTTCATAATCACTAAATGTGGTTTCCTTCTCACTTGAAAATCATTAATATAAATTAACTTTGAAATGCATATTAAATCAAAATAGAAGATTAGGCTGTTTATGTACAGGAAAGGAATATGCATCACAATCTCTCCATCTACTTTCAGACTAATACTCATTTTGAAATCTTGATGAAAGATGAAAGCACATTTGAATGTACAGAGACCACTGCCAAGTAGTTGATGATATTAAAAAGAGGTGTTTGATTCCGTCAAGAGTATTTCCAACCAGTTTATGTTGAGTGAACAGTCATAGTTACTGGGAAGAAACTTTAATGGTGATTTAGGTAGTATATGCAGGGGCTTAGTTCAGTCTCGGTTACACACAAAAAAGGATTCCACATTTCGCATAAATAGCGTTAGTGAATAAAGCTCACTTACTGTTTCACATTGAAAGCAAGGAACCATCTTCAAATTTGGGGTTATATTATAAGAAGCTGTTAGCGAGGAAGAGGACAAATGGTTAATTATGTCACACGTTAGAAGTAACATAACACATACTTAACAAAAATGACTGCCACAGGTGAATAGGAAACCTGTGCTTTATAAATTATGGCTAATTGCTCAAAGTGGAAATTTTGTTATAAAGTGTCTTTTGGCCAGAGTTAGTTACATGGTCAGTCAACTGGCAAGTGAGGATGCTTCCCCATATTGTGACTGGGTGTTAACAGTGTCTTCCAATACTGTGCGGTCATGAGAACTTTTAGAGGTAGCCAGAAATACTCAAGTTATGTATGAAAAATGTGCAAGTTCACTAATCCAAGATAAGGCAAGAAGGAAATCTCTTCATTGTTTTGTATTATTTATGTGAAAGTCAAGCTTTGTTTTGTTTTGCTTTTTAAGTTTTGTGAATTGTACTAAAGCCATAGAATATTATGAAAATTAAATTGGTAGAGCCAAATTTTAATAATCATTTATGTTAGTAAAAGTATTTTTTATCTTTCATCTTGATGCCACCACCTCCCCCTCCTCCTCCTTACCCTCCTCCTTCTCCTTGTCCTTCTCCTCCTTACCCTCCTCCTTCTTTATAGCTGGATATTGAACCTAATTCTTCAAATATTCTGGGCAGTCTACCGCTGATTTATATCCAAGGACCTAATGAAGGGAATTAAGCATATATAATGCTGACCAGTTAAAATACACATAAATACCTATCAGTTTTACATGAATAGATTGTCCACCCATCAGGAAAAATGTTATTTTCTATTTATAATTTTACATTACCAATTTCTAAACTCAAGAAATTCTGTGCATGCCGTGTAATAACAGATAATATAGATAAAAGTAAGATTTTTTTTTTTTTTAGTCAAATAACATATGTCATGCTGGGAATCAGACTGGAAGCAACAAGAGTTTGAAATCATGTTTTAGATTGAGAAATTAGTGTAAGCATAATACTTAAGTGCCAGAATACTTAAGTGCCAGAAGTCACTCTTTAAAGACACTCTTACCTCCTAATTAATGGCATCTTGACCTTAACCATAACATTAGACAGAGGATGATAACTATATATTTTTAACTTGATAAGATAATTGAAATACATGTTGTCCCTACAAGAAACACACAATTTAAAACAACTTATACATTTCCTTACATTTTGAAATAATTTCCAACCACTAGCATGACTTCCCATGATGCTTAGAGTTTTGGGAAACTTGTTTAAATAAATAGAGCCTGTGGGTTGTCCAGATAACCCATTCTAAGTGGTATACCTGAGTGCCCTCTAGTTCTTCTGAGAAGCATTGTTTAGAGGATGTGTGCCACAAAAAGAACTAGACAGAGAAAGTTGTAGGGTTACCCTAGGATAGAGAAATAAACTTATATTCTAAAGAGAATGTAACAGATTTTTCCAAAAGGGCCTACAGATTAGATTCATGATGTTCAACATTCCTGATAAGCTAGAATGAGACACAATATCTCATCTTAGTCCAGAAACATATGTATCAATATTAAGATGACAAATGATATCATCAATCAACTATTGAACTGTTTTGCTATAGAAGGAAATCAATTGAATGTGCATAAGCTGGGTGATAGTTTATCTTCATGATCAACACAGCTGTAGCGAAGAGCACAAAAGAGACAGTAACACATAACCTCTGGGAGTATCTGGAAGCCATTTACAGAGGAGATTATGTAAGCAGGGATGTCTTGCACTGTAGTTTGGCAGACCCATCTAACTTGCTGGGGGTCAGATAGAATAAAAGGTGAGGGTAGGAAGCCACCAATGACCAGGTAAGAAGGCATCAATGACAGCAAGCACTCTCTCTGGCTGATATGAGCTTCTCCGGCCCACCACATGGTATTTACTGTGATGGACTAAATATGTGAGCTGCAAGCTAAACAAATCCTCCATCCTAGAGTTGCTTTGTCAGATATTTTGTCACAGTGATTAAGGTCTTACTAACACACTTCCCTGAAATATGACACAGTGAATTTGAGAGAACGGCCAAAGCAGGGAAGTCACCTCTCTGTTCCCTTCCCCTTATCACTTGAAGCAGATCCTAAGACCCTCAGTTGAGAGGTACTCTCCTAAACCAATGGTAATGCACCTCAGAGACACCA
The DNA here is from genome assembly GCA_026225945.1 of Cricetomys ansorgei. Classification (NCBI taxonomy): domain Eukaryota; kingdom Metazoa; phylum Chordata; class Mammalia; order Rodentia; family Nesomyidae; genus Cricetomys; species Cricetomys ansorgei. The sequence continues at coordinate 20,239,733 of JAMJFZ010000716.1, read as the reverse complement.
TGAAGACTAATGATCAGGCCCCCATACATTTGTCTTTGTTGAAGCTTGGGTCATAGCTTCAGCTGTCACCTTCAATTTCACAGTAAACCGTGACGGACTATGTCACTGATTTCTAACTGCTTTACATTCTACTTGAAATCTGGGGACAATCTCTGAAATTCTGGTTTGGATTGATTTAAATTTGAATTAGTGTGTGTGTGTGTGTGTGTGTGTGTGTGTGTGTGTGTGTGTAGATGAATTATAAATCCATGCGTGCTGGACAAGCGCTCTACCACAAAGCCATCTCACCAGCCCTTCAGTCCTGCTCTTTGAGCAGTGATAGGCATCAAAATACAGGACAAAGACTGAGGTGCCCAATCCTTCAGGCAGTGCAGTGTTCAAACTGAAGCAAAAAGCATTCTGGATACCAGTTGCCTTAGCAGAAAAAGCATGTGTTTCTTAACACAGGTCTCTGCTAAATCTTTCCACTAGCTATCTTTTTTTTTCCCATAAATATTTTGATGGCACTCTACTTATTGTCAAGGAATTGTACTGGGTGCCCACTTTGAATGATTACTTACATATTTCAATTATCTCAAAAGTTAGCAAAATAAAAATATCTTCCCAAATATCATTCATTTTTATGCAATAGCTGCTTCTTTCCCAATATTTCTTTCCAATCCTTTTTTCTTGTTCAACCTACCTATCATTCCTGTCAGCATGCTTCACTTATTCAACCACATTTCCATTCTTCCAGTCCTTAGAGTGTATAATTCACTAGGACTCTTTTGCACTTCTCCAAATAATAGTCAGATTTGTCTATTTAATGATACTCTATGGATAAGCTCAATTTATATAACCGATAACAAAATAAGTTTTAAGAAAAATGAGATTAAATAAGCATACACATTTTGCTTAATATTTTACTTCTGAGAAAAATGATAAACATGAGGATTCTAAAGATAAATAATTCTACAACTCCACGACGTACAGAAAGAAATCCTTTTGTCTGCTAATGGAACAAAGGGAGATCTGTCACCTTAACACATCCAGCCTTTAATGTGCATGTGCTTATAAGAATGATAATACACTAACTTCTGACATACTCTGAACCAATAAGACTTCCAAGAAGCTGAGCTCATCCATATACAAAAACAAACAAACAAAGCCCAATATAAAATTTGCTTTTGTAATGTAAGCGTTTGATTGTAATAGTTACTACTAGCAACTCTCAGAAATTTTATATCCGTTAATATTACAAACATACAGTTACATAGATATGAGATTATTAAAGTGTTGTCAAAACACAGCTCATTAAATTGTAATAATTACTTAATAGATATAAACATACAGTATTTTTTCCTGATACCATTGTCAGCTATAATATCCACATTAAATAGTTATTTGTAAGGTGGCTGGACCCACAATAAAAGTACATATATATTTTTAAATAACCCAATCATGAAGTAGACTTATCTTGTTAAAAAGAAACAGAATAAATATACCCTCAGCAGTTGATATACTGGCTTGCTTGTGTTGCAAAGTTTCCCCCCTTTGCTCACAAAACTAAAATGATTTCATGATTTACCTATGTAAGTAACACACATGGTTTACAAGCTGCTCCTTAGCTTCCACAATCCAGCAGGAATAAATGGACAGCAATTAAACAAGCAGGCTAATTATCATGAACTCTGAGGACTGTGTGTACACAGTGCCAGGAGGCATTCATTCATTTTCATGCCAAGATGCCCATTATTTCATCACAGTACAAATAACAAAACCATCTGAAATCTACGTGAAGCTAAGACAATCTTGTTAAGGGAGATGTCTTTGAGCAAGCTACATCGAGTGAAGAATGACTATGCTATCTAACATAAATCTCCACACTGAAAAGTAGATGAACATTAGCGTGAACATATTTATACCGACAGTGATACATCCTCACAGCTTCAAAATAATTAGTCAAGGTGAGAATATCAGCCAAAAATACCAGGGAAGCAAGTTGTATTGAACAATAAAGAAACAAGCCAAGAAAATAGAATAATTTGTTAACTAGCTGGATTTTTTCTAGGTTAGTAGTTACTCTCTGATCTCCAGTCTTTTGTTTTTGTCAACTTTGAATAGTTACTTTCTTACATTTCCCTGAATTTTCTGATTTATAAACAACTGCCCTTTGTTCTTATATCAATCAAAATACAAACATACCTAAAACAAAAACAATACTGCCTTTTCATAGACTTCTTCCTTTGCACATTAGAAAGCCATGCAATCATTTTTACTTCCTTGGCTTATCCAGGACAATAATCATCTTACTCCTAGTCACCTGACCTCTGGTCCTTCCCAAGAGGCTTGGTGTCTGTTATGAATAGGTCAGCACGTGCAACACTGACTGCAGTATTCCAGTGCGGTCCCTCAGTGCAGACTGCCAAGGGCTTCTATTCTCTATAAACTGCTACTCCCATTCTCCAGCCATTATCCGATGCAACATTTGCAACCAAATCTCTGTCTAAACTTCTTTATTTCTCTTAAAATATTCTACTTACCTACTTCAGCAATGTTAAGTTTGACCTCAAGCTGATGACTAAATCAAACACTGTGATAGCTTTTACTTTCTCGAAGGGCCATTTCCAGCAGCCTAAAGATTAAGAGCAGGACTCTGACACCAGCTGGACTGATGTTTAATTCAAGTTTGGCTGCTTACTGGTTGAGGGATTTTCAGGAGTCATTTAGACTCTCTAAGCCATATTTCTTTATCTGTCCAATAGAAATAATACTACCTATTACCTACTACAGTAGAAATAATAATGCTTTTTACTAGGATTTGTTTAAGAGGCATTAATTACAAGCATCTAGTATATGACAAGCCATAGTGGATATTCAACTATAAATTTGCAAGCGCTTTCTTAAAATTGACATCAGTGTTCAGTTACTAGTTTATGAAAGTAATTTCTAGAATTTATTTTTTTAATCACCACATATACATGCACATTTCCAGATTCTACTCCATTTAAGAGCTAGTTTTAATTCTTTTAAAAACCAGTTTCAGAGAAGGCAATATTTTTGGTGTAGTTCTGAGGTTTTTCAATTGATAGTTTCTGTTATTCACACAAAACCATTAAAGCAATCATCTCCTACAAATTTGACCTGGAAATGAAAACGTACATATTGATGATAAAACTGTTTAATAAATATTTTAATATAGCCTTTAATTTAGATCCATTATTAGAACTGTCTATATTTTCATCATTAAATTTAATCTTTAATCATTTTTATTGGTCAAAATTATACTAACTAAATTTCTTAAAATCCAGTCCAAACAGGTTTCACTGAGATTCTATGTTCATATAGGTGACTTCCTCAAACTATTTATCAGCAAGAACACCTTCATTTAATTAATTGTTTTTATGAAACTCTAAGTCATTGTATTCAAATCTGAAGATTTTTTTCTTTATTGAAGTGAGTCTCCCCAGTGTAATTAAAATTGCCCCCAGTCCTATTAGCCTGTGTTGTTAAAATGTGATTCTTTCTAGTTTGGATTCATGTATAAAGGGGCAGAGCTGATTCTACTAGCACCATGATGGCTGCATTTTAGAAAGAAGATTTTTAGTTTTCTTTTGAGAAGGGAAATCTATTCTCTGAGTGGGTGGTATCAAGAGAGGCTGTCTTTAAAACCAGAAAAGGTGGCAAAGATTCTGAAGCAAATACATCATCTGTATGTGTTTGTACACCTTGCAAACTACAGTGCAACCTTGTAGAAATAATCCTGTTAATGTGTGTGGCCTCCCTCAATGAGAGACCTAAATGTGCTAAGTGCCTACTACAATAGGCATGCCTAAGAGACATCTGTGAAGTGAGAGCAAAACCCATCTGAAGGCAAAGGTAGTCTTAGGACTCAATGGAAGACTGTTCCTCAAAGTCATTAACATATCCATTGGAAAAACTGGTTGAAAACATCTGCTAACTTCAGAGAAGTTAACCATCTTTTCCTGGCTTTCTACTAACCCTATTTGAGCTAAAAGTAAGGTTATCCTGCTAGAAAAGCGGCTCAAAGTAAGACATTTAAAAATAAAAATATAGAAAATTTGCTATTATCTGGGAGGAAGCCATTTTAGTTACAAAGTTGAGGTCCTTGTGTAATTTTAAGTGATTAGTAGTGTGGTCTAGGTTTTCCAGTACTAGTAAAATACAGCCCTTCATTAAGCAGACTAAGGAGGCAATGAAAGACAAAATAATGATTATTTCTAAGTATATCCTATGAAACCTACATAATCATTTAAGTTAATTACATCTTTGCAGGAGGGGTGGAAAATGTAGGAAGTCAGACAACTAAAGCAAAACAAGGTTAGCCAGGAATTCTAGTCGTAGGATTAAGTCAGACAATTTCCTGTGTGATTCATGTTTATGTGAATTCACGTTGTAGCTTCTATTTCCTGCCTGTCAGTGTCTATTGGGATGGATTTTCTATGCAATGCCAGATTTTAAGTAAGTTACTCACTCAGTTAAGCTATTGAAAATGCACAACCTATTCAGCTCAACGGTGCCAAATTTTTATGCAGGGTAATTTTTCCAGTCCTTTCCAAACCAAACTGATTGGGAAGATGTACAAAAGAAAGCACAATTCTACAAGACAAACAGAAGTGAGGGGTGGGAGAGGTAGTTCAGCTGGTAAAGACACTTACCATCAAGCTAGGCAACTTGATTTCAATCTCTAAAACCTACAGGATTAAAAGGAAAATGAAGAAATGCCCCGCAAGTTGTCCCCTGATGTCCACACATAAAGTGTAGCCTATATGCAATCCCCCAAACACACAAACATGTAAAAATGTTATCATATTTTTAATGACAAATGTGCAGTACTGACTGTAAAATGTTTCCTCCAGACATGCTTATGGGCAGACACCACGCCTAGGGTAATCTTCAGAGAAAGGGTATCACCAAATTTTTAACAAAATCTAGTAAGATGGATGAATCTTCCAGTCACTCTTCCAACTGAAAAGCCCAATACATAGTTCTGGAAGAGTAAATAAGTAAATAGCGATGTGGTGATTAGCAAAAGATAATTGAATATTTTATGTTGAAAAGTAAATTAAGACAGAGAAATGTGAATAGAATATAATAAAGAATAGAGTTCCCTGAAAATCACAGGTATCACTGAAAGGATTTTTAAAAAATGGGTGAGGGGTGGGGGGGGGGGAGACAGGGAAACATATTATCAAAAATGTAGCCAAAATATTAGACAGCACTGATAAAATCAAGTCCTAGGATGAAAATGTCTGATATCAAGAACATAGGAGATGAAGTAGGCACACATAGATACACACAAAGTTTAATAACTTCAATAAAATAACAGAGAATCTCACAGAGACTAATATTCAGATAGTCTGAAAAGAAATGCCTTTTATAAGATGGCTAATGAGCATAAATAAATGCTAAATAACATCAGGATAATGCATTCAAACACTAAAGGAGGGTTGTTTGGGTTTATAGACTCTAGCAGTCTATATGTTTACCTCTTGGCTCATTAATTCCTGCTTCTGAGAAAGAATCTTAAGGCTGTACTCTAATAGAATGGGAAGAGAGGCAAGACAGAGAGAAAAAAGGCTGTCAGAGTTCCAGAAAATAGCATGTCTCTAATGTAAAGGTGTAGCTCAGAGAAGTTTCGGACTGTTCAGTGCACTTAGAGAACAACTAACTCATGAGAGAATAGCGGCTCATGGACTCTAAGAAGGATTTAACTAAGAGAAATGAAATAATGGGAAAATGAGTCATTTCCATCATCCCATAATGAAAAAGTGAATAACCTGAAGTTACACGAATACTGTTTCAGGGAACCAGTGTAAACAAAGTGATGGAATATCTGAGTGTGGGTAAGCAAAGGTGAGGAAAATAATGTTAAAAATTGAAACTACTATGTGATAAATTTAAATAAGTAAAAGAATTTTTTTTTTTATAAAAAACAATAAATGACAGAGGAAGAGGGTGAGTGCACATCCCGGAGCTTGGTGATGTTACTGTCATTGCAAATAAAAAAAGTGATCTTTCCCCAAGGCGTATACTCATACCACAGGAAAAATAAATTTAAATTTTGTCATATCACTTCTTTTCTTATAAGCTAACATCATCACATAAACTAACAATTATTCTGAGTTCAAAGAAACAACACATACTTTGACAAAAATTCCTGGTTGGGGTGGAGCTATATGAGTGAGTATTTTGCCAGCTCTGAATTTCTAGAATTTCAGAGCACAGCTCCTAACCACATTTTGTAACACACCTAATGAAGTCACCTGCACTGTTCCTATCCAAGGCATCCCAAATGAGAAGCCAACCTCTAATGGCTATACAACAGGTCTGCCAGATATGCCCATGGCTAGATGGCATGCCTAGAGCTGCTCAAACTTCTGAGACCAGCGAGGGCTCTTGGTCGCAGTCTGGAAGGACGTGGCATATAAAGGACAGTGTTGACAAATGTCACCTTGGCATTGGATATATTGGTCTCAGAACAGAGATCCTTCTTTCCTTCCTTCCTTCCTTCCTTCCTTCCTTCTTTCCTTCCTTCCTTCCTTCCTTCCTTCCTTCTTCCCTCCCTTCCTTCTGTTCTTTTTTTCTTTCGTTTCGTATTACAATATTTTTATTTGTAGCAAAAAGATAATGCATCTAAGGCACAGCAATTCCTAACAGTATGAAGCTTTTAGAAAAGTAGATACAATATAAACTTTCCAAAATCAACAATCCTCATAATAATCCATTGTTTGTTTGATTTTTAATACAAGTTTTAGATTGACCTTTCTGTGTTCTGAATTTGGCACACTGCAGTTGGTAGAGTAGCTGCAACTATAGCATGGAGTAAATATAATGGGATGCCATCTCCCTTCTTGGTTTGGCTAATAGGTCTAGACTTTGAGTTGACTTTATATAATATGAGGCAAATATATATATATATATATATATATATATATATATATATATATATATATATAATAATAAGGCAAACAACAATACACTGCTTTAGTAGTAGAAAATTATGCTCAGGATACTTTCAAATTTTTATGACATTATCTCCAGCTTTTTTATGAACAGATCTCACTAACATTCCCAGGCTGGTCTTCAGTGTCCCTGTGACCCTTCTGCATCAGTCTCCTGAGTAGCTAGGATCACATGCTTCCTGTTGGGTATGCAATTTTATAACCTAATATCACTTTAAAGTTATAGACTAATATAGTAGGGATGGAAACATAAAAAGAAAGCCAGAGATACCAGCATAAGGCAAGCAATAAAGAAGAAGAGGAGAAAAAGAAAGCAAAGAAATGAGAGGCAAATATTAAATCAAATATTATCTCTCATTACTGGAATTTGTTCTCAGCAAACCTAAACTAATAGAATGGTGAAAACCAAGACTGTGAGTCACTCTTTTTCCTATGGGCCATTCAGTTGCACAACTACTACTTGTATGAATTAAAATCATTGTATTACTAAGGGCTGAAAACAAATCTTTGTTCATTACATAATGAAACATTAGTATATAATAATGCATAGCTTAGTGAATAGGAATTAAAATGCAGAGGCCTACAAAATATTCTTTATTATTAATTTGTATGAGAAAGATATTAGCAGTTTAAGAGTACTGTTTAATAGTAGATTTTTGTAATCTTATATTACTTTACTTTTATATAAATTAAGTCAAATCTTGGGATGAGTAAAGTCATTCACCCACATGAATACAGTATTCTTTTTCAGGACTTCTTCTGGGAGGGTTGAGGGCTTTTTGCTTGCTAGTCAATGACCTACTACTGAAGCTACATATTATTGGGCCTTGTCTTCATTGACAGTAGCAGTTAGCGTTACATTGTCTAGGAAATTTAGAGAAAGCGGTCAGCTCATTGCTATGCTTTCTTTCTCATTAATGAAGATGCTCTTGGGTAGAAAACAAGTTAATCTTGTCTGCTCATAGGACAAGAATATTCAGAACCTCAGGCCATACAAACATACGTGGTAGGGAGAATAATAGCACTTCATTCTTTAGATGATCATAATGCCAAGAAAAAATAAGACAGCAGTATTATTCAATAAGAAATTGCTTAATAAGAAGTGTCAGGGGACTGCTGACCTATTGTTACAACATTTCAGTATACTGCCTTTAAGCTGAGAGTGGAGGCTTTTCCTTTCATCTTCTTAATGACTTGACATCATTTCTAAACTGTTTCTCTGTATTTATCCCACAAAATTGGCCTCAATAATTTAGATTTAAGGGATTCTAAAAAGGAATCTTAAAAGAAAGGAGATGAGAAAAGGACAAAAAGGAAGAAAATTTTAAAAGAATGAAATGAAAGAAGAAAATGGGAGAAAATAGAGGGAAGATAAAAATAAATGATTGAAAGAAGGAAATTTGATTAAATTAAGGAAGACTGTGAGAACAAAAAAAATTATCAGATTTCACCTAATTTTGTAACATACAAATCTGTCCTTAAAAATCATACTGCCAGCTGGGAAGTGGTGGCATACGCCATTAATCCAGCACTTGGGAGGCAAGTGGATCCCTGTGAGTTGGAGGCCAGTTTGGTCCTCAGAGTGAGTTCCAAGACAGCCAGGGTTACAACAGAGAAACCCTGTCTCGAAAAAAAAAGTCATATTGCCTTCCAAATTTAGAATGGCAAACATTTATAGGGTGGTGGAAGGAGGACTAAGATCATAATTTTATAGCTATTAGAAGAGTTAATTCTCCTTAAAGATATAACTCCTGGTATGTGGGTCATATCACAGGGCAGGCCCTATACCCAAGAGGAACTGGGCAATGTAAATTGGACATGGTGGGCTTTAAAAGAGAGAGGGGAGGGGAGGTAAGATTGAGAAAAGGGAGAGAAAGAGAGGAGACAGACAAATAGCCAGACAGAAATATCACAGATTTGGGTGAATAGGGAGTTGGGGAAGGAGGGCAAATACACTCAAATATGTTGTATCAAATGTATATATATCCTATACACAATCTGCTCCATTTGCATAAAGTTACTTATGAGTATGATTTCAGGGTGACCATGTGGTATTGGTTACTCAGTTGATATATTCTTTGCCAGAGAAGACTTTTCATCTCATCATTACGTAGTTGCTTGTAGTTCTTTAGGTAGGGTTGAAGCCTCGTGGTTTTTTCCCCAGTCCACTTTGACAAGTGTATTATTGTCCTTGTTCACTTCATGTTTAGGCAGTCAGAAGCCATACTTATAATCTCACAAACATGACTTCTATACACTGGCTTTTGGAAAGGTCAGGTACAGCCTGATGATGCTGACTACACATAGACCTCACGGGCACTCTGCTGTCATATAGCTCTGAGGTGCTTGTCCTTTGATTTGTTATTATCAATAGGTCAATCGCTGAGAAAGATTAACCCTATGCCATACATGTTTAACACTCACAAACTGGTGATTGTATATTATGTTTCCATTTAAAACATTTAATTAAAAAGAAAACATACATGCAAATGTGTACACAGAGAGATTTAATATGAAAAATTCTGTAGAAAAGTTTCAATTTTGACAATTTTACTTTCTGAAAGGTCTCCTCAGTGATTTAAGTCTTGTATTTTCTCTAAGCCTCGTGTTATTTTTAGCATTCCCATGTTCAGAGTGCTGCAAAACAGGAGATACACTCAGAACAAAATTTACAAAGGGTATATGGCTTTTTGAGTATGACTAATCTGAGATGAAACAACGGACTCATAATAATACTGTTTCTAGTAAGCTGTTTTCCATGGAAAATTCAAATCAAATTATGCTAAATAGCAATTAGTTATAAACCCTTCAGAGGAAGTATTTGATTTTACTTGCAGTAAAGCCAAGTCTTCATAAAAGCTATTAATTAGGATATCTTTTGTCTCCACAGGGAAACCAGGAATTGGAGGCCTTGAACTTCATTTAACCTTCTAAGGGTCTCTGTAAGACTAATTTGAAATCTTCTTGCAAGGTGAGGGTAGAAAAACTAATATAGTGGTTTTTATGTTTTTTTTTTTAATTTCACACTATAGTTAAAATAAATTTGCCCAACTGTAACCATCAATGTGTATAGTAAATAATCCTTTAAGTCTCTTTCAACTCTATTTCACAGTATTTTTAATTGATTGTGTTTTTAAAAAGGGACCATCAGTCTTCTATTAGAATTCATAATTATAAAATTGTTGCATAATAACATACTGAACTATTTTCTAAGTACTGTGCACATCACCACATATTTATTGGTTTAAATAACACATTTAGGATCTTGCATTTCTTGAGATCAGAATTCTGCAATCCATTTTAGTAACCTGAAGTTCAGAGGTCAGCAAGCTTGGGCCCTTTCCTGAAGTTCGAATGGGATCAGCTTTTTCCTTATGCCTTTCTCACTCTTTTTATATATGTGGCTGTCGCTTCTTCCTCTGTCTTCAAAACCAGACTCCAGTCTCTGTCCACCACAGCTCTGTCTCTTCTTTGCCAGATTCCTCCTGTGTCTTCTTGTGTGGACCACTGATACTCTCAGGCCAACCAAGACAATTCAAGATGCTCTCTCTATCACAAGACTCTATACTTGATCACTTTAAGTTTCTCTTATAGAAACCTTTACAAGTTTAGGAGGAACGGTATGGCCATTTCTTGAAAGCTATTATGTAGTTGTATTCTGATCTCCAAAGATTCATATCCATCAAATACACAAAAGTTACTCACTGTATCACCATATGGTCTAAAGTCGCTGCCGTGGGTTCGGTTTTCTCCTACTCAAAGTAAAAACTGTTTTGAGTGTCTGTACTGGCTATTTTTATGTTAACATGATACAAGCTAGAGTCATTTTGAAAGATGGAACCTTAATTGAGAAAGTGCCACCAACAAGCCTGTGGTGCACTTTCTTGCTTGATGATTGGTTGATGTGAACAGATACAGCTTACTGTGTGAGTGGTATTACTCCTGGGATAGTGGTCCTGAGTGCTATACAAGAAGCAAGCCAATAAGTAGCATCCCTTCCTGGCCTCTGCTTCAGTTCCTGCCTCCAGGTTCCTACCTTGGGTCCCTGTTCTTACTTCCTTGGATGAAGAACTATAAGCTGTAAGAGAAAAATAAACCTTTTCATTCCCAAGTTGTCTTTGGTCATGTTGTTTTATCACAGCTGTAGCAACACTAAGACACAGTCCATTCTCAGATCCTAATTTTCCCCCAAGCCACCTAAACCAGGAGTGGCTGAGACTTTTGGTACATGCAGTTCTGAGGAAAACATCCTCTGTTCATATGGACTTGTAAAATTAGAAAACAAATGGCTTGCCCCCAATATAAAGCACTATTGCAGCCTGGGAATGTAAAGGGAGGAAATTGAAAAAAAGGAAAAAAGAAAAGAAAAGAAAAGAAAAGAAAAGAAAAGAAAAGAAAAGAAAAGAAAAGAAAAGAAAAGAAAAGAAGAAAGGCCCTAAGCAATTTCAAATCCAACTGATCAAACTCCATTAGGCTTCAATGACAAAGGATAGTGAATATCTTAAGGTACACAGTTTTACCCTCTAGTTCCTTATTTCAGCCACAAACATCTTTCCAAATCTAGTGATTTTGTGCAGTGAGCCTAAAGACTGTGATAAAAAATATATTTTGCCTGTCCCTTAATAATATGAAATAACCCCTTTTAAAAAGTGTACTCCCACTACATTGCTCCTATTGAAAGGACTAATTCAAAGAATTCTAACGTATATTTTTAAAAAGACCAGAATTACTAGAGTGATATCAAAGCTACAGTTTAGAGGAATTTATAATGCTACTGCATAGATACAGAAAATTGAATACATGCACCCCAAATTTTAAATATTTAATTAATGGAAGCACTACTTGTTTGGCATTGTTTGAACCACAAATTTGTGTTTTATACAACTTCACTGAAAATCTATATGATTAGAGGGCCGTGGAGATCATATTGTTAAGTGAATGCAAAAGACAGCAATTTGTTTGACATTTAGTCAATACTAGTCTCATAGCAAAAATTAAAATGAATATGAAGAATAAACTGTTTACTTTAAATAAAGATTCTCACTGGAACAAAATTGTAATGTCTTTGGAATATGGGCCATCAAAGCGTTTAATTCAAGAAGCCGGATACCAAATCAGAGGGAGAAATCTGACTAGATGTGATCTGCAAAGCTAAAGAAATTTGAAAAATAAATTTTTGTATTTAAACATAATGATAAAGGACAGGCTCACCCCTTACTAATTTTGATAAGTTATTGCACAGTCAGACAAGTGCATACAAACTTAGTGTATATAGTTTAAATGAGAATGGCCTCCACAGACAGAGTCATATGTTTGAATACTTAGTCCTCAGGTGGTGGAACTGCTTAGGAAGGATTAAGAGGTTTGTCCTAGTTAAAGTAGATGTGCTACTGGTCAAAAGACCATTCCATTCCTAGTTAGCTCTCTCTGCCTGGTGCTTGTGAATTACAATGGAAGCTCTCAGCTACCACTTCAGTGTCATGTCTACCTGCTGTCATTCTCCATGTCATGAATGTTCATGGACTCTGTTCCTCTAGAATGTAAGACCCAAATTAAATGCTTTTTTTAATAAATTGTCTTGGTCATGGTGTTTTTTCACAGCAACAGAAAAGTAACTAAGACAACTGTCGAACATGAAGCATGGATTTGTTTTCTTATTCTCTGTAAGTCCTGCAACATGTGAGCAGTATCCAAAGGTGACAAATACTTCAGCTGAAAAATTTGGTACATTATATTGAAAGATGGTGTTTAGATGACCGTCAGAGGTTAGAAATAGATGTGTCATCAAAAGCAAAACTGAGAATAAAACTCAACTTTAAGAAGGAGGAATATAAGACAATTTTAGCTTAACCATTTACCCTCTCAGAATGTACAAGTACAACTGAGTTTACCTTATAAGAAGTGTGAAGTTGGGAGGATGGCAAACAGGGAACCAAGAGGAGTCTGAAAAGGATTATGGGATGAATATGATCCAAATCAATTATGTATGTGTATGATATTCTGAAAGATTAAATAAAAATTTCTTTTTGAAAAATAAAGTAGGAGTTCTGCACATAGACCTCATTTACATTGCTTCCTACTTCCTGTTTCTTAATGACAGTGATTGTGCTGGGGGTACAGTAAACTCAGTCAGTGATTTCCTTCCTGCGGTACTTTGAACATCACTCGGCTCTTTCCTGGAATGCTACCTTCTGTTGAGAGGTCAGTGGTGGGTTGAACTGACACCCTTATGTGCTCTTGTTCCTCTTGTTACTGTGGGTAACATCTCTTTATCTTTCACTGTATAATGCTTAGATTATGATATATTGGGTTACACTTGAGTTCAGTCTGGTGAGCTTCAAAGAACCTAGATATTTCTGTCATTGTTTAGGGTTATGATAGTTTCTTCGAATGATCACTCTACCTCACTGCATTCTTGTCTTTCTTGAATGCCCATAACCTGACTATCTGTTCCCGGGATCATAATTGTTCTCTTTTTTCCTGCTTTTTTCTCCTCTCCCTGTGCATTTTCAGTCTGTCTTCGAGCATAGCAGTTCACTGTTCTATCTTATCTACCCTGTTATTGAATCTTAACACATTTTTAATTTTTCTTAGCATATTTTTCAGTGCAAGGATTTCTGTTTGAAAGTTTAATATTGCTTCCAACTTTAAAGTTTTTCTCTCAGAGGACTGAATCATTTCTCAGTGCTTTCTAGAAGCTTACTGAGTTTCCTTAAAACAACCATTTTAAATTATTCCTTTGCGAGTCTTTCCTCACTGGTTCTTAGCCATTAATTTCCTGGTACCTTACTTTGATGATGAAATTAGGTGAGATCATGGTGTTTTCAAAGGTCCTGATTCTTGTTGGTATGCAGGAAAGTCAGTATATTGTAGGATTTGGATTTTAATTTTTCTTCATTATCCTACTTTGTTGATTTCTAGTTCATTGTTTTAGCACCAGATGGTACCTCCTATGTCTAGGAATTCTGTAAGTGTAATGTCGGGGTTTCCTTGTTTCCCTTTTTGAAGACAATTTAAGCCCAGATTTCTCAGTTCTGCAGTTGGTGTGTAGTTCAACATGATCTGAAAGAGTACCTTAAAAGGTAAGTCAGTGCCTACAAGGCTTTCCATGGGTCCTGAGCTCACCAAGATGTCTTTTATGCAGTCAATGCCATCTTCTTCACAGAATTCCGTGGAAGGACCAGTCGTAGTCTACCATGCCACACCTGTGGCCACCAATGTCCTAAGCTGAGTCACATCTTGAACTCCCAGACAACCAAAAGTAGTTAGAGCATGGCTCATAGTTCCTTCCCATAGTGCAGTGGGTGTTCCAGTGCAAACCCAAGACTGGCAATCACCAATGCATGATGCTGGCTAGGTAATAAGGGATAGACTGGAACCAAGTATCCATCACTGAAATCAGGATAGTTCAGAAGCTACATTTCCAAACAAACCTAGAGTTGGTAGCTATGGGATCATCTCAGTACCCGCCATACCACCCTGACACTATTTTCTAAGACAAAGTCCTATGCTTAATGTTCTATTCTGTGCCAGTGAATGGAGTCTGGGTTTATGTTATGTTGCAAGAGGAATCATATTTGGTGAAGGCAACCTCTTGAGAACTAGGATTGCCACCAATCTGGATCCTGCTCTAGTCTCACAGTCCATGACCCAGTAAACAGTCATGTAGGCCAAAGCATAGGTATATCTCACTAGACTATAGGTCTCTTCTTGGTACTGTGGTATATCTGAAAGCTCCATCTGAAGACAGGAGCCTAAGATGTGCTACTATAGTTGGAGTTGGATGTTATAGACAAGTCTTTGTACCACTAAAGTTGATGCCATACTCATAACCACAGGCATCTGGAGAGTAAAGAGAAAGGCATAGGCCAAGGCATATGAACAAGAATTGACGAGGATTCAGGCTGAAACTCCTCTGTCTCACTGACACACAGATCTCAGTCTGGTACTGGGTGCATGTGAGGCTCTACCTAGTTTATGCTTAGTGTCACATCTTATTACTACTGTGAGCATGGCATTGAAGACCAAAATAATGGCCTATGTTTGAATTCATACCCTGCTTTCTAGGCTGAAGTATTTATTGCTTTACTATCATCATACACAAGGAATATACGTGGCAGCTGTCTCTGCGCCACCTGGATATTGCAGCTCAGATACATGCACTGGATCTGAGGAAAGCATCATAAGGGTCCACTCCACCCTGAGTTTTACTACAGAAGATGTAGCATCACACTCAAAGCTGGGTGGCACTGGCAAGGGGTAACACAAGTAATTCTTTCCTTCCTTCCTTCTTTCTCGAGTATTTTTCTTTTTAAAGTACAGCACTATGGTCTCTTGCCTGTATTGATTCCTCTCGTGAAAATAGCTTGCCGTGTGAAAAGCTGTTCACACCGCTGTGCCTCTGGGGAGAAGAGTCTCAGAGTACCTTTCTTCACCACTGACCACTCTGTGAAACAGTTTTAATGATTGAAGCAAGAAAAATGTGGTTTTTCAGATGTGTCTATTAAATAGTAGGGTGTTTTACATTGTGTCCACCAGTGTAGGGTATTTCTGGCACCATTGAATATACTGAATCAAAATAATAATCTCAGTTTTTACAGTGTATGTTGTTTAAGTTCATTGAGATGCTATCTCTCTTATTATGTATTATTTTGTGCTATTTCATTTTTCTAACATAGAGTAACTATGTAACATTTATTAATTTAGATTTAATTCTATAGTATGTATTCTTAACTATAAACAAACAAGGCTAAAAAGATGGCTCAGTGGTTAAAAGGACTCACGGTTCTTGTAGAAGTTCTGGGTTCAGATTCCAGCACTCATGTTAGGCAGCTCACAAATACCTGTAACTCCAGTTTTAGAGAATCTTATACCATCTTCTGGCCTCCAAGGGCACCTGGCACCATATGGTGCACCTGCATACATGCAGGCACTCACATACACACATACAATAAAAATAGAACAAATAAACCATTGAAAATAAAAATAAAGAAAATATTAGTAAGGTAGTATATAATTTAGCACATACTAATATATTCCAGAAGTTAAACTCCATAAGAACCTGATGATCATGGGTAGTTTTGAAGCAATTACAATGATGTTGTTTATAACATTAGTTAATTGTCAAAATCCCCTGCAGCAGTTTTAGATATAATCTATTACAATATTTCCCAGTGGAAGACTTATAAAAGAACCCAGTGAACAGTTCAGGAAACCCAGTACCACAAACAGGAAGATTATCATATTTGACGAGTATTTCAGATTGTCTTGGATCCTTTCATATTCTCAACACATTGTCATTAGGGCAAGGGGACTTCCTACTAGTTTTTTTTGTTTTTTAATTTATGGATGTCCTTTAAAGGAAGAGTTTATAGTACAACTAGGAAGAGGTATTTATGATCTAGTTAACTCAAAAGACCATAGGAAAGAGAAGTCATAGGAAGATACAAACAGCTGATCTATCCCACCTAGACAGTGCCCACACTGCAGAGAGCACCACATAAGAGCTGATGGAAAGCACAGAACTTCACTGAAATAACAAATCTGAGTCTAGTAGAAATGTAGATTAGATCATCGCCTTAGTTATATTTAAAATGCATATACTCAGTGGGTAGTGGTGGCACACACTTTTAATCCCAGCACTCTGGAGGCAGAGACAGGCGAATCTCTGTGAGTTTGAGGCCAGTCTGGTATACAGAGCAAGTTCCAGAACAGCCAGAGTTACAACAGAGAAATTCTGTCTTTAAAAAAAAATGCATATGCTCACCAATCATATTCATCTTTACTTTGTTCAATGTGGGCTGTACCTATGATTACACCAATCTAGGGTTCAGTGGATATTTAATTACTGTGTCCATTGTTCCACTCTGAAGACAGAAGGTTGAGACTGGCCAGTCACGTGTTCTTCTTAAAGACTCACAGTCCATTTATGGAGGGAAGGGAAACAAACACATTGGAATAGAAACTATTGATAAATTTCTCATAGAAAAACAACAAAAAGAACAAAAGGTGGACTAAGAGTTGAGAGGAGAGTGCTCCTACATCATCAATCCCCAGAAATTAAGAAACTAAAAGCTCAAATTTGCCATAGAAGTCTATTACATTAGGTTGATCCGGATTGAGCTGCAGCGAAATGACATCTCTTTTCATGAGAACTATCATTATGGCAGTCTGCAGTGGGCGTAAGAGCATTCATTACTCTTCCACCAATTATTCCTATGATCTTTATAAGTACACTTCACAGATTTACTAGACCCAAAATGGAATATTTTAAGGCAGTTCTGAGTCTATCAAAGCCAGAAAGCTGTTATGTAAAAGTTTCTAAATAACAAATGAGGAACAACAAAAAAGCCCCAGGGAGTTCAAGTTAAAAAATAATCGTGATACAGTAACTATGCAAGCACTGTCAAAGCCGCCACATGAGCACTGTTACCTACCTCACACACTCATCTGCATGCCAATGTGTTCTGAGCAAACACGTAGTAATACAAGAAAAACACGTATTCTGTATTGTATTCTGTAATACAAGAAAAAACGCGTAGAGATGTCCTCCGAGGTGGATTACAGTACTAAGAGTGCTATCTTTGAGGATCCAACAAACTAGAATCCATTCATCTCCCCTCAATTTTAGGTGACAGATGTGAGAAACTTTGTCTCAAAGTCAATTTCATAGTGTAGAGAGGAACACACATGAAACCGCTACTGGATCCCTTATGGAGAGCCACTTAAATTAAGAAGGATGGTTACGGTTTAACATATTATCTATGTAACTTTTAGTTAGACTAGCAATGTATGTGCATTGTCAGTGGAAAAGCATGAAGGGAGATCCAGAATATGTCACACTCTGGGTATGACAGTGCATCTCTGTAATCTCAGCATGAGACAGGGAAGCCATGCATCTAAGAGTAGCCTGAGTTACAGAATGAGACAGTTGTTAAAAAAGGAAAGGAAAAAAGAGAATAAATGAAAATATGTTGAATTGAAAATAAGTAGATAGGCTGAAGACATAGCTTTCCGTTGGCACAGTACTTGCCTAGCACTGTCTGAAGCCCTGGGTTCCATCAGCGGTACTGCATAAGCTATGCGCAGCAACACAAAATAGAATCTCAGGGCTTTGGAGGTGGATGTGGAGTTCAAGGTCACCCTCATCTACAAAAAGAGTTCTAGGCCAACATGGGACATGTGAGACCCTATCACCAAGAAACAAGCAAAAAACAAGGTAAACAGGCAGGAAATGTAAAAGGCAGAGGGGATAGAGGACACCAGAAAAACAAGGGCCTCTAAATCAATGTGAACAAAGCTCAATCGAACTCACAGAGACTGAAACAGCATGCACAGGGCCTGTACCTGGGGCCTCTGTGCTTATATCATGGCTCCCATTTTATTTTATGGGATTCCTGAGTGAGAAACCAGTGGGTCTCTGATTCTTGTGTCTTCTCGTGGGCTCTCTTCCCTCTGTTGGTTGGTCTTGTCCATTAAAAAATGAACAAGTGAAAGCCTAGCCACTAAGGTAAAGTTTAATCAATGAACTGCCATTTATACCTGCTGGGAGAGGGAAAATCAGTTTTCTCTAAAGGGGTGGCTTTAGGTACATCAGTCACTCCAGGGCAGGCCTCATGTTCAACATATAATGGACTCCACAGATTTTTTGTGTGTACTATTATTTCATTACATTTTGGTTCTTGTTTTATTTGGGAGGCTATTTATTTTTGTTCTCTTGATTTTAGGTTTTGTTGTTGGTGTTGTATTGGGTTTTTGTTTTTGTTTTTTTTTTTTTTTTTTTATTTTGAAAGAACTTAAAGTTGAGTGGTTAGGGAGGGGGAGATGATCTGGAAGGACTTGGGGGAGGGGATGATTAGGATCAAAATATATTTGAAAATAAAAATTGCTTTAAACAATAAAAATGTAATTAAAAAACACAAAGTAACAACAAAATGAATTCATCTATACATTTGCTAAATGCCTCATTTGCTTGAGATATGGCACTCTCCCTCACAGAAGTCAGTAGCACAGCTTACTTCCTAGCCAAAGATATTCATGAATGATGTGGAAGATCTAATTGGTGTATTTTATTTGGAACTTTGGAAGGAAGTAGCTGAGAGCGGGCAGATGAGGACATAGCAGCATTTCTTAGGAGCTACAGAAATACGTGAAAGTAGGTTGTGTTCATCTTGGGAATGCTCCAAAAGTGGGATGAATAAGTAAAGTTAAGCCAAGAGTTCTGCTTATAGCCCAGGTCAAAGTCTAACACCCTCAAACAGAAATTTATTTGCCCAAAATCTTGGATGTGACATTTCCATCAACAAGAGGGAGAGTAGAGGAGGGAAAAAGAATTCTTTTGTCAGGTGTGGGTGAGCTCATTTTCACTGAAGAAGTTTGGTGGAGCACCGACGGCAATTTCTGGGAATAGCAAGATCGGGATAATCTGTACCAAGAGTAACCGCATCACCGGCTCATTCCTTCTGTACCTTTGTGGCTCCTGACAATTATAGCACCACTTTTGCCCAACCAGCACACAAGTCTAGCCCCAACGCTGGAACAAACGCTAACTGAATCAGCATACATTTGAGCAGCAGTGTCACCTTTCGCTGGGGCTTGGAGGTTATCAATGGAGTTTAGGAAATGTTCTGTTTAGCTTATATTTTCTTCTCTTTATCATTGTCTGGTGTATACCTCAGCCTTCTGTCATGGTTTCTCCTTGAAACACCTTACATTCCTCTCAAAATGGAACTGTTTCCAGAACCTTTTCTCACTGAATGGCGCTCTTGATAACTCACTGACTGTCAGCTGTTTTTCTGTAGGTGACTAGTCTTTGCTCATAATAACACTGGTTTCTGACCAGAATCTTTTTGTGAATAGGCCTATTTCCTAAGACCCCCATGTAATTGTACTTTATTGTATTATCACTGTGCATCTCCCATTTCTACCCCCTGGCCCCTCCCTACATCTTGCATTTCCAAGTCATTCTAAAGGTCTGAATATACGGGATTGCTCTTTATTAAGTTTTTAAGCATCTGGTCAGCTTCATTAGCAGCATCAGCAAGCTAGTACTGTACTCTTTTTAGAGTAGTTGTTGTCTACAGGAGCTCTCGGCTTCTCAGACTGACCTTGAAGTAGCACAAGGACACCACGCAGTTGACAACAACCAGTACCATACCTGTGGACACTTCAATTATGTTTCATGCTTTTCTGCTTTCTATTGTTTGATGGTACTGATGTCTAAGCATCAAACTTCTTATTCAACTTGCAAGTAGAACTATGGTACTGAACACACATTTTTCATCCAGCAGTTTGAGCTATGGGGGAAAATATTCTAAGGCTTGGCTCCATCATGAAAAATATTCATGGCACACCAGAATCACAGAACTCAGTCTACAAGATGTTCCTCTTATATAATATACTGGCTCATTCTCTCTCTCTAACCAGATTGTGACTTCTTCCCGCCAGCCAAAAACCTGACATATTCTTGGAAATGTGTCCTCCAAATTTTAAAAAGAAGATAAAAAGATCATTTACACTCTAGGAAATTACTTTGTCCACAGAAGATATGGAAGAATTTTCTCTTGGGGGTCACAACATCTATGTCCTTCAGTTAAATTGGTAGGAATCAAGTTAGGCAACTATCACTGTGGGTGTTTATCAGGGGGTACCTCTCCTTGGGTCTGTGGAAGCACTACTCCTCTTGGAATAGAACTGGCTACACACTACATCACCAGCTGAGTGTTTAACACACCCTCCCGAGCTGAGTGTTACCCCTTGGGCGCTTTGACTTAACTGACCCAAAGAGGGGCCCAAACACTACATCACCAGCTGAGTGTTTAACACACCCTCCCGAGCTGAGTGCTACCCCTTGGGCGCTTTGACTTAACTGACCCAAAGAGGGGCCCAAACTCGGAAGCTTTTTTTGTTTTGTGTTTGCTGTTTCAGTTTCCCAGCCAATAATGAAAATTATAGCTCCAGGGTCAAGTTTATCTTTGTTTCACCTCTAGATTGGGCAGGGAATCCTGGTTGGCATGGCATATTTATCATGGTTCCCTTCAAGACTGAACAGGCTGAAATGGATGGACTCAAGGAGACCCAGAAGACTATCCATTGTAGTGCAGCCATCTTTCTCCTCCTGAGCCCAAGCAGCCTTCCTGCAGACAGCCTCAGTCCCCCAACTTCGGATTCTTTAGAACAGATGGCTTGTCTTAACAAAACATTTTGCCATTTTTAACTCACTTGATGATTTGAGGCAAGAGCGTTCTCCAAGACAGCACAGAAACCTTCAGTAGATTTCAAGGCAAACGTATTCCTGCCAGGTAAAGCAGACACCACCCTTCTCAGCCTGTAATGCGGCACTACTAACCCTTGCTTCACTTTGTGAGAGCTATACATCTCATTATTTTACATTCTTCAATAAGGACAGGATTTCATTTTATAATGCTCCGAAAGGTCTTCTCCAAATAGAATGCACCTTTTAAAAATGAATGCTACTGACAGAGCTGTCTCCCTGCCTAGCGCCACCTGCTATTTAAAAATATTCAATATTTATTTTATGTTTTTATTCAAGTTTTGCTCTTTATGAAATACCACAGGTGATATAATAAATGCTATCCCATTAAGTGACATATTTTCCTTTTCAACTATCCTTTAATGCTGTCATGAAATAAAATCAAATTTCAAGTGAATTATCTGAGTTCCATCAGCTGCAAAGAAAAAAAAACTTTCTTGGGAGAGTTGGTAGTAATTTACATTAACCACGTTTCTCCTTTTTCACACAAAATAGGTCCACAATATCATAATGAATAAATGCAGGTGAATTAACACAATTTCTGTTCAGCTAGTGAGTATATTTAAAGTGAAATGTGCAGGTTTTTGCAGTAAGTTTCTTTATAAATTTAAGGATAACTCTAGTAATTAATAAATAACAGTGAGCTAGTTTGATTCACTCATGGATTTGTGTGTGTGTGAGTGCCTGCATATGTGTGTGTGTGTGTGTGTGTGTGTGTGTGTGTGAGTGCCAGCATGTGTGTGTGTGTGTGTGTGTGTGTATGTGTGTATTCCTTCCTGACTGTATCACAAATATGTGGGAACCCTAGTAAGTCAAATTCTGCTTCTAATCCCCTGGAATTGGATTTAACAGGGCTGTGAATTACAATGTGGTGCTTGGAACTGAACCTAGGTCCTCTGCAGGAGCAGTAAGCTTTCTTTCTTTTCTTTTCCTTCCTTCTTTCCTTCCTTCGTTCCTTCCTTCGTTCCTTCCTTCGTTCCTTCCTTCTTTGAGACACGGTTTCTCCGTGTAGCTCTGCTTGTCCTGGAACTCTCTCTGTATCTCTGTAGACCAGGTTGTCCTCGAATTCACAAAGATCTGCCTGTCTCTGAATCTGCCTACTGAGTGGTGGGATTAGAGGCATGCTCCACCACCACACTGCTTGCAGTAAGTATTCTTTTTTTATTGTTGTTATAAATATTGTTTATTTCTTTTCCTTTACCCACTTACTCTTCCTTTCTCCTTACTTTTATTTGTTTAGTTATTTATTGTTCTTATGTAATACATCGCAACCACTCTCCTGCCCTCCCTCCACTCCTCCCAGCTCCCCCCATCATCTCACTCCCTCAGATCCACTCCCTAGACCCCACTTCCCCTCAGAGAAGAGCAGTCCTCCCAGGGTTACTGCTCAAACAGGGCATAACAAGATGGAACAAGGCCTGGCACAAATAACTACATCAAGGCTGGACAAGGCAACCCAGCAGGAGGAAAAGGATCCCAAGATCAGGTAAAAGGGCCAGAGACCCACACACACACAAACACACACACTCTGCCTTATTAGAGTTTTGCAAGAACATCTATCCAGACAAACAAGATATATTTAGGGGACTTTGCAGGTTTTATGATTCCCTAAGAGTACTGGTCAGTTGACTAGTTGATTCTGTAGGGCTTCTTCTCCTGGTGTCCTTGACCCCTCTGATCCCTGCCACTCCTACCCCTTTTCTGCAGAGAGGGCGATCCCGAAGCTCTGCAAGATGTTTGTTCCTAGGCCTCTGTGTCTGCTCCCTTCAGCTGCCAGAGAAAGTCTCTCTGATGAAGATTGGGATAGACACCAATCTAGAAGCAGAGCACTTTCTTTTTTGAGACAGTCTTTCATTGAATGTGGAGCTCCCCGATTTCCCTAGAGAGACTAGCCAGCCAGTTGCAGGAATCTACTTGTTTCTTTGTCCCAGCCTTAACTTAGGGACATATGTCACCACACCTAGCTTTTAAAGTATTGGGAGGACCCTCTTGTTACTTCTGTTCACTCAGAAGTCACTTTATCAACTGAGGTCTCTCTCTAGCCCCTTGACTTCATTATCGTTCCTTCTGTCATAGGGATTGGTCTTTTAATGGTATAAGGAATGAAATACCTAATAGTCTGTGTTTTGCAATTGGATGTTTATTAGAGAACTCCATGAGATTTCATGAGAGCTAACAAATTGCCTCCACTACAGGACCTTATCCAGATCTGATTTTACACATTGAAGCTTCATTATATTACTCTACTTAATTAATTCAACATCTGATTTTATAAGATTTTTCCCAACTGACAAAATCAAATGGTTCCTTTAATGGGATAATGAAGCTAATTTAATTTTACCTATATTGTTCCATTTATGTGAGTGATTATCCAAGTTTAAGAATGGCATATTGTTGTTCAAATGTTAATGAAGACAGTGGCTTCCTACTTCATCTTTTAATGCCCTATCTCGGCAGAAGCAAATAAATACAATAAAGTAGAGTGTGTCTTATTAGCAGTGATGACTCCTATTCTAACACTGGTTGCCAAGGCCAGTGACTCCATTCCATTTAACCTCAGGTTCATGCCCTGTGCAGTGAGTTTTAGACAGTCGGCCAGTGGTTAAAACTGTACCCCTCGGAGCCTTTGGATAGAAAACGTGTAACCAGAACACTATAGGATCTAGAAAGCACTTATAGAGCCCATTTCACCCAACCTGATCCTCTGTCATCTATTTTATAATTAGAACTAATTTTAGTTGGAAAAAAGGAAGATTTATTTTTATAAGCTAGTTTTAAAACTAAAGAGGCTATGAGTTTACAAGAGAGTGGCCACTGGGCAGGGGCTACACACGGGAGGCTTTGAAGACAGGAAAGGGAAATGGTGTAATTATAATTTCAAAAAAATACGATTTAAAAAAAAATCACTATAAGAATAGGTCAGCATCTTATTAGATTTCAAGTAGTAGGCACTTTTACAATTGGAGTTTCAGCTCCTGTATGATATGCCCTAAGCCTCAGGGAAGTAGAATTTGCATATCAGCTGAAGAAATTGCCTCAAACATTAATATTAGATGATTACTGTATATGGAGACTTACATAGCTTGAGACCGTCATTCTCATTTTTAATCTAGGTTGGTACATCAGAATTACCCGGAAAGCTTTTAGTACCTAGCAACATCCCGTGCACCCAAAGTCAGAATCTGGGGATGGGGAGATAGAGGTGCTGGTGTACATTTTGCAAACGCATTCTCAAGCTATTCTATTGTCCATTCTCAATTAGGAACCATCATTTGCATCATTGTCTTGTGTTCTCATTCCTCAGATTTCTATTTGATTTCACAATATAAAATTAATACTTATCTGAAAATCTGAAGTGCTCCCAAATCTGAAATTTAAACACTCACATGACCCAAATGAAAAATTCCACACCTGATCTGATGGGGCAGACTGTAGTTAAAATGCAGGCAAAGTAAATCTATTGTGTACAATTACCTTAAGTCTATGTGTGTATGGTGTACGTGAAACGCAAATCAGTTTCAAGTTCAGACTTGGTTATCAACGCAAAGTCATTTCACCATTCTTTAGACATTCCGAGACCCAAAACTACCCACAATATCTCGTGGTCTGAAGCATTTCAGATATGAGACATTCAACACAGGACTGGTCTCTGTGGTGATCTAATAAGCTAGGATTGAGAAACAAAATTTTATTTTCACCCTTATTTTCTTCAGAAAGAATGAGCAGTGCAGTGGTGCACAAAATGGCCTGCTCAGGCACCAGGAGAGCTCCTGAACCTAGCTGAACTTCATTAGCATCTACAGAGAAATGCCTGTGCTAGATTCCTGCTGGAGAAAAGATAACCAGAATCCCCACTGTGCAGATACTTCAATTGTAGTCTACATCAATTAGCAAAGCCACTAACAACTTAGTGCAGGGAATCAGCTTGTTTTCACTTCACCCTGCAAACAGCATGACAAAGAAGAAATGGGGGGAACAGAAAAAAAGAGATCAAAGGACCTGGGTTAAGTTTGCTTTACTTGGAGTGTTTTCCATAAACATAAATAGAAATTTATAAATAGTTCTACTTCTTACTGAATGTAGTATTGGGAAAATGGAAAATTGGGAGTCACATCATTAGAACTCTTTAGGCAGATACCTCCTTGAGTTTTAGCTCAAGTGTGGAATTCTAGGGCCATCAAGGCCTTCACTTACACTGACTTCCAAGCTTTTGTAACACAGCAGTATCTCTGAAATTGTGGTATTTTTATTTCACAGCCCAATTTTGTTATTTCCAGGTAATGTGACTTTTGGAAGCTCTACAACATTTCTACCTTTAGTTCATGATTCAAAAATTATGAATAGATGGTACTTATTGTTCCTTCCATTGCTACACTAGTAATTCCACCATGGAACTGAAGCTATACCTTCAATATGATACAGTAAACTCTATACATATTTATCAATGCATAATAAGTAAGACAATATCTCTGGTGACAAGCAAAAAGGAAGGTGGTGGGGATGCTTATGAGATCAAGAGAGGCTGGAAGGTAAGTAATTATTGCTATGAATCACCCAAAGCTGCCTGGTCACATTACAAGATCCCTGGTCCCTGGAACTCGTCCAACACCTACACTCTACCTCAGCCCCAATGGCTTTGCCATCAGTGAGTGACATGTTCACCTTCTGTGTTAGACCTATGTGCATGCTCCATATAACCAACCACCTTACTATAATACAACCCGGCAGACCCCTAGTCTCTCTCTTTTCATTCCCTCCACTTGGAAGCAGACACTTCCTGTCTCACCTCACCCCAATAAACCTCTCGCATGAGACCCATGGTGTCTTGCCTATCTCTATCAACTATAAATGATATACTAAATGCTATTAGGAAATAACTAATTTTGTTGAAGTGTTAAATGTAGTTGCCAAAGGAAAAACTCCATGAGGATGGTGGAAATGGGGTGTCATCTTAAAGGGTAGAGTTGAAAATCCACTAGTAGAGAGAAGTATGGTAGGAAGATAGGCATGGCCAAACAGAGGCTGGGAGAGTGCTGGCTCCTTGTGGAGACAGACACTGAGACAGTGTGGAAAAGCAGCACCATGGTTCTCCACTTCCTCCTTTTTAGGATCACTGTGTTAAAGACTAAAGAGATGACCGCATTTCAGCACTTAGAGAATTGCTACTTTTATGACAGCAGATGATACTGAAGCCACTGCTGATGATCTGGAAGGAGACAGAGCTGAAAACACAGAACAAAAAGACTAACTGGCTTCAAGGAGATTTTGGAATATGTTAGAGAACTATTGGGATTTTAGACTACAAAGTTGGTGAGGTGAAGGGTAGGGAGCAAGTGAAGACCAGAGTGAATGTGTGTTAATGACATGGGCATGGCCATGTCAAAGACTCCAAAGGTTCAGACCCGTAGGAAACCAGCAAAACCTTCCCAGGGCTACGATGAGAGAAATGCCAAAGCCCTCTTTCCTGGTCCTTACACGGACGCTGATAGTCTGTACAGAAAATGTCCACTGAAGTTTTCTTCTCCTGCTTCCCAAGTTTAGGCCTGAATAGTGCTTCCTAACAGAGAGTATCCTACTGAGATTAGCTAAGCCAGCCTCCCTGTTCCGCGTTCAGCTGTATATAACAAACACTTTGTATTTCTAGGATCTGCGGTTTTTGTTTATTTTTTTGTCCCACTCGTCAGGTCAATCTTTGGAGCAGCGTTGGATGCAGCAATAAAGGTTTTGAAAATTAGTTACCATAACAACAAAATGTCAAACTAGCAGGAGCAGGGATGAGAGCCTGCATCCTGAAAAGGAAAGGTCAGTGGCATAGGGGGATCCAGAGCAGAGGTTAAAGGAACAGCAGTGTAGAGAGATGTGAGGAGGAACTGATGATGCAAACATAGATCAAGAGTAAGGGCTGATTTTAGCCAGAAATGAGTAACCACGGCTCTGGAGCAAGGATTAAGGTCCTCCTGAAACAAACAAATAAACAATCTACATCTATTACCTCAAAATTAATAAAAGATAGCTTATTCTAGAGCCAAATATGAGTACCATGGTCCAAGCACACAGATTGAGCAGTTTCATGAAGTTTTTATAGTAACAAACAAAGAAAGTCATAAGTCAAGAGGCTTTTCAAATATATTGAAGGAAACATCAGAGGGGAATTTACAGTAAGATGGAGGACACTCACCTATAGGTCTCTGTTGTTATCTGATGACATTCTTAGGTTTCAGGTTGATGAAAGTTAGTGCTCTGCTAAGTTAAGAGATCTCAAAAGGGTTTTAGCTATCTGGCACAGGAGGCTGGTTCTGACATGGGAGTAGGCTAGGAATGACTATTGGGGAGGGGGTAAAGCTAGCCTGAGATAAGGTGATTACCTTCAACCTTCAACATCCCAACCTCCCCATTACTGCAGCTCTAATCAGTCAATCGGTGCTTGAAGACAACCCATCCTCCTAGGAATTCTCATCGTCACAGGGTTTCTTCGAATAACATGCTTCAATGTGGCAATGATGTCATTAAGCTTTTATAGTTGCAGGAAAAACAGGGGTCATAAATAAAAGCTATTAGTTTTTTTTGAAAATACTAGAAACATCCGGTAGGAAGGCTGCAGCGAAGCAGAGAAATCTCTGGAAGAAGTTTCAGATATTATTTGATAACACATTTTTAGCATTGGCGTTGGTGAAAGCTAGTGGTCTAATAAGTCAATAATCCCAAAAATTTCTAACTGGTTCTCAAAGTGGTGCCAGATCAGACAATAGAGTTGGGCAGCAAATGGCTATTAATTAGATTAAACATAGGCCAAGATAACTTGGTTCTGGATCTGTAGCATTTCAACTCTACACAACCACAAAGTTCCTACCAGTCAATCAGCCGTGTAAATTTTTTAATAAAACAGTAGATTTTCCCTGCTGACTTCAGTACATAACAGAGAGGGTAAAACATCACGACAAACATTTTGAAGGAATCTGGTGACTTGGTGACATGTGGGGAAAAACAAAGGAAATTCAGAGGTTTGTAGAATAGACAGCTGCCAGGATAATAATTCCTTCTTGGTAAAACAGTAAATACAGAAAGTATGTGAGGGAATGAGTTTATGGGGTTCAGCAAAGAGTTTCAAAATTTAAACCTAAGTTACCCAGGAATCCCATGGGATCCCCGGAGCATTCTGGGAGTAGCCAATGTTTCACCCCTGCTGTGCCAGCCTCTCTAGGGAAAAGTGCAGTGTCAATCAGCAAGGCTTATTGAGCATACACCTGTCCTGTGCAGGAAGCAAGGATGCTTCCAAGCTTGGCTCTGATCTTCAAAGAACCAGAATAGATAGACAGCACCATTTCACTAATAGCTAACAGTGTATCTTTATAGCTCTTGAACTCCACGTCACATCCATAAAGGGATCAGGTTTTATTGTCATCATTTCAAAAGTAAAATGGAAACATTTGCTCTAGTCCAAATTGCTGGTGACTGAAGGAGCTGGTGCTTTCAACCCAACCTATTCTGCTTCTAGCCCTGGCTGTATCTTAACATTTTTAGTGTATGCATAGGCAAATGCATACATACAGGTTACCTGCACTTTGAGAGTATGAAATCTACTGTAGAACATCTGATAGTTAATATTATACTATAGTTTTAAAGGTGCAGTAAAATAACAGTCAGAAAAATATAAAACTTTAATACAAAATTTGAAATCTGGGGAGATCTTTTAGGAAAATATTGAAACACAGTTTGACTGCAGATGTATACTGGAAATGCTTGTGAAGTGCTTGGTACACCAGCACTGAACAGGCCCTGCAGCACACATGCAACAGCTACACCAGCCAGGCTGAATGGCTGGAAAACAATGTGTTAAGAAAATTACTCAGCATTTACAAAGCTTTCCATACTCTGAGAAACAATGGGGTTTTCAGGAATGAAAAAGCATAATTCCTGACTTATCCAAAGAATTGGGGAAAGTATTCAAAATGATATTATAGTGCCATGTGTTTCTTGTGAGAGCATTCAGGAGGGAGAACCCTAAGAGAGAGGAGTGGATCCCAACTGGGGCTTTAGAGCCAAGGAAGGTAGGGAGAATAGCCAGCTCCAGTCTGAAGGTTGTGTGGGCATTAACCAAGAGAGAAGCCAAGCAGGAACATGTTAAACAGAGGGACAATCAAAGCCATTTCCTGCTCTTTACAGGCTTCCTGTCTTAAGGGAAGATCACTGATTTAGACTTATATTGGCTTCTTTTGGAACTTCTTTTTTTTGAAGAAGCATTTCTCTTTAAATTAAAAATGATTCCTCAAAATTGAACTACAGTTGTCCTGTCTTTTGGTTGTAAATCTTTAAAAATTATTAAGTTCCCATCAAAATAAAACAGTGAAGAAGGGACTACAAAAATGCTATCATTGAACTTGGAAGGTGATTGAATCCCACTATTATGGTAAATAAGAAAAGAAGCTAGAAACTCTTTCTTAAATACAGTTGGGGATAATAAAATCCCTCTGATGATATAATTAATGTTCAAGAATCACATAAGTTGAGACAAGACTGGCTCCAGTGCCATCCAGCTCCTCCACTGCCCTAGCTCTTCCTTTCTTTCACCTGCAAAGATGCTGGCTGGGTTTCCATAGACCAGAGTCCCTATGTTTAGTTTCAAGGTGTGTGGTTAATTGTACTTTCTTCCTTGTAATGCATGCTTAGCAATGGCTGTTTTGAAAGCTCTGGCTCTCACTCTGGTTTCAAAATTGTATTATCTGTTGGCTGATTCTCATGTTACAAATCTGAGGGTAGAAAAGAAAGGGAAGACAGGGATGATAAGAGGGGGGGTGGAAGGGGGAAATCAAGAAGACTGGGAAATAAACTTTATCATAATTTCTAAGCATCATCCGTCAATATCATCAAATAAAGAACGTGAAGTCATGGGATCTAAATGAGGGTGAGATAGATCTAACTTTTATAAAAATCATGTTTGGTTTGTTATTGACCTCCGTGGGTGGGGGTGTACACATGAACTACAACACACATGTTAAGCTCAGAAGACAACTTTTGGGAAGTTGCGTCTTTTCTTCCATTATGGGTTCAGGAAGGAATCTCAAGACTTCAGTCTGGATGGCAAGTACATTTTTTTTTTAACCTGCTGAGCCTCTCTAGCCAAGCGCTAAGTCTTAAAATTCTTTAAAAAGAAATAAGGTGGGGGGGGGGAAGTAAATCTAAAACCTGTAGGTTTGGACATGGGAAGAGCTGCTATACTAAAATAAAACTGATCAAATCTCCAATTCTGAACCAATAAAGTCTTTCCATGAGGAAGAAAGTTGGCTAGTGATAAAAATGACTTGACATTATATAGCGGAGGTAAAGACTTGAAACATGTATAAATGGAGATAAAAGACACCTTATGAGTATAAAACAAAGAGCTCAATTTAAGATCACTAATTTACCTGTGACACTTCTCTTTCCACCAAGCTAACGCCATCAACCTCCAATTACAGTAGGATACACTGGCTACTGAAATGACAGGCTCTGCTCACTATGATGGATGAAAACTTACCAGTATTCTGCTCTCTATAGTGTCACAGTAAGAAGATAATCAAACCTGTGGGTAAACAAACCACTAAATTAGATCCACACTGCTAGACCCTTAATGCCACCAAGGTTTTCTTTCATCCTTAAATAGCAGTCTCTGTCCAGGTTACAGTTGATCCTTCCCGGTAGGTCCCTAATGCCTAATGCCTTCACAAAGATGGCACTAATTACCATGAACAAGTTTATTGGAATTTGCATGATTTCTTCTTAAACAGCAGGCACGTACCAGCTCTATTTGGTTTAACCACCAAGGTTCATACAGGATTGCTCTCTCTAGATCAATCAAGGGTCAAGGGTGGAGCCTGAGTCTTGGCACATGGCTAATTATTGGATCTCATGCAGGCAGAATTCTACTAAGTGAAAATCAAAACCTTGCTGTGATTTCATGTCACATCAGTAAGAACGTCTCATTAAGAGAACAACAATAACAGAAACAAACAAACAAAAACAAAAAGCCAGGTGGTGGTGGCACACACCTTTCATCCCAGTACCCCAGAGGCAGAAGCAGGCAGTTCTCTGTGTGTTCAAGACCAACCTGTTCCAGGACAGCCAGAGTTACAACAAAGAAACCTGTCTTGAAAAAAGAAAAAGAAAAAAAGAAAAGAGGAGAGGAGGAAAGAAAATGAACAAAGGTTGTGTAGATATGAGCCTCTGTAGAAACCTCTGTGCATTGTTTCTAGGGATGTCTATCTTTATATGGCCAATATGAAAATGAGTATAGAGCCCTTAAAACTAGACTACAGCTGCCATGTAATCAAACTCCACCAGTGTTGGGCATATATATCCCAGAACGTAAGTCAGTGCACGGTGATACCTGCACCACTATGGACTGCTACTAGTTATGGAATTGGTCCATATTCATATCAGCAAATGAACAGATCATGAAAGCGAAGGCTGTATACCCATGGTGATGTCCTTTTAGACAGAAAGAAGGATGAAGTTATGTCAATTGCAGAAAAAATGTATGAGGGGCTGAGAACATGATTCACTGTTCAAGTACCTGCTATGCCAGCATGATTTAAGTTCAGGTAAAATCCCACTCATTAATTCTTTTCCCTTGTGTCTTCTTTTTTTATCTTTCCCAGAAGTTTCAAATATATTTTTCTATGTTTCCTTCTACAAACTCCATGGTGTTA
Source organism: Cricetomys ansorgei (assembly GCA_026225945.1). Classification (NCBI taxonomy): domain Eukaryota; kingdom Metazoa; phylum Chordata; class Mammalia; order Rodentia; family Nesomyidae; genus Cricetomys; species Cricetomys ansorgei. Next base: position 20,207,811 of record JAMJFZ010000716.1, on the reverse strand, counting down.
GATTTTAAATACAGACTCATGAGCTATCTGTAATTGGTTTCTGTATATGATGTTTGCTGAGGTTACACCTCAATTTCCTCCATGAAAACATATCCAATTGCTTCAAATATGTCCTTTTCCCGATGGAATTGCCTTAGAACCTTATAAAGAAGGTAACTGCTTGAATGTATGAGGGACTATTGCCAAACTCTCTATTATGTCCCATGAATATTTGCGCTAATCTTTATGGAAACATCATCCTATTTTTATTTTTACAGATTCAACTGTCTTGAAATCAAGTAATTTTGAGTACTATAATAACAGTTTTTTTT